>OU744294.1:19504777-20754777 GCA_916610205.1 Griposia aprilina
AGATGATTACTGATAACAGTTTTCTCATCCATGTCCCTTACACCGTGCATAGTGCACGTGTGCACGTGTGCATAGTGTGCGTGCACTTTACCAGGATACCAAGACCTTCAACTAAGCTAAATAGAACGGCATAACACTGGTTTTTAGTCAATATCTCTTGCTCATCAGTCTGCAGGCTAACTGTATACAGGGTGTTTAGCAGAACGTTGAACATATGAAAATGGTGGTTAGGTGGGGTCATCTGCTACTTACTCAGCCCTAATTTATATGGCCCTGACCCTCAAGATATTAAAAAAAAAAACTGCTTTCATCTAGTTTCACCACTTTCTAAACTTTTGTGTATTTTTTATAAAAAATGGGTAAAACAGGCAATAAATATATATTTTTTTTTAATCAAAAAAATATCCAGGGGGCCAGGGCCAAATAAATTAGGGCTGAGTAAGTAGCAGATGACACCACCTATCCACCATTTTCGTATGTTCAACGTTCTGCCAAACAACCTGTATGATGTAGTATCTTTTTAAATTACTGTATATCCAGCAGGGCTAACATGCGCAACGCGACAAAATTATGTCGTCTAAGCGGAGACAAGAAGTCTTCCGTGTAGCTAACATGCGCATCGTGATAAAATTTTGTCATCACTTTATCTCGCGCTGAGACGAAACTGCTTATCTACCAGTGTCGATATCTAACATATACACCAAGCTCGGATAAATGTCTTTTTACTGTCTGTCTCTTGTCGTAATTGAAAAAGTTTAAGTACCGAAATAATTGAGCTAATTTACTCTCATTCTATTGGCCAATTACCGTGATTGGCAGTGAGTGATCAGGACACACTTCCTGCGATAAGTTACTTACAACTCTGTCATTATTTACGAGTTCCTATAAACTCGGGAACAGTGACGACTGTGCTTGAGTACAGCTAAGTATATAATTTATTTCGAATTTGGTTTGTTGAATTGGTTGTAGTACATGTCATGTAAGGTGTCCTGTAATTTTATTAATTTATATACTGTTAGAACAGAAGTGAAATAGCAAATAAAAAAAAACAATTATTTATTAACCTAAAAACTAATTACATGGATTTTTATAAAGAAAATTATCAAACTTAGCAAAATTACAATCAGAGGAACAAAATCATCACTTATCAAATCAACAAGAGAATAATGAGATACAGAAATACCAGATTTAGCAGATTACACCGAACGGCTGACGGACAGCGCTTCCGCACGCAACGCAATCCAAACGAAAAGTGCCCCTGACCGGTCACCTGCGGTAGTTTTATAGCAACCATGCCCCCTGCATCCCTGGGCTCAGTAGAAGTATCCAACAATACTATATAAATTTAAAAAATGACTTTAGGTAAATTTATACTTGATAAAGTTATCACTTTCAAACTATTATTTCTGTAAATAATTAATTTGACATATAACTGATAGACAACATTTCATTACATCAAAACATCATTTGACAAACAATTTTCTTTATAATCATGTTAATAAGTAAAACTACGCAAAGCATTCATAACATTTTACAAAATGCATTGGTTAAGTAGGGTAGGTTAATTGAACAGAAATGACTAGGTTTAGGTTAGGTTAGAACTGCAACCAGAACCGAATTCTACCTATTTTACTTGGTTCAGCGTGTATTTCTTTAAATTGACTATCAATAAAATTGTATCATTTAGTAACATCGCAAATTTTGACAAACGAAGTAAATGGTCAAATGAATATTTTTGGAATGATATTTTAACATTTGAAACATTTGCGAAATCTGTATTTTGTCAAATGATTACTTAAAAAGTAATAAGTTTGCGAAATGAGATGTTTGTCAAATAATTAGTTTTAATAGTGTTATTTTTAAAATGATCATTTGTTATTCGTTTTTTGTCAAACATTATTGAACTGCCATGTAAATGTAATTTTTGCATTTTTTTTTTGTAATTGAGAATTTGTATGATTATGATTAATTACTGCAAAATTGGTAAAATATATGAATCTTCATGTGTGATAAACACACAATGCGCTGATAAATTAAATTCTCTATTTAGAACGATAATTTAGATAATCTTTCATTTTAAAATAAGTTCCAAATTGGTTAAGTTCAATATAATTAACAGTAGATAGATTCTCACATTCTCAAGTTTAACTATATTCATTTTAAATAACTATTATAACATGTTACATATATTATCATCTTACATAACCTCTATAGTAATTACAAATCTTAACTTTATAACTACTTCATTCCCTGCTACGACATAGCTACGAAGTTTGTAGCTATCTCGTAGCGCTACGCCGTAGCAAGTTGAAGATGCAATTAAACTGAATTTAGCATTAATGTTTTCTTTAGTGCCCTCAATTTAAAAACCGGGTTTGCTTTATGGGCCCTTTTAATGTAATATTTTAAAGTTTTGACCAAAATTTTACTAAGGTAAGTATTTTGATGAAACTAATTAAGTTTTCAGTTATGACTGTCGGAGATTTAACTTATGTTTTAGGGACTAGTCTTTTAATTATTTTTAAGGGTGTAATAGTAGATTTGTGATAGCAGAATTAAGCTAGCACTAATTGCAACCCTGAATGTGAGGAATAAAACTTTAAGAAATTGCCAATTAATTTTAATGGGGAAAGTATTTTTTTTTCAAAAGTATTTCAGAATTCTTCACTCCATAATAATTATTACTTTTCCAATTAAGAAGATCCTTTATTTTTTTTATTTATAAACTTCTTTTAAAACCGTACACCGTAACCCACAAAAAAAAACTGTAAACGAAGCCATCCTCAAATAGAAATAAAGTAATTTTTATAACCACATGTTTGTATGGTAACTTTTAAATAACTTTCCATAACCTATTTGGACAGTGACACCCACAACACTAAAACGCGACAGCACGCAATTTCAAACCGTGTCAACCGTGTGTGTTGTTGGGTATCAATCAATACATTAATTGGTGTGATTGATATGTAACGAGAAAGGTCACGAGTTCATGTTGTGACTGTGATAAAGATTTATTGTTTATTATAATTACATAACAATCTATACTTGAAAGATAACACTAACACAAAGATAACACTAAAATATGTATATTATGTACAAATATATAATTTACAAAAAAAAAGGGTAGGGCTCATAGGACATCAAAAAATTCATCTGCATCGTTGTCAATGGGAAGTGCCCCAAAGTCTGGCAGCATTGCACGTTGGATGGCAATGCTGATTTTTTGGGTTAAAAATAGGCCAGCCCACTGATCACGTGAAGAGTCGACTAACCGCTTGGCGATGTCTTGAAATATTCGATGAGTACTATTACCTTAAGGCTCTAGTTTTTCAACCCCAAACGGCGCAAACATAAAGCTCCTAATAAGGTTGTTATACTTGCGCCATTTAAGGTTTACTGCTCCAGCAGCAGCCGCCCCAGCACAGCGTTATAAGTTAATTTTTGTTTACCTAGTTAACTTCATTGTTTTAAAATATCTTCGAAATCTGATTTAAATAAATGGCAACAATAAACTTGAAATTAATAGACGTCAAAAATCCCGATCGTCGTTGTTTTCGATTTGACGTGTATTTAAAAGAAAGTAGGTAAATACCAAATAAGTTTCCATGAAAGGTAAAATGTGTAAACCTGCACATGAAATCGTTAAATAAATTTATTTTGTGTCCAGCGTCGCCCGGGATGAATTTCATACAAAAATAACATCCTAATTTCCGACATTCCTGGTGGATTTTCCAAACATTTTCTTTCATAAAAACCTTGTTCTGACAATTGCAAATACAACAAAAATAGGATTAGCCAAATAGGTGCGGCCGCTTTGTAGTTATGCGTGGACAAACATTATTGGCAATTGATTTTTATTTTTATAGAAGATAGATAAGTGATGACTAAGAATGAGCTTGTCTAAAAAAGCACTACCATCATTGTTAATACGGTTCCCTATATACAAGGTGTTGCGCTTGTAATACCCAGAGGTTACTCCTTAATATCAAGTAGGCCATCTGCTATTTCCATCTCGTATTCAAATAAAATAAAATAAAAAGCCAGATATTTTTATATACCACTCGTATTATGACCGATAATATTTTTTATCATCGAGCACTAACAGTTAAAATGCTCACATTTCCGACCTCAAAATATTATTATATTATATCCTGTAACCATAACATGTCCTCGAATTTTATTGACATCATCAAACGATGATGTCAATAAAATTAAATTAAGTTAAATATAAAAAAAATAAAAGTGTTTACTTTTTTTTATAAATATACAGGCTGGCGGGGACATGGACGCACAACCTGTTATTATGGATTCAGTACATAATTCTGCGTTGGAATTTTTAGTCAAATATTTAAAAAAAAATTGCTGGCGTGTATTGCACTTTTCTATTAAACAGCAGTTTTTTTTTTTGTAGACAACTGACGTAAAATTTCTATGCAGCTTTAGAATTCACGGTTACAGTTTGCGCGTCGATGTCTCTGCCACCCTGTATATTAATATCTACTGTACAGACACGATTTTTATCACTTTCATAAGAGGCCTGTATTAATAACTAGCATCTGCCCGCAACTTCATCCGCGTGAACTTTCTTGTTCCCCCAACCAACCCCGTCGCATCGCATCACCTGTCCGCGTTATCACTTCGTTTTCGTTTAGCGTTCTTTCTGACTTTTTTTACTCTTTGCTCAACTCCTAAGGGTCATAGCGTGATGTTAAATATAATATAGTCTTCCTCATGAATTGGGCTAATAAGTGTAAAATGATTTTTTCAAATTCAACCGGTAGTTCCAGAGATTACCCCCTACATACAAACAAACAAACAAACAAATTATACCTCTTTATAATATTAAGTATAGGAATACAGCTGTTTCCGCTTTCGTGCTATGCACTAACATGACTGCTTCGTTGGTCTAGTGGTAACAAGCGCTACTGCTGAGCATGAGGTCTCGGGTCCGATTCCCAGGTCGGGCAAAGTGTTATTAAAATAAAAAAATAAAAATAACCTTCTTAGTAGCAGTCCGGAATCTGGATTAGTGCCCGGTTGATGGCAATAGGCTCGCCCCCTATTACATGGGACTTAAACATAACTGGCGAAATGTGGGTGTGCTATAGGTACACCTCTGCCTATCCCTTCGGGGAATACAGGCGTGATCTTGTGTGATGATTTTAAAAAGTGTCCTTGGAGTCTGTAAACCGTCTTCTCCATAGGAACCTACACTTTAGAACCAACTTTCTGACTGACCGACTCCTTCACAAAAAAACCTGTAAAACGGTTGAATTAATTGGATTTCTTGTGTGGAATGAATGCAAAAAAAAAAACCCGTACAAAATTGACAGTTACTCTCTTAAGTTATCGGTTCTACCAAAAAATATAGGATCTCTTAAATATAGAAATACAAGAGTTCCTGACTACTTAAAAAGATTCAATGTAAAAATAAAACTATCGCATAGCACAATTTCGATTCGAATCAGTCCAGAAATTTAGTTCAATAACAAACGTTTTCCCTCGAAAGAACCCACGCACAAAACCTAATAACAAAAACATACCTAGAAATGCGTGTTGAATTTAGCGCAAGAGTGGCTGCTTCTAAACGATCATGACGATTGCGTGCGAACACTAAGTTTGTTTCAATTTATTGTGATTATAATCGAAGGTATTCCCGGTCGCAGTTCTTAATGGTGTTTCCTAACATCGTTTATGGCGTAAGAGTGACCCACGCGAGGTCAGGAGTCAGGAAGTTACTTTTGATCGAATTATTGCTCACTGCAGTACTTTTTATTTACATAACATCACGCCTGCCCCAAGGGTTAGGCAGAGGTGTACCTAAAGTACACCAACATTTCACCAGTTATGTTTAAGTCCTATGTAAAAGGGGGCGAATCTTTTGCCACCAACCGAGCGCAAATCCAAACTCAGGGCTCCTACTGAGAAATTTTAGATGGAAAAGCCAACCCGACCCGGGAATTGAACCCAGTACGTCATAGTCAGCAGTAGGGCTTGTGACTACTAGTGCAACGAGGTGGCGCAAGTGGTCACTACTTTTTAATTGGCTGGTAATCTTATATCTGTTTGTATTAAGATAATTGATGATGTCTATTAAATTCAATATGTTTTCGTATTGTATAATTGCACAGCACATGTGTGACTACTATCTACATACTATAAAGCTACCATTTACTGGGAACGTCTTCCATTGACTTGAATGTGCCCTGGCGGCTGAGTGTATATCATGCTCACTGTAATGTCTCGCTGATGGTGGCGCATGTGTTGGATCATTTAGCTCCCTTCAAAATGGTTGAGCTGAATGGTGGTAACCCATGCGTCATGTTCGTGAACGGGCGCGGTCAGTAGGGACTGGTCATCTCTTAGCTGCCACGGCTTATTTTATTTTAATTTAATATTTGAATCGTTAATGTCTTTTTATTACGGACGTTTTTAACGTTCTGTATCGTTCTCACATGCATAATTTCAACGTAAGTGATGTAGCTAATATTTTGTAACCATATATTGATTTAAAAGAGTGTCTAGCTTCATCTTTCTGACCAACCGACCCCTTGATAATTCAAAAGTGTCTATAATTAGTTTATTTGAAATAAATGCTTTGAGTTTGATGTTACTTACAAGAATAGTTTTTCTTTATTTTAAAACTAGCAACCTACCTTTGCACGGGTGCAATGGTGACATGTCAAAAAATCGAGATTTCTGTGCTATGTCTGAGTTAAATACTAACGAAATATACTCATAAAGCTTCCAGAAGAAATACTTTAAAAGGACCGTGAATACCGGTGCTTTAAGGTACTTTACTTTTGAAGATCTAAGCGGTCACACAGACGGACACAAAATCTACTTTGTTATAATAATAATACTTAGTAAGTGATAAACAAATGTGTCGTAGCCAATCCAAACAATTACTTCGTCTAAGCACACATTTACGTTTTAATAAAGTATTTTATACTTGGTCAGTAATTCAAACTAAGATGCTCTTCCACTGCACCGCTCACGTCATTCAATTAAAAGCAGTACACTAACGTCTTTGTACTGCAATTCAAGTAACCTGAACCTCCTTCCTTGTCAAAGCAAACCACAGTGACAATACCGAGTATTTTGTTTCAAACGACTATATACTTACCTCAACCAGTTAGTGAGGACCTCACCAAGTTTCAGTAACTTTTACGTTTAAGGGGACTACATGACCTAAACGCAAATTTATAATGCCTAAAAATATATGATCCACTGCAGTAACCAAAATCAAAAAAATATATGATATTCTGCAGGATATATGCTGGTTAGATACATAATTAGCCTATAATGTTCCCACTGCTGGGACACAGGCCTCCTCTCTTCGAGAGGGAATGGGCTGTAATCTACCACGCGGGCCCAGTGCGGGTTGGTAGATGTCACATGTCTTTCGAATTTTTGGTTCTGGGACATGCCGGTTTCCTCACGATGTTTTCCTTCACCGTATTGAGAGCAGCGGTGATAAAAATTATTTACACAAAGTAAAGCGCCTGCCTGGGTACGAACCCACGACCTACAACTCGTAAGTCGGGGCCGATACCACTGGGTCACCACTGCTCAATAAAATAATATCACGAAGATAACTCTAAAAAATTTTTTTAACGATTAAAAACCATACTACTAAACATGCAAACATTCAGTTTTTTTGTCAGATTATCCTACAAGCAACATACTAACGTAATAGTGTTTGAATTTTTTAGTCCAATGAATAGATATTTAGTAAATCCATAATTGCTTCATATTTTGCAATAAATTACCAGCGTTGTGTCATCGCACGTCTCTTTCTTTTCTATGCAACCCGACAGTGACCGCGCTTTAGCTCTTGTAAGCCCCTTAAGTTACGATATAAGAAGAAGCAGGGGTCTTTGTCACTGGTCTTCAAAGTTTGGAGGAGCGCCAACTGCATCAGAATTCAAGCTACTATGGCGTCCTTCTATTAAATATTTTCCTTATATTTCCGAGAAAAACTTTTAGTATAAGTAATCACAAATCATGGTGATATTAAATTTAGGGTCCGTAATTGTAAAACTGTTGCCAAGAGGCGAATAACGTGGCAGTGGTTTTATTTTAAGGATTTAACGTAAGTTTAAATGTTTTTAATACCGACTTCAAAAAAAGGAGGAGGTTCTCAATTCGACTGTATGTTTTTTTTTTATGTGTGTTAGGTCAGAACTTTTTCTGGGTGAACCGATTTGGATGATTCTTTTTTTATTTGATAGCTGGTGCTTCACATATAGTCCCATTTAAATTTGATCAAATTTGACCAGTATTTTGAGTTATCCGTAATACTGCATTATTATTTCCACTTAGTTTATATTGATGATGTTTTAACAATTTCCTGTCACTGTTATTTACATATCAAGTAGTGGTATACGAATTTGTGTGGGGCAGGTAGGTACCACAACCAAAAAGTGAAAAAAAAAAAACGGTTTTGGCCACCGTCTTTCGAAATTAAAGTTATTTTTCACGTCTTTTAGTGTTTTTTTTTTGGAAGTCGGTTGTTTTTTTGTAAAAACGTTTTTTTTTGGAAATCCTTCATGGCATACACAAATGCATTGGTGATTTCAATTTGCAAGCGATATCGATATTTTTAATAACCATAAAGCAAGGTTCTGAATAATATGGTGTCGTCATTGTGGCTTTTAATTCGAATCTGACGAAGTGGTTGGAAATAGTACAAATGTTTCTAAGTAAGTATTTCCATGTATTTTTTCACACCGAATGATGTCACCTAGGTGTGTTTCTGCAGACACGGAGTGCCCTGACGCACGCATACTCGTAACTTTGAGTTTACATAAACATCGTAAATCGTAGCAAATATTGATCACAGTGAACTAGGTCAATTTCTCTTGAATGGGATAACATAGGACGTAGGGAAATGCCAAAGCTTTTAAATAAATATTTTCTTATCAAGCTCTTCAGCTACACTTGGAAAAATTGTGCCTGATCTTGAATTATTATGAAAATGTAAACTTTGAAGTGTGCGTCAGCTCTAAAATAAACCTATTAACTTTTATTGCAAATAAATTGCACGTGTGTCCTTCATTTTCATTCTATATATAACTTCAACAAACAGAATTTTAACAAATGGTTTTCAATCAAACTCTCAACATAAGTCGAGTAATTCGAGTCCCTCAAAACACAAAACACCGGAACAAAACATTCTATTTCACAAAAAGTCCTATAAAAACATCTCGTATGGTAATTTTACGGGAAAACTATCGTACATATGGTGCCAAAGGTCGACTACTGTGTGCGGAACCCTTGGCAAGGGGACAACGCACACGCGACGGAATTTTTGTAGACATATTGTTTTCGTTGTGGAGGTCATGTTGTTTATGTAGTATGGAGGTCTAGGTTATCTTCAGGTAGAATTTTTGACACTAGCGATCGCGGTGGAGTACCTAAATCTGCTAGCAGATAGATATGTTCTTTTGTCCGTACCATTTATCCGATCCGTACCCGCGTCGCGATTCAAGCAAGAACGTTAGTTTGGACCCGAGGGATCGGGGCGTACCTCGATGCATTCCAAGGCAACGTAACGCCGCCCGTGCCGTTCAGAACGGCGTCTGATATCGCGACGCGGATACGGAACGAAGTAATGATACGGAAAAAAGAACATAATTATCTGGACGCAGCTTTTTGCGCAATGGAGAGTGTATAGTGACTTTGCGTTTTGTTTCTGGTGTGTATCTTAACATTTGATATAAAGAAAATTATACCCTATCTAAAACAATTTACTTGCATACATAACTAGGTTCAAAAATCAGCTACGTAACATTAATACTAACATGAAGGTTGACTGGTAGAAAATGCCTCAGGCATTAAGTCCGCCTTTGTACAGTATTTTTTTTACTTGTGCATAAAGTTTTAGCTTGAAAGCAGTGGTGGCCCAATATTGGCGGCCCGGACTTACGAGTAGGTCGTGGGTTCGAACCTAGGCAGGCGCTTTACTTTGTGTAATTTATTTCATCACCGGCTCTCAAAACGGTGAAGGAAAACATGGTGAGGAAACAGGCATATCCTAGAAGCAAAAATTTGAAGACATGTGACATCTACCAACCCGCACTGGGCCCGCGTGGTGGATTACGGCCCACTCCCTCTCACAGAAAGGAAGCCTGTTTTCGCAGTGGGAACGTTATAGGCTGATTATATAATTTTAATCAATAAATGCAATGAAAAACAAACCTACCGAAAAAGTATTCTAAACGACTGACGGTATAAACATTGCGTTAATTTTAAATTAAAATATTGTGGCCTCAAACATAGGTTTTCTGACCTTAAAAACAAAGCAATTACCGTCTCATAACTATTCCGTATTCTGTTAAAAAGTAGGCGTTGAAACACAACAGTTTATTACATTCGCGTGTATGATTACAATTAAAAACTATTTCACATTGACGCGTATTAACTCAAATCCAACCATATCAGGCCAAACCATCAGATCCAACTAGGTCATTGGAATTTTTAATTGTTTCAAAAAATAATTAATAAAATATTTTATTTTATTTTGTCGTGTTAGTTCAATGCGTGATTTTGTTGGTTTTTGTTTCACACGCGATTAAGTTGTTATGAATTTTATTAAAGCCTTTTGTAAATAAGTTGGTATTTAGTATGTCTGAGAACTGTTAATTTTTATGTTTTGATTTCAAAGGGCGGTAACATGCGATTTTAGAAGCTCGGTAATTAATTATTTTGTTTTTTTTTTTTATGATTAGGAGTATTAGTATTTTAACTTCAGATTTCTGAAGTAAAAAAAAGAAAGTAGTTGATTAAAATTTAATAGAGCTGATCCAGACAGTTATGCTTTTAAGTTTCTTATAAGTTCATAGTAGTTAATTTTAATGAATCATTATTAGGTTTACTTTCTTTAAGATGTTCAAGGGCCTATGTTTCCTCAAGAAAATAAACAAAGAAAAGAAAGAAAGAATAAAGTTTATTTGGACACAGTGCGTGAAACACAAAACACAAATAATAAAAATAAAAAGTGATAACAGTGTGTGCCTCACGGCTGCGCCAAAAAGGTTCATTTCAGCATTAATGTCAGACAGATGCTGTCTGACGCTGGTTTTCTAATGCACCATTAGGGACTAGAGAGAAACTAAACATGCAAGACATAACAAAACATCCGCTCGACCTCGTCAAAACCATTTAATATTTTTTTTTTAAATCGGTTTCCCAATAGTGTACCAATCCGCGTGATATCGGCCAAATCTCTCGGATCGGGGGTAATAACAAAACTTCAATAGCGACTTGGGAGGCGGCGGGGATGAAAAATGGCGGTGACGTCACGATCGGCCATGTTAGCTCCAAACCGCGCCCCCTACCGCTCCCGAAACCGTAGATTTATGAAAAAGACGTTAAAAGAAAAATAAAGTTCGGGAGCGAGAAAAACAATTCATGGCTGTAAAGGTCTTTGAACGTGAAAACGAAAGTAATTTAGGCATATTTTTTTTTTGTATTATTAGGTAGGTAGGTATCTTCTTCTTAATACAAATCTTAAATTCATTCAATCAGTGACAGCCCAAAAAATTGGATCTAGACGCATAAAATGTTGCTCATTAATGCCATAAATAACGGAAGTGAGCACTAAGGAAATGTTTTTGAAAATCAATGCCCTTAAAGTGAATCCTCAGCCGTAACCCGCCAAATTCAAATTTTCTTTGGTTTTTTTCAAGTAGCAGCTCTGTTTTACATCGTATGTTGATCAAAATGCGATTCGCGACTATAGGCATGACATATTTACTGAATAATAATAAATAATTTTATATTAATCGTCAAACTTTGGATTATTTTTCTACCTAAGAATTTTCATATATTTCGAAAAATTCTTAGTTGGAACAAATTTCGCATATTTGAATTTGTTGGGCTAGAGCTGAGGATTCACCTTAAGGGTCTGCGAGGTGCTAAGAATGGCATTCTAAAAGTCATTGCGGCTCGCTTTGACTGCCCCATTCAAAAACACTGGGTAAGGGTTGTGAATGGTCTTGTATAGGTAGTAAGTAGTCTACATAAAGATGAGTACTAACAATACTAACATAATTGTAAGCTAATATTGTTGCTAATATACTAATAAGATATGGATTTAAATTATCTGAAATAAATTATTATTATTATTATTATTATTAAATAGTGATAAGTTTTTGTGGAAGCTCGTATTTTTTAAAGTTAGAAACATGGTAGTTGGTACATACATTTCTGTATAAAGGAAGTAAAAGTTAGTTGTATCATCTTTTGTTTGAAACTCATCCCCTAAGGCTCCTGAGAAGATGCCGACAAGAAATCTTATCTCGTACACGGCTTGTAGGTATACTAAAACTTAGGCCCAAAGTTATAACCCTTACATGGAACTTTGGTACAAGGGATTTTCCAGATTTGAAGCGTGCTTACAGACACAGATAGACGTAGCTTTCCATGTATATGTGTAGCTTTAATGTAAACTAAATATAGTACTTCTTGACACGAGGCACACTAGTCTTCCATTGCACTGTAATTTGAAAATATTGTAAAAGCCAATTATTTTTAAAAGAGTAACCGTGGAGTTTCTTGCCGGTTCTTCTCAATTGGAAACGCCCATTTGGAATAGTGTACTCAGCTTCTGACGTTTTATAAGTGCATGGGCACTAAAAATAAACTAACTGCACATTTATGTGAACCTAACTGTTACTCGCGACTTTTTTTGCATGTGTTTTGGTTTTCAACATTTAATACCAACATTCAGGATGAAAAGTAGCCTATGTGCTTCTCCAGGTCTAAGGCTAAAATTTCTTGAATTTCATAACGATCAGGTACGGAACGGTTTAGGCCTGAAAACGTAATAGACAGACAGAGTTACTTTCGCGTTTATAATTTGGTATGGATTAGTATGGATAAAATATTTTGGAACATGATGAAAACAGGAACAACAAAAAGTAAACCATCATTTAAAAGAACCTATATATATATATCTACAACGTCATATGTGAGCTACGCGTCACACTGACGTCACGCAAAATCCTGCATTGCGCAAGCAGAGTTTACCGAGAAACTAGCATATTAAAACGTCCCGGCATCAATCGTCGGGCAGTTGCCCCCACAGACACGACTTCCGTCTGGTCGGAGGATCCCCCCTTTTCTATAAAGTTATGAGTGAACTTTAGTATAAACCCGTCAGCAAAGCAGCAAGAATTCTGAAAATCTAAGTTGATCAACTGTTATTGCTACAGCATAACTTTACTGAATAGATCTGAATATTTATTAACTGCCGGGACCCAGTGTCAATTCCGCAAGGAATTTGGCACTGTTCGTGATCAAAGCACGGCTGGAATTCTCGCTAGTGTTTATGATCATTGCAGCGCTACTATGGGTACTCGAAACCTATTGACACTTTCATGAATGGGTTCGAAATTTAGGACACGCTCACACAAACATACACCGTGTATGGACACTGCTGTGCCTATTGAACCAGCAGAAGGTAGACTGCTTCTTATATATGACCTACCATAACGACTGAATTCCCCGAATGTTTAGATAGAAGTTTTTAAGTATTACACCCTAATTTCCGCAGTCTAAGTCCCTCCTTAGAAAGAGAAAAATTTGCCACTAACTGAACCCAAAACTCCTTTCTGATTCCCTAATAAAAACATCTAATAACATTTTGGGGATTGAACCTAGAACCACACGAAAAGCAGTAATTCTTGCGACTGGAAATTCATAATCATAATTCATATTTTATTTCACATAAACCTACATGGGCACTTATGAAACGTCAGAAGCTAGGTGCATGGTTCCAATTGGTCGTTTCCTATGGAGAAGAGCCGGGAAGACACTCAACGGTTACTCTTTTAAAAATAATTAGCTTTTACAATGTTTTCAAATTACAGTGTTAGTACGTATGAGAGGACAGTGTAGGCCTGTCAACAAGAAATAGGTACTCAAAAAAAATAGAAAAGGCGAACAAATCTATAGTCTACAAGTTAGGCCTACAATGTTCTCACATCCACAAAATATAAAAGAATCTACATAAAATAGAAATAATATAATAAAAATAAATGCCTATATAAACTAAATAACATGATTGCCATTACAACAGTAACAAAACTGAATTAAAATCCAGTCTACAAAAGCCATTAGTTATGAATTGAAAAAAAAAAAACTATAGAATGTCAAATAATAAGAAGACGATGTCAAAGAATCTCAAAAAAAAAATTGGATCTCCAACAAAAGAAAATACAAATACATTACACATAAATTAAGGGCAACATCAGGTATTAAATAGGTGTACTCCATCACTTATAGGAGTCCACAGCATGCAAAATAGACTTAACAACTAAGCTAACAAAGTTAAAATATCAATAATAGTTAAATATAAATAGTTTTTAAAGGACATTAAAGAAAAGAAAAGAAAATATAACAATAACAGATACTCAAATTAAATTAAATTTATTAAACAGTTCTTATATTTAGACAGAGACTCGGAGATGTCTAACTTCGTAGTTTTAGTTAAGGCGGAACCTTCAGGGTAGCCCGTGAAATTCAAATTTTGTTACGTTTTTTGCAATTTGCAGGTCACTGTCAGGTTGTATTTTGATTAAAATATGATTCGCGACCGTAACAAATATAGCTTTATAGAATTATAATCATTAGAATCAGCAATACATCTCCATAAGTTCATATAATATTACTATTTTATGACTATTTCATGAAATCATGACATTTGAGGTAAATTCTAACTTAAGGAGTTGTATTGCTGATTCTAATGATTATAATTCTCTATAGCCATATTTGATACGGTTGCGAATCCTATTTAGATCACCATACAACCTGATACTGACCTGCAAATTGCAAAAAACGTAAGAAAATTTGAATTTCACGGGCTACCTTGGCGCATGCCCCTTAATTGATCGAGCGAGCGTGAAGCGCGAGCGAAGCGTCTCCATTTCAGCTTGGGCAAAAGTACTATCGTATGTCCGGATGTCTGTTCTCCTCTACAGGTCGCATTTCTCAACCGATTCTCATGAAATTTTGTGAGCAAATTCGGTAATTATATGGAATTTCTTGTCGATTCAGTTTTTCGAAATGTTTCATAATGGCGGAGATTTGGGGGTTGCAAACGTAAGAAAAAGCATATTTCGGCCATTTCGTGCTCACTTTTTGTTTTAAGGTTAACATTTATTCATTTTTAAGCTATGCAAAAACAGACTCGCGAGGTCTGTAGCTCACAGAGACACTAGTAATATATAGCTATGTTATAATTATTGCCTACAAAGAATTGTTCTACCCACTGCTAAGTATAGGCCTCCTCTTTTTAGACCAATTAAACCTGTGAATAAACCTCTAGGCCTCTACTCCATTACCTTCATGCCCTAACAATTCAGTTCATCTCACCTGTCCGTCGCAGTAGCTAATCAGAATAGCGTCTAACACGCATTGTTCATCACAGAAACCGCTACTGATTTCTATCTCTGTCTCTGTCATGCGTTTGTGTTGGTTGTTTGTTTGTCTCTGTCTATTGTGGGTCAATTTTGATAAGTAGGATAATGAGGTTTTGTCACGGCAAGAGGAGAGGTGTGTGCTTTAGGTGTTAATGAAAATAATGTAATGAGCTTTTTTAATAATTGAGCTCCTTAAGTTCTGAGTTGAGCTCCACGATTAGTGACAAATGCGTGCACTGACTGGAAAGGTCCACTCATTCTGTGTGGTTTTTCCTCGAAAGACCATTTCAGACACAAATCTACATGGTCTCCACATGATCTGACCAAGATTATGTCTGGACTTTAAAAGAGACTGTGACCTCTGAGTTTGTTTCGGCCTTTCTTCTCACAGTAGTCAGATAGGAAACGCCGACCTCTTCTAGTTTTAAAAATATGATTGACGTGTAAAAGTGTTTGTATAAACCATTCATCCATTCCATCATTTATCATTTATCAATGTAAATAATTTGTTTACGGGTGAGACCGAGTGCATCCGAGTGATGTAGTTGGACCCTCAACCAACCATCACCATTTGTCTATCCTTATAAATAACAATATATGATTGTACCACTGCAGGGCAAAGCATTTTTTCACCACGCTTGCTCAAGATGGGTTGGCGATTTGAGACTTAAATTAACTACAAGTCCAGCTATCTATCACAATCTGAATCATTTTGAAGCCTATTGTTAATCCATTGCTTCATATGTTGGAAAAAAATGTCTGCTCAGCAACGTAATTACCGCAATGAATGTTGTTAAACTGTCAATATGAAACCCATTCCTACTGTTGGTGTGTTACGTAATTACCCCGCTGGTTTCCTCACGATGTTTTCCTTCACCAATGTCAGTAATTTCCAAGATAAACTTAAAAAGTACAGTACAATTATTTTATTAATGTCCCTCGGGAATCATCGCATTTCCGAGTACAAACGAATGCTAATTTCCATGTCCATCAATTATTAGATTTATTGTGTATAAAAATTTGAATTCAGAACTAAGTACCTACTTTGTTTTTGTTTGGTTTTGACGTAACAACACAATAAAGTACTTAGTTCTGAATTCAAATTATTATACACGATAAATCTAATAATTGATGTACATAGAAATTAGCATTCGTTTGTATTCGGAAATGCGATGATTCCCGAGGGACATTGATACTCGTAAATAAAATAGTTGTACTCTACATATGAATTGAAAAAGTCACATTGGGTACTTTCCTGATTTATTTAGGGTCAGCGTAGCATGTTTTATTCACAACATAGAGATGAATGAAAGAGTTAAGTCACCATCTCCGTAGTCATACCCTTTCCAACCTTATCATCTTTCACACAGTCCTTCCATCGTTTTTTTGGTATTCCCTTACTCTTATAGCCATCCACATTCACACTCATACCCACTATCAACATTATGATTAGCTAATCTTTTCACTTTATTTTAACATCGTTCAATGCAAATAACTCTTTCATGAAAGAAAAAAAAACTTTTTTACAAATAAACCAACTGACTTCCAGAAAAAACACTAAAAAGTGAAAAATAACTTTAATTTTGGAAGTCGACGACTTTAGTTTTGTATTTTCGTTTTGCCAACGACTTCCGAAATTAAAGTTATTTCACTACTGTTTAGTGTTTTGTTTTTGAAGTCGGTTGTTTTTTTTGTAAAAAGGATTTTATTTTTCACTTTTTAGTTGTGGTACCTACCCCACACGAATCCGTATAGAAAAAATATGCAGTATTAAGGATAACTCAAAAACTGCTGGTCAGAACTTAATCAAATTTATATGGGACCACATGTGAAGCATCAGTTTTCAAATAAAAAAAAAGAATCATCCAAATCGGTTCAACTAGAAAAAAGTTCTGACCTAACACACATAAAAAATAAATAAAAAAACAGTCGAAATGAGAACCTCCTCCTTTTTTTTAAGTCGGTTAAAAATAAAACTGAAAAATACAGTTGAATTGAGAACCTCCTCCTTTTTTTGAAGTCGGTTTATAAGATTCCTTTTTTACACGCCCGAGTAAGGAAAAGGTGTCCTAATCTTTGCCAGGGACCAAGGTTGTCCAAGATAATATCGCGGTATTACTTCGGAACTTTACAGGAGGGGCTCATGGCTAAATAAAAGCCGCATGGGTCGATCGATCAAGGTTAAACAACGCTCACCGAGGTTGGTCTGTGGATGGGTAGCGATTCATTTCAAATCGAGACCCTTCCGTGCCTCAGAAAGCACGTTAAGCCGTTGGTCCTGGCTGCCACTCGTAGATCTTTGACAGTTGTTACAAGTAGTCAGAAGCTCTAAAGTGTGACAACTAGGCTCACGAGGTATCGTGTTACCCAGTAACTGAGTTGTGGAGGTCAGATAGGCAGTCGCTCCATGTAAAATACAACCAACTTCCAAAAAAAACACTAAAAGACGTGAAAAATAACTTTAATTTCGGAAGTCGGTGTCTTTGGTTTTGTATTTTCGTTTTTGGCCACCGACTTCCGAAATTAAAGTTATTTTTCACGTCTTTTAGTGTTTTTTTTTGGAAGTCGGTTGTTTTTGTAAAAAAGTTTTTATTTTTCACTTTTTAGTTGCGGTACCTACCCCACACAAATTCGTTTACCACTACTTGGTATGTAAATAACAGTGACGGGAAATTATGAACACATCATCAATATAAACTAAGTGGAAAAATATGCAGTATTAAAGATAACTCAAAAACTTCTAGTCAGATCTTGACCAAATTTAAATGGGACCACATGCGAGGCACCATCAGCTTTCAAATAAAAAAAGATTCATCTAAATCGATCCACCAAGAAAAAAGTTCTGACCAAAAACACATAAAAAAAAATCATACAATGGAATTGAAAACCTCTTCCTTTTTTTGAAGTCGGTTAAAAATACTGCTATTCAGCTGCATGTGGAGAAACTGGAAGGCTTCCATTGACATAGTTAGGAAAATGCTAGGTAGATGACGATTTCAGAACTTTTCAGATCAATGATGACAATAGATATTAGCCACAGCTGAAATAACAATATTTTATTAATAATAACAGTATAGTTTGCGTGTAAACAATCAATTAGAGTTTCGTGCAGAACGGCAAAACTGTTTGTTTTTACTACAATTACCTTCTAAATAAGTATTGTTCTAAAAGTTGTTTTGTTAGGACAACGAACTTGGCTTTTAGTATGGAAGTAGGTTATTGTTCAAGAGTTTAGAAGTGAAGGATTTAAGGTTAATTGAGTATGTATTGAAACTTAACTGAAACACGAAAGCGTTAATGCTAAACGTGCTCTGTAAAGTAATTTCTGGTAACCTTGTTTATAGGGGTAGCAAGGGCAGCTACCTTAACCGTTGTAGCTACAGGAAAACGGTCTTACGAGACTTGCCTTAACTTTTAGAGAAATTTTGATTTGCATTCACCGATTTTGAAAAAAGTGTACAGTCAGCAGGAAAAAGGCAATTCTCACAAAACTTTTTTTTATACCAATCGATCATGTTTCATTTAAGGATCAAAAACTTCTATAGAACCAACTGAGGTTTGAGTACTAGAAAAGTCAGAAATCGCAAAAACTTTTGCCATACATTTCGCAAGAAATGAAACTACAACTTATTGTTTTACCATCGATAAACTGACAGCTACAAAAAAGACTAATCGAAAAACAAATAATAAATAATAACTTCTGCTTTGGGTATTATTTCACCTTAAAATTAAAAACTTGACTTGACATTTAGACTCGCCTAGAATTTTAACTTTTGTGCTTTAAGATATGAAGTGCTCAAAATGGTAGCCGTTTTGACGTAGGCATAGTTTTACTCTCTTTACTACAGAGCGGGTAGCAGCTGATAATGATGAGCAACTAGCTTCATTTTTCTGACAGACTGACCCTTTGACAATTCAAAAGTGCCTGTAATTGGTTTATTTGAAATAAATGCTTTGAGTTGAATGTGAATGGATGAATGCCATAGAGAATCGTGGTAAGTGAATCTTTGAGTTCCTGAACACTGTCGTATTTTTTTATAAAGTTTTTTTTTTTAAGAGCCCCCATAATATAATCAAGAGGCGTGAGCTCAGGAGTGCGAGGTGGCCACGATATAGGACCATAATTATGTTCCCATCCACTGCCTCCCGAATTGCTGGTTCAAATTAGAACGGATTTAGCGGCCGTTGTGTGGTAGAGTGCCACCTTCATCTTCTGAGGTCATTTTTGTGCCAGAAATTCGGTAATCATAAGCAACCAGTCAACAAACTATTGCTCTTTCACAAATCTATGGCTGAATTTATTTTGTTTCTTTGCGACCCGTCTGTAATAAAACACAAAACACTTAATAATATTAGTTTTTTTTTTTTGCAGTATGTCTAAGCCAGCGTCGAAGTATTACGTTTAACCCAAAATACGTATACGTCTTTACGTATCCATACCTGAATAAACCGGTACTGATATAATTTGAAATGCATATACCTAAACTTCTTCTTCACAAAACTGCTGTAATAAAACAGTTACATACAAAATTCTCATTCTAAATTCAGTATAAATGTTTCAAAACATGTCCCTTGACGTGCATTTCCTGAAAAACTTACACTGAAACACGTATTTCAGACTTGTGTAATGGCGGTTAAATAACTTTTCAGTGTCACGCTAAAAACGTCCTTACGTTTTAAGTGGGAAGGTTTAGAATGGTGAAGTTTATAAAACTAACTTGAATAAGTTTTTCTCGTCAAGTAATCTTTTGGGGATCTGTGAACGTTGGGTGTGTGAAATTAAGGATTAGTTTGCAGTTATACGGGGTGATTTATTTAGAAGAGTCTGTTCAGTAAGTATACAACATATTCGAATACGTAGTACCAGAGTTTGTTTTAAGAATCTTTAAAGATTATATGAACCCAATCAAGTACTATTAAAAGACACATGGATACTAGATATCCAATACAAAAAAAATCTTTCGAAAGCTTAAGTTAGAAGGAAACTAGCTATACTATGCCCTATATAATTATCATGATTGTCTAACTATAAATACCGTTCTGTATCGATCTAGGTTGTGAGGAACTAATCAAAAGTCTTCGATTTTTTTGGGTTCTAGGACATGCCGGTTTATTCACGATGTTTCCCTTCACCGTTTTAAGAGCAGTACTGCTGAAATAATTGACACAAAGTAAAGTGCCTACTTGGGTTCGAACCCACAACCCCGTAAGTCGTGGCGGTTACCACTAGGCCACCACTTGACTGCCCTCTACTTACTGCTCTGCTTACTGTTTATATCCATAGATATCGGATTTATATCCAACTAGCTTTAGCCCGCGGCTTCGCCCACGTGACACTCGGAAAATATCCCACAGGAACTTACTATCGGGGATTAAAAGTAACCTAAGTGTTAATCCAGGGTATAAACTATATGTGTGCTAAATTTCATCCGAATTAGTTCAGCCTTTTTTACGCCAATCTGGCGCTGTTGACGATAGGTTCGTCCGAAGTCACAGCATTTTGCCGAGCAACTAACTGTGGGCCTTAAATGGTCGCTTTGGCAGAATCATATTATGATCTGCGTACAATTAATATCCTGCAATTCATCTGTTTGACAGCATTGTATGAAGTTTCGTAAAATGGTCCACAAATTATGCATTGCTTTAATGAAGTCTAATGTCAAATAGCAGCTGTCAAACAGATGAATTGCGGGATATTAATTGTACGCAAATCATATTATTATGATTCTGCCAAAGTGTCCATTTTAGGCCCCCTTTTCTTGCACAGATGCGACCCACTGCTTAATTGTTCTTATTAATGTTGTTTGTTTGTTACAAAAGCAGTAATTTTCTACTCTGCAATCAGTCTTGTTCTGTTTTGTTTATTTGTTGTCATTTACCAGTGTCGTAACACTACTTTTATATGTCTATGCGTAACACAGACCTATGTGTATTGTCTCTGGTCCCTGGCAGTGACATCAAGCAACAGACAAAATTGTCAAACGTTATTGCTTGAATACGAGGCTTTTGGCTACTTTGTATGTGTATTTATTTATTTATTTAAACTTCTCGCACACAAATGCATACAAAGGCGGACTTAATATGCCTTAGGTATTCTCTACCAGTCAACCAAGGGTGTTGAAGAGATAAGATGACAGGTGCTTTGATAACAGGCGTTACTAATAATAATAAAAAATATTAAAAAAATAACATAAGTATTTATAAAAAACTTTTTTACAAAAAAACAACCGACTTCCAATAAAAACACTAAAAGACGTGAAAAATAACTTTAATTTCGGAAGTCGGTGCCTTTGGTTTTTTTATTTTCGTGTTTGGCCACCGACTTCCGAAATTAAAGTTATTTTTCACGTCTTTTAGTGTTTTTTTTGGAAGTCGGTTGTTTTTTTGTAAAAAAGTTTTTATTTTTCACTTTTTAGTTGCGGTACCTACCCCACACAAATTCGTATACCACTACTTGGTGTGTAAATAACAGTGATAGGAAATTATTAGCACATCATCCATATAAACTAAGTGGAAAAAATATGCAGTATTAAGGATAACTCAAAAACTACTGGTCAGACCTTGATCAAATTTAAATGGGACCACATGTGAAGCACCACCTATCAAATAAAAAAAGAATCATCCAAATCTGTTCACCCAAAAAAAAGTTATGAGCTAACACACATAAAAAAAATAAAAAAAAATAAAAAAAAAACATACAGACGAATTGAGAACCTCCTCCTTTTTGTGAAGTCGGTTAATAAAATAGGTATACAAGTACCTAAACAGGGTATAAACTGATACACATACATACGTATTTACTATAATAAATACCTACATTATATATATACTATACGTACATATATATACACAAAAAGGGAAGGAGGTAATTGAAATGACTACGCTATTTATTTTGAAAATAAATCTGCAATTTCCGCAAGTGCAAGTGTATATTTTATGTAATTTTTTGGTAATGTGCGTTTTGTTTGTGCAGAATAAACACTTTTCTTTATTTCTTTATTTTCTTTTACATCCAGACAACCAGTCAAAACGACAAAAATTCAAAAAACTATAATTATTTTCGACATCAAACTCGTTTCCACACCTCGTGACAATTAGTTTTTTCAAAAAATTAAATGTCCAGTTTTGATTTTGTTACTATTTCATTATTTTTGTAGGTACAGATAAACTTACAAAAAGTGCTTCCTTGTTCTACTGAACCCTGAACCCCCCTGCCCCTCCCTCCCCCCCTCCCTTCTCCTCTCCTGCCCCTGCCTCTGCGGTTTTTTGTATTGAAATATGGGAATACTATGCGCGGCGGTTAAACATAGGCTAGGCTTAAGGTTGAACTAGTCGCGGGCTCGAAGTCATTGGTGGGTCTGGCCAAAATGCACGCTATATCACCTGGCATCATGTCCGACAGAGATAGTTTCATTCAGTCATGAGCAGTTAGACGCTCGCTCTACACGCGCAACCTAGTTCGCACTGAAACAAACACCGTTATTTTAAAACATAGTAAGAGTGCGTAAAAAATTACGAAAAGTCCTTTGGAAAATCAAGTTTTATGAAAAAACAACTGCATAAATCAATTACAAATAAAGTTTATTGAAATTTCCGATAATTGAACTTTGTCGTTGCCGACTTCATTTTGGAGATTTTACACTTCTTTTATTACTTATTTACGCCAAAAATTGCGTTAAAATTAGCAAGAAATACGATTCTTTGTTGGCTCATAACTTTTTAAAGGTTTTTTTGATGTGTAAACATCTTAGCGCTCGGTCTACGGTAGGGGCTAGCTGGGACTTCGAGCGTCAGATGCGTAAGTGTAATACTTCGAGCGTCAGATGACGTCAGCGTAAGACCCGTGTCTATGTGAGCGCATGAACCAAACTGATGCGAGCTCATGTTTACACATCAATTTTCGTGAGTGCCAAACCAACTCACACCGATTTTTTTATTTTATTATTCTGTTTCCGCACAGTTTAACTTTGGATGTACAATGTCAAACAGTGGAGTCAACCCTCCCGACATTTGTATCGGAAAAAATGTCGACTAGTGCAACCTTAACGTATGGTTACTATGGTCAGCTCTACCTACTGTCAGATCCGTTTAATCTGACCAAGGTCATTTGGATCTTCCTCGCAGTCTGAGTTCTCTAGGTTATTGTCCCATTTGGACTAAACCCAGATAGGATATACTCAGATCGTTAACTTTGAACATATATCTAGCTACAAATGAGACAAATCATTACGGTTTTAATGCTAATCACCACACGATAACATGAAAATAGTTTTATAGATGTCTACGCGGCACAATGTGAATACTACTTACATAAAACGCGCTGTTGGATTTTCAACGCTCGTATCTGCGCCAAAAGTGGAAAATCCAACAACGCGCTTTTATTGCGGTCTTTATTAAAATGTCGTCAAGTGTTAGTGAAACTGGTCATAGTGATTTGTAGTAGGTAATCAGGGAAATAAGATGTCTAGGAAGTCTAGGCATAGCCTAAGTACAAGTGGATCTTCGGGAGGTTCTGCGAAGTTGAGTTGCGTTTGTCGCGGTATGCCCGTGGATGGGTGACCATCTTAATCCTAATCCTATCCTACTAATATATGGATAGATGGATGTTTGTTACCCTTTCACGCAAAAACTCCTAAACGGATTTGGATGAAATTTGGCACACAGATAGACTATGACCTGAATAAGAACATAGGGTACTTTTCATCCTGGATCAAAGACGAAGTCGCAGGCAACAGCTAGTATTATAAATGTGAAAATAAGTTTGTTTGTTACCTTTTCACGCCTAAACCACTGAACCGAACATCATGAAATTTTTCATATAATTATGTTGTCAGGGGTACAGAAAAGGACAGGCTACCTTTCATTGTGAAAAAAAGTACTGTTCCCGAGGGAAAGAATAATAAGTTTCGACGGTCACAATTGCTTTAAGACGCTAGATGGCGGTACGTGTCTTTCGAATCATGATAGAATTATATTATTAGAAACTGTAGTAGTGTGTTAAGAGTTAATAAAAAAAAAGTGTGATACATTTTGTGAGTCTAGAGTGAACTCTAACACCATTTGACCGAACACCATGAAAGTTGGCACATTGATAAGAATATATATGTATTTTTAATGGAGAAGGATTTACACGATTTTTCGACCTCCACGTGTACGAATCCGCAAGCAAAAGTTAGTTCTTTATACATCAAAGAAGGGAGAAGTAATGCAGAGAGCGAAAACGTCGTTCTTTCCAATAACTTAGCTTAGCGTATCTTAGTTAATAATAGTCAAAAGTTCAAAACCTAACCAAATCTGATGGGCCCAGATTGTTTTTGTAACAGTTCCGCGGACTATGAAATAATATGACGAGCTATGTTGAGTAAACAACGCAATAATACTCCTTTGGGGAACCTATAGGTAGGTACCGTGAGCTCCCTATTGTATTATCTACTCTCTGCGAGCTCACGGTACCAGGTAAATTAAACGAAGGATTGTCGAATAACTTCCATAATTATTTCTATTAACTGTTCTACGTTTAATACATTATTATATATTTCTACCATATATAATGTCGCTTGTCAGCTAATCTGACTCCTTCTGTTTTTTTTCAAATAGATTTAAAAATGTAATTATTTGATGTCTTTGGTTTTTTCTCTATTCTAAATACAAATCAAAGTTTGTTTCGTATTTGTGCTTCTTCATCTACTTACAACGAACTCGCGGCGGTTGCATGCTACAACCATGTCAGATTACAGTCTATAATTAGCAGTGGCAAGTCCATTCAAATACAACTTTTTAAATTGCACTTTAATTTGCCTTTAAACGGCTCCAATGTTCACCAAAACAACATTAAAAAAATACGTCCACTTTGTAGTATAAAAATACAAAACAGAAGGTTCATTCCGAAACAATATTCGATAGTAATTGACATAATTGTTATTCAGTTACTCAGTTGTAGTACATTATTTAGGTTTTTACTAGTCGTGTTTCTGAGACAAGTATGAAAACCAATTTTTCTTTCTTACTTTTCCTATTTTGTTCAATTTCATACGTGTGAGCGGCAGTTACCGTATGTTTAAGAACGTTTGCATTCCCATCTTATTTATTTATGCTTCAGTTAACAAAAAGGGTTTATTGTTTGGAGCCTCCTTTTAAGCAAACCATGCCAGTGTTAGGAGACTCCGCTCTTCCATAGTACAGCATAACTTAATCTAGTAACAAAATCCGTAGGTACTTAAAATATCAAGTACAAATATGGATGTTAGTGAGAGTATTATTCGTGTGTGAATACCTGTGCGTAGTGTGTGTGTGTGTGTGTGAGAGAGTGTACGAGTATGCGAGATTGTAACTGAGAGATCTTCTACTTTATGTGCTCCAAAATCACAAAATCTCAGTCTCAATCTGTCAAAAATAAGTCTAATTTCCTAACATTTTTTAGCTTTTTGACTTTGATTGTCGCCGAGATGAGATTATGACGAAATTTTGAATGTTTTTAATTACGGGAATTAGCCTCGTCATTTGCAGTTGTTCATAACGTCTTTAATAGAGGCGTGTGCCACGTTAGCATGTTACCTCCTTGCTGACTGACCAACATTTTTTACCACAACTCAAGCTATTCTTACATATATGATTCTAGCCAATACTAGAGAATGAGAAGAAGAGGCCTATCTCCTAAATGTTACGGATGGTGCCAATCGCTAGCAATCTACAGTTAGACTTCTGTTTTATTTTTTATATAGTGTCACTATTTGGTAAGCGGTTTTCATTAAAGTGTCGCCTCCAATTCTGTCCACGTCGCGCCCCGCTGACGGCCCCCGCCATCATTTTTTACTTCACCAAGATTAAGGCGACCTTTTGACCTTATTCGAGAGAAAACACTTGCGTCATTGTTTTGTTTTAATTGAATTCTAATTGGTTACTGTTCTTTCTGTATTAAAATGAGGCTGCAAAGGGTTTTTTAAAATAAAAATCTACCAAAAACTTAGTAACATGCGGAAGAAATGTTATTTTATTTCCGTATATTAGAAATGCATATCAATAATTGCAATCTAGTCAATAAAACAACAAGCTACTAGATAGGCATACAATTTTGCAAACGGGACAAATAAGATGAAAAACTAACATAGGTACTTTTTTATTTCAAATGTTATTAATTAATACTTAAATAACGGACAACATTTTCCATTATTTATGTGTCGTATATTGTGGGTATCTTTTGTTGGAGGTCCCATAATAAAAAATATAATAAAAATAATAATTTATGCCTACGCCTTAAAATAACAAAAAAAAAAAAGATTACCCTTTAATCTGCCATCCCTAACACATCTCTTAAAATATACAGTGACGATACATCACAAAGAACAGATACCGTCTACAACCATTATTTAGCCGACAACGCTGATTTAAAAAGCATTCAACTAATCGGTGCCACATAAATACGCTTGACAACCCCCTACGGAGGGGTTTAAATCGAAAAACGGGGCGGACAAAAGATTTTTTTTGTGTCACTGCTGTTTTTCTCTTGGGGTATCACCAGTTTTAATGGATGATTTTTAGGTCATGTGTTTTGAATTATGTGCTTATTTTTCCATACATACACACATACATAAAGGGGATCGAACTTTTTCGTATGGAGACTGGCCTATTCCCGGTTCGCCATTTTGATTATTTTTCAAAATGGCGTCGCACTATGGTACCTATATATGGATAGAGGGGAATATAGACAAACAAAAAATGTCTTTATAAAAATAATAAAATATAATTCAATAATTAAATAATAATCTTTTTAAAAGTATCTTTAACTCTATTTTATCTCGGTAATGTGACACTTTAATAATCATGTTATATGAGATTTTTGTTCCTCTATTATGTCTTCTATCTATATATACAGGTAATATATTTAAAAAAAACAAAATGGCGAACCAAGTCGAGGCCAATAGGTTTAAAGCCCTTTACCCCTCTTTCATAAAGGGGTGAAGTACGATACGTGCACCAATCCTTTTGTCAATGTCTTCCGCGTCCATGTTAATAAATCAGATAGTACACACCAGTTAGTTCCGAGTCTTTTTACATAATATCGCAATTTTTCATTTCCTCATGGCTCCGTAAAATAATAGCCCACCAAACGTCAGTATCTAAAAAAAGTAGTTTAAAATTGAAACTACTTTTTTAACAAACAATTACCTACTAATTAGTTACTATGTGCCATCTAAGCGAGACGAGTGACTCTATGTATAAAACTATTTATATCTTAAATTTAATATCTTATTTATTTATTTTATTATTTATGTACACACAGTAAAATAGATACAGATATTAGTATTAAGTACAAAGGTACTGTTTATTTCTTAAGAAATTTCTTCCAACAGACCTGCGAAAGGAGAAATGAAAAAGAAATGTAGACAATAGTATGTGAGAACAAGAAGAGAAGAATTTGATTTGTGACGTCTTAAACTAGAATGTTAAATATACTTACATACAAAAATAAATAACAATAACATATACTTAAATAAATACATAATGCTAAAATAAATAAACGTATATATAAATATATAAATTCTCACAGTTAAATGGAAAGGTAATGCTCTTTTACTCGGTATTTGAAATGAGAAATAGATTTTAAATCTCGAATGCTAGGCGGGAGTGCGTTCCACAATCTTACAGCATGAACATAGAAGGAATAAGAATAGTAGCTTGTTTTATGAGGATGTGATTTGAGGAGGGATCTAAGATAAGATCTACACGGTGCGTCGCTAGGGCGAGCGTAAGAAAATCGCTCACGCAGGTAGGAAGGATAAGACGGGTTGTGTAAGATGTTGAAGAGGAGACATAAAATCCGAGTGTTCCTGCGAATGCGGATCGGGAGCCACTTGAGTTCCTTGCGAAGGTGAGAAACATGGTCATACTTTCGCAGACCAAAAACAAAGCGAATGCACAAGTTTTGCAAGCGCTCAAGCTTGTTTAATAGCTCCTCAGTAGCATCCAAGTAGCAGGCGTCGGCATAATCTATAATCGGCTGAATAAGTGCCTGTGCCAAAGAAATTTTAGTCTTCAAGGGCAGGAGAATTTGATGGCATTTCAGCAAATGAAACGAGAAATGTACCTTAGTTGTATCTTAGTTAGTAAAAAAAATAAAAATTGTAGGTATTTGCAAAACTAGCGATTATTATTTTCTCTGTTATTTAGAACAGCGTTGTAGGCTGCAATCTTGTCTGTGTTTTGTGTATTTCATATTTTATAATGTAGCTGTTTGTTGTTCCTTTTCAATAAAATAAAATAAAAATGTATTGGTAGAGCAGTGGTGGCCCAGTGGTAATGCGCCTACGATGGTACCGCGACTTACAAGTTGTAGGTCGTAGGTTCAAATCCAGATAAGCGCTTTACTCTGTGTAAATTATTTCATCACCACTGCTCTCAAAACTAATTTTAATAATATGTGGAAAACGTCGTGGGTTATACATTTACTCACTCTATAGCACACATTTTGTGTAATACCGTAATGTGTAACTGTTTATTTACTCAAATAAATAATAAAATAAAACGGCGAAGGAAAACATCGTGAGGAAACCGGAATATCCTAGAACCAAAAATTCGAAGACTTGCGACATCTACCAACCCGCACTGGGCCCGCGTGGTGGATTACGGCCCACTCCCTCTCACCGAGAGAAGGCCTGTGTCCCAGCAGTCGGAACATTATAGGCTGACAATGTATATATTTGTATATGTATAATGAAGTCCTGAAATCTTTATGACCCTTATAATAATAATGACAGTGTAAGAATGTTATAGCAACTACATGTAGTCAGGGAAATTAATAGTTAAGCAAATTGACTACCAACTTATATTTACTGTATAATAAAATTACTACTGTCATTCTTTGATAGTTGTGTAAAATGGCTATAATAATAATAATAATACCATTTATTTCAGGCGACACAGGCCCATAGAAAAATACCTTAACCTAAACATACATATTTTTATATAAACAAAAGTTGTTATTAAAAGGCTTAAAACTTTAGTAGTGCTTCACTTTGCACTAGCTTAACTTTGTGCTGTCCAGTGGAACTTGCCCGCGAAAGCGACAGAACACCACGTCCTACGGCCAAAAGTGTTCTTCCATGACGTGGGGCAGATAACAGTTCGGTACACGCACGACGAACGCCTTGAAGTTGACGTTCCGGCGCGATTCCAGTAACTGTACCCTGGGCGTGTACCTCGTCTTTTGGCGCACGTACTCCACGATGTCCTCCACCTTAGTGGTGTAGTGCAGGCGGGAGATGTACACCGGTGTGTTTGGCTTTGCGGCACGCAGGCTCACTTCAGGCTCCGCAGGAGCTTTGCCACAGCGGTTCTGGTTGGTTCGCGATCACGGTAAATTGACGTAGTGTGGCAATTTATATAGGATAGAAAATAGAACCTAATATTTAGACCAGACGGTTGGTCTTCACCAAAACAATGAAGCAATTTTCATCCATAATTTTCTCCGCCATCACAAAATATAAATAAACAGAATACTTTCCGTGTCACCGTTCTGTCTGAACTTAATCGTAGGAAGCCATTATTTCAGGCGTCTGAACAATTTCGCAGCAATTTGAGGCGGTATGCCCGCCCGTCACCAGACTATTGTTCAGACTAAAGCTGGTCTTACAATACAAGCGAAGCGAGTCGAAACTAATGTTTTTTGTCAATACTTTGGCAGCATTTCAAGCCATTTCTTACAAGCAACGAATTAAAACTTAGTAATGTTTTCTGGCGTGTCGCTTTTTCTTGTATGTACTTTTGTCAAGACAAGTTAATGATTAATTCTCACGATTATTTTCTTATTTTTAACCGACTTCACAAAAAGGAGGAGGTTCTCAATTCGTCTGTATGTTATTTTTATTTTTTTTATTTTTTATGTGTGTTAGCTCAGAACTTTTTTCTGGGTGAACCGATTTGGATGATTCTTTTTTTATTTGATAGGTGGTGCTTCACATGTGGTTTTATTTAAATTTGATCAAGGTCTGACCAGCAGTTTTTGAGTTATCCTTAATACTGCGTATTTTTCCACTTAGTTTATATGGATGATGTGTTATTAATTTCCTGTCACTGTTATATACATACCAAGTAGTGGTATACGAATTTGTGTGGGTAGGTAACGCAACTAAAAAGTGAAAAATAAAAACTTTTTTACAAAAAAACAACCGTCTTCCGAAATTAAAGATTTTTTTTTCACGTCTTTTAGTGTTTTTTTTGGAAGTCGGTTGTTTTTTTGTAAAAAAGTTTTTACGTAAGCTAACAGTCTTAAAATAATAAAATTGTTCTGGTACCGAAACCGGCCCCAGTTGCAAAAATCAAAATTGACTTCCTGAGTTGAGCTGCACGATTACTGACAAATGCGTGCACTGACTGGACAGGTCCACTCAATCTCTGTGATTCTTTCAACAAAAGACCATTTCAGATACCAATCTACATGGTCTTCACATGATCTGATCAAGATTATGTCTGGACTTTAAAAATTACTGTGACCTCTAAGTTTGTTTTGGCTTTTCTTGTCAGAGTAGTCAGATAGGAAACGCCGACCTCATCTTGTTTAAAAAATATGATTGACGTGTAAAAGTGTTTGTACAAACCTACTTACAGAAATAAAATCATTTATCATTTAAAAGGTTCAAGCACTGCGCCCGAGTTGTAAGTTTTATTTAAACTTTGTTATTGAAAAGAAGACTCTATTTTCATCTTTTCGGTTTGTACTTCCTGCATGCTACTTCAAGGGGAACAGTCTCACACCCCTTGAAGTAGCATGTAGGCATCAGATGGTGATAATTATCTTTTATGACATGCTAGCCTATCCGACAAAAAGACAAAAAAAACTACCTTAATTTTTTCCAGGAAATGCTTTGTATTTAATAGCGAGGTTAGTCGGAACCTTAAAAGTTTTAAAACAAGTTTTTTTTTTGTGAAAGATGTAGTCGTTCTTTCTTCAAATAAAGTTCACGTAAAAGCTGTATTTTTTGCCATAATGCAAGTTTCTATCTGTCTATGATACAAAGATACTAGAATTTTACCCGGAACTTCTCTTATCTAGCCTCTAGAGATATCAAATTCTAAAGATGTCAGACATCCGGGCTATAGACTACCCGGAACGGCTGTGTCCCACATCCAGCCTTTGTTGATGGGGTATGGAGCAATATTGCCTTGTAAGCTTGCAGATAAGCCCCGCATGATTGCTTTCATAAAGAGGGATTGTTACATTATGTATCGAGGTATAACAGGGATATTAATGACTGGAAACGGTAGTGGTGTTGCAGATATAAGACGTGATTTTAATGTCAGAGTTGCAGTATTGTATAACCTTGGGCAAATGTCAAAGTAAATTCATTACACTATACTTTCTGATCCTGTTCTCTACCAAAGACAATACGTTTTCATTTACATATAGTCCAGAGATTCTTACTATATTTTTAAATTATTATTTTTACAGGCAATATAATAGGATGCAAGTGTACATCGGATGCACCCTGGCCAGACAGCCCCGGTATCACTTGACTGACTTTTAAGCAAGTCAATGTAAAAAATTGCCAAAATTACATTACGTAATTAGCGACATAAAATTATAGGCCAACTTTTTTGTACAAGTATGCGGGCGTCGGGACCGCCTGGCGGGAGCACCATCGGCTCGCTCGCGTGAACCATGGCACTGTTATTAACGAAAACGTCGCCCTATCATTTTATGTGATTTTATGTCACTAATTTCGTAATGTAATTTTGGTTTTATGGTTTTTCCACGCCATGAGCAATTTTAATCAACTTCATACCGATACGAAATAAGAAACTGGTGTATAATTATTCTACCAAAGTCAAATCATTTATTTCAAATAGGCACATAAAAGGCACTTTTGAACGTCAAAATTTACAAAAAAAAAAGAATTGATTCTAGTTGCCCCTTCCAAAAGGTAGTTTCGTATGGAGAATTATGGGCAAGAAACTCCACCGTTACTCTTTTAAAAATGTTTTACAATGTTATGTATACATTAATTATAAATGTGAAGACGATGCACCTATAATAAAATTACTATACCACAATAGGTAAATGATTTTTCCAAAATTTTACAAGTAATAATTTAGTGTGTGAGTTAAAGTAGCATAATGTAAAAAATTATGTCATAAAAATTATAAATTATACAATTAGATTAGCAACCAGTTTGATTTTGTCTAGACTCTAGATTGTCCTATGGAGCAGGACCAGCATGTTTCCAAGCATTCTTATGTAGGATATAATCCTCTAATTAGTAATATGCTTGTTTACAAAGTGTACTTTTAATATAAGTTCAAATATCTACATCTATTCTGTTACCAGAAATGAATGTAAGAAAAATCTCGACAACTTATTAAAATCACTTACTAATGATGCTACAGAAAAACTTGTGGAAATTTAACATCTCGGAAAACACACACACACAACACACACCCTCACCTTCTCTTACTCAACATTAGGTACCTACTCACACACAAAGCACTTATCTCAAATTGTATTAGTTTATAATTTTCTTTTTTTTAAATATTTGTTAAAATACCTTGGTTAAGTATTAGTCTTGGAACAACCTACCCTCTCACTAGGAGTCGGGCGTTGCTAGCTGCGCCACAGTTTTAACTATTGCAGCTATCATCGTTTAACATTGTTTGTCTTTGAATGTATTTGTTTTTTGTTCCCAATAAACGATTATTATTATTATTTCTTCACATTTCTCGGGACCCTGGGATCCCGGACCTTTGGAAGGCATACGAGGGGCCGAAGCCAACTCGCAGAGGCCCGTTAGACGTTTTTAATGAAATGAAGCACCAACCGACGATTATCCCTGTTCGGACTATATAAGTGCACCCAAGGACAACCCCCGGTTGGTGTAGGACTATTGTAAGATATGGAAACAAATATATAGGACTATGGATTTGGGTAGCTTATGTGGACTGGTTAACTAGAACTATGGAAAGACTATGGCCCCTGCCTGACCAATGTTTTATATAAAATACACAGATAAAATGGCAGGGGGTGACTTGCACACTCAATAATGGGCCCCCGAAAATGGTCGCTAGCACATAGTGTCGAAGTGACAAAGGGGCAACATGTCCTGAGGTGTTATTATATTATTATTATTTCCTTTATTCCATTATATGCATATAAATTACATTTTTAAATATAAGAATATAAAAAATATAAAAACATTTAAAAATATAAAAAATAGTAAACCACCGGTATCGGGAACAGGGTCCAAGCTACCGGCGGTCAGGGCTCCAGAGAGAGGAACCTCCCAACAATGCGAGCCGTGTCAAAAAGTAACGAGAGACTCCTCAGGTGTTGGTCGAGGCTCTTGGCTATTAAGCCATTGGCTGTTACGACTATCGGCACAATGATCGCTGAGTCCACATCCCACATGTAGACAACCTCGCGAGCCAAGTCAAGATACTTGATTTGTTTATCTTTCTCGGCTTTCACGAGGTTCCCATCATGCGGGACCGTTATGTCAACAATCATTGCGCGCCGCTCTAATCGATCCACCACCACTATATCAGGCTTATTGGCAACAATAGTCCTGTCAGTGATGATGGATCGATCCCAGTACAATGTTATATGTCCATTTTCGAGAACTGGGTCGGGCACATACCTGTAGTACGGCACTTCCGATTCTACAAGGCTGTATTTCAGAGCAAGTTGCTGATGGATAATCCTGGCTACAAGGTTGTGTCTATGCAAGTACTCTTCGTTAGCTAGACGAGAACATCCGGAGATAATATGTCTGATGGACTCACCCGGACGATGGCATGCCCGACACACGTCAACCGTCTCGTCCTTCATAATATGTCTCCGGTAGTTATTCGTTAAGATAACTTCGTCCATAATTGCACAGACAAAACCTTCGGTTTCTCCAAAGAGGTCACCGAAACGTAGCCAGGCTACGGACGCTAGTTGGTCTACATCGGGCTCATTATTATTATTATTATGAGTTTTAAATTTTCTTTCATTTAATTGCAATATATCACAAGGTATTTTGTACCCACATTTTTACCTTTACATTTAGCAACGGTAGGCTTTTGTCCTAAGTATTTTTATTCTCCTTACAAAAGTCTGTATTCCGGCGCTTTGTATCTCAGTTCCGTGCTAGATAAGCCCGTTGTAGCTTGAGCTCTCATTTTATAGCTTTAATACGAAATACTTTTTTATTTCAACTTCCAGACTTGCTGTTATGTCTTGTTCCTGAGTTTTGTGGTTTAATTATATCTTTTGGGGTGCTTGGGTTCCTTTCTGTTTTGTTGGATTCATTATTATTTTGGAGATAACATTCTTGGTTTTTGTTGTTATGAATGGTTTGAGCTGTGGAGTAATTAGATCAGAAACATGATGAAATGAATTTTGAGATTTCTGCTTGATTAACTAGCAATTGCTCAACGACCAGAACTTCAAAGTCAATGTCAAATCATTTATTTCAAATAGGCACATAGAAGGCGCATTTGAACGTCAAATTTTACAAGACAAATAGAATTGATTTTAGTTGCACCTTCCAGCAGGTAGTTTCATATGAAGAAAAATAGGCAAGAAACTACAGTTACTTTTAGAAAGGTTTTACAATATTTTGCATACACTCAGATCAAGTTTTTTTACTTGATCTGAGTGCATACATTAAATATTATTTATCTAATGACGGTACCCAGAATAAAAGCCTACAGACTGGTAAGAGCGAAAGTTTATGAGTTCGAACCTCATGCGTTGCATAAACAACGAACATAGCTATTTATATTGGTTGCCAGCTTTAAAAAAAAAAAAGATAACCAAATTACTACCTACATCCAATTTAGCAAAAAAAAAAAAAATACGTAAGCATTGTCTCTCGTGTCGGGATAGTAAATAGAATACGAGGAACGCATTCCGTTTTAAAACGACAAGCCAGTCAGTGAGGTTGGAAGTGGAAATAACTGCTCAAGAGTAAAGCTACGGTATCCGAGAAATGCAGTGGCCACCACATAATGGCCGCAATGACGGTCGTCAGGAAAATGATTGCTTCAGGGTTCTACTTACACATACATACATAAACAGTAAAGTAAAAAAATGTTACTAACACTATGGACTCCCAGTCTGAAATAAAAGTTTTCTATTCTATTCTATTCTAAACTCGCGCCTTCTTCCGATGGAGGTAGGCAGAAACAACAGAACGCCACCTACTACGATCCTTACATACTCCTTTTGCTTCGTTTACGTTCATACATCTGGTCATACACGCACGTCGTTTATGAGTAATACGCACCTGACCTTTCTGAAGAACATCACCAATAAGACCACTATATGTCTTCCTAGGGTATCCTCTCCCAGCGTTTCCACTCACATTCGCCTTGTAAATACCTTTTGTTAGTCGCCCTTCGTTCATGCTCTCAACATGACCAAACCAGCTTAGCATACACTTTTCAATTTTTGTCTCTACATCTTCTTTTAGACCGACTCGACGGACCGCCGACCGGATTGGTTCGACTTTACGGTGTAAAAACGCTCTATAAGGAAACACAGCAACTTAATTTCATAAATAACGTTTCAGTGACGTAATTAAATGGTAAATTACGGAAGCTATGCCGCGGACACCGCAGTCTTAGGAAACCCTAGCTTAAGGGCCAGTTTCACCATACTGTGTTAATTCTAAATGTCCCGTTATGCCATTTGACGGATTATCGCAGTACGAAAAATAGTCCGTCAAATGGCAGAACGGGACATTTAGAATTAACACAGTATGGTAAACCTGGCCCTAAAAGTAGTAACGGTAGCCATCGTAACACGAAGAGGCTTTTTAAATGCATCAAAATTTTTATATTCCCAACCACTGCAACTTTTGTACGCCTAAATCTACCGTAGCAACAAAACAAAACACAACTGATACAATTGAAACCAGCAACTCAAAGGAAAATGGTTTAATTTTCTTGAAACCCACAGCGAAATCAATCAGAAAGCTCGTGATACAGCAAGGAATTAATAAAGTTACGATCACAAATCTTCTTGATTCGATTACCAAAAACGGTAGCGAAAGCAATACGGTGCCCCAAATTCGGATCAGAGTCTATGCCAGTGGCTCCCAACCTGTTTTTGAACAGAGACCACATTGTTTTTTTTGTTGTTAGCGGACCATTCAATTGGTTCAAGAGTAATCGTAATCGTTGCGTGTTCCATTTACCTCTACGAATTACAGGCAAAATTCATTTATAGTGCGTGCAAGTAGAAACTTTAATGACTTGTGTAAACAGCATGATTTTGATCCATTCATAACGGGTGTGTCCTCGGCCAGAAAATACTTGAGCCTTAGCTTTTTTAATTAATATTTTGTATGTTCAGGTTTTTATTCTTGTGTTGAATACGAAATGTGAATTTAGTTTTAAGCTTGAATGTTATACTGCTTTTGTTTCTTTTTTGGTAGCTGTGTTGTGTTGTTCACACTCTTTATTTCTAATCTATTGTTAGAAGTGATGACTTTTAATTGGCTGTCAGTCTCACATACTATTCTTATTATGTTTGTTTTAGCTGTAAGTCATCCATAGTTAATAAATCAATAAATAAATAATAAAAGATGTCAATCTAAAATTAAACTTTAATCGAAACTTCGTGAAACTCAAAATTAAAATGCATTAACAGTACTTTTTCGAAATAATAGTACTAGAAAACAAAACATTTTAAATAGAAAATTAAATTTGGTTTGCATCAATGTGATTTTTGATCGTGCATCGAATCTACTGTGTGGTAATTCTCCGATCACGAATATTTATAACTTTATAAATTAAAGTCGCTTTTCGCGTCTGTCTGTGTGAGCATGCTGTTCTTCTAGACTACGCAACGGACTTTGGTCCGAAAGATTTATGTGTATAAAAAATAATATTAAACTTTGATTTAATACAGAAATCTCGATGATTCGTCAAGTCGCAAAACCGTGCGAAGCAGGGTAAACCTATAAACCTTTCGGACCAATATTGGTTGAGAACCAATGGTCTATGCCATCCGAAAGGGTACGTAATCCTATATAGTTGTCAGCGAGTTTGCAAACTCTGAGGTTCACGGTACGGTAGCCGAGTTTGGTACTTTAATCTCGTTAATTCTTTGTCTCTAATCATGTTTCCTCGATATTGTAATGAACTTTGTTTGCAAGAAATCGGGCTTGATCAAATTATTGGAAGCGGGTTTGTATGGTGAGAAAGTTATTGTATTGCCTTTTTCTCTTGTGTGACTGGAGATTTACGAAAATAACTTGTGTAATGTACCTAGAGTACCTACATTATTATTTACTTAGTAGTGATTGAGCTATATTGTTATAGCGAATTTAGGTACCAGTCAAAACTATTTCTAGTTCGAAGGACCAATATGTTGAGTATCAAGCTCTAGGTGTGCTGCTGGTGGTCTTGACTAAATAAAACTACTTGATTTCTATGATGACTGTGTTTCGTGGTACTGATTATAAAGAACGACCGATGTGTGCGTACGCTCAAGGTTTCGGCGAGTGAGTGAAAAGCAGGAGGAAACTGTGACGGAGGATGTGACGTCAGGAACACTGGTTTAATGGAATTAAAGAAACATGAACCTGTATTAAGATTCTATGCGCTGTAATCGTCAGTCAGCAAGTTTGGTAAAGGGGCTGTTCGCGACGATAAGTCGTGGTGGAGCCAAATGAAAGTGATAGGTAGTGGACTGTTTATCAAGTATATTAAGAAAGATGAAATTATAATGTTATTAAAAGGTTGGGTTAAAATGTAAACATGTTTATGATGTTATGAAAACGCTGAAGTGCAGCCATGCGTAGAGGCGTGCAACAGCTGACTGTTCTGGTGCGGGGGAGGGCCGGCTGACATCCTAAATTCATCTTTCTTAATATACTTGTTATACAGTTTTGTTAAACATCTTTCGTAATATACTTGTTACACAATTTAATACTGTAATTTTAAGGGTATGAGCCTGGAGATCTGTCATACAGGTTCCGAACCCAGTATAGACTCCAGCTCTCACAAAGGTTTGAATCTGCTTGTAACTTCGATACTATGTTCCAAAATTGTACCTTTTTGAGAGAAATAAATTACTATTATTATTATATCACCATCGTCCACTACCTATCATTTTCATTTTGCTACACCACGACCTATAGTCGCGAAAAGGCGAATTTCAGCAATTAAACTGAACGCGATCAGCACAGTTAAACCGCGTCAAGTTAATAAGAGCTGTCAGTATGAATATTCCACAGCATTAATGACACTAACAGCTCTTAAACGCGGTTTAGTTGTGCTGATTGCGAGCAGTTTCATTGGTGTAATTCGCCTTAAGTCTATTATGGTATGTGTAATTTTAATGAGAGATGAGATAGTGGTAAAATTCCAGCTAATTTACTTATTTTTCGTCACTTGCTGAAGCTGTATCAACGCTCTGTATTGTCGTGTGTTTAAATATATTTAAATACACGACTATACAGAGCGTTGATTACGAAACGCAAACGCATTTGTAATGACATTCGTGATATTCGTGGTGTAGGCAATATTCTTTAACAATCGTTGCTCTCGATCAGTGTAGTTGACGAGTATTCGACTTTAAAGAAATTTTCAATGATTTTTGACAACATTATTATTCTTCTTCGTTTTGCTGACACGGCAGTATTTCAGATCTTGTTGGCCCAAAACTTCGCCACTTCCAAGGCGTTGTACGTGGCAGCGCCGAAGTCACTTTGACTTCAAGTCTTGGGACACAGGAGGTAGGATAGGAGGTGGAGCGTAGTATGCAACATAGCTCCAGATCCATACCAGGCTGCCTTTTCATTATTATTGATTTCTCTGAAAGACAAAATTTGGCTTGCAAAACCTTGCAATTTATATTCTATTTTTATTCCCAATACTTTCAGGTAGAATCCACATACATACGTAACTACCTAACTACATCAAATAGAACCTGGATATGTTCCAAATACCGGGCAATTCCTCCAACTAGCTGATAACGCTGAGATATCGTCTAGCTGGCATTAGGCGGAGCAAATCTCCGGCTTAGTTGGCTTATAAACTGCTTCACCTATCTTGAGACATATAATATATCTATTCATACATTAAATATTTTAAGAGATACACCTTTATCTGGTACAAAATCCATAGAAACTTTTTTTTTTAAATCTAAGTATGTTAGTTTAAAAATTAAATAATATAAAATAACTTCACACACAATACTGGCTCCTTAAATTTTAACGCCTATTACGCTAGTTTCTACTTAGTATTTACGTTATTTTACGTTTACGTACGTTTATAACATCATCACACCTGCATTTCCCGTAAAGATAGACAGGTTTGTTTTCGTACGTCCACTACAGTTCACCAGTGATATTGTTAGATCCCATGTAATAGGATTTGAGGGCAGGTGTTTGCATCCGGCAGCACACAGATTGTGGAGTGCTGTAACCGTCAGGACGCGAAATAATTACCATGCTTGCGCGGTCGCTAGGAGACATGCATGCGAACACAACCTCACCAACACGCTGCACGACGCGGGGCCTGCGCCCACGCCGCCGCCGCTGCCCTCGTCGCGTCGAGCGGGTCATTCATAGAATAGGGAGTAAAAGTTTTATGCAAAATATCTCATGCAGTTTTAAAATTATAAAATTAGGTAAAACAAAAAACTCTTAGATAAAAAATAATATCGTGTCTATAGGTTCTGTACCATTTATAAGTGTATCTCTTAAAATATTTCGTGTATGAATAGATACACCTTATATAGCATGATTAAGAACTCATTGTAGAAACACCTGCTCGTATAAACAGATATAAGCTTTCAGCGTAGGGTCCAGATTTGCATACCTACAAAAAATGCTTATACTGTCGATAGATAGTAATAAAATTGTTTCAGGTCTAAGTGTTTAAGCGCAGGTCACACCGCTAGCTAGCGAGCGAGTGAGCGAGCCGGACGAACATCGTTTCACCTCTTTTGATACTTCGGTTCACACCCCGAACTACGGAGATAAGCCACGTCAGCGATACAAACGATGCGAATGAAATATCCGACGATGCCAGCGATGCTATTCGTTCACCTCGTTAGCGTAGCATAGCTCTGTAGTTCGCGGTGTAAACCGAAGTATGAAAAGAGGTGAAATTCTGCTTGCCCGGCTCGCTCGCTCGCTAGTTGGCGGTGTGGCCTGAGCTATAGACGGAACGCTCCCTTCGCTTTCCCGCCCGCCCGCTCGCTCGCCCGTCCGTCCGTAGTTTTTGGTGTGGTTTTTGTAGTTTCCCTCGCCTCGCTTCGCCAGCTCGTTCGCTCGCTCGCTAGCTGGCGGTGTGGCCTGTGCTTTATGCGTGTGAGATTTGTGTCTGTAAACGCATGAAGAAGGCAGTGATTTTCAAAGAGCGTCACAAAAGACTGCTGAAGGATTGTCTCCTGATGATTAACAGCCGTAACTCTTGTCTTTTACATAACATAGCATCACGCCTGTAATCTCCGAATGATTAAGCAGAGGTGTTTTACTATAGTACACCTACATTTCGCCAGTTATATTTAAGTCCCATGTAATAGGGGGCACCACTATTGCCATCAACTGGGCATAAATCTAGACACCAGGCTGCTACTGAGAAATCCCTGACGAAAAAACCCAATAACAGTTTGCCCCACCTGGGAAACGGACCCAAGACCTCATGCTCAGCAGTAGCGCTTGCGGCCACTGAACTGTAGCGGCATCTACAACGCCACATGCGAGCTACGCGTCACACTGACGTCACGCAAAATCCTGCATCGCGCAAGCAGAGTTTACCGCGGGAAACTAGCATATATACAACGTCCCGACAGCAATCTATTAGGCAGTTGTCCATCGGACATGACACCCGTCTGGTCGGAGAAACTTTTCTTTTCTATAGAGTATGAGTGAGCTTTACACCCTGTTCCTCATACCTCCATAAGACCAACGAGGCATTCAACAGCAATATAAGCGAAAACTAATTTGTCTAACAAATGTTATCATGCTGTAGTAAAATGAGAGTTGTTCTTGAAAATAATATCTAAAGGTTCAACGAACCCTGATTCAAAGTGAAACAAGAATAAACATTCATTACAGTGACAATTCAATTTCAATACAAAACACAAAATGGAATTGCATACCGAAAACATAATATTGCGAACATTCTTTAATTTAAATTAAAACAGCAAATTAATTCCACACTGCTTTTTGTAATACAGTAGCAACTTGCTCCTGAAGGGTTCATGGCTATGTAATAACAGCCGCACGTGTCAATCGATCAGGTTAAGCTACGCTTGCCGAGGTTGGTCCATGGATGGGTGACCATCTTTACATACCGAGATCTCTTCGTTCCTCGGAAAGCAAGTTAAGCCGTTGTAACCGGCTATCATCTGTAGATATTTGGCAGTCGTTACGGGTCTTCAGAAGTCTGGAAGTCTGACAACTAGTCTTACCAAGGAGTATCGTATTACCCTGACACTGGGTTGTGGACGTCAGATAGGCAGTCGCTCCATGTAAAATACTGGTATTCAGCTGCATGCGGTGGAAGCCGACCCCAACAAAGTTGGTAAAACGTTAGGCAGATTGAGTAGCGACCTGCCACTGATTCGTAAGGATTTTACTACTTCACAAAACATCGTGATTTCTTTATAAACCGGAATTCACTAATGAAAACCGCATCAAAATTCATTGTGTACTTTATACGGTCCCAAAAACAGACATGGAAAGTGACTCTATGTTTGACGAAGAAGGTACGTCTCTCTCGTTATTATCCGCCATATTTTAACTACTGTGGGCGTACTATGGGAAGTGTTGGTTATTGCGCAATAGAAAAACTGTTTGCAGTTCAAATCAAATTATAATTTACGAACAAATTAATCATACTAGAGAATCACACACTGTAGGTACAGTCACGGACTTTAATTGATGAGCCACTTGCCACTGTTCGTATTTTAGCCGTGTATAGCAAATCGGGTTTAGTCGGTTATACTCGTACATAGTACCGACAGAGTGACTACCCAAAATCAACCAATTGTAGGTCTAGCAACTGTAACCTAGCGACAATTGTTTAAGCGTAGCGATAGTAACGTTAGCGTACGGAAAAATAATATTTGGTCATTTCGAGATCGGAAAAACTCGGACCCACGATTTTTTCGGAATGCGTAGCGTCCAAGATGACGTTCATGACAAATATGATAACAGTTGCACATAAACCTAAATAACACCTTTCTGTCGCCTTCTTGGAAGAATTTATTGATGTCTAAACATCTTAGCGCTCGGTCTACAGTAGGGGCTAGCTGGGACTTCGAGCGTCAGACGCGTAAGCGTAAGACTTCGAGCGTCAAATGACGTCAGCGTAAGACCCGTGTCTATGTGAGCGCGTGAACCAAACTGATGCGAGCTCACATGTTTACACATCAATTTTCGTCCAAACCAACTCACACCGTTTTTTTTTATGAATTTCATTTACTATTTCTGTTTTAGCTATTATAAATGTCATAAAAGCTAAGCTAAAAACATAGTTAACCTTTGAAAATTTGTTTTATCAATCAATTTTCGGATAGGTTTTCAGATATAACGAGTATTTAATGAGCTCTAATTCAAAGAAGGTCAGTATCAAATAGATTGGATAAACATATGCAACATTTTATTGATTTAGCTTGGACCTTCAACCTCTATGGCTACGACTATTTCCGATTATTAGTAATTTGTCATCTTGTCAACGAGCATGCGGTTTGAGTTCGTGTTTAATCGTCTAATCTCGTGAAAGTATACAACTGCAAAATTGAAAAGTTTGAAAGTGGCTCATCAATTAAAGTCCGTGACTGTACATAACACCACTATACAGAACGCGCGACAGTTTTTAAACGTGTTCACTGCTTGACCGCCACCGACCAACTCTGCTTTAACTCTGGTCGAGCGTTATGTTGTAGACTCTGTCGAGCGCTATGTGGTGGCGCTGGCTTCCCAATTAGTCAAAGTCAAACGATTGATTGAACGTATTTCCGACATGTAAATATATAGAAGGTAAAAACAAATGAGTTTGTGTGTTTCTTGCAGTCCATAACCAAGTCATTCAATTCTGCAAGTTCCATTATTATACCATTTAAGGGGACTACATGACCTAAACGCAAATTTATAATGCCTAAAAATATATGATCCACTGCAGCAACCAAAATCAGAAAAATATATGATATTCTTCTGGATATATGCTAGTAAGATAGTGTGTTCCTCGTCAGTAGACGTGCATTCTACAGGTTCACGAGAAAATTGAAAACGAAGCTCTTCCCACATTTACATTATTATTAAAATTTGGTATATATGTTACCGCTAATGTGCGTAAATCCGTTTGGGTGCCGATTAACTTGTTAATCTGCAGATTATCTGGTTGAGTCTGTTAAAGTGGAAAAATTTGTTTCAGTTCTCACATTAACTAGATAATCTGTAGACTTCCTAGGTAATCTGCAGACTAACGACCAAGCATACGGTTAAGTTAATAAAACAGGTTCATTGTAATCATTTATTTAATTTGTTAAACGCATCAACAAATACAATAGCGAGCGAAGCGAGCTTGCGACCTAGGGCACACCGACTTGGACGGGTTAGCTTAGAAGGGGATGGCGGGGTCTCAAAGACCCCGCTATGCCCTTCGTGTTTTTTTTTTAAACTTCCGTATTCCATATTCTAACGGTAACATAAACATAAATTATTATTGTAATATTTTCTTATTTATAAAACTTCCTACTTTCCCACGAAAAAAGACAGTGTTACTTATAGGCAAAAAAAAACCGCAACTTATTTACTTATTAAAGTTTATTCTACGAGAGGCGGACTCAAGATGGTAATGACTGCAAATAAACAAAGCTATATAACAAAGCCTGGAAATTCCTCCTCCGTTATGAACGTCATTTCTGGCCTCGGATTAATTTTAAACTTTACAATTTGACGCCTCTACCAACTTTTGCGTTATTACTGAATTTTCATTTTCATTTTTGGTTACGTTTATGAATTGTGTTGGTACTGCCTTGTTAGTCTAGTGGCCGCAAGCACAACAGTTAAGCATGAGGTCTTGGGTTCGATTCCCAGGTCGGGCAAAGTGTTATTGGGTTTTTCCAACAGGAATTTCTCAGTAGCAGCCCAGAGTCTGGATTTTTGCCCGGTTGATGGCAATAGGCTCGCCTCCTATTACATGGGACTTAAACTTAATTGGCAGAATGTGGGTGTATCTACTATTAAAGGTACACCTCTGCATAACCCTTCGGGGAATACAGGCGTAATGTTGTGTTATATAATAAATTGTGTTTTGGCCTTAGAGATAAAATTTACTAATTCTATTATTATCAGTACATTCATTAGGCTCATTCTCTATAATGAAAAATATTTATTATATTTACTGATACAAATAGAAAATATTATATCAATATTAACAAAATACCTACACAGTAAAAAAGGTCTTAATAATGATGGGTTGAAATGTGGTCATATTGACAAAAGGGTTTTCCTGTAAACTTCAATCCCTTCATTTGAAATTTCTATAAATTTATCAACAATTATTACAAAGGAAACAAAACTTCGGTGGTCGAAACATCAAGGTCATATTTTCATTTTTCAAGTTAGTTTATAAAGTTATTAAGGTTTGTTATGAAAAACAGAAAATGAAGGAAGTTGCCAAGGGTAAACCGATGGGTTTAGAAATACGACATTTTTGACGAGAGAAGAGTTTGTGACGGCATCTACATCGCCACATGCGAACTACGCATCAGACTGACGTTATGCGAAATCCTGCATCGCGCAAGCAGAGTTTACCGCGCGAGAAGCATATATACAACATCCCAACATAAATGATCAATGATCGGGCAGTAACCCACCAGACACAACACCCATCTGGTTGGAAGATCCTTCCTTTTCTATGGAGGATGAGTGAACTTTATTCCCTATTCCTCATCCTCTACAACTTTCTTATATGATGAAGGTGAGCATGTTGCAAGGATTTTTGAAAATTCATACCCTCAAAGGAGTTACGTAGGGGATTTAAGTCTGCATAAAATTTAGTCACTCTTGCCGATAGGAAATACCATCGGGCACACGGCTTTGTTACTAGTAACAATTTAATCTACTTCAATCACCAATCCCTTGCACCTTTATTTTGACAAACCTTAATTACAATATACCAAGTTACCATGGATTCAGCAAATGATTCTGAATCCCCCTGCGTTGACATGTTTCGTCGGTAATTAAAAAAAAATGCTGTTTCATACATTTTGACCACGTAGGTATTGCAACTTTCTATGAAACAGAAGATTTTTTTACCCTAGGGGGGAATCATGTGTTGAATTCATGGTTACAGCATGCGCGTCGAAGTCTCTGCAAACTCAAACTCAAACTCAAAGCATTTATTTCAAATAAACCAATTACAGGCACTTTTGAATTGTCAAGGGGTCGGTCAGTCAGAAAGATGAAGCTAGTTACCCATTCCAAAGCATAGTAGGTACCTATGGAGAAGAACGGGCAAGAAACTCCATGGATACTCTTTTAAATCAAAATATAGTTACAAAATATTCGTTACATGATTCATGTTGAAATTATGCATGTGAGAACGATGCAGAACGTTAAAAGCGTCCGTAATAAAAAGAAAAAAGCAATTCAAATATTAAATTAAATTAAAATAAGCCGTGGCAGCTAAGAAATGACCAGTCCCCACTGACGGCGCCCGTACACGAACATGACGCATGGATCAGCACCATTCAGCTCAACCATTTTGAAGGGAACTTAATGATCCAACACACACGTCACCACCAGCGAGACATTAGAGTGAGCATGACATACTCTCAGCCGCTAGGGCACATTCAAGTAAATGAAAGAAAAACCTATTAAATGGTAGCTTCATAGCCACTGCTAGCTCTAGTTAGACTAGCTGCCATCCTGTATACTATTATGTAGGTACAAGTATAAAAAAAAAGGAAGAGCTCAATGGGCATAAAAAAATCGTCCGCATCGCTGTCAATGAGAAATGAGCCAAAACGTCTGGCAGCATTGCCACGTCGAATGGCAATGCTGATACTTTGGGCTAACAAAAAACAACCGACTTCCGAAAAAAACTAATAAAAGACGTGAAAAATAACTTTTATTTCGGAAGTCGGTGGCCAAAAACGTAAATATAAAACCAAAGGCACCGACTTCCGAAATAAAAGTTATTTTTCACGTCTTTTATTAGTGTTTTTTTCGGAAGGCGGTTGTTTTTTGTAAAAAAGTTTATATTTTTCACTTTTTAGTTGCTGTACCTACCCCACACAAATTCGTATTCCACTACTTGGTATGTAAATAACAGTGACAGGAAATTATCAACAAATCATCAATATAAACTAAGTGGAAAAAATATGCAGTATTAAGGATAACTCAAAAACTACTGGTCAGACCTTGATCAAATTTAAATGGGACCACATGTGAAGCACCGCCTATCAAATAAAAAAAAGAATCGTCCAAATCGGTTCACACAGAAAAAAGTTCTGAGCTAACACACATAAAAAAAAAACATATAGTCGAATTGAGAACCTCCTCCTTTTTTTGAAATCGGTTAAAAATAGACTGGCCCTCTGATCACGTGAAGAGTCGACCAACCGCTTGGCGATGTCCCGAAATACTCGATGAGCACTCGGACCCCTATTCCTTCGTTATCACGTTCTATTTGGTGGCCCTTGTCGTAAATAATAAATATAAACTATTGTAGTGTGTGTGTGTGTGTGTGTTATTGGTTTAATACAATTTAACCAATAACTTTGTACAAACGTTTATTCAAATTTATACCTGAATAAACGTTTGTACAAAGTTATCGAAACGGTAATAATTAGCGTTCAGTAATAACATGTTATATCGGTGAAACGACTCTTGACAGTAATTTAAATTATTGCATGCTTTCATAAAGAATAGGCGTTACCGTTTCAGTGTTTATTTTCCAATCACTAGAGTGTATACATTATTTGACTGATAAGGCCTAGGGTCTGATTCCTAGGTGCGGCAAAGTGTTATTGGGTTTTTTCGTCAGGGATTTCACAGTAGCAGTTCGGAGGCTGGATATATGCCAGTTGATGGCAATACATAGGCTCGCCCCCTATTACATAGGATTAAAACATAACTGGCGAAATGTGGGTGTACTATAGCTACATCTCTGCATAAACCTTTGAATAAATGCATGCATATATATTTCACACAACAGCCACATAAAATATTGTAATTCATTCTAAACACGCTGCTATTCGAAAGCGTTAACATAACTCATTGGAGCTGCACAGCGTGACACGGAGCGTAACAGCGAGCGTGGTCCGACAGGCGGTAATGACGTTCGGGTCACTTCTGTCACGCGCAGAGAATCAATTGTTGGGACAGTGGACTGGAAAAGACAGGGACTGGGGATGTGGATTGGAGGAAAGCGATTGGATTGGTTGTGCAACTTTGGTGTTCAAGGTTTGATTGCAAAATCGAAGAATATTTATATACAGGATGAAATTGAATAGGTGCGCCAAATTAAAATATATAATTCAACGTGCTATAAAGAAAATTTAGAGTATGTCATTCGGCCGAGAGAAAGGAAAGGGATGCTGTGAAGGGAAGGGGTATGATTAGCCCTTTTTTTCGTAAGAACGGTCAGAATTAGGTAAATGACCGCTAGCTTAACGTGTTGCCAACTTTCTTCAGGTTATTAACTCTGCGATAAATGGATTTCTCTTTGGGCGCGCGATAAAATTGATACTTTAATTTGCTTATTTTTTTTACTTGATCTACGATAATTCGTTTATACTTACTTGAAGACAATAACTTAGTTTGCACTATCTAAGACGATAATTACAGGTTTTTTTTTGAAGAATTTAGTTTTTTTTTTTTTCCTAATTGGCAATTCGTAGTTGTGAACCCTGAGGTCCTGGCTACTTAACCGGTCTGTCCTGTGGTGCCTTAAGCTACTAACTTAAAGCCTCGAGCCAGTGGCGAATTACTTAATTTCTAGTACGGGCCTCGGCTTAGGGCGTCACTGAGGGGAGGGCAGCAAGGTGGGACAGGCTGGATCGAATTTATAATATTATTATTAATCGGGGACATTAAAGCTACAGGCTCAGCTACGGCGCGGGCTGGCGCTTCGTCAAGAAAGGGTCGGGGGGGGGGCAAGAATTTAGATTAGGGAAATGACAATTTATAATGATTATTTATAACAGTTAGTGGACCTCCTATTTCGAGTTGGCGCAAGTTTTTAAGCTCATTCTAAGGCAAAATGAAAAGCCTCTTCTCATACAGACAAAGTAGTAACATTGATCAAGAGTCACCAATTGCTAATTATATTTTGAGGATATCAGACCGCCCTTTGAGTCCTCATGATGCTTTCATTTACCGTATTCAAATTACATAATTATATCGTCATTTATTTGTCAATCAACAATTAATCAACCACTGCTTTCAAAGATAATAATGTTGAAACACTCATCTTCCTCATAACCCTGATCCTTTTAAAAACCTATGTTAAACACATAAAATAATACAAATTCCTACTAAAAAGAGCAAAACTTAAATTGATTACGCGATAAACAGTTTAGGTTCCTCCAGCACTCCGGCTAAAGGTAGCAGCATAGCACTGTTTTGGTTTTACTAAGTAAGAGTCAGACAGACCCCTCCACCCACCCCATGGTGGAGGATATCCATGAGGATTTACACACGATAAAAAAGGTACAGAAGGCTACATATCAAAGCTGATCTGGCATTGTATAGGATTTCCGTACAATGAGAGGTCATCTTATACTGGAAATGTATAGCTTGATATGAAGCCGTGTGCACCATTAAAACTCCAACCCGCTCAAGTATAACGCCCTCGTTCCTTCCGTGGGGAATACAGCATCGTTTGCATGAGAAGTCACCACGTCTTTGAGTTGTCATAGCGGCGAGATTATCTGCCTTTATAATGTTACGCGTGTTCCACGTTTGTCTCGTGTTAGACGATGCGCACACCAGAGACAAGACTGTCTTGAACAAAATAGTTTTATCTGTAGATTTTTCTCAACTTTGGCTCAGTAGTGATAATCGTCCTGTGGGATCGGGATTGAACCCGAGCAGGCGTGCACTTTTATTTTAGTGAAATTCATTTCATCACTACAGTTTTAAAAGTGGCGAAGAAAAACATCGTTTGGAAACTAGCATGGCCTGTGACCGAATACTTCTGAAATCGCCAAGCTGCAGTTACCTACCAGAGTGGAGGGTTGGCCCACTCCCTCTTGTGCTAAAGTGTGTTGTTATTGTTTTCTAAAGTCTAAGTTAAATCATTTATTTCAAATAAGCACATAAAAGGCACTTTTGAACGACAAACTTTACTAGAAAAAAAAAAAAAGATTCTATTACCCCTTCCAAAAGGTAGTTTCGTGTGGAGAAGAATGGGCAAAAAACTCCACCGTTACTATTTTAAAATGTTTTACTATGTCTTGTATACATAAATTATATAATTATATGTGAAAATGAGGCACCTAGAATAAAATTAGTACACCAATAGGTAAAAATAATTAAATGTGAAGCAATGATAGGTAAATTAATTATGTGGTAGATACAATGATGGTGCTCACAAATTTACAATTATTGTAAAAGTAAGACTTTCTAAAATTTCAACACGTAATAATTTAGTGTGTGAAACTCAAACTCAAAGCATTTATTTCAAATAAACCAATTACAGGCACTTTTGAATTGTGAAGGGGTCAGTCAGTAAGAAAAATTAAGCTAGTTGCCCATTCCAAAGCGTAGTAGATACCTATAGAGAAGAACGGGCAAGAAACTCCGTGGACACTCTTCTAAATCAAAACATAGTTACCTACAAAAAAAATTGGTTACAACATTCATGTTGAAAGTATACATGGGAGAACGATGTAAAAAGCGTCCGTAATAAAAAAGATGACAAAAAAAATTGGCCATGGCAGCCAAGAGATGACCAATCTCAAAAAAAAAAAATAGCATCTAGTTTGATTTGGTATAGACACTAGATCGTCCTATGGAGCAGGACCAGCATCTTGCATGTTCTAAAACCGATAGTCATTTTAGCGATAGTGATTTCGGCAGGTCTGCGCAAAACCTTTCGCGTGTTCTACGTTTGTCTTGTGCTAACGTTGTTGAAATGTTTATTCATGTTGACGTGGTAATGGGAGTGAATTATGTAGTATGTGGCGCAATGTTAATGGTTGAGGTTTTGTCGTGCAAGGTTAAGATTTGTTTGCTAATTTATAATAACGATAAGAAAATTGAGTTAATTATTAGGTAGTTTTTATCCATAATAACTTGTTTCCTGTAGTAGTAATTCATATGCAATTGAGAATGATTTTCAATGGAAGGGTAACGAACCAAACAAGGTACATTTTGCTAAATGATAAATGATTTTATTTCTGTAAGTAGGTTTGTACAAACACTTATTCAGACCAATCATATTTTAAAATCTGGATGAGGTCGGCGTTTCCTATCTGACTACTCTGAGAAGGAAGGCCGAAACAAACTCAGAGGTCACAGTATCTTTTGAAGTCCAGACATAATATTGGTCAGATCATGTGAAGACCATGTAGATTGGTGTGTGAAAGGGTCTTTTGAGGAAAAACTACACATATTGAGTGGACCTGTCCATTCAATGCACGCATTTGTCAGTTATAGGGTAGCTCAATTCAGAACTTAATTAAGTAACTACATAGATCCTAGATATTATTATAGGTACTTATAATATTCTTTGATAGAGTGACAGAAAAAACATTGAAACCCTAAATCACCAATTCTGCAAACTCTGTAAAGAAGCCAGAAAAAAGTTAAACCAAGGGAAGGTCATTTATCTTACACACCGAAATCAGTAAAGAAATATTTCTCAGATTCTGCTGCGCAAACAATAAGATTGAGCGTAAGAAATCGTAGCTAAAGAAAGTCGACCTAGAATCATAAGTGCTTCGTCCAGAACTCCGGAATCAATAAAGATAATAATAAAGTAACGCCTGGATCAGAAAGGGTTAGACCGGACTTCGGACCCTACTCTAATATTCGCTATTCAAACGCCACGCGACGCGTTCGGTACAGTCGGCCAAAGAGATAAGTGTGCACTAAGTACAAACTACTTTTTTGGCCCGTGTTGCATCAATTTGGATAGTATAGTCCTCTTATACATCGATCTTCTGTCTTTATAATTGCTTTAAAAAGCCTGAGAGAGTTACGACTTCATTACCCCAAAAAAAGCACAATTTCTAATACATTTGCAAGAATTGTTGTTGAGTTCGGAAAAGGGTCGAGATTTTGCCATAAATGTTTTTGAAAATAGATAAGTTTGTGCTTGACTTTATCATGCCTACGTTAAATAAATATAGGTACAGGCTCAGTACACTGCGGAAAGTGTAAAGAGGCAGGCGGCCGGCAATGTTAGTTTGGAAATCCATATCATATCGGCCGAATAAATTACTATGAAAACACATATCTGTCGTGTAATTCTAAAATGGAATGAACTTTTTGCTTCGACACATGTCAACCAAGGAGGTAACTTATAAAAAATAAAATGACTTGGATTGCAAATAGAGCTGTTTAAAGTAAAAAAAAAAAACAACGCGTAAAAAGTTATGGTTGTTCGGTATTGATTCTGGAATTTATAGTTAATTTACTTAGTTTGAATTGCCGCGCATTATTTGAGAAAAATACTATACAAGCCCTGGCCGCAACCAGACGTTTTCAATTTTGCAGGCCGCGGCAATAATGTACTTATAACTTGCCTGCACACCAAACTATTTTGATGACTGTACAAAGGTCCAATTTTGCATTGATGAATGAATCTCCAATTGGGGTCGACCATTCGGTGGTTATGAAGGAAATTGTGGCTACGATCTGCGAGTCATGGCTCTGATTATTTGAAGGTTGGTTTCGACTTCGGTAATACGGGGTTAAATTATTTTATTTCCATGATTGTTTCAGTTTTACTCGCTGTAGATTGCAAGGCTTCAAATTCAAAGCATTAGTTTCAAATAAACCAATTACAGGCACTTTTGAATTGTCAAGAGGTCGGTCGGTTAGAAAGATGAAGCTAGTTGCCCGTTCCAAAGCGTAGTAGGTACCTTTGGAGAAGTACGGGCAAGTAACTCCACGGACACTATCAAATCATCACATGGTTACATCATTCACGTAGAAATTACGCATGTGAGAACGATGCAAAACGTTAAAAGTGTCCGTAATAAAAAAAACAATTCAAATATAAAATTAAATTAAAATAAGCCATGGCAGTTCAGTCCCTACTAACGGCGCCCGTTCACGAACATGACTTACGGATCAGCACCATTCAGCTCATCCAACAATATATCATTATTAGCCAGTTTTTTTTTGTCAATATCTCAGTAGTAGCCATGAGGCTGTTTTTTTTTGTCAATATCTCAATAGTAGCCAGGAGGCTAGATTTTTTTGTCAATATCTCAGTAGTAGCCAGGAGGCTGGATTTGTGTCCGATTGATGAAAATTAAACTGTCTCGTTCGTCTAGTGGTCGCAAGTCCTACTACTGTACATGAGGTCCTTATTTCGATTCCCTGACCAGGCCAAGTGTTATTGGGTTTTTCTATTAGGAATTTCTCAGTAGCAGGCTGGAGTCAGGATTTGTGTCCGGTTGATGGCAATAGGTTCGCTTCCTATTACTACTTAAACATTACTCATCAGTCATCGCATCAGTCTGTTCCTAGCTGTGCGCGTGAGTGCGCGTGCGCACCGAGCCGCGAGTGTGAAAGAGACGAGCGATCGTTGAGCTTGTAATGTGACTATGGCGGGTAACACTGTGAAGTGTAATAATTGCAATGTTGTGATTAACGAGGTGCTCGCTTTTATCCAAAACAAAGCGGCAATCATGGATGAAGACAGCATGATACGGCTGTGTGTAACAGCTTTTTCTAAGGAGGAAATAACGCTTGCTAAAAAGCTTTTGTTCGAGTCTGTTGATACTTCTACAAGAAAAATTAACAGAAGGAAGGAAGGTAAAAGTCAAAGAGATGTTGAGGATATTATTGCATTGATAAAGGAGACAGATCCTGAATTGCTGCCAGTTTTTGTTGCGAGGTACCTGCATAAACTTCCTCCAGTCACGTTCGACCATCTGGACGCTACAAGGCTTTTAAGAGATTTAATTAAACTGCAAGAGGATGTGGAGATAATTAAGGAAAAATATGTCACTATGGATGATCTGCACAGCATGAAATCATCGAGTAATCATCGTTATAGAAACATTAATGTTAATCGCAGAAGAGGTGCATATCTACTGGACAATTCTTTTGAATGTGACAGCGGACCGATTGGCCTGTTGACGCATAACACATCGGAGAGGTCATCGAACGCTGTGAGTGACAAGTGTGCGAAAGGTGTGAGCGAGACGCTTAACGATACCATTATAAATGTTAGTGTCGTCTCACCGCCGCCGGCGCCGACGCAAGTAATTGTGGATAGTTCCAGTAATGACGAGTGTGGGGAGGCCAGCACCGCGGTTTCGACACAAGCGGTCGTTGATGTGACAGAGACGACGACTCCAAAGAGGGCGTTAGGAAGAGATGGAGCGATGAGGCCTACGGCGGAACCAAATATCGAGTCTTCTGGCGGTAGTGAACGAAAATTATTAGTGTCAGATGTGTTAAAAAAAGGCGGTGACTGGAAAAATGAGTTGCCAACTGACGGTTGGGTTAAAGTGCAGCGTAAAAAGTTGCGCAATCGTTTTATTGGGTTGAAAGGGAAGGCAGATAACTCGCCTCAGTGTTCTTTTAAAGCGGCGGATGTCAGTGTTCCTTTTTATATTTATAACGTAAATGTTGAAACGAAGATGGTAGATATTGTGTCGTATATTAAAAATAGGACCAATGTTGAGGTTTCATTGCAAAAAATGGATATGAAAAGGAACAAAGGCTACGCGGCTTATAGGTTCTTTATTCCGAAACGAGACTTAAATGTTTTTATGGATGAAAACTTATGGCCTACAGGTGTATCTTTCCGTAGGTTTGTATATCATGGTGGTACATCCGAGCGGAGTCACAGTGATTTGCGGCCAACCGTCCGTGTGAATAATAATATAGCTTGTTAATGGATAATTTGAATTATAAATCTAATGTTAATGTATGTGGTAATTTTGTGAGTTACAATTGTAAGTCTTTGAAAAGGTCGACTGTATGTATACAAGAGTTGTGTAAAACTGCGGATGTCATTGCGTTACAGGAGACATGGTTGTTACCAAGTGAAGTTTCTTTACTTGGTAATATCGATGTAAATTTTGGTTTTTTCGGTAAATCAGCGGTGGATGTGTCGGCTGGTATATTGAGAGGTAGGCCCTATGGAGGCACAGCGATTTTGTGGAGGAAGTCTGTATTTACATCTGTTACGGTTATACCTTGTATGAGTGATCGCTTAGCGGCTGTTAAAATGACTTGCGCTGACCGAACTTTGTTATTGTTTAGTGTGTACATGCCGACGGATTCACATAATAACTTAAACGAGTTCTGTGAGTGCTTAGGTGAAATAGCGGCTATTGTTGAAAGTGTAAATGTAGAATATGTTTATATCTTAGGGGATTTTAATGCTCACCCTGGTGAATTATTTAATAGGGAATTACTGAGTTTTTGTGTGGAACAGAGTTGGATTTGTGCTGACTATGAGAAACTGGGTATTGACTCTGACACATATACCTTTGTCAGTGAAGTGTGTGGAAGCAGACGTTGGTTGGATCATCTCCTGGTCTCTGAGATGGCGTGGAAGACACTTAAGAAAGTTGAAGTGTATCATGATATATATTGGTCGGATCATTTTCCATTGTCATTTCAAGTTGATCTGGGGATGGTGACGCCAAGGGTTGCTTCTTCTTTGTTGGTGACAAATAAAAACATTGATAAGGCTATATGGGGGGAAAGAAATGTATCACAAAGAGATTGCTATTATGAATTGTGTATGGAAAAACTAAGGAAGATAGATTTTCCCTCTGAATTAGGCAAGTGTTGTGATCTTTTTTGTCAAGATGTGTGTCACAGATCGATTATTGATAATTTGTATGGAAGGTTAGTGACATCCCTTCGGGAAGCGGCAGAAGGTAGTTCTGGTTTGGTAAGTAATGGTAAGAGACGGCGTGCAGTGATCGGTTGGAATAAGTATGTTAGAGAGGCGCATGGGGATGCAAGGAAGGCTTTTCTGAACTGGGTGTGGCATGGAAGACCTCGGAATGGTAGGGTATATGAGGAAATGAATGAGACGCGCAAGGTGTTTAAGCAAAGGTTGAAATACTGTCAGGACAATGAGGATCAAATCAAAATGAACATGTTAGCGACTGAACATGGCCGCAAACATTTCCAAAACTTCTGGAAATCCACTCAGCGTTTGAACCCAAAGTCTACAGTTCCAGTCAGTGTGGGTGGAGTGGAGAAACCTGAGGAAATTGCGAACTTGTTCAGGAAGCATTTTGCGGTAGCTCCAGTTCAGGTGGAGGAACAGGTACGGGTCGCTGGGGACATCATGTCTGGAGAGCCAATCAATATCTCGGCCCGGGAGATAAAGGATATTATTAAATCTATGACAAGAGGTAAATCCCCTGGACATGATGGCCTAAGCATTGAACATTTTCAGTATGCTGGTCCACATCTTCCTAGGATCCTATCCATGTTTTTCAACTTTTGTGTGAGACATTCCTATCTACCTGTGGACCTGATGAGAACGATAGTTGTGCCTATAGTGAAGAGTAAAACGAAAGATGCGACAGACAAGGACAACTATAGACCAATTTCGTTAGCTACTGTGACAGCTAAGGTGCTTGACCGTGTGTTTGAGCGTAGGATAAGTGCCCAGCTCAAACCACATGATGCTCAGTTCGGTTTTCGAGCCGGGTTGTCCACTGAGACTGCTATTCTGGCGCTTAAGCACACGGTTAAGTATTATACTGATAGGAATACTCCTGTGTATGCTGCTTTTCTGGACCTCTCCAAGGCGTTTGACCTGGTTAATTATAATATTCTGTGGTCAAAATTGAGACAAAATACCATACCCAATGAGTTGGTTAACCTCCTCGAGTTTTGGTATAACCACCAGATTAACCAGGTCAGATGGTCGGGTGCATTGTCTGCTGAGTATGGGCTGGAGTGTGGCGTGAGGCAAGGTGGCTTGACCTCTCCAGGCCTTTTCAGCCTATACGTCAATCAGCTGGTGGAGGAGCTCGGCAGCACTGGAGTCGGATGCTCTATTGATGGCAAGGTCATGAATAGTATAAGTTATGCTGACGACATGGTGCTGCTGAGTCCTTCGATTGATGCACTCAGACGGTTGCTTGGACAGTGTGAACAATACGCTACGGCCCATGGACTCCAGTACAATGTCAGGAAGAGTGAGGTCATGGTTTTTCGTGTTGGTTCCCGAAAACCTAAGGCGGTTCCTCCAGTCTTCCTTTATGGGGAACCACTTAAGAGAGTGTCTCAATTTAAATACCTTGGGCACGTTTTGAATGAGGATTTGAGTGATGATGATGATTTGGAGAGAGAGAGAAGAGCGTTGTCGGTCCGATGTAATATGTTGGCCCGCAGGTTTGCTAGGTGTACTAAAGAAGTGAAACTTACACTGTTTAAGGCCTACTGCCAGACTTTTTACACCTGCAGCCTGTGGATCAAGTATACGCAGAAGGCCTACAACGCTCTTCGTATTCAATATAATAACGCCTTCCGGGTGCTGCTGGGGCTTCCGCGGTTTTGTAGCGCGTCGGGCATGTTTGCTCAAGCAGGCATAGATAGTTTTGAAGCTATCATGCGCAAAAGGGCGGCCTCCTTGATGCGTAGGATACGTGGGAGTCCCAACAGCATCCTAAGCGTTATTGCTGAAAGACCGGACTGCCCTTTCCTGGCGCACTGGTCCCGTAGGCATGCCTGCTTGCCCGGTGCAGAGGGAAAATTTATGAACTAAATTTATGAAGTAGATAAACTTTTTTGATTAATTTATTTTGTCTAAGGTTACTAACATAGTTGTAAGCTTTTCTGTTACTAACTCATTATGGATTTTAATTATGTCCGAAATAAATGATTATTATTATTATTATTATTACTGGCGGAATGTGGTACTATAGGTACACCTCTGCATAACCTTTCGGGGATAACAGGCATGAAGTCATGTTGTTTTATTTTTGGTCCCTTTATTGCAAAATCTATTTCAAATACAATGCTTCTATAGGAACCGTCAAACGGTGAAGCGGGATGTAGGAGTGAATTGGAACGAAACTTTAAAAGGAATTTTAATATTAAAATAATATAGTTTGTTGCCAACAGGGGCACTTAATCGTTAATTATAATACAGTAAACACATTAGAGTCCTTTTTGGCAACAAACTATATTATTTCAATGTTAAAATCCCTTTTTAAAGTTTCGTCTCGTTTCACCCCTACATCCCGCTTCACCCTGTTTGACGGTATATAAAGCCCGTATTGACAGTTCTCTCCATTCAGACTTTCCCAGAAACCACAATAGTGCAGAAAATAGTCGTCCACTGTCACCAGTAGCACTGAATTACCTAGAATAGTGGCTTGTAAACAAATTACTCTACTGTCACCTATTAATTTGATTTCCATGACGTAATCCTATCATGGTTGCCACGTACGTATAATGGACATTAATTCAATGTGAAGTGCGGACAGGTATTCTGTGTAGCCGGTTGCTGCTGGCCGGTTAAAACTCAGTTCTGTATTCGAACTGACAGCTGTCAATGTCACACTTGTTTTGTCATTTTGAATTCAGAATGGGGCTTGATGGTTTCGGAATAATCCTGTTCGATACTTTCACAAGTAAATTTGACATTATATATTTAAGAATATTGGCAGCTTTGCAGAGTTAAATAAAAAATATATTATAATATGCAGGTTTCGTAGCAATACAAATAGTTCAACCAAAAATCACGTACGTTGTATACCCAAAAGGAATATACGTACGAATTCGTTACAAAAAGTTTACATCATTGCTGATATCCGTAGTCTGTTCTATTTTATTTTATTCTGGTATCAGAAACGTTGAGCAAAAAAATAATGTTTTATGAAATTAAAGACTTAGTAAAACGTGCCTGGCAATTCTATCACATGCAGAAGAGGAACGTTTGCTAAACGCTATAAGTTTTTTTTGACTAGGTACCTATAACTTAAGCCAAGGATATAAGACAGAACTATACATTCGTTTTTCATTTTTCACAGTAATGTTTCTTTTACCGCTAGGTGCGAGGGAGTGCGATCAATATTTGATATTTTTCGTAATTATAATAACATTAAAAAGTCACTTTGGTAATTTTCGAGCTCTCGTAATTTTATGCAACAAAATAGATTCACCCTAAAGAACACACAAACTTCACTCCATAAAAAAAACAGTTGAAATACTCACTGCAATATCCAGAAGTACAGCATATTTCGTAGTGGGTAGTAAACAAAGACTTGAGCTGTCAGCACTATCAACTTGACTTAAGTGATGTACCTAACCTCGTCAGGGCTACCACGTAAACTGGGCCAAGTTATTTGTCTTGGTTTATTTTTCAGCTAGGCTTTAACCTTTTTTTATTTTCGCAAGAGAAATAAAGCTTAAAAAAATAAAAGAGTTTTGTAAATCTAAAATCTTCTCGTTTTATGAGGTATTTTTTGTCTCCTATGCTTCGTTTACCTTCCACCTTCTGAAGAACATCACCAATAAGGTCACTATATGTCGAAGCAAACGGAGTATGTAAGGATCGTAGCAGGTGGCATTCTGTTGTTCTGCCTACCCCCATGGGAAGAAGGAGTGAGTTTATGTATGTATTGTTTTTTTCTCTGCCTAGACTGCCCCAAAGGTCTTCTGGTCACAAGTGTGATTCCTGATCGCGCGGTCTTGAATTCGATCACCAGAGGGCCTAGACAAATGGCATTCGCTTCGGAGCGATTCTATTACTACAATCGCTATCGCTTTCGCTAATGTTTCCATCATACGAATCGAAAACTAGTGATAACGCTTGTCAAAAAGTGCCACTTGGCTACGCTTCTCTATGGAAGTAATCGTTCGACGCTATCGATTCGCTTCATAGAATCTAATGATGTTAACATTGTCTAGCTAATTTCTATTTGTTGACCTATCTATGATCACGTGACATTTCGATAGCTTATGTCAACTCCATTTATTTTTTGGCTTTTCTACTAGCGTCATCGTTAATTGAATGTTACGTTGTCTAGGCTCTCTGGTTGGGTCGTTATTTTTCGATTAGGCATTTCTGGGTTATAGCCGGAGTCTAATATTATTTAATTCACCTCTGCCTACAGTTTGATTGTTTTTCTGCCTTCATTAATAATTAATAATCGCAGAGAATCGTCTTATATCGGTCTATGACAGGCCAAGTTCGTTGATTGATTGAGTACGGGCAACTTATTACAATGTAAATGCGTTGTATTGTTATAGATTGTCGACCTATCGGGAATGCTGCAAATACTTGGTACAGTTACGAGCAAAAATAGTAAGAACCAAATTTTTTAAGCAATTTAGATTTCTGTTGTTTTGTTACTCTGAAATATTTTCCAATACATAATCGAATGTGCCTGTAGATACTACGTGTAAGTAAGGTTTATGTCCTGATTTTGAGTACTGACAATTAATAAAAAAATAAAAAAAAGTTTTGCTAGCAACTAAATGACGGTCACACTATTTAGATAACTATTCTGAACATAGAAATAAATTAGACAGACTGGAAAATAATTTATTGATAACACAGATGGAATTACAAAAAAAAAATCGGTGTGAGTTGATTTGGCACTCACGAAAATTGATGTGTAAACATGTGAGCTCGCATCAGTTTGGTTTGGGAAAACTGAGGTGTGCATAGCCCCCACCGTGCGGCGCTCTCACACAAACATTCACGCGCTCACATAGACACGGGTCTTACGCTGACGTCATCTGACGCTCGAAGTTTTACGCTTACGCACCTGACGCTCGACGTCCCAGCTAGCCCCTACCGTAGACCGAGCGCTAAGATGTTTACACATCAAAAACCTTACTAGCTAATATCATAAATGGGAAAATTACTGTCTATCTGTTACCTTTTCACGCCTAAACCTCCGAACTGATCGTGATGAAATTATGAATGACAGACAGTAAGACTACCTGGAGAAGGACATAGGCAGTTTATTTTGCCTGGATTTCATATAAAAAAGGATGAAATAAAAACTATACGCAGAAATAGTCGCGGGCAACAACTAGTTTACAATTAAAGTACCGTCCGGGAAATTTCTTGTTATAACACTAGTCAGGCCCCAGGTGGCCCATTAGAGGGCCATAACTATAGAAAACCAATTGTGTCTCATTAGCAATGCTTCATGAGTGACACTGGGCAAGACTGCAGCTTCCCAAGTGAAAGAATTTTCGGAAACCGATCAGGAGTTCCGAGGATTACCCATTACATATAAACTCACAAATTTGACCTCTCTCTTCTCTTTTGAATTATTAATTGTATGAGTATCTCCTTTACTCCATATTTCGATACGTCATAGTTTAACTTATCAAGTAATTGAGCTCCATGATGCAACTTGGAGCAATCTTGCAACTATGAATCCCACAGATGTGTGGGATCGCAAATTAAGCCAAGTTTCTAATCGCCAAGTATACCAAGCACTAAATTCTTGGCGCAAACTTCCTCTGCTTGCAGTTCGAAACGAGTTGAATAAAAACCTTTGTTTGGTTCCTTGGGGATGGAATTGGTTATTTATGATCAGAGAGATTTTAGTGAAGATAATCTTTAATTATCGTAATTATTATGATTATTACCACCACGTCGATTTCCGTTATGTCGATTCTCAAAATAACACACACTCGTTTAAAAAAGGTTCACGCTTGACCTCTAGGTTAGTCAATTTCATAAAACAAAAAATGAAACGTATTTAGTAATTAATGGAATTATATTATTTTACACAAAGTATTACTTTAATATTCTAACTGAGGAACAAAAGTCTAGCTAGGACTAAAGACGATTATTCGGCAATAAAAAGTACTAGGCTTGCATACATTCCTGCTGGTATTTTTTCTAACATTTCTGTCTACTTATGCATATTATCAGTATGTTTCAATACTCAATACTCAATACTCAATTCTTTATTGCATTCCATATGTATTACATAGATGGTCTAAAAAAGTAAAAGATCAATATGGACCCTGTCGGGCACAGCAACATTAGGAGAGAGGAAGAGAGCTAAGCAGCAATTCAAGCAATTCAATATTATTAAAAATTATTAGATGAGTTTAATTGGGTTTATAATTATGTATATTTATATATTAATAGGTTTGTGTATAGTATATTAGTTATTTTTATTTTATTTTATGTATTGCACAATAATAATGTAGGTAATTATTGTGAAATTCTTAGTAGTACTTATTTTATTATTATTAAATTATGCTATTATTTATGTATTCATATTTTCATATTTATGTTTGATTTTCTATATTCTTATTATATTATACCTATATATTTTATAATGTTTCAGCTTAAAGTAGCTGGAATCTTATTTACGTTATTCCTTTGTTTCTTTTTAAAAGCTCTAAATTGACTTGTTACAAATAAAAAAAACAGGGGTGACGTTATGTTTGAATCAGGATATTTTCAATTCCTTTACATCGGGCATCGGGAAGAAAAATTTACAACTATGTTATAGGACAAGTTACGAGTGACGTTAACAAGAGTACTTTATAATAAAAGTAAAGTTTTTATTAACACTTTCACGGACACTGATATTTTTTGTGACATTCTGAAAATGTCACAAAAAATATCTTATAAAATAATACCACGCCTATAGCCGTACTGCCGTAAATAACAAGTCAAAGTACCTTACGACACTAGAAAAATTTAAGTGAGTGCATTACGACACTGGATCTCATGGTCTTTTAGTAATGTACGCAAATTTACACGGCTATAAACGGTTTGTCTGTTTTGACTTGGTAAAATTAAGAGCCTGTGGGTGTAGCGTCATATCAAACAAGAAAAAACAAAATACACTACTGGCCGTGACGTCAGTGAAAGTGTTAAAGTAAGGCCTGTATTTCTAAAGGAAACTGTACTTGTACAAAACTAACTATGTGAAATCAGGTATAGTATTCGGCCATTTAGTCTGAAAATAATATTATATTTTATTTAAATAATTAATAAGTTATCAGTCTTATAATAATAATAATAATATATACAAGTATATAAAAAAGGGAGGGGAAAGAATCAATTTTTTTTCCGCATTTTGGTCAACAGGAAAAGTGCCAAAAAGGTTGGCAGCTTTGCCACGTTTGATGGCAATGCTGATTCATTGGCCAAAACATAGGCCAGCCTTCTGGTTACGTGACGAGTCGAACAACCGCTTGGCAATATCTCGAAAAACTAAGTGGGCACTCGGACCCCACGGCCGTAGAATTTCAACCCCAACGGCTCGAACATATAAGTTCCAATAAGATTGAAATATTTTTGCCGTATGAGGTTTTCCGCACCTACAACAGCCGCCCCAGCAGTGAAAGTTGATTCAGTTTGATTGAATACTGAATAAAAAATTATCGACATCGCGAGGCGTATCAAATGAAAAGTCTTTGAAACAAAAATTCTAAAGCGTACGTTACTTTATTTGACTTTTTTGCTAGCAACTCGCAAGCGAAATTGCGAATGAGGCTGACTTTGCAAGCTAGAAAACCAGAAGCTTGCAAAAACATAAAATTCTCGATCCGTACTCATGAATTTGTAGTTGCGTGCGTTCTAAAACCATTCAGGGCTCGGCCCATTTACGTAATTGCCGGCCGTCCACGTGTCCCATTCAATACGGTTTCTATCCGATACGGGAACAGGCCGGAAACGGCTTGAAATGTAGAATCGTTTGAAAGAGGAGTTGTGGCTGTATGTTAGTTTTCATTTGAACTGAAGGATTAATGCTGTGTCAACACTTTTGCCAGTGATTGGTATGGTTGTCTCTTTTTCTGAAGAGAGGCAGTGTCTGAGCAGAGACTCTAAAGAGCTACGGTTAAGAAAAGAAAGATAATACGTTTATTTGCGGTAAACATGACGCAGAGAAAAACACACAAACACAAAAAATAACGAGTTGGGGGGAAATATGCGTCACATCTACGCAAAACAGCAATCGCTCAGCATAATGCTACAAGCCTATGCGAGACAGCTCCAGCGTTGGTTTTCAGCAACAGCCGGGGTTGACGTGATGATGTGAACCAGTGCAGCCTATGAAAATATAAAAATAAGAAATAAAATAAATACACTATACCAAGTTATAAATGTAGTATATTCATATTTATAAAATGGTAACATTAAACATTCAAACACATCTAGAATAAAATTTTGGCATTGCACATTTCATTCATGTAGGTAAAATTTGCGCAAACATTGTGGTTCATTATCATATTCAAAACGTAATAAATATTTCTTGTAATCAGCAGATTTATTGAAAACCAATCATAACTTTTGGAACCCTGAAACTTGTTTCTACTGAAATTTACGCGTTTGAAGCGGAGTAGAAATCGGAAGATTTTCACGCAATCTGCAAAATGTCAGCCACATGACTCCTGAGATCCTTTTTGAGTTGCTCGATTGGAAAATAAAGTCTGCACCGACATCAGATGAACCATAAGTTTTTCAATAAACCGCTAAAGACAGTTTTATAAAACGAAATATTAAGAGCGCATACTCGGGTCCACTAGCGCCACTTCTTTAAAAAAATATTATCTCGCGACTGAGAAGGAATTTTGGAAAACGGCTCAATAAGCGACCTCGGTAAGTGTGTCAAGATTTTTCTAATACCTTCTATAAACTTTCATACTGAGACACGAAGCAACAAAATTCAATGTAAACAAAAGCGGCCACATTCATTTAGATCGTATTTTCTTGCTTCGTGTCTCAATATGAAAGTTTATAGAAGGTATTAGAAAAATCTTTACACACTTATCGAGGTCGCTTATTGAGCCGTTTTCCAAAATTCCTTCTCAGTCACGAGATAATATTTTTTTAAAGAAGTGGCGCTAGTGGACCCGAGTATGCGCTCAGAAGGTCGGTTCGTCACATAATTCCTCTGCATTGTAGGTGAATTTATGGAGACAAATCTTGGCCTATGCAGAAATCGAAACTGCGGTTCAAAGCGCAAAACTTAGTTAGCCTTATTGACTGGTAGTTATTTATTGCGAACATGATTCTTCATCCATTAAACTTCCATAATAACGAATGATAGTGGATCAAGACATCTTGTAGCCCACATCCATAGACAAAGTCCAATACGTCTTCGCCCCCACTTCATCCAACCCAGATGTCAGTAACATACCTAGATCCATTATAAGATAGCTAGCAATGCAACGCACTCTACTGACCGCCATTATGACGTAGTACACTAGCGGACACGAGAAATGGCTCACTATTAAATTGACCGTAACATGTTTTAGTAGGTAGGTACGTTAATGTAATGGGAACTGATGGTTCGGAAGCATTAGGTCAAGTAGTTAGAATATTGGCTATACTTAGGCACCTGTCCTACCGCCGGCGGTTTACGAGAAAAGAATAGAGCTAGCATCTAAAAATGGGTTGTCGAGCAACGAGCAGCGAGTGCACGGCGGCGACGAGCGATTATTCGCTGGTGTGCATATGTCTCAAGCGTGAGTCTCCTAGCGCCTTCCAAGTGAGCGTCGGTGAGCGAGTACTCTCTTTAGTAAATCTTGTCGCTGCGACAAACTAGTACTCGCCGGTGGTGTGAACAGTCAGCGATCAATTAGTAATATATTATGTATTATGTATTTATTTTACTAACACACGACCTACAATCTTTTGAACGTTTCTTTAGCGAGAAATCGTTGATAGCTAGTGTCTTCCTCGTTGGCGGTGGGACAGGTGTCATAGATCAATATTTTAAAGTAATTTGAATTAATGGGAATGGGATGAATGGGATTCATGAATTGGGATTTTGACAGTTTTACTCACTATGATGTATAATTATATTACAACTATACTTGATCAGCTTTGGATATTTTCATTTATATTTTTGGCCCGATTTCTAAGCACTAGATAACCAATCAAAATCCCAATTAATATAAAGACAACACATCATGATAGCTTACCAGGATTCCAATTCCGAGCGGATAGCTTTGTTTCATTACTTACATCGGTTAGATTCGACTAGGTCCTTGTATCGTGTAACTCCGGTTCTAGCCAGATTATATCCGGAGCCGGGATTAACCCGGACAGCCTACCCTATTTACTTTTTACACTATTATAATTTGACTACATGCTAAGATTTTAGTTAAGATAAATGGTATTTATTTATTTAATTTAAGTTCACGTTTTTCGAATTGCGCAGTATATTGTATAAGAACAATGATATTACCAGTCCATTGCCTGCTGTTCATCCTAGAAACCACACATTCGAAATTCGGAAATATTCCTAGGAAGTCATCATCATCAGCCTATATTCGTCCACTGCTGGATGTAAGCCTTTCCTAGTGAACGCCATTGAGCCCGATCCTCGGCTCTCCTCATCCAGTCTCTGCCAGCCGCCTTTGGCAAGTCTCTTAGGTACTGTAAACGCGTTCAAATAAATTATTTTACTTCGAAATTGTTATATTTGTCAAGTGACTCTATCAAAACCTGCAATCAGAGAACCAAGCACGCAGTATGTCACTGTATCTTCGTTTTGTTTACAAACTTGCAAAAAACCTGGCAAGGTCTGTCCGTCTATGTATTATCTTTTATTATGCAAGTAACAAATGGACCTGACTTGGCGACCAGCCAACACCACGTTGATAAGTCCTGTGGCCTCGGACACTCTGTTTGTGAGCCGAATTTTAACAGGTCCAATCTGACTTAAAAAGTAGCAGTGCTGTGAGAAAGATATTTTTTTTGTTCTACCTTATAAGTATGACGGAGAAGGTATGTCTCTCTCGTTATTATCAGCCATATTTGAACTACTGTGGGCGTTCTATGGGTAATGTTGATTATTGCGCAATAGAAAAACCGTTTGCAGTTCAAATCAAATTATAATGTACGATCAAATTAATCACACTAGTGAATCACACACTATAGGTACACGACACAACTACGAGTATACGGAACGCGTGACAGTTTCTAAACGTCTTTTAACTGCTTACCCGTCAACAACAAACTCTCCTTTGCTCTGGTCAAGCCTGAGCGTTATAGACTCTGTCCAGCGCCACCTGGTGGCACCGGCGTCCCGATTAGTCAAGTCAAATGATTGATTAACGTATTTCCGACAAGTATAACTAATTGAACAAATAGTCTCGTAGTAATAAAAACTCGACATAAACTAAATACCAACGTAGAAAAGGATAAACCATAAATTACAGATCTCTGCAAAATTCTGCGTCAATGCATTACGTTTAATAAACGTAAAAAAAAATAACAAATAATGAGTCATGGCTAAAGTTTTTGATAATTATTCCTTAACTTACAATAACAACTACTTTTGAACCCGTAACATAATATAGGGCTGAAGATTTGTATAAAATACTAAATCACACTTCTCCTATAAAAATTATCAAAAACAAGCAAATGCAAGAAGCCACCTTGTGTCTGTTTCTAATCAACCAACGCCTTTATTGTAATCAAGTAAAATAATACCGACTCGACTGGCTGGCGACATTTTATTACACTGACATGTAATGAAGGGCGCACTTTCCTCCTCTTTCCATTGCCTGAACATTACAGTAAATACATGTGAATTGGATGGTTGGATGTTGAGATGTATGTTTGTTTCTTTGCAGTATTAGAAGGTTATTTGATTAGGGTAAGATTAAACCTTGAATTTCATGATGGCCACTGGGCTGTGTGTACTGTGTTCAGAGCAAGTACCAAAGTGACTTTTACAATTCTGTACTTTCTGAGTTTGCCTTGGACATACTGACATCGCTGAAGGAAAACATTGTGAGGAAACCTGGACTTGTAGTACGCGACTATTTGCACCGGTTTGAACACCTCCATAAAAGTATGTTGACGCAATCGGTGCGAGCAATTTTCGTCCCGTATCCCGCTGGGGATCCGCATCAGTTTGGCCAGAATTTTATAATTGAAAATAATAACTACTACACTACGTTATAGTCTATATTAATAAGTCTACGACATTTAAAATGAGCAATAATAACTTGACGAGTTACTTTTACTTTCGCGGAAAATGAATGGTTCTACGAGTGGACCGTAGAAGTGGGGTACTTTCTATTTAACTGATCCTCGAAAAAGTTATTGACCTTCAAATGATGGACGCTTTTTTTTAATAATTAAGCCTCTTTTTAACTTTCTGACCATTTCTCGCAGTTGGTTGTAGTAACTAAGCTAGGGTACCCCCACTAATCGGGTTAGGTAAGTTTGGAAATTTGAGAAACCGCGCACGAGCCGAGTGAGCGAAGCGAGCGATGCCGCGTGAGCAGCCGGCGGGCGCTTCATCCAAGTTGGTCGCAGTTACAAGGCTATATATAATATTTGTAGGACCCCAAAATAGGCATTAATTATTTGTGTTTCACAAAAAGAAGCGCAATCAATTAGAGTAGAGTTCAATAATATTTTTAGGAAAGCAAATTATGCCGTAGGAGTGGGCGGAACCCAGTCAGAGTGAATAAAACTCACGAGACAGCCTGGCGCCCTTTTATTGCACTAGCTGGTAATGATGGGGGTGAAATTCATATTTGGTTTAAGTGTGCATTATTCTGATTATTTTCCTTATGTGTTATGTAAAAGATTTATGTTTCTTGGACAACGTAAACAATATCATAGCGATGCAAGCTTTTTCAGATCCCATCCGTTGCCATAAAGACCTGAATCTACTCCTAGATCAAGCATTTTTTTAATGGTATTATTGGATGGCAAAAAAAGCAGGTTTTTACCGCCGTTCATGAACATCTGCAATAACAGAGGCGTCGCAGATGTGTTGCCATCCTGGGGTGTGATGGAATACCTGGCATGGCTATGTTTCATGCCCGTCTAATATATATACAAACTGGAATACAGCAACGCTGCTGGGTGAAAAAAAAAAGATATTATGTTAGTACTTACCCTGGAAGAACTTCTCCACAAAAAGCTGTATATCATTTTTCGCTTGGAAAACCTACCAAAACTGAGACTCACATAGCGTGTGATCCTTCAAAAGTGTAATAATAAGCCAAAAACGAAGCGTGAAAATGTTCACTATAATATTACATAAGTAATAAGCATGTTTACATGTCTTTCAACCCTCGCGGTGAAGGTCGCTGCCCGCATGTCGCTAATTGGATAAGTTCGAGGTGTGGCAGAAACAAACAATTTAATACGGCTTGCTTTTATGTTGTTATTTTTTTGTGTTCAGGGATTTCTTGTGAATTTAATACCAGCTTGTATTTGATCCACGACAGGGCAAAGGCCGCTTTTCATGCGGAAAAAAAAATACGGGCATAACATAATTTTCTGTGTGTTTGCGAAGACCAAATTTCCTCAAAATGCAATGTTTTACTTCACTTTTCCTTTTACATACTTTGATATATTTAAAATAATACAATGTCATTGGTTTCATGTGATAGGTACCCAAACACATGAAACAAACATTGTATATTTTATTAAAATAAAACCTAGAACGATTTTTTATACCGTATAGAAATGTACGCTCTTTTTAACAATGCAAGTAATTCCTCTCTCATTTTTAGTTTTTTCATCCTTTCATGTTCAGTGTCGAATAGAGATTCTGTGGAAATAGTTTTTTCGTTTTTAGTCGCTTGTGTGAAGTGCTGATTGAAAATGTCGACACGCCAGCGATGCAGCGCAGCAGCGCTTTGTAAAACATTTTGTGTGCGGACGATTAGATTGTGGAATGAACTGAAATAATAGTACAACATTCAGAAGGTCTTCTTTCGAATTATTTCTTGTCGTTGTGGCTTTAAGAACGCCGAGTTTAAAGTCTAGCAGTAATAAGACTTTTAAATGGCATTCTTCCTTTAAAAATAGGGTAAGACCTCGTTCAACTAAAGAATAAAATCTGGATTTAATCTCACAACATCAAAATTCATTTGTTTAAACTAGGCTGAGAATCAGCACTTTTTAAACGTCAAAATTACGTAAGACAGTCCCCCTAAGTGCCTGCGCTTCACCACTTCCTAATGCTTTAGCTAGGAAAAAGAAGTGGCCTAACAAAGTCCCCAGCAGCACACCTGTCTGTTATATTAGGTATTTGGCACACATACTTTTACAAAGAGCCTTTCACACAGATCATGGGTGACAGGCACGAAGCTCTACACAGTCAAACATTTTCTCAAACTCGATGTAAACTTAAGGAAATTAATTGTTTAGCAAATTGGCTACCAACTTAACATATCCGTATATTCATGTCGCAACTGCCATTCTTTGATAGTTGTGTGACATGGGATAGCACGGCAAATTGGTGTAGTGTGTCAATGTGATGAACAATAAAAATTTCGCTGACCATACCAGGGTGACGATACTGAAGTTCATCCAGCGCTAGGAGTGCTTTAGCTGGGAAGAAGTGGCGCAACAAACTCCATAGCCATACAGCTGTCTGTTCAATTAGCAGAACTTCATTGATTGGGTCACACTGGATGAATACTCATTGCTTCCTAAAATGAGAGGAGAGGTACCATAAATCAGTGAAGGCAGTAGTTACTACCAACATATACATAATTAATGTATTTAACTATAATCAAGGCCAATGCATGAAGGAATCAAAATCAATATCAATGAAGCCGGCCTATTAGCGAAGTTTACAAAGCAATAGGTATCATTAAATGCAATTTGATATAGTGGATGGTTGTATGCTATGTGAAGGCATAGGTACGTAATTATATTGACCTGTGTGTGATTGAAAGGTGATAACCGCTGAGACGCTTTTGGCCGGGTCGTGAAGTCACCGCAATGCGCCCAAGGTATGGCGCACCTACCAAATTTTTTGCAAAGTTTCGCGCCCATGGTGTGAAAGTCACACCAAATTTTTTTGGTTTTAATTTCATCCTTGTTTATCCTTGTATCACCACTATTAAGCGGTACTTTCCAATTGGTATGCTTTTCATACCAAAAGCGTCTCAGCGGATAATTATGATTCTTTGTTTACATTTCGTTGGTCTAAATTCTGCTAAGCGTACACAAAACAAAGTCCTCAGCTAGTGCACTAACATTGTCAAAACATTACTAGTGGCTCTGTGAGCTGTCAACCTCACGACAACTTAAAACTGAATAATTAACGTTCGCCTTATAACAAAATCCTTAAACAAAAAGCGCGCGCAAAGAGCTTGAAATGGCTGAAATATGATTTTCTTTTTTACGTTTTAAAACCCCGTATCTCCGCCGTTTTGAAAAATTTCGAAAACTGATTCGAATCAAAAATTCACGAGAATCGATTGAGAAATGTGACCTTTACAGGATAACAGACGGACATCCGGCGGACATCCGGACATACGAGAGCATTATTTTTTGCCCAAGCTGAAACGGAGACGCTTTGCTCGGTAAATAATAGAATCATGCGTTACTTTTCGGAAATCTACGACCTGATGTCACTTCATGATTCTTGTTAGGATCTACCAGATCACGGCAAAACATCAACACCAATGTGAAGACCCACAGCACGTCGGTATCTATAGAGTTTTAATGTTATTAGCAGACAAGACAATGCTGCTACTAATCATCTTGGGTAAATCCCGTAGTCACCTTTTACGAAACGCACTGATTGTTAAAGATAAGGAACAGCCGCAAGGGTTGATCTACACGGTTAAGTAAAGCTTGCTGAGGTCGGTCTATGGATAGGTGACCATCCATTACATACCGAAACCCTTTCGTGCCGCGTAAAGCACGTGAAGAAGTTGGTCCCGGCTGTCATTCGTAGATCTTTGATAGTAGTTCAGGGTCAGAAGCCCGAAAGTTCGATAACCTGTCTTGCCAAGGGGTATAATGTTACCTAATAACTGGGTTGTGGAGGTCAGATAGGCAGTCACTTCATCAGGAATACTAGTATTCAGCTGTATCTAATCAGACTGGAAACCAACCCCAACTTTTTTTTAATCTAGCTGTAGCGATATCTACACCGCCACATGCAAGCTACACGTTATACTGACATCACGCAAATCCTGCATCGCGCAAGCAGAGTTTACCGCGCAACTAGCATATATACAACGTCCCGACATCAACCGACGTCCCGATAAGAGTCAAGCGGTTCTATTTTCGAAACCGAGACTCAACCCCACCCCTCCCCGTCCGATCACCATGTTCGGCAAGCCTATCCCTTGGGAGAAGCGAGCCAAATACTTGGGTGTCACTCTAGACCACAGACTCTCTTTCGGTGAGCACATAAAGCAGGCGCGTTCGCGCGCCGCTTTCGCTCTCGGTAGACTCCACTCCCTATTGAATGCACGCAGCAAATTGTCACTCAAGTGCAAATTGCGCATTTACACAGCGTGCATTCGTCCCATCATGACCTACGCGAGTGTGGTTTTCGCACACTCGAAACCTCACCACATCCATAGGATGCAGACCCTCCAAAACCGGTTCCTCCGTAGGGCAACCGGCTCCCCTTGGTTCGTTCGGAACGAGATCCTCCATCTCGACCTTAAAATCCCCACTATCCGTCAGTTCATGAAGCGCATTTCCAAGCGCTTCTTCGACTCCGCGGCCTCACATCGCAACCCTCTGGTTGTCGAGGCTGCCAGATATGCCCCCTCCCGCATTAGTCGTACCCGCCGTCCAAGGCATGCCCTGACCGACCCCGATGACCCCATAACCCTCCTCCAGGAGAGCAGTAGGGCCACCAGTACAGTGCACAAACACAGACCGCCATCGTTCCGACCTCGCCGCCGAGGTCCTACGCGACGCCCCCGACGTAATTGTCCCCCCCCCCCGACCCTTGCTTGACGACGCGCCAGCCCGCGCCGTAGCTGAGCCTGTAGCTTTAAATTCCCCAGTATAATAATAATATAATTTAGATCCAGCCTGTCCCATCTTGCTGCCCTCCCCTCAGTGACGCCCTAAGCCGAGGTTCGTACCCCACAGGGGGTGCCCTTAGCGTGCGGTCACCTAAATTTAAGTATTGTTCGCCCCTGGCTGGAGGCTTTAAGTTAGTAGCTTAAGGCACCCACAGGTTTGCCCGGTTAAGTAGCCAGGACCTTAGTGGTCACAACTACGAGCTGCCCAATAGGAAAAAAAAAAAAAAAAAAAAAAAAAAAAAAAAAAACAACCGACGGGCAGTTGCCCACCAGACACGACACCCGTCTGGTCGGAGGATCCTCCCTTTTCTATAGAGTATGAGTGAACTTTACACCCTGTTCCTCATACCTCTATACTGGTGACTCCGACGTGATAAAGCGGCAATCTCTGCGGTAGAAAGCGTGCTTTGGGTTGTGGCTACAGCAGAAATAAAATAAAAAGTAGATTATGTAATATTGTATTGGATTATTTTATTTTCGCGCAAACGTAGTGAAAAGTAGAATGTAACACATGGCGCTAAAAACTCATTATAACTCGGCTTCTATTTCATCCCTCGCTAATCCTCGTATATAATGGGTCGTTTTAGTCGCTTGTATAACAATCTACTATTTTTTTGTTTTATTTACTATTCGAGCTAACTTGTGTTTTTATATGCATTTGTTTCTGTGACAGTAAAACATTTTTCTTTGTTCTTTCTTTATTTATGAAAGCTAATCTATGCTTATATTATAAAGAGATAATTTACAAACAAACTCCCACGGCCATTCCACCGGTCAGTCTTGGAGGAATGCCGGTAAGTAGGGTCACCAAATTCAAGTACCTGGGGCACTGGGTCACTGAGGACCTCTCTGATGATTTGGATATTGAGAGGGAACGCAGGGCTTTGGCAGTGAGATGCAATATGTTGGCGCGCAGATTTGCAAGGTGCACAAAAAATGTTAAAATTACTCTGTATAAGGCGTACTGCCAGACATTGTACACCTGCAGCCTGTGGGTCCGCTATACGCAGAATGCTTTCAATGCCCTGCGGATCCTCTACAATAATAGGTTTAGGATGCTGATGGGGTTGCCACGTTACTGTAGTGCATCGGGGATGTTTGCGGAGGCCAACACCGACTGCTTTAGAGCAATAGTGCGCAAGAGAGTGGCCTCCCTGATGCGTCGTGTACGGGGCAGCACCAACGACCTTCTAAACACCATAACAGAAAGGGTTGACTGTCCTATTGTGGGGCACTGGAATAGGGTACACAGTTCTGGTGGTGCCCTCTTTAATGTAAAATAAATTGTAATTTTTTTATAAGTAAGTATAGGTTACTAACATAGTTTTAAGCTTTACTAACAACTTTATATGGAATTTTACTTTCTGAATTAAATTATTATTATTATTATAACATTATAAAGAGGTAAAATTTGTGTGTTTGTTCTTCGGAACTACTGATCCGTACCCTAATTGCGTATCACACTATCTATCTTAATCTGAATCATTTTGAAGCCGATTGCTAATCCATTGCTTCATATGATCGAAAAATTTGTCTGCTCCACAACGTCGATAACGCAATGAATGTTGTTGAACGGTCAAAATGAAAGCCATTCCTACTGTTAGTGTGTTACGCAATTACCGCGCTGCTTTCGAAAATGATTTCTTAACTAGCTTCTGCCCGCGACTTCGTCCGCGTGGAATAGTTACTTTGGGCTAACGCTAACTTTAACCCGCGACTTCGTTTACGTAGAAGGTGAAAATATTTTTAAATAATACGTACGTTAAGGAGCAGTTTTAGGTACATACATCACGCTTTTCAGTACACGGAGAAAGGATTTCTTGAAATATTCCTGGGGAGTTTATGAATTTTTACTGGGGCTCTGCAGAAACGCGGGACCATATGCGCAAACCCAAGAAAATTTACTGGGTAACCTAATTTTTGTACTTTAACGATAAACAAATTTCACTCCACTTGCATTTCGACTATAAGCTTTAGTCTTTAGGTTCTACTTAAGCATCTGTATATTTTATGGCCCGAAGGATTAAATATGAACCCATATTTTATTTTATAACAAGGAAGAATAGACATAGCTAATCCTATACAAAATGACATTTCATTTCACCATTTTTGACATCGCACCGTAAAAATCCTTCTACAATTTGTCGTTTTGTCTTTTAATTTTACCGATCGTTGTCTAGGTCCTTTTTTATGTAGACTATTTCAAAAGAAAGTTTTCTATCCCAAAACTGTCAAAGTTATACTGACAACTGTTAGTTGACCAAGGTAGTGAAGACAATTTGATTTTGTAATCGCCACGCTAAAGACAGTAGAAAACTTTTTACTCGACGGCCATCAAGTATAAAAATGGAATGTAAAATGGAATTTTTACTTTTTGTATGGAAAACGTGAAAATTATTACCTACATATTCAGTTTTAGACGTTTAAGGGTTCCATAAAGGGGGTCGAAATTTCATTATTTTTGCGATAAGACACACCATTTTTGAGACATAAGCTTTGTTTATATCTCGAAAATGTAAATAAAAGTAATACGTGAATAAACTAGTGAATTTCGTAAAAAGTGCAGTTGACTCTTTCTACTTAGCTGCCGTCGTACTGTCTTCACGGAACGTCATTTTTGTTTAATCTTCCGTCGACAAAACGGTGCTCGTGCTAAGCCTGCTGGGCCGGCAGTCTCGACATAGAAAGCGCCGCTGTCGCAAACTACCGATCGCTAAATATTAAGGTCAAGCCTCAGCTGTAACCAGCCAAATTCAAGTTTTCTTTAGTTTTTTGCAAATTGCAGCTCTGTTTTACATCGTATGTTGATCAAAATTCAATTCTCGACTGTGGGAACAATATATTTAACTTTGGAATGTGCCACCTAAGAATTTTTGAGAATATTTCGAAAATTCGCGCAGTACATGATCGTTATTTTGCTGCGATGTTATTTTGAAACTGCGATAAATCTCCTAAGATATTCAATGAAATCAAATGATGTACAGGGCAATTTTGTTTGCTTGTATTTATTTGGATAAGGATTAATATCCTGTTTATAAAAATACCTTCGCAAATATGGCATTATTTTAGAACAAATTTGATTAGCATAAGAAAGGTTATAGTGAGCCAACCATAAAAGATAGACATATGCTGTCTCAGACTTTTTTTTTAAATTTAAATGGGTACAATACTGTCTTACATGATTTTTGCGAAACTTTAACCGTTTAAGCGTTTTAGAGTTTAAGGAACCTCTCAAAAGGAAAAAAAAACTTGATTTTGAAAAATTCCTCAATGGTGCTCCGCTCTTACTGGTTTTAGCGTGATGATATATAGCCTATAGCCTTCCTCAATAAATGAGCTATCTAACACTGAAATAACTTTTCAAATCGAACCAGTAAGTAGTTCCTGAGATTAGCGCGTTCAAGCAAACAAACAAACAAATTATGGTATATATAATATTAAATATATATATGATGGAGAAGGTATGTCTCTCTCGTTATCATCAGCCATATTTTAACTACTGTGAGCGTACTTTGGGTAATGTTGGTTATTGCGCAATAGAAAAACCGTTTGCAGTTCAAATCAAAATATAATCTACGATCAAATTAATCACACTTGCGAATCACTCACTGTAGGTACACGACATAACTATACAGAACGCGCGACAGTTTCTAAATGTCTTCACTGCTTACCCGTCAACAACAAACTCTGCTTTGCTCTGGTCAAGCGTGAGTGTTATAGACTCTGTCCAGCGCCACCTGGTGGCACCGGCGTCCTGATTACTCAAGTCAAATGCTTGATTTAATGTATTTCCGACATCTAATATAGTAGTGTGTAGTGTGGGAGTGCTACGTGTATTTAATAATTAACGCAGCACTCCTTAGAACGTAAATATATTTTATCAAGGAATTATACACTGGCAGGCCCTAGCTCTGCCTGTCTACCTATTAAACAATCTACCATCACTTTTTCTATAAATCTTATTTTAAACTCGCTTGACTGTTCGAGGCAAACCAACGATAATATATGTCCAGCCAGTCAACATAAGGTTGACACATGCAGACAACCTCTACATGAGCTACGCCCACCCTTAAATAAAAGGATCGACGCAGTCGTGTTTTCAAACAAGACTTTTATTTACCACCTCGAACAATCAGACACTTCCTGCCTATACCTATAAGAATAATTACCTAACGCCAGAAATATATTATACAATATGAAGTCCAACTCTTACAAGAGAAGGCTTAAGGACAGGACGAACGATTTGCGTATCTGACTAAGATATGTGTCAGGTAAGAAAAACATTACTATATGTTACCACATACATGAATAAATTAACATTCGCCATGCTTAAACCTCGTCGCGCCAAAACTGGCAAAAAGATGCGACGTGGCTTCCTAAAAACAAATAAATTGAAGTGACAAATTCACAACAACCCTGAAGGAGTTTAATGAAAAGAATGAAACTTAACATCGTAAACTTCGACCCCATCGGACGGTATGAGTCGGAGGGAGAAAAGGCTAAGAAGTCGGAGCTCATCAACAAACCTTTTTCAAGCACATACTCCAGAGGAAAAATCTCAAGACCCTATTCGATCTCACCATTTCGAACTCTATTAAGCATCAGCCAGTACTGATTGAACTGTGGGTTCTCAACAACATTAAGTTTAACCATTGATGTTGACTCAACATCCTTTGCAAGAGCTACGCTCCTTTAGCAAAGTTGGTTACGACTCAGAGAGTATTCAATCCAAAATCGACCTGATGGTGTCAACACAACACCCTTTGCAAGAGCTATGCCCCGTAAGCAAAGTTGGTTCGAGCTTAGACTGAGTATCACCCTCCCCTCTAAAAGAACCACAGTTTCCAAAAAAAATAAAAAATATCTCTTGACTCGCATAACTATGATCTGGAGTATGGCTATGCTATCACAGCCTAGTGAAATCCAACTATTATTGAAGACGAAGATGCCTTCTCCCTCAGACTTCTTGGTGTGGCGAGGTGTGACACCTCACACGCACCCAGCTGCGTCCAAAGATTGCTCCCCATATATGAAAAACATAAATGAAAAGGCATTAATTCATTGTATCATATTATCCAAACTAAAATAATGAATTAATCTAAATGATGTTTACATCTAATTGACATCTATATGACAATAAATGACAATACAAAAAGACAATAAATTATTATAAACTGACATGAAAAGGTTTTAATCTACATACATATACAATATCCCTGAATTTCCTATGATTTAATTTTTTAAACTTATATTTTAAAAAGGAAAAAATGTTTATAAAATAATTATTCATTTCTCTAGACTTTCTTTTAAATTTATTCAGTTTTGGAAAGAAGTCTTTTATTTTAGTTTTTCTAACATATGAGACCTTTTTCTTTACCCGAACTTTTCTTTTTGTATTGTTAACAATACGCTGATGATATGATGGGACATTACGAAATCTTCTTTTGCTGTGGTAAGAATGAATTATAAAATGACCACCTACAGATTTGACTATCTTACGAGTCAATGTATTTTTGACCAGATCAACCACTATTTTTATTTTATTATCATTATTTCCGACAATATGTGACACCGCGTCATCCTCGACTATCTCATTGTCACCATCTAACTCTGAACCAAACTTTAATTTACAAATTTGGTCTGGAGTCACAGATAACTGCATATTCTCATTTACTGTGGTTAACAACGACGTATTATCGATTTCCTTTATATTTGAAAGTAAAATAAAATTATCCTCGTTAGATTGATCAACACCGTCGTTATATTTGTGTGAGTCTTCGACGTGATCAATATCTTCGTTTAATAAGGACAGATTCTGCTGTTCTGAAACATGGCTATACAATTTAATATAAGGATTAGTCTGACCCGATTCATCAAATTCGTCCTCGTGTTCATTCTCGAACAATTCGACTGGTCGTTCCTCATCATTCGCAGGTCTGCACTCTTGGCAGCTGCGCTCGTCATCAACATCATGGTCATCACTGCCTGCTTGGCAGCTTTGCTCATCAAAAATTTGGTCATCCTGTTTTACGCTAGAAAATGTAATAGCATCATTATCTAAATTAAAACAACTTTCTTGCCCGTCTTCATTGGCCATATCATATGCAAATTCATCTTCTTGCACTCTATGCCCTATTTTAGAAATGCATCTGCATGGGAACTCAGCTTTAAGCTGGTCACAGATCGCTACAAAACTCATACCTTCCCGGTATATAAATTTGTGAAAAGCTAGGGCAGCACCCTGAAAATATGCGCTCACTATTAGCGCCCAATCGCTTTCTCTCCATCCGTAACTGGTAGCAAAATCCTCGAAAGCGTCTAAAAAAAATTCTATGCAATCGTGGCTTGAGCCCGTGAAAAAGTCTTGAGCCATCTCGCTTTTTTAAATCATAAAATTGATAAAACCACTTAGCTTTAAATTCCGGCGACTTCACTTTTGTTTCACCTTTTTATATTATATAAACTTCGCACAATATTAAGCTTTGTGCACGCAACACGAGAAACGAACTTGTGCAATATTTATTATGGCTCTGCACACGCCTTAAAAATAATGGGAGCTTGCGTACTTTTGCGCTTCGGCGCCTCCACCAATTGTGGGAGTGCTACGTGTATTTAATAATTAACGCAGCACTCCTTAGAACGTAAATATATTTTATCAAGGAATTATACACTGGCAGGCCCTAGCTCTGCCTGTCTACCTATTAAACAATCTACCATCACTTTTTCTATAAATCTTATTTTAAACTCGCTTGACTGTTCGAGGCAAACCAACGATAATATATGTCCAGCCAGTCAACATAAGGTTGACACATGCAGACAACCTCTACTACCTCTATATAGTAGTGTGTAGTGTGTAGTTTACTTTATTTCTTAATGGAAAGCTACAGTATTGCTAAATGTCGCAGGATATAATTTATGTTAAAACAAGAAATTTCATGTCGCCTAATTATTGATTTACTTTGTGCCTCTAGCATGCACCGGTCCTTATTGATTGTAAGTTGCACAAAATTCATGTATTCCATCGATTTTGTTGTTCGCGGCGGTAATTGCCGTAGTTATACCAGTGTGGGTTGTTTGTTTTAGTTTTATCATGTATATCTTCACGCTTTCCTTAAAGTGGGTAAGCAAATGTTGCAGGTTTTTTTTATGTTATATTTAAACTGTAACATTTGTCACTAACATCAGGTCGTGCCATCATCGAATATGATAGACATATATGTCCCTCGAAACGCTCAACATATATCGGCAACCGAAAAAAGGTATATTCATTCAGTACATTCTAATACAATCTGCCCCAAAAAAGATCAAACCATAAAACTAACCACATTATAACACAAAAAAATACTACCATTATCTTCACAAGCGACAACCCAAACTGTGAATAAACTCAATAATTTAAACTTAACAGCGCTTTATATTGCATAACTTTATCATCCGAAAATACACTGAAATTCCAACTCTAACTCCAAAAAGATAAGGTGTAATTTAGTTTGTTGAATGACGAGATAATTCATGTGGGTAGTTTGATGCGACAGAGGGCACTTGTCGCGAAGAGTCTCAGCGACGTTTTTACACCAACGAATGTGGAATTACATGAAGTTATATCTCATTTTGTGAGGGTACTAACAGCACAATAATGTTCAACTTATGAAACAAGTTTCGTACTAACAATACAATAATGTTCAACTTATGAAACAAGATTCTTTTATTGTTCTATGTCATTTTTAGAGAGACTAGGAGACTAAGAGAGCAATTTATATTGTTCGTTCTTGAGTGTCCTTGTAAATGAAATGTGCAGCTGGAAAATACTGTAATGAAATGGATTATAGGGAATATTGAAAGAATGAAAGAAAATAAGTTTATTTGCGGTAAACATGACGCAGAGAAAAACACACAAATACAAAAAAGAACGAGTTGCGGGAAAATATGCGTCACATCCACGCAAAACGGCAATCGCTCAGCATAATGCTACGACCCTATGTGAGACCGAGCCCCAGCGCGCTGGTTTTCAGTGACAGCTGGCGTAGACGTGATGACGTCAACCAGCGCAGCATACGAAAATTAAAAATCATAAAAAAAATGAATGAATGAATGGATAATGTTTCGAATTTTTCAAGATTCTTGTTTTAGGTTATTTGTTTTCTATTATTGAAGTGAAAACTTCTTTATGCTCAATTTGCGCTCTTTCTGAACCGTCACGCTCGTGTCGGTGACACTGAATCGGGTATACTCGGCTCCAGTCGTAAGTATTCACTCCTATAGTGTGGCCATAAGCACAAGTCCTCTTTTCTTTCTGTTATCAAGAGACACTTGCTTAAGAATATTTTTCAAGTTACTTTTAACGTGCAGCAACCATCAACCATACAAACAATATGGATATCGTACCTACTGCAGATCCACATTGCGATCACGACGATATTTTTTTTTTTTTTAAGATGAATACACCAAAATCTTTTTTCTTCAGAAAACTCCTTTTAAGATCGTCCTCCGACAATAAATAAACCATTTAACAATAGAGAGATCAAACGGATACTTTCATTTAATATAATTCTTCCCTTTTTTTCGAACAATGCCTCGAAAGCCTTTGTTAAAGACCGCCTTTTTGATTGCCTAGTATTGGAAGTAAGTCCAGACATTTAGACAATCTAAGAAGGTAATCTTGGAGAAAAAGATTCATTATGGATAATAATGTAATTTGACTGGATTATTTTTAATGCTGTAATCGTACCCATACTTAATATTTTTTTAAATTAAAAAAGATAAATTACTGTTTGAAAATAATAAAAACTTTAATACATGTATAATAAACTCACCTCTTCTTCCCATGCGGGTAGGCAGAAACTTCAGAACGCCACATGCTACGATCCTTACATACTCCTTTTGCTTCGTTTATGTTCAATACATCTGGTCATTATGCACTTCATGTGTAAACACTAGGAATATATTTTATATTCTCATATACGTAATAACTTTAATTTTCTCGACAGCAATACCTAAGGAACCACAATTTTACAATTCCAGGTTAAGTGCGACCTTCAATTAAATAAGTTCAAGTGTTAAATAATTCGTTAAAAATAATAAATTGTTATCGTTGAATACAACAACGAAAAAGGCAATAACTATTAAGTTTTTAAAATAAAGTTGAAAAATATCGATAGTAAAGTAAAGTATCGACCTAATTAGAATACAATTAGACATTAAAAAATAAATCTAAAAGCAATTAAATTCGTCAATTTAAAGTTATAAGTCTGTGATTCAGTTCTATTAACCCCTAAAATAAAGTGATAATTCCTAAAGTGTTGGGGGACTCCTACAGTATTGGGGCTCTCGAAGTGTTGGGGACTTGCTAAAGTGGTGGGGACTCATTAAAGTGTTGGGGACTCACTAAAGTTTTGACAACTAAAGTGGTTCTTACTAAAGTGAAGAGTGGCATTCGAAAAGAGAAGACTAAGACGAGGCATCAAGATGGCGTTCGCAGCAGCCCGTATGATTCTGAAGGACAAGCGGCGGAAGGCATCAAAGGAAGACTTCAGGGACCCGAGAAACAGAAGCAAGGTACAGATAAAATATTTTTAACACAATAATATTCAAAATTAGGATGAGATTTTTTTAAAGAAATAATTATTACGAAACCTATAGGATATATATTTTACTGAAAAATTATTCAGTGATTTTTCCTAATAGTAAAGTCAAACAAATCTATAATAACAATTCCTAAACTTACGAGTACTTTGACTACGCCAAAGTTAGCACAAAGTTTCAAAACACAATTCCAAAAGTAACATTTGGTGGTGCTAACGTCAGTAGATTTATTACCTAATTAGTAGGCAGCAGGTGCGTTTGCCAGCAGTTTATCCAATCAGGTGGCAGGTAAATAATTAATTGCCTCGAGTACATAGAGTACAGGGAGAACTTGTCCCGATAGTTAGTATGCATTTCAGATTTACGAGATTTGTGATACAAATTAGTTCAGATGAGTGAAGTGTTAAACTCTGGACTAAAACTTAGGTAAATGTTGTGATTGTATATTCAGATTTAGATTTGAATTATACGGACGGGGTTCGTTCTAAATATTTTGACAGATGTTATAACTTGACAATTTTTTGTATTTATATTGAAGAAAGTCTTCGTCCGAAAATGTTTTAGGTCCCTTAAGTAACAACTTACTTTTTTTTTTTGTTCTTTTTTTTTTCCTAATTGGCAGCTCGTAGTTTTGACCACTAAGGTCTTGGCTACGTAACCGGGCAAGCCTGTGGGTGCCTTAAGCTACTAACTTAAAGCATCCAGCCAGGAGCGAAAATTCTTAAATACTAGGTGACCGCACGCTAAGGGCACCCCCTGTGGGGTACGAACCTCGGCTTAGGGCGTCACTGAGGGGAGGACAGCAAGGTGGGACAGGCTGGATCGAAATTATATTATTATTATCAGGGGAATTTAAAGCTACAGGCTCAGCTACGGCGCGGGCTGGCGCGTCGTCGAGCAAGGGTCGGGGATAACAACTTACTTTGAGGTATTTGCTATTTATTTAGAAAACAACCAAGGTTTCTGTAAAAGCCCATTATTTTTAAACGTAAAGTAAGCGTTCAGTTTCTTACCGGCTCTCCTCCATAGGAAACGACCAATTGGAACCGTGCACCTAGCTTCTGACGTTTCATAAGTATCCATGTAAGTTTAAGTGATATAAAATATTTTGATTTTGAAATTAATACTTTGTTGGCTATATTTATGTGATTTATTCAAAAACCCATTACCCATTACGATCTCGACTGGATTCACCAACTCGTAATATATTTATTACAAAATCGTTATAATCTACACCTAAATGTAGCACAGTTAATCTCTTTCCATTGTTTTATACCATCAACATCATTATTGTATTTTTTTTAGATTTCACCAGGATATTGTTTACATAAAAATGGGTTTTTTATAGACATCAGTGAGCGTTAGAATGACATATAAACGTAAAAATATAATGGAGCCTTGCTGTGTATAATTTCAGATAGGTTCATTAGTACGGTACGTTCGGAAATTGCTCATTAAGCCACGTCGAACTTCACGGATAAATAGGACGCCTGTCACACCATTCTGTACCGAGTTTTAAAAATATTTTTTTGTTTAATGACTTGTTTTTTTATGTATGTATTTGATTACCTAAGGCTAAATAATAACAGCCGGACGGGTCAATCGAAGGTTAAGCTTCGTTTGCCGAGATTCATGGATGGGTGACCATTCATTAGGTAAATATCTAAAGGCCCTACGTGCCTCGGAAAGCACGTTAACCCGTCGGTTTCGGCTGTCATTGGTTGATCTTTGATCTTCGGTAATCAGAAGCCTAAAAACTGGCAACCAAGGGGTATCGTATTACCCAGCAATTGGGTTTTGGAGGTCAGATAGGCAGTTATTCCATGTAAAATACTGGTATTCAGCTCCATCCAGTTAGACCGGAAGCCAACCCGAACATGGTTGAGAAAAGGCTAGTTAGATGATGATTCAATAATGAAATTGTTTTCATAAAATAACAGAATTTAATCCGTGCTATTTTGTAATCGTATTTTGTCAAGTCTTCAGAACAATGTTATATTTTCCACTGTGGCCACCAATCTGTTTGCCAAGCGTTATTGCTGTACAATCGTTCTCATTTTCTTTCAAAAGGCTGTGGAAGATTAGATAGGAATTAAGGTGATTACTTCATTATTTTTTCTTTGTAACTTACACCCCCACCATAATTGCATAACCCACTATCAATAACATTCTGAATCATTTTGAAGCATATTGTTAATCCATTGCTTCATATTTTCGAAAAATTTGTCTGCTCAACAATTTATATAATGCAATTAATGTTGTTGAACTGTCAACATGAAAGCCATTCCTACTGTAAGTGTGTTATGCAATTACCCCGTAGGTTTTGAATTAAGAATTGGAAATTTAGAACTTGTCAAACTCTATTTTATCATTTATACTTAAGACGAAAGTAAAAAAAAAAAAGAAAGGAATGCAATAAACGAATTGTAAGAAAATTTTAATTTCACGACCTACACTGAAGTATTCTATAAAGTATAGTTTTTCTACATTAAGGTCACCCTTAAGTTAAAAAAAATCTGTCTTTACAAAAAGTCATGATAAAAAATCGCAAAGTTACACATCGGTGTAACACACGGCTAAGTACTGCTAACTCGCTTGTTCCCAATCTCTGCACGGAATAGGAAATCATTATATACCCTAATGAGTTTTCACCTTTAATGGTTTTCTCTTGTTAGGAAAACTGAGTTACAGACCCTGAATAAATTGGAGACTAAACATATTAAGGATACATAACATAACATTACATCACGCCTGTATTCCCCGAAGGGTTAGGCAGAGGTGTACCTATAGTACACCCACATTTCGCCAGGTATGTTTTAAGTCCCATGTAATAGGGGGCGAGCCTATTGCTATCAACCGGGCACACATCCAGACTCCTAGCTGCTACCGAGAAATTCCAGATGAAAAAACCCATTATCACTTTGCCCGACCCGGGAATCGAACCCGGGACCTCATGCATGCCTCGTGCATTAAGTATACATTTAGGAATATTATAGCTTTGTCATCAAATTGGTAAGAACTGCGGGATAATTGCATAACACACTAACAGTAGGAATAGCTTTAATTTTGACAGTTCAACAACATTCATTGCGGTATTTAAGTACGCTGTTGAGCCTACGCATAAATAATCCAATTTTTCGAACGTATGAAGCAATGGATTAGCAATAGGCTTCAATATGATTTAGATTGTGATAGATAGTGTGTTACGGAATTTAGGGTGCTGGTAGGATTTTATACAGCATTTGTAATTTGCAAGTTTGAATAAATAAGTTTAGGTATTCTGAAAAAAAAAACAGGATTTTAATTAAAATTAGTTTAAAGTTAGATAGCATATGGGGCTGATTATCAGTAATTTTCAGAGCCTTAATCTAAAAGGAATAAACACATAATCTTTTATGATTCAGCTGATATTTCACAAAGAATTACATTGGTATGTACGAGTATATCGAATCTGAAGTTCATGGTTGGCATTTGTACCAAAACTTGGACCGACAGACAGCAAGAAAACTTTATCCAACATCTAGATATATTATTTATATCATAATTACAAACAATTCGAATCTAAGCCGACCTTTACCAGAACCTTCGCCTCTTTTCCCTATTCCCATTTAAGTCAGACTTCCAACAAGAATGAATACATTTTACCGAACTCTAAGCCTCCGGGGAATCAAAAAGTCGACCGGATAGATCGCAACTGAACTGGATAAACGGCTGAATTGCTGGACCGGTGCTTCTGACCAGCCGTATCGATTGCGGCCAGAGGGAAAAGATTGGAAGCCGGAGTTTGAGTACTTTAAAAGTTTCTAGAAGTTTGGTTTTATGTTATTACCTACTAGTTTTTGTATTATCTATAATCTTTTGTGTGCATTCTGTGGTCTCTCGGTCTGTGAGGACTGTATTTGAAAGGACCATGTTAACTGTCGTCAACGCCGGCTGTCGCAAAAAATCAGCGCTGGGGCTCTGTCTCGCATAGGGATATAACATTATGCTGAGCGATTGCCGTTTTGCGTGGATGTGACTCATATTTTCCCCCAACCCGTTCTTTTTTGTATTTGTGTGTGTAAGGACAATGCATTTCGCCCCGTTAGCATTATTGTTACCTGTAACAATAATGCTAACGGGGCGAAATGCATTGTTCCCCGCGCATACATAAAGAATAGCGGCCAGCGTAGCAAGAGTAGCGGTCTTCTCAGCGCCGTAGCAATAACTTGTGTTCTGTATAGATTCAGTAAGAAACGTCACTGTGCTTAAGGTTCAAGGTCATCATTCAATAGACGTTATACTTTATACCGTGATTTCATTTACCAGATTCTCCAACCACGATATAATAAGGTCTCAACAGTGAGTTTTTTTCTGCGTCATATTTCGCGCAAATAAACGTTTTTTCTTTTTCTTTCTAACTCTCGGTTATAGGAACCTCCATTTCTTTTTTTGTAAAAATAAATACTATATATGTCGTGATGACCCAATGGTCAAGGTCTTGCCCCTTATAAACGAGGTTCTGGGTTCAAAGCCGGGGAAGTACCAATGTGACATTTTCAATTCATAAGCACTTTCTGAGTTTATCTTGATATCATTGACATCGATGAAGGAAAAACATCGTGAGAAAACCTGGACTTATAGTTACATAAAACTAGTCTCTGCCCGCGTTTTCGTAATTTTATGAAGCTCTCCTGTATACTACGTTTGCAGTGTTGGTCTCTGCAGCCAAAATTTGAAGAGAGTCAGGACTGGTACAGTTGTCCGTGTGAGAAGCAGCTCATCTTGCTGACGACATCCGCAGCCTTCAGTAGTAATTTCCCATTGCTTGCGATGTCTTTCGTTTTTACTGAATTAATAAACGCCTGCGTTTCTGTCTACCTAATGGCATAACACTGATATACAGTCTGATGTTTTTTTTCTGACGAACAGCTGTCACTAAAATAATATAACAGTAGATTGTAAACACACGGGTTTTCTCATTAACAGTCACCTTACTATAGATATTTATTTTTAATATAACCAAAGATGACAGAAGAGTCCTACGCTTTATGTTTTTCTGTGTAGGTTTTACGAACTATCATAATAGGTAGTCAGACTACAATATTCCCACTGCAGGGACATAGGCCTCCTCTCAGTGAGAGGGAGTAGGCCGTAATCCACCACGCGGGCCCAGTGCGGGTTCGTAGATGTCACGGTCATGTCGTCGAGTTTTTTGTTCTGGGACATGCCGGTTTCCTTCACCGTTTTGACAGCAGTGATGATAAAATAATTAACACAAAGTAAAGCGGCTGACTGATATTTTTGGCATTATAATCGTGCCCCTTGTCTTTTTATATTTTTGTTTAAGTTTCTTAAAAACAAAAACAATTGTACAGTTCGCTACGATTTTACTACATGTATGGATAAGTCTGAAATCGCCAACCCGTCTTAAGCAAGCGTGGTGATCAATGCTCGTGCTTTCTCTGTCTATGAAGAGGACTTTGCTCTCCAGTATTGTCCTAATAATAGGCTGGTATTACTGTTATTAAATACTAAACACAATGTATTTCACGTTACTGGTACCTATTCCTGTTACCGCCTCCAACTATGCATGATGCTAGTGCTAGCTGTGAGTTCACATCAATAGTACAACGGGTGAGGATCGAACTCATGACCTATCCCCAGACCTTAGTCGTTAGGAGTCAAGCCAAATGTAAAATTACCTACAGATATTCAAAATGGTCGTTGTTTGGTCAGTTTTCAGAAACCATCCAAGCCATTATTATAGGCTATATTTAGCTTAGTTCCTAGAAGCCAAACATGCGAACTGAAATAATAAGCAGTAAGCAGTCTGTTGTTTTTCAATCGTAGCTTTCAGGCCCGGATAAAGTGACATTCTATCAGCTTTAACTGTAGTGGAAAAGTCAAAAATTAATGGGATTGTCATAAGCAGAGGTCGGATATTCACCTAAAGTTGAGATGTTGACTAATATGGAATGCGCTTTTGTATCGAAACAAATCTTAACTTTAACTAACACACACCACCCTCCTCTTACACTCTACATACACATATTTATATCGGGGGTTAAATATAAATTTAAAATTAATATGCATCTGAATAGTTATGCAATCCAAGAAACCTGGGGTTTATTTTAAATAAATAATTTATTAGAAGTCACTTCCACACATACACCCGATAAGTTATGCATTCCCGGTGTTCCTGGCATCACGGTTTTTTTTTTACAAAAAAATATTATTTTAAAGATATTTTAAGTAAGATATATTTTAAAGTTCATTTTGAGCTATGAAAGTATAGAAGCAGCCTTCCATACTTTCATAGCTAAAAATGAATTTTAGGTTAATAAGCATCCGAATATCTAATCTCTAGTTATAAGCTATACCAAAAAGCTAATGCCAATCCTGTTGAAACGCTTTTAAAGCAATTGTCAATTGTCTAAGCACTCTTCTGTGAATTCTTGATGTGTCTAGTTATACAATGACAAAACAATAACCAATCAATCTGCCTGCCTTTTCACAACTATTTTGGGGTCGGTTTCCAGTCTAACCAGATGCAGCTTAATATTAACATTTCAATTGGAACGACTGCCTATCTGACCTCCACAACCCAGTTACTGGGTAACACGATACCCCTTGGTAAGACTGGTTGTCAGACTTTTGGGCTTCTGACTCCCGTAACGACTAATAAAGATCTACGAATGGGACCAGGCTTAACGTGCTTTCCAAGCCACGGAGGGGTCTTTATATGTAATGGTCACATCCACGACCGACCGCGACAAGCGACCCGTGCGGTTATCATTTAGCCACGAGCTCAATCACAAAACAATAACCGATACGGCAAAATAAATGGAAAAATAAAAGAACTTGTTGCGGCATCTACAAATGCTACATGCAAGCTACGCGTCGCACTGACATCACGCAAAATTCTGATTAAGAAAAGAATTAATGAAAGATTTTTTTTAGCGCGCACGTTGCATATATACAACGTCCCGACATCAATCGTCCTGCAGTTTCCCACCAGACACGACACCCGTCTGGTTGGAGAATCCTCCTTGTCTGTAGAGTATGAGTGAGCTTTACACCCTGTTCCACATACCTCTATAAACTCATCTCATTTTGTTAAAATAATATATTACGTTTTCGATTAAACCGCAGATGAAAGTTTCACCGGAAATTGCCAGGTTTCATTGTATAGGCCTTTTTCTGGATGTAAATTCTGACCTACTAAGCTATTTTCCTAAGAAATCGGTGAACGGCCATACAGTAAAGGCTGTCGAAATACATAGTGTGTTTTGACACCTTAATGTCAAATACTGGTGAAAATGACGATTTTCTTGATGGTCGTTATAATACGATGAACCGCTTTTCTAAGAAACCAACTTTACACAAAAATCCTAGCGATTATGTCCGAAAAGAGCTTGATTTTAGACATTTGATAAAATTGTTTTCAAGTTAGCGCACAGTCTAAGTCATTGTCAACTTATAGTTTTCTATTATTGTAGCTATTTCTTCACATGCTTTGATATATACTGAGATAATATTTTATTTGTTCCGATCACGGATGCGACCTACATGCGAACATGTTGGCAATATTGACAATAGCACGTCTATTACAAGTATTTATTGTTGTTCACAAGTTATATGTAACAATAGATTATGTTTTACTTATGTACTTACTCACGTTATCATTTTATAAAGGTAATGTGGCTGATTCGATTTTGTAAACGCATATGGGATTTTTACAGGAAACACATTGGTTAAAGAGTGTCCGTGGAGTTTCTTGCCCGTTCTTCTCCATAGGAACCTACTACGCTTTGGAATGGGCCAACTAACTAAAATCTTTGTGACTGACCAACCCCTTAGCAATTCAAAAATACCTGTAATTGGTTTAATTGAAATAAATGCTTTGAGTTTAAGAGATTTGATCTGAATATTAATTACAAGCTCTCTTGAATACAGTTTTATGTATTCGTTTACGTCGCGCGTCGTGTTTTGTTTTCTTTGAGCTCCAGATGGGAAGTGGTCAAATAGATCATTTGAATGCAGCTGTTCCTTCGAGTAGTATTTCGCACACCTTTTGTGAGTCTTTATAAAATAGTAATAGTAGAATAGTAGCAACTTCTCTTAACTTTCTTTCAGACATACAATACGGCTTTAGACCAAAGAGCAGTATACTAACAGCTACAGTCGACCTCGTTACTAAAATTAAGCAAAATATAGATAGAAAAAACATAATCCTTGGTATCTTTATTGCCCTCAAAAAAGCGTTCGACACCGTAAGTCATGAATTGCTACTTAAAAAGCTAGAAACCATCAATATTACCGGTAGTGCCTTAGGAATGTTCGATTCCTATCTAAAAACAGGTCGCAGTTAGTTAGAACGGATAATACTTTTCAAAATAGCACATTACCTATAACGTGTGGAGTTCCCCAGGGATCAATTTTGGGGCCCTGCTCTTTTTAATTTATATAAATAATTTTCAGGAAATAAAACTACATGGCCATTTTACTCTATACGCAGAAGACACTTGCTTATTTTATTTCGGCTCTTCTATTCATGATTTAGTTTCCCAGGCACAAGATAATTTAAACACCCTTTTTTCATGGTTTCAATTTAACTCCACATAATCCATTAGTTATCAATAATGTGCCCTTACAGCAAAAATCTTGTGAAAAATATTTTGGATTAAGAATGGATGGTTATCTATCGTGGATTGTTCACTTGGATCATATAAAAACAAAGCTTACGTCTCTACTTGGATCTCTCGAAAGCATAGCTCGATGTATTCCACATAGACTGCGTCACACCATCTATAACGCCTTAGTAAAACCACACCTACTATATCTGGTTGATATTCGGGCCAGTGCGGCCAAGACGAAGCTAGCAAGTCTCCAAGTCGCACAAAACAAGATAGTAAAAATGTTTTTTGGCTACCCATATTTAACATCAACATGCAAAATTTATGAAGAAACCAAAATAGTGAACATTAGATAGTTATATATTTACAATACATGTATTTTTATTCGTAAGGCATTCATCAAAAGTATATAGACTAATTTATCGTTTACTAAAGTAAAACCAGTAACCCAACGTAGCAGTCGCCGAGCTAGTTTTCTGATTTTACCGAAGATGAGAACCAAGTTTGGAAAAAAATGTTAACTTTTGAAGGAGCACAATTATATAACGAAATACCCTCATGTATAAGGAGGTTGCACTCATTCAATGCATTCAAGACTCAATTGGCTCCGTATATAATCACAAATAACACCCTTCCTAAAAACTGAATGCATTGGATGCACTGTATCCTTCTTTCTTATACTCGTATCTATGACTGTATCATAATTGCCACCGTGACGTCTGTGACGAACTTTATATTTATAAATTTATTTTAAGCATTGTTCTCAAGTAAGTGACTTTGTGTCTTTTTTTGGAGAATAAAAATATCATTAAACCTAATAGTATACAAGCTACTGGAGGTTAGGGGTCCAGAACTCAAACTCAAGCATTTATTTCAAATTAACCAAGTACAGGCACTTTTGAATTGTCAAGGGGTCGGTTAGTCAGAAAGATGAGCTAGTCGCCCATTCCAAAGCGTAGAAGGTTCCTATGGAGAATAACGGGCAAGAAACTCCACGGACACTCTTTTAAATCAAAACATTATTAAAAAAAATTGGTTACATCATTCATGTTGAAATTATACATGTGAGAATGATCTAGAAAGACGTGCACGTTAAAAGAGTACGTTATAAAAAGGACAAACTTAAAAAGTAAAACAAGTCGGAATTAAAATAAGCCGTGGCAGCTAAGAGATGACCAGTCCCTACTGACGGCGCTCGTTCACGAACATGATGTATGGATCAGAATAATTTCATCACCACTGCTCTCAAAACGGTGAAGGAAAACATCGTGAGGAAATCGGCATGTCGTAGAACGAAAAAATCGACGACATGTGACATCTACCACCCCGCACTGGGCCTGCGTGGAAGATTACGCCCCACTAACTGTGTCCCAGCAGTGGAAACAATAGAGGTCGATTATGATATACCACCAGATTCCCGAGTCAGGCAAAGTGTTATTGGGTTTTTCAACTGGCATTCCTCTGTAGCAGCCCAGGGTCTGGATTTGTGTCCGGTTGATGGCAATAGGCTCGCCCCCTATTACATGGGACTTAAACATAACGGCGAAATGTGGGTGTACTATAGGTACACCTCTGCCTATCCCTTCTGGGAAAACAGGCGTGATGTTACGTTGTGTATGTTATTATAATAAATGTTTATGCCCAATAATCCCTCCTCCTGATCCTATGTTAAGTGCCAGTACATCCTCCTTTATAGGCAAGAAGTGGCGAATACAAACAAGTATCAAATCTCTTCAGGGACAAACAGTCACCCTCGATAGTTATCCTTTTGTTTCCTTTACCACCTTTTCTATGGAGTTGGACTGGTATAAATCTTGCTTCGGTAATATCCATAGGCATTGATTATTATGATATTTTTACTTAATACTTATTTGAAGTTAGAATCAAGTACACTACAGACTACTTGTCTCTCCTCTCTTAATTCATCCAAAGGTTGTCTTCAAAAGATCTTAGGTTTTAAGGCGCTTTCCCGACCAAATGACCTTGAGCGTTCGGTCCTTCTCTGTCCCATCGCTGAGTCTCGCTCTGTCTCGCTCCCTGCGCAAGCTCATTTATTATAAAATTCACAAAAATAGTGAAATTATTTTAATAAAAAAAGACAAGCGATGTTTTGAAATAAAATAAAACGTGAATTATTTAGATTTTTAAATTATCTATGCATTAGAGTAATCCTCAAATTAATAGAACGTATCCCTTAGCAAAAGATGCATGCAATCAATAATTTTAGTCACTTTTTTACAAGGAGATTTTAAATGTATTTATAACACATAAAAACAAATAAGAACGTGCAATGTGATGATAGGATATCGAACATTAATAATGTGCTTTTAGATGTAGTTTATTACCCATAGTGAATGAGTTAATAGCCTCTGAATAATGCACTATGGCAAGGTTTTGGTCGGGGTACAGTCTTAATGATAAAGCCGCCCATTGTGTCACCCTATGTAAAATTACTACAATTTATATATGTAATTTTTATGACACGTACTCAATAAAGATCTAGATCTATTCCATTCAATTCAAGTAGTCAAAACGGTTTTCTATTGTAGACTGAGCAGTTTTGTTTTACCAAATCAAAACAGTTTTTTTTTGTGACTGTGTGCACTAACTTTGATTTCATAATGTCAGACAATTTTGATTCAGGTCCGAGCATAGCCTTAGTCAACGGTTAGTTGGTGTTTCAAATATATTCACAACGGCTGGTAATAAGAATCTCATTTGCGTTGCTATAGTGAATTAAATCAGTACATTTTAATGACGAGAATCCAGAAGGCCAATTCGCGTACTTAAAACTTGTCAAAAGTGTCGGTAGCTTAGACATATTTGTGACAGATTGAGACTGAATCGCAATCCGTCAAACTAACACTGTCTCAAACTGAATCTCAATATGTCAAAAATACCTTTAAAAATATACTAATAATATATGGTCGTCCGGACCGTATTTCGGCCATGGCGACCAATCTCAACGGAAACTAGACTTCGGCGCGGGAGATATTATACTGCAAAAGAGTGTGTAAGTGAAGGAAGAGAGAGTGCACCTGTGTCTGCGCACACAGGAAGGAAGGTCTGCGTTCATAGAATCGAATACTAATAATACAGTATTAGCGTATATACTTATAATACCTCTAACGTCCAGTATTTTTTAAAACGGGCGCATTCTAATCATTGGATGCGACTGTTTTTAAAAATACGTGAATTTGCTCCTGTGGTCACGGCCCCACATGTAACTATTTTGACTTCGCATCTAGGTGCTTGTGTTAATGTGGCCTATAAGAAAATCTTTGATATTAAACCCTGGGCCGTCGGCTCGCCTACCAGTCTTACTGAATGTCTGATATTTTCAACACTAAGTACCTACAGTACAACTATTTTCTTAACGTCCGACGACTGACGAAACACGAAGTATGCCGAGGGACATTAAGGAAATAGTTGTACTGTACATTAGGCACTCTCAGATAGCGTAAATATAGGTAAAATAAGAAGAACCACTTCTAACTCCCACTACGGGCCTAAACTAACAAGTCACAGTGTGTAAGCAGAAAACCGTTCCGTTTATTGCATGTTCAGTTATTAGCAGTTCCGTGGCGCATCCGGCTAATATCCGGCAGCGGAGGCCGCACTTCCGAACTGACGGACGGCCCACCGCGTTGTATGAGGGATGGGAAGCGTGGCTTATGCTTTTGTGTAATATAACACTACTTGGAAAATATGCGAATTTTATAAGTAGGTGGATATATTACGGAAATACTTTAGCTTACCTAAGTAAAAAATAAAAACGTGTGCGGTCGAGGGGCCCCCGGGAATGGAGTTCCTTACGCGATACTCGTACGCACACACACACACACGTATATAATAGAAAGAGACGAAGAGAGAGAGAGAGAGAGAAAAAGTTGAATGGAGGGTCATAATGATTTTCCCTTACGTGACGATTTCTACCAGTCAGCTCCTACTGCAAACCACGTTAAGTAACTTCGTTTCAACAATAAAGATAGAAAACCTTTTTGTTCTGTTTTCTGCATTGGCTGTTGCATCCTTGTCTGGATTAGACTTAACAGTTATCGATACAAGTTTTCCAAACGCGATGAAGTGACTGAATTCTAGTCGAAGCTATAATAGGGAATCATCGATATGACGATGAGGAAGAAGCGCGATAATGGCAGTATTCTTTCGCTAATCTCACATGCATGTTTGTGTAATGAAACAACGAAATTAAATTTTAAAATGCAACGAAATGAAAACAATTGTAACGAAATAACTTTTTATAATAGGCAATAGGTATCCACCATGATAAGTCTAATTTCCTACGAAATGTATAGGAAAAGCTTTTTGCGGTTTCTGACTTTTATTTAATACTCTAACCTCAGTTGGTCTAATAGAGTGTTTTGATCCTTATTTATTAAGAAATAGCATCGATTGGCATCAATAAAAGTTATGACTGACTGTACAATGAGAAAAAAAACTGTAAATGTAGATCAAAATATCTCAAAAAGTTAAGGACTGTCACGTAAGACCGTTTTTCTGTAATTTTAACAATTAAGGTACCTGTTGTTACTGCCCCATCTCAAAAATCCACCTTGTATATTCTTACCACACGTGTCCTCTACACGTTTTGCCGCTACCGCATCTAACCCCCAAAATTAAACGAGTTGGAAGATTTATTTATTTACAAAGATGTCCCTCGATCGTGACCCAATTCGGTGATCAAGAAATTGAATGATATATCACAGTAATTAGTAAGGATTTGTGAGTTTCTTGTGGCAAGTAAACAGTATCGGACATATTGGAGGATTCGGAGGGAAACCCATTTGATTGATAACTGTGCTTTGTAAATAATTGGTATTGGAAGGTAAATAATGTTTTGTTTACTTCTAAATAATTCAGGAATAGAACGGTGAACTAAGCGTCAGACTTATTTTTCAGTAGGTAAAAATGTAAAACTAGCTAAATATGCCAACCATAGTCTAGAAGCATGCGTTTGCAATTTTTTTTGTTTAACGTAAGATGGATATTTTAAATTCGTCCTCTACTGTGGTTTATTAGAAGATGGAACTTTGTTTAGAAATTCGTCATTTTTGCCGATGGGAGATCCCATCGGACGCACGGCTTGTAACTCAATAATTATGTAAGGCATTTTACTTCTTCATTCTCAAGTCGTATCAGTGCTGATAGGACATATCAGAACATATTTTTTTGTGTATTGTCCTACCTCTTGGCAAAGGTCACTCCCACAGCTTTACACACTTCCCTGTGTGTTGCGTTATGCCATGGATACACTTCTACCTACCCCATTAGATAATACAGGTGAAGTGGTTAAGTTTTTCTTCATTGTTTTTTCGTGTTCAGGACTACTAAACATTGAAACAAAATCGTTGTGACTATTTTGGAGAGTAACCTATGGAGTATCCCGTACCTGAATGTCTTTTGGGATGTCGCCATACATAACAAACTTCGAGTAACACTGACATTGACAGTTGACATCTAACGTCAGGAGGCTGTTACCGAAGAGCGTTCGTTTCAACAGCTACTCTGTTTAAATCTAGTCAGTGTACTATCAAGTTTGTGTTTCACGAGGGGAAGCCAGGATATTTCTACTCCTATTTCGTACTAGAAGAATATTCTTAAAGTGTCGGATCACTTTTCATTATTTAATTCTATATTTTTTATAAGTAGAAATCATGAACACTGATACAAGAAAAATCTTTTATTGTAAATTTTCTAATAAAAGTTTTTCCTTCTACCAGTGTTCTAAACAAATGAAACTCGAAGAAAACAAGCGTAAGTTCCTACTGTCAACATTACACCATAACTTTGTCAGTGTCATGAATATTTTGACAGCTGTCATCCATTAGGAACATAAGGGTTGATGGCGGGAATGCCTGAGGGAATCGTTCGCTATCGAATTGGAAATTATACAAGTTACCGTCTTTGAAATGTAATAAAAAGTTATGTTTGAATGTTACACAAAAACGAATGTGATTTTGATGATGTTCATATGGTTGGTTTTTTTTTATGTATTTGAATATTGGTAGTTAGGATAAAGACTGAATCTAATGTTCCCAATCAACCCAATATGTAATCCGCCCATATAATAGCTTGCACCTCTAAGCAAATACGCACCTAATCGTGAAAGATTTATGAATAGTAAAATATGTAGGTATGCTACCTGATTCTTTTAGGGCAACTAGTATGTAAAAGATAAATTCCGCATATAATTCTCAAGTCATACAAATAGAAAAATACAAATACAAAATAATTTATTGTGACAAATAGAAAATTACATTACATTTAAACGTGTTTGGAGCCTCCTTTTAAGCGAACGATGCCTGTATTAGAAGCTCTTTCACATCGTTGCCGTACACTTATACTAACTAGTGTTAATATAGTGTACTGTGACCTTAAGGGTAAATATGCAATGCCAGTACATGTTCAGTACATGTCATCATCATCATCATTGGCCTTATTCCCTCCACTGCTGAGTGTATGCCTCCTCCCGTTTTTGACATATTCCCATGATTTTTGCGAGTCTCTTCCAGGTCTTCCCCGCGATCTTCTGTAGTGCGGCCGCTGGTGGCTATTGGTCTGCCAATGCTCCTTTTTCCCGTTTCTCGGCAATCATTCCGTTACGGCTCTGCTCCACTTGCCATTACTCTGCTCATACTATCTACTCAGCCAGCTGCATCTGGTGAAACTAGAAGCTAACTCCAAGACCAGGACATTTAAAAAACGATTTTTATACCACCACCATTAACTTTTTCGTACATCGCTCTTGCATTTTTATAAATACTTCCGTGCAATAGTGGCGAATATGGTTATTCTTATAACTAAGAGGTTATTTTCGAACCCTTCCAATATGGGAAATATATTTTATTGAAGTCAATTTGTCTGCTTCGTGCAGTAAAGGTGTTAAACGACATTTTGAAACGCATCGACAAAAATATGTTGAATATCAACTCAGTAGTTTGACGGCTCTAAATACTTCTATCTGGTTATTCCGTTTAAAAACGAATGAATCGAAGCCATTGTTTGTATTCCGTGTGGTTATCCAACAAAATGAAACACATCATCATGTCCAAGGTCGCTGTAAGCTTCAGGCCTATAATTTAGACCTATTGTAATCTATTCGTCCATCAACTTGGACAGTGTCTAATTTACTTCAGTTTCCTTTAAATTTCTTTGTTTCTTGTTATTGTAACAGCTTATTACGTTAGACTTGAAAAGTGTTGTTTCAATGTAACCATATTACACATTGTAGAATTTAGTGCTTGCGTGGTTTCACTAACTTTCGAGTTGGTTGATATTTGGTTTGGAATATTAGACTGGTTATGGTTTGGTAGTGGGTTTACGATCATTGGTTTATCATCATCAGCCTCCTTGCGTCTACTGCTGGACGTAGGCCTCTCCTAGTGAAAAGTCAAAGTCAAATCATTTATTTCAAATAGGCACATAAAAGGCACTTTTGAACGTCAAAATTTACAAAAAACATAGAATTGAACGCCACTGAGCCCGATCTTCGGCTCTCCTCAGTCTCTGCCAACCACCTTTCGCAAGTCGTCGCTCCAACTGGCGGGCGTCTCACACTACGTTTGCCTAAACGCGGTCTCCACTCTAGAGCTCGTTTTCCGCAACGATCACTGGTTGAATGATACGAAATAATTATGGTTTAAAAGTTATTAAATACTAAAGTTATAATTACCCAATGGTAAATCTATGTTAAATTAGCACTGAAAGATGATTGTATTTGGCTTGGTTTGAGTTACGCGATTGGTAGTCGAACACGTACTAACAGGTAATAATTACGATATACATATTATGCACGGGAAAGGAATAGTATGTTCTATTGTGTATGTTATGTATGGAATGTGTGTTATTGTTTAATAAAAGTATGTTCTCCCTGAAGAACATCAAGCTTTCGTCAAATTTTTAGAGTCCTCTTTATATTATTATCAAATTAATTATAAATAGTTCTTTTTAATTTAATTATCTAATGTCAAGTTATATAATCTGTCAAAATATTTGGGGAGCTTTTTAACGTGATGAGAAAATTATCTGCATGGGTAGTTGTGCAGGTAGGTATATTATTCAAAACGGTACCAAAAAATACATAAACGAAAAATAACTCAATTTTGATAAATAAGACACATTGCGCGAACAGGACGAAGAACATTTTCCCAAAACGTTTTCAAATAAATTAGGAGGAGGAAAAACTCATTTCCTCATACAAGGTTTATGTGAAAGGACAAAATATGAATAAATAATAATATTCTACTGAAGAAAATTGTGTGGGCAACGAAAACTCTTTGCAAGGAAACTTGGAAAATTGAAGATTTGAACCGATTTTGTAGGATCATAGTGGATTTACTGTCCTAACTTTAGGTAGACTGATATTGGAAAATGTTATAGTGCCTACGTAATGCATATTTTATGGGACGCGTCTAAGTTACTTTGAGATTTCATGGTAAACGAGAATATTTTAGTAATAATACAGTTAAACATCTAACAGAATATGTAAAGCTATTGCATTAAAGCGGCTCTCTAGGGAATTTTATGTGTTTTATTGTGCAATTTTATACTTTCTAACGTGACCACATTATCTTGGACGTCCACGGTATCACAATAATACAGTGAAGTAAATTGTATGGAAATATAATGAGGACAGTTTTAAATTTCCGTCTTTTTTTACCATAAATTTTATGGACGTAGACGTGGAACTGGACGTCCACAGTAATATCGTCACGTTAGAAATGATACAAACGCACATTTTAAATATTTGACGCCGTGAAATATAAATTGGATAATAATGTATGTCTTTCTTTCCATGTATTTTTTCGAATAAATAGGTTTGAATATATCAAGTTTCTTATTATTTACTTACGGAAACATATCAGAAATAAAGAACTCAGCTAAATAAATTATTATTTGGTTGAATGTGGATTGGATTGGATTGGATTCATTTTAAGACTTCAACGAACATTTCTTTGTTGGTATTTAACATTTCTGTTTCAGGTGTTCCAGTGTTATAACTACACCACAGTTAAAGACTTTTAACGCTAACTTGCACACTGACATCAGCCATTACCGTTCTATGCAGAATTATATATCTCTGTTGTATATATCTGTTGCTGATCGTCTTGGCAAACGCTTTAAATGTTAATATAGTGCTCTTTACTTATTGTTTACAGTTATAAGTATCAACGGGACCTATGATTCTTATGATTGTGTTTAAATCTATAATGTGACCATTGAAAGTTTTTTTCTAAGTGCGTTATTTTTGACAAAATCTTCATGAGATTGGAAACTTCTTCAGCAATTCGTCTTTTGGAGCCAAAACTTAATCTGCAAGTAAAATTCTTAAATAGAACCCTACTTTTAATTTCATCTGTTTTCGGAACTAAAACACTTCTTCAGCACAAAACTACTTTTGTCAAACAAAGCGCACGAAATTTTTTCTAAATTTTTCTTGATTTTTCTCACAATTATTTGTAAAGAGTCACTTAAGTGTTGATTGCGAACTAACTATCTTGCTTCTCTCTGGCGGTATGACAAATAAAACTCACTGTTTTTCTAAATTTTCTATTTACACAAACGAAAATATTGCTTGCATTTAAATGTTATGTGTTTTGGAGCATAACTTGGTCCTTTGAACCGCAATTCAAGAAGTAAATTGCGAAGATATTAAGAAAAATAACTCATGAGGAAGTGAACATGAATAATAAATCTTCCACGTGGGAGCTTTTCAGATCATACTTAGGACCTTTTAGTACAAGAATTTTGATAATAATATTTAAAGGTATCGTTTTCTGCTTTTATTTTTATAAGTGCTAATATTCACCTTTTAATATTCTCAATTTCTTGAAGTGCCTTTAAAATACCAAGTTTAGCTCCCATATATGTGCATAAAAACGTTTGACTAACTGTTTCCTGTTTGCTCGACCAACAAGATTAGAAATGCTGCACTATCTGTCTCCTTCTTCTAACGCTATGCACATAGATGCACAAACAAGCTGTTTAGATGGTAAGAACGGTTTTTAATGTAAATTATATCAAATTAATGTTGATGATTGATTGCTGGTCAGACATAATAACTATATTTTTGGGATTTCATAAGAAATGTTGATATCGTACGATCGTAATAAAGAAACAAAGTTTTTCAATAAATAAAAAATAAGGAAATTGTTATTAGTCCCTTGAAAGATGAAAGAAAAAATAAAAGTTTCAAGTATGTAGTAAAACATGATTTTTTAACGACGAAAAATTACGTAGCTAGAAAAACTGTTATTAGTGGTACCTTAGGGAACGATAAAAATAAATTAAACAAAATATCCCTATAAGCACTAAATCATCCAAATGTGACAATTACACGGCTCATGAAGACATTAATGGCCTAAAAAAAAGTAGTAAAATCATACAAAAAATAATGTATTTAAATAAAAATATAAGGGGATGAAATGACAAACGTTAAAAGTTAAAAAAGAAACGTTGTGTTGAAAATAAATTTCATGATATACCTACAATTATTTAGCCTAGATGAATTAGAATTTCAGCAGACAATTATGATTACATATATCAGGAAAAACTGACACTACTTTTACATTACTTTTCTAAAACCGATATGGATTACATGATTTCTTTAGAAGGAATACAAATCATCAGTCATTTTCAGCATTCCTGACGCAAACTCTGAAACATCATTACCAATAACAGAAATGATTGATGCAGAAATACATTTAGACGTCACAAAACTTTTTATTGACAATAAAAGAGAGAAGAAAGAAATTATGGTCAGCAATTTATCAAACACAACTTTGAAAACGTTATTGAAAGGGACCGAGTTGAAGTGAACGGTGACCGTTTTACAACCTCGCAAATAGCTTGTTCATTCAGCATGTCAATCTTCTTGGTCGTTGTGACAAAAGCTGTGTGTGCTAGTGTATAGGAACGAATGTTTCTTCTTGCAGGCTCGGAGCGCTAGCACCAGTAGCTTTAGGAGTGTAAGTCAGGTAATGAACCGTAAATGCTTGATCACGCCTGTTCATTTTCAATATTGAGCATTTAATTTTATTCAATTGGTCGGCAATGATTTTTATGGCCTTTGATAAGGTTTATGTCTTTTTTGATCAAAGTTTTAGTAAGAGGTGGCAACTAGAATTTTGGTTTTATATCTTTACTGACCTTTCATGTTACTACTTTCTTATTTCACCTTTGTTTTACCTACAAAGTTTTAATAACTGTAATACTCTCAAGGGTATACCAAACAATTCACATTCATAGCCCTGAGGCTATTTCTGTAAAGCCCTATGAATCGAAATAAATTCCATCCCTTTTTACAGATAAACTCTAGCAATATACCTTTATCTTTATGGATACTTTCGGTAATTTTATTAGTTTCCTCAATAATGTCTGTTTCCAAATTTGTTCCTCCTTGTCCTTTGGGTCATACTTAAGCATTATCTAATTGAAAGTGTATTTCCTCCTGGATAAGTTTTACCTTTTCAATATCTATTTTTGAACCAATGTCTAGTATTCTGTTAAAAATTTGATCACTTTTAAGTATGTAATAAAAATCGCTGCCAAAATTCTGTCATGAGTCATACGCGTAATAAATTGTAGTTTATTTTAGCAGTAGCCCATCTTCATCTGCGTAGTTTCAGAACTGCGAACGGTAAGTGGCGACACATCACAAACACACACATCATTGTAGATTTTTTATTACATATCAAACTAATAATAGCATCTACCTGAAGATTTTGATGAAGAGCGGTACCGAGGCGGAATGGAAGACAAAATAATTTGTATTTACTGTATTATTAAAACAGAAAGGTACAATTTACTTAGGGCGATTTCTGCTTTACGATGGGCAGAGTTTATCAGTTAGAAGATCTTAAGACAACGTTGTTTAACAATTGCTACTATAAACATTGGACGATACTCGACTTTATTTTCATGAAAAACTTAATGAAAATTATGCTTTATAAAACAAGATCCCTTATTCCAGATGCAGAGCCTTTTATCATAATTGCTTTTTTTTCGATAAGACTCAGATGTCATGAACAGATTAAAGGCAAAATCAATCACAAATTTGTTTCGATTAAGCTCTTTAATAAACCAATCAAAAAACTATTTAGGTCTCTCGGTGATCGAAAGATTAGCCGAAATCCACAAATTACTAAGAAATTTCATCCTTGTTATGAAATCTAATCAATCTTCATCCCTCAAGATTTGTAAGAAAATGTAGGCTTTGGATTTTTTTACTTTGGTTGTTTCTCGAAATTTTGGTATTTTTTGGAAAATAATAATTATGTTAAACACCTATAACTCCTGTTAATCAAGCACGATATGCGACAGTAAGATATTTAAAGGAAGATTTTTAAACATGGAAATATACACACTTCTACATCCACTTTTCCAAGAATTTAATCCTGATTTTAATTATAAATTTACTAATAAATACATCATCCAGAAGTTACAATAAGGACCATAACTATTTTGTCACATAACTCTAAGGACCAAAATATTATGATGTTATCTAGTGGCCAGGTATGCAATACATAGTCCTTTCATCCCACACATAAATAAGGGCAACCCGTAAGACCCGACCCGTATTTGTGGTAAGAGGCGACGGTAATACGTCTTACCACATATGCTTGCTGATAATATTGTAAACCTAAATATTATGGCATATTTCCTGCCAACTAAGTTCGTGTTGGTGATGGCTTTACTCTATACACAGTTAGTAGAAAATGTAATGAGCTCCTACCTGCTACAGATTCATAAATAATTTACTTGAAACTGTAGTGATAAACATTTAAATCCAGCTCAGGAAAACAAAAAAATAACATAATTTATGTGCCCAGTCTTTATTCTACAAATGATCATTTAGTTTTAATAAAAAACGAAATCCTGTATACGCTTTCTAATTCAAAGTTTGGACCCAAAACTTTTCGAGGCAAAAGGTTTGCGAATAACTAAATTCCTTTATGTAAGGTAGCACAGAAACCCATTATATGTATAGTCAGTGGTATGCCGCAATTGGAGAGTTTTGTAACTCAGTGTCTCTAAGAAGGGCCTCGGCTAAAAAGACCGCAAATTAAAATAATGGTCCTTCAGGTTTTCATCCAGTGTGGCGATAGCAAAATAATAATGGTCGTCATTTAAGTTTAAACTATCTAAACCAGATCCAGACCAGACCAGACCAGACCATATCTATCTATATTCTCTATTTAAACAGGTAAAATTGTTTGTATGTTTGTAAGAAGTAATCTCTGGAAATACTGATCAGATTACAAAAAAAAAAAAACAATAAAAAGCATATTATATAAGTTAAGTTCCACGCGAACAGAAGTCGCTGGCAGAAGCCACTGTTCCTGATATTTTCGTACTGCTTTTACCAAACTATCGTTCCAGGGTGATGATAATCAGAAAGATTTCTTCTCCAAAGAGATTGAGCGTATTCTTTGGACCAGACCCGAGATTTCCACGATCCAAAAGGTGTTTTAGGAAATACCGTTTTCAAAGTCTCGTGGGTCAACCGCAAGGTATTTTGTGGTCAGGCGAGGGATAAAATGCTACTGAAATAAGGAATTTACAAGCCTCTGACCCTATTGTTGAAAATATTGTTGAGAGTGGTAAAATAATATTGTATTCACAAATAATACACTTTATTTTGCTGTAAATAATCTTACTTCAGGTAGAAAAGAGCGTTAACCTTATTATGTAAATTTTCTACTTACTCTCCGCCATTACAATAAGGGTCTGGTATCAACATTCGGTTGCTAGGCTCCCGACAGAATTGTCGTATCTCCGACAGTATTGTCGTATTATACAGGCTGATGTTAATAATACAAGCAGGTGGGAATGAGGTACCTTTATTAGGTACTTATTGGGTATACCTTTATTTTTTATCTGGGTTTGGTAAATTCTCTGAAACGGATACAGACTCTTAAGGTGTGAAAAATAATCTTGCAAGTAAAATTGTAAAAATGGGTAAGTTCGTTAAAATAAAGAAACTTTATAATTTACGAATAACACTAATAATATATAATGTTACATGCCATTTAAAGACAATGAAGTTGTTGTTAAAACTATAACAGCCCTTTTTTTGGGGTGGAAATCATTTTGCTTTCATTTGAAGGCGGTAAGTACTTATTGTTTATACTAAAATGGGTGATTTCAGCCCAGTAAACCTTTATTGACATCATTTAAGAATCAAACAACACAAAAAAAAACATTGATTTTTATCCCAAAACTCCAGTAATTTACTCACATTATTCCAAAAAAATATTTTAATGACCTACCAAAATCGCAGTTCCATTTACGCCAAGAGCTGACCTGGGAAACTACCCAATCATACCCGGGTTACAAATGGAAGCTGCCAAACGATTTTACAGAGTCCTGTGACCTACAAACCTATTTCCACTCCCTCCAAGTGTGAAATTCCCAGCTGCGGAGCGTCCGAAACTATGATAATTATCTTGAATTAGTTTCGACTCAACTCTGATTTGAAATCAACTGATGTTGCCAAGAAGTCTCTATTTTAATGAAGAATTTGTGGTAAGAAAATTCTGGCGTTTAGATGTTGTGTGATAGTAAAATTAGGATGTACCTAATTGTCCCACTTCTAGGTATGGGAGGGGGCCTCATAATATGGTAGTGGTATATAGGGTTTCACCAATCGCGTGCTTACTGACCGAACAGCGGGGTAACGTAACGCACTAACAGTAGGAATGGGTTTCATTTTGACAGTTCAACAACATTCATTGCGTTATTACGTTGTTGAGCAGAAAAAAAATCGAACATATGAAGCAATGGATTAGCAACAGGCTTCAAAATGATTCAGATTGTGATAGTGTGTTACGTATTTAGGATGCTGGTACGTATTGATATTTTCTGTAAGTAAAGAGGAAGTTAGTGATAGCGACTGTCTTGGACTTTCATTATTTAAACATGCGTTGTTGTCATTTGCATGTCATAAGACATTCAATTGCGAATAAACACCGTTCAGTTTTCATAAAACGTCGATCCAGTTTTGTTGTTGGTACCGATAAAATAAGGCAAGGGATATGAGTATTAGTAAGGGTATGGATTCGTCGTGTAATTAATATATAAAACGTCACGTACACGTTTATGTAATCCCAGCCTTAAACGTTTCTCCAAAAATTACCATGACATAACAAATTTATTCATAAATTTTATTATATATGCAAAATGTCTCAATTATATTGTTGGTCCAGTACGTAGTAACACGTAATAAATATTTTACAACGCGTGTACTTAGGACCAGTTTGTTTAAGACTACCTTACGATATTTATGAAGGTCTTCTAACAGATTAAAGGGACTGTTTTAACAAGATTGTTTGTGTCTTGGAGATAAATGAGGACATAATATAAACATAGGTACAAGCTCACAGGCACATATAGAAGGTAGGCTTACATATCTTTTAAGATTGTTTATATACTTACTGTCTCGTCTGGTAGTGACTTTGTTCCTTAATCCCCGTTAAAGGCTCCCGCAGCCTAGCACGACGCAACGGTGTGACGCGGTTCTTGTAGAACAATTTCCTTGAAGTTTTCATAGAAATTGTTTTACTACAGTCGCGTCACGCTATCTCTCCGCGCCTGCCTGCGGGAACCTTTAATATTGACAACTTGGATTTACAATGTTTTGGAACCAGAAATATTACTTTGACTAGGCCTCATGCATCTTGCAATGCGAATTGATAACCTTGTTATCACCAGGGGTTGAAAAGCGGTACGAATTTGAAAAGAAAAAGAAAGAAAGAATAAAGTTTATTTGGACACAGTTCGTGAAAACACAAATAATAAAAAATAAAAAGTGTTAACAACAACAGTGTCTGCCTCACGGCTGCGCCAAAAAGGTTCATTTCAGCATTAATGTCAGACAGATGCTGTCTGACGCTGGTTTTCTAATGAACCCTTAGGGACAAGTGACGAGGAGTACACACAGTTTCAAAATACCTAATACATATTTTTATACTTATAAATAAACGAAACAACAGAAAAAAAAACAAATTACAAAACAAATTTGAGTTCCGGTTCTTCATTTCGATACGTAAAAAGATTCATCTTTTCGGTACGGTTCCGGTACAGGCTCCGCTTTGATTCTGGTTCCAAAGTAATGGTTCCTAATAAAGGTTCCATTATACAGGTTTCGTACCATCCGATTTATAGTTTCTCTAAGAAAGAACTACTACATGCTGTACCAAAGCAAATGTTCCCATCTCCCCTCCCACAAAAACTCCTACCACTTCGCCCGCCAGCGGCCGCCCGTACCTCGTCACTATCGTAAAAACCTTCGTCTTGCGCTAAGCGGTATCGTATATGAATTCGTTCGGACTCGTTGTGAAGAAGAATCGGTTTAAAGGTGCCAATTTTGGTTTCTGTTCCGGTTCGGATTCTAGTAAAAGGACCACTAAATACTGGTATTTAATGATTCTTTTACTAGAATAAAATAGCGGTAAAGAACTGGTTCTTTACCGGTAGTTTATGAACCTTTTCAATCCCTGGTTATCACGAACAAGACTAATAACTTAATATGACTGTATGGGTCAATACAGTTTGCATAGAGCTTAAACAGCTCATCTGGGTTTGTATAGAACAGCTGGCCTACCGAAGTACGGAGTTTCAATAGAATAAGAGGCCAGGAATACTGATTTTCTTACTACTGACGTGCAGCCCATCGTGTCAAGGTAAAATATTGGTCTTTTGTTTGGAATTTGGTTCAACAAACGAGATATTATTTGCATGGTACTACAGCCCGATGATAACTGACGATGATTGCCGACGACAACCGATAATTGCCGATGGCGGCCGAAGCCTCACTCTAGGGACAGCTGTCGTAAACAGTAGATGCGATTCATGTGTGTAGTTTCTCACTCAGGAACCTTAGTTCATGGTTGCAATGACTCGTTATTGCTAGACATCATTTTTGACAAAAAATTCATTCCCACTAGTGGACGAACAAAAATGTCGGACGGAATTCCGCTAAGACAAAACTGAGTCCCGTTTGTGTGTGAATATTTATGTGTGAGTGTTGCCGTTCGCGCGCGTGATGGCCGACCGACTAATGTGTGAATGTGTTTGTGTGAATGGGCTTGGACGTACAGCGAGCTGGCCGACTTGAATGGCACAGATTTTTACTAACGAGAATCTGTCCGAATTTTTTGGTTCGTCCATGTTCCCAGTTTATTAAAACTTGACACCGATTGAAAATATCTAAGTCACATACATTGCTACAAAGATCTTTTGGTGCTCCAATGTCTTTGACAGGGGGCGCTGTTGGTAATCATTTGTGCTATTGTTTTGTGAAATGTCTTGAAAAAACAAGATGACAGCGATAGTTCCAATTTTGGCCACGCGTCAAAAGATCCTTGTAACGCTATTGATAAATAGACCTTGACGTTTTATGACGTGCAAGGGACATTCAACTTTAGGATAGTAAACCAATAACAAGGTCGACTATACAATGTACAGTCACGGACTTTAATTGATGAGCCACTTTCAAACTTTTCAATTTTGCAGTTTTATACATTCACGAGATTAGACGATTAAACACGAACTCAAACCGCATGCTCGTGAACAAGATGACAATTTACTAATAATTGGAAATAGTCTTATCCATAGAGGTTGAAGGTTGACTACTAAGTTGTCCAAGTTATTCAAAGTACTAAGTTATTCAAAGACAGTGACTGATTTTTGAGTGACAGGTGAGAAAATATGGGATGTGCAGGCAGGATTTAGAGAGGGAATGGGATGTATGGATCAGATCTTCTCCCTAAGGTGCATAGCCGAAAAACATCTGGCAAAGCACAAGAAAGTCTACTGTGCTTTCGTTGACTTGGAGAAGGCCTATGACAGTGTGTGGAAGGAAGAACTGTGGTCAATATTATCCTTGTACGGTGTGGACTGGCGCTTAGTACGGGCACTGAAATCTTTATACAAGGATTCCAGTGCTTGTGTTAGGATAAATGGGGTATACACGAACTGGTTCTGCATCTCGAGAGGTGTTAGACAGGGTTGTGCTGCGTCACCATGGCTGTTCAATTTGTACATAGATAGTTGTCTGACAGATTTGAAGAGGGTGAGTATGGATTGACGTTGAATGAGTTGCCTGTCAAATGCCTTCTCTACGCAGATGATCAAGTTCTACTTGCATCGTCAGCGGAAGGGTGCAAGACATGGTGACTATGATGGATGAATCATATAAAATGAAAGGCATGAATATAAACGTGAATAAGACGAAGGTCATGGTGTTTGAAAGAGAAGAGGATGTATCAGTATGTGATGTGAAATTAAATGATAAGAGTGTGGAGCAAGTAAGTGAGTTCGTATATTTAGGGAGTCTATTTACAAGGGTTGGAAAGATTGATGGAGATGTGGAAAGAAGGGTAAATGCGGGAAATAAAGTGAATGGTGCTACACATGCAATTGTGACCAACCAGTTGATGTCCAAAAAAGCACGACTGGCTGTTCACAATGGTGTGCTGGTGCCTACGCTTATGTATGGAAGTGAGTGTTGGGTGTGGCAAAAGAAGCATGAAAGTAGAATAAATGCTATGGAAATGCATTCCTTGCGAAGCATGTGTGGTGTGACTATGAATGATAGACATGACAATGACATCATAATGAATCATAAACAATGGTATGATGTGATAAGGCAACGGTGCGGTTTAAAAGAAGATGTAGTGACAAAAATTGAAAAGAGTATGCTACGATGGTTTGGTCATGTTTAGAGATGAATGAAGGGCGACTAACAAAAGGTATTTACAAGGCAGATGTGAGTGGAAACGCCGGTAGGGGACGCCCTAGGAAGACATATAGTGACCTTATTGGTGATGTTCTTCAGAAAGGTCAGGTGCGTAGTACTCACAACCGGCGTGCGTGTATGACCAGATGTATGAACGTAAACGAGGCAAAAGTTGTATGTAAGGATCGTAGCAGGTGGTTTTCTGTAGTTTCTGCCTACCCCCATGGGAAGAAGGCGTGAGTTTATGTATGTATATATATATGACTGATTTTTTTAGTTTAGGAAATTTTATGACATTTATAATAGCTAAAACAGAAATAGTAAATAAAATTCATAATAAATTCTTTCAAGAAGGCGGCAGTTAGGCGTTATTTTGGTTTATGTGCAACAGTTATCATAATTGTCATGAACGTCATTTTGGACGCTACGCGTTCGGATAAAATCGTGGGTCCGAATTTTACCAATGTCGAAATGACCAATCATATTTTTTCCGTAGGTAACGTTACTATCGCTACGCTAAAACAATTGTCGCTAGGTAACGGTTGCTAGACCTGCAATTGGTTGATTTTGGGTAGTCACTCTGTACTATGTACGAGTATAACCGACTAAACCCGATTTGCTATACATACCTGAAGAACGAAAAAAATATAGGTGGGCCTCATTGTGCAAATAATTCTTTAACAGTAATGTTTTTTCAGGCAAAATGGGACATTCCAGACCTTTTATGCGAGGTGCTTACCGTAAGCCTTAGGCTTCGTTCCTATGTGCACACAACTAAGAGCTTAGAGCTCTCAAACGCTTCGTGTTGGGCCGCTTAGCCACGAAAATATCAACTAGGGCGTTTTTTGTTACTAGAATCAAAATCAATTTTGGATAGGCGTTAATTTCACCAAATATTAATTTAACATCGTCTACCAATCACAATCTGCGGGGTAAGCTTCCGGTCTAGCCTTATGCAGCTGAATACATTTTTTTTATACTAGCTGTTGCCCGCGACTTCGTCTGCAATCCAGTATGCAAAGTAGCCTATGACCTTACCTATGAAATAGTCTATCTGTGTGCCAAATTTTATCCAAATCCGTTCCGCCGTTTTAGCGTAAAAGCGCGACAAACAAACAAACTTACCTTCGCATTTATTATATTACTAGCTTTTGCCCGCGGCTTCGCTCGCGTTAATTTTGATTTTGACAATCATTTCGGGTTATAATTCAAACATGATTCGAAAGACACGTGGCGCCATCTATTATCATAAGAACGTTATTGTTTTTTTCCTCGGGAACAGTGCAGTTTTCGGGATGAATGGTACTTTATGTCCGTTTCTGTACACCTGACAACGTATATGCAAAATTTCAGGAAGATCGGTTCAGTGGTTTAGGCGTGAAAAGGTAACAAACATTTATACAAACTTACTTTCGCATTTATAATATTAGTTAGGATTAGGATAGTTAGAAGGGAACAACTGCATATGTTTAGGATGTATCTTTTTTACGATGTATGAACGTAAACGAAGCAAAAGGAGTACGTAAGAATCGTAGCAGGTGGCGTTCTGTAGTTTCTGCCTACCCCCATGTGAAGAAGGCGTGTGTTTATATATGTATGTGACTACCTATCTAACCTCCACAACGGTTATCGTGGTAACCAGTAGATAAGAACCTTGTGTATTTACTGGTTAACACGATTCCCCCTTCGTAAGACTTGTTGTCAGCAGTGGTGGCCCAGTGGTATCGCCCCGAATTACGAGTTGTAGGCCTTGAGTTCGAACCAAAGCAGGCGCTTCACTTTGTGTAATTTATTTTCATCACCACTGGTCTCAAAACGGTCCAGGAAAACATCGTGAAGAAACCGGCATGTACTAGAACCGAAAATTCTAAGACATGTAACATCTACCAACCCGCACTGGGCCCGCGTGGTGGATCTCACTCCCTCTCGAAGAGTGGAGGCCTGTGTGCCAGCAGTGGGAACGTTGAAGACTGGTTGTCAGATGTTCTGGCTTCTGACTACCCGTCACGTCTGTCAAAGATCTACGAATGACAGCTCGGACCAACGGCTTAATACCAACTTTAGCTGAGTGTAATTTTTTACCGGGCATAGCGAAAACGCTATAAGCGTTCGTGGTTAAGTTTGCCGAAAGAAAACATTTCTTCCGAGTGTTTTCGGCGCCCTAGGCGTATTTCTTACACCCTCTTTTAACACAGTTTGGAGTACCTTTCGTTATCTTCTTTGTATCGTTTTTTTTTGGGATTGTTAGCACCCTGTGTTAGGTACAAAAGATTTATTGCGTTTCAATGAAAGCCTTTCAGCTATTGCAGCATGATTTTAAATTATTCAACGAAAATGCAACAATGTATATGTATAGCCAATTTATCACAAAGAGGCTGTGTCTTTATCAAAGATAACAGCATCTTTTATGTATATTTTATCTTCTTGTACGTCCGAATTAAAAAACAGAACTCCTATAGGATCACTCGTGTGTCTGTCTGCCAATTTAATCCGAATCTACTGGACCGATTAAGTTGAAAATTGGTACACCATATGAATTTCTGTGATCTAAACACGTACATGTAACGTAATTAAATGAACTTTGTATATGAGGGTCACTTTTGGGGCTTAAATAAGAAAGTTAAAAAATAAAGGTTTAGCTAACTGTACCGCGTGACATGTTAAAATAGGAAAAGACTTGTTCTGAGGAAAACAGTGTAAAAAAAAAAAACACGAGACTAAAAATATATGAAAATTGACTATTCCCCAGTTCTTTAATATGTAAGTATGTTAGTTTTCCTATAATCTATAAAGATTGCAAGAAACCCTATAAGAACTCTATGGTCTTAAAATAACGTGGTAAATCTCTCATTGTTGTACGTACAAACTTACATTTGCAGGGAATATAATTATGGAAGAACATGTTTCATGTTTTCAACTACAATGTTAAGTGCCTCTCTGCCCTCTCCTTTAAAGCCCTTAAGATCGATTGCCATTTTAGTGCGTTACGCAGTAAGTACTGTGAGGTAACGTTGCAATTTTTTGCTAATATGCTCGTAGATCATACTTTAATCGCTGTACATAGACCGTACATAAGCGATGACTGTCCCAGGTGTAAGCTATTTGTTACTGTGTGTGTTTGTTGTTGTATTTGTTACATTTCTCCATACAATACATGTCACATCTGGGCGAAGCTAAAATATTGCCACGTAAAATATGTTACACATCATAAAAAGCTGTAGGTTGTGAATACACAAAGCGGTCTATTTTACTGAAACGAGCTTGAATGAAAAAGGGACAAATTGTGTGTTTATTTCCGTATTTTGCTGTAATTTTTTAACGCTGGGCAGAGTTTAGGACATTATACTATATTCTTGATTCCAAAAGTTAGAGGGGTGGGCTAAACAACAGCACATCATGACGTGATGACATAATTATGGTACCTATTGATAATTCTCACAAGTAAGACAGATTATAGGTATAGTAATAGACGAGTCCTCAATAATAAAAATCATGAGACAAGTACGCGCTTTTTATTACACACGATTACTGACAAATACGGGCACTGACTGGACAGGTGCACTCAATCTGTGTGGTTCTTCCCTCAAAAGACCATTTCAGACATTTTATCACTTATTTCAACCAGAAGTAAGAGTAAACGAGACAAGAATATATCTCCCTATCCCCCACCCTCCTACCTCCCCCCCCCTCACTCCCTCCTCCTCCTCTGTCTATCTCCTATATATTTACCTATGAAAACTTTTGGTCTGACCCCAGTGGTTAGCCTACAACTAAGGTCCCACAAGATGGCTGTCAGGGTACGATTTCTTTTAAAAGTATTACCTACCAACCATTTTATTATTGCCAAATGTCCTTACGTCAATGTCACCTGTTGGAGAGCGATGGATGAAGGCTACGATGGAATGTGCGTGCCCGGAAAACGCCTATTCCCTCTTGCTTTGACGACTGACGGGCTAGAGCAGGAACGGAACGCATTATGTAGATAGTACCTACCAGTTTACAAATGATTGTCGAAGACTCGCTATCTCATAAGATACCTATACGCTGATAACTAATCTAAAGTCATCTCTCCAGCACGCCTAGCATAGCCACTATAGAAACGAAATGACAGATTGTAGAAAGATTTCTACTGCGCGAAGTCAAAATTCAAGAAAAGAATGATTCCTTGACCGTTCCGTCCTTCTCTGTTCCGTCGCTGAGTCTCGCTCTGTCCCGCTCCCTGCGCACGCCCATTTATCATAGAATTCTCAAATATTGTGGAATTATTTTTATAAAAAAAGACAAGGGAACTTTTGAAATAAAATAAAACGATAATTATTTAGATTTTTAAACAATCTATCCATTAGTGTAGGTAATCCTTAAATTATTAGAACGTCACCTTACAGAAAAGATGCATGCAATCAATAATTTTAGTCACTTTTTTATAAGGAGATTTTAAATGTATTTACAACATATAAAAACAAATAAGAACGAGCAATGTGAAGATAGGATAACAAACATTAATAATGTGCTTTGAGATGTAGTTTATTACCCATAGTGAATGAGCTAATAGCCTCTGAATAACTCCTTGCCAGATTGCCGCCATGGGATCTGGAGGCAAAAGTCCTCGCGCAAATTTGGGAGTGGCGCGAGGAGGCGAAACGCCGGGACCGCCGTGTCCTCGTGGCGGCGATTGGCGGCGGCGATCTCTCGCGTCCGGCCCTGATTCAGGCCATGGTACGGAGCGAGAGGGAATGGGAAGCAGTCACCTCCTTCTGCGAAGCAGTAATGCTCGCAAAGGAAGAGGCGGGGCGCATGAGGGAGAGGCAATCATTGCGCCCTCACGCCCCTAGTCACCGCAGGAGGAGACACCCTGGGCGTCGGGAGTCGATAGCCGACTCCCGGCCACCGTAGGCGCGGGCCTGTGGACGGCGAGTAATGGGCAGCTCGCCGTCCGGTAAGGACCAGGCCCGGGTCGACGGCGCGTTGTGTTCCACGCGCGCCTCAAAGAGATGTCAGCATAATTGACGGGGTCCGATAGGGCCGATGCCTGCCGGGATTGTTCGAAAGAGTTACCGTGGCCCTGGCGCACAGGCAACTGAAGGAACACGGGTGGGTTTTAGTCAGTAAGAGTCTGACACGCCCTTCCGCTCCGCCCAGAGCGGGAGAGGTCATTTGATGATTTACCACCCAAAAAAAAAAAAGCCTCTGAATAACGCACTATGGCAAGGTTTTGGTTGGGGTACCGGCTTAAGAAAGTGATTTCTCTTCTCTTCGTAGAGTAGAGATAGAAGTGGTCATGCTACGCATGCAGATGTCGATTGGGGAATAATTTACTCTTATCGAAATGTCAGTTATAAAGCCCCAGTGGACAATTTTATTTTTTCGGTACCCTAATTGCGTAAAACACTATTCATCAGAATCTGCATAATTTTGAAGAATATTGCTAATCCTCTGCTCAACAACTTAAATAACGCAATGAATGTTGTTGAAATGTCAAAATGAAAGCCATTCCTACTGTTAGTGTGTTAAGCAATTACACCGCTGGTTTGCACTCTACCTTTATATTATTAATACATACAATTGTCTACTGATAAAAATAAATCTCATACTGTTTATTATTGGCGTAAGCATGTAGTCTTTTTCATAAAACTTTACAATAATTTTTGTAATTTGCATTCAAGTGAAGTGACATAAAAATATTCTGTAACTCCATTTCATTTCACGGTTATGAATTACGGTATTTACTTTCATATTTTCGTTGTTACTTTTCTTAAAGTTTTTCTACGAAAGCTATCCTAAATTCCTTACAAGTTGCCACAAGGCAGTTTTCTTTGTGAGCGGTAAGCTTAGGCGGCCCGTTTCATGTGTTAATTAAGACCCTCTTTCCTTCTGGTCTGTGAAAAGGCCTTTGTCCGATTTCAAGGGAAAATAATTAATGTGTCGCTCTGAATGGCACGCTTTGTGGTTTTTAGAGGTTTCAATGGGTAAGGCAACTGTCAAAATCGCGCTGTCACAGCTAGTTCCCAAAACAAGCTAATAATGTAAGGCGTGAGCTGGTTTTTATTTAGTTTTGCGAAAATAACTCGATTTTGTGTTCGTCAATGCTCGGATACTGGAATCTACCTTTTTCCGAAAGACCTAAACTTAAAAGATTGTGACATAAAGCTTTTCGCAGATTTATTTTAACTTAACAAAATTCGAGGTTATATCGAAAACATTTTGAAGAAAGTGTTTACGTGGATATATGCAATATTTAAAGTTTTTAATTGTGACTCTTTTCATGTCGAATACATATTGATTTAAAGTATTGAAATTACCGAAAATAACGAAATTGTGGAATAAAACTAAACTCATAAATGAACGAAATATTAAATTTATTGGTAGGCCATAGGGACCTAGCTAAAGACACGCCATCAACAATTAGCTTTGACCAACATTCCCCATTGCTTTTAATTTTGGGACTTACAGCTTTCGTCAGAATAATATTTATGGTTGTTACAAGGCACGTTTTTTCTTTCGCTTAAATGGGAAAAGACATGGCAATAAATAAAATAGCTAGGGAAGTAATAATTGTTTCAAATTGCTACAATAATCTTTTGGACCTGTAAACTAGCTGCATCCAATGCATAAATAGCCTATGTCCACCTGGGGTCGTCTTTCAGCTGAAAGATTACGATGGTGACTAATCTTGGAATAATTTATTTTTCACTCCAGGGGGCCTTTATGGAACACGGGTGGGTTTTATTCAGCAAAAGTGTGACTCGCCCTCCCGCTCTGACCAGAGCGGGAGAAGTTATTTGATGATTTCCCACCCAAAAAAATAAATAAAAAGGGGGCATACTCTCTAAGTTCATCAACGAAGGTACGGGCCCGTCCGAAAGTAGTTCGATACTTAGAAGTGAACCCTGCTTCCGATTAATTAAGTTTTTTTGGACGGGCATAAACACATAGAGAGTAAAGACAACTGTCAAATCGTGTGTAGTTAGGGCTTCGGACTAATATTATGTCCATAAGTAATAAGGTGTAAGGTGTTATTTTCAAAATAAATAGCGTAGAGTCATCTCAATTACCTCCTTCCCTTTTTGTGTATATATATAGTATATGTATAATGTAGATATATATTATAGTAAATATGTATGTATGTGTATTATAAGTTTATATTCTGTTTAGGTACTTGTATACCTATTTTATTTATAAATACTTATGTTATCTTTTTAATATTTATTATTATTATTAGTAATGTCTGTTATATAGAGCACCTGCCATCTTATCTCTTCACCACCCTTGGTTGACTGGTAGAGAATGCCTAAAGCATTAAGTCCGCCTTTGTATACTATTGTGTGCGAGAAGTTTTAATAAATAAATAAATAAATAAATAAGGAGTAGCTAAAGCCCATAATTTCGACCTAAAGTACTGACGTCTTGAGGGAATAGGCCCCCTAGGCCGGCAGTCTCGACAAAGATAGCGACGCTGTTGCAAACTACCGATCGCTAAATATTAAGGTGAAACCTCAGTTGTAGCCCGCCAATTTCAAAGTTTCTTTAAATTGACGATTGATATGAAATTGATGATTATTATTCGATAAAACTATAATTCTCACAGTCGAGAAACGCATTTTGATCAACATACGACGTAAAAGAGAGCTGCGATTTGCAAAAGAACTAAACAAATTTTGAATTTTGCGGGCTACAACTGAGGATTCACCTTAATATTTAGCGATCGGTAGTTTGCGATAGCGTCGGTATCTAGTCGAGACTGTCGGCCCTGCGGTATAAATAGTCAAGGTCAAAATAAAACGAGAGGATAAAAACTAAAATATTATTTTATTAACATAAATCAGCAGTAAAGCCGCCTCCACTAATCGCCAGTCATCATCGCCATGAATTCTGAAACATTCATTCTAGTGATGTCATTTCCGCAAAGGAGTTTGTTGAGTTCAAGATCATGATTGCTTCTGAATCAAAAGTCAAAAGCTATACAATAATAATGTTGTCTTTCTTTCCATCTGGCGTCTTTACGATAAAAATACTAATCAAATCAAATCAAAATACTAATGAACTACGCAAATACCATTATTGTCAAAGGACAGAATTTCGGAACTGACCTTTTATTTAATTTGATTTTTTGACAACGAGTTCCGAATCTATTTTCCACATGAACACGAACATAACATTATTTATTTATTTTAAAACTAAATTAAAACTCAAAAACAAATAAATTACCATCAAAGTCCACGGTGCCTGACGCGTCAGTGTCAATCTCAGCGATCATTTCGTTCAGCTGGTCAGGGGTCAGTTGTTCGTCTAGAGCGGCCAGGATCTCTCGCAGACTTGAGGTGGGGATGTAGCCATTACCTGGAATTGATAGCATTTTACTATTAATAAATCTTGCCTGCATACATCGTATTCTTAAATGCCAGAGCTCAACCGAAAAGGCGCTTTGCCACCACTTCCGCGAGTACGAGAGGATGCAAGGACAAGCGCTCTTAATGTAGGTAGATGTGTGAGCAAAAGGTTGTGAGTACCTATCAATTCAATTCAAAATCATTTATTTCAATACATTTAAAAGATCATAATTATTACCTAATCATATTGAACATTTGAAATAAAATTAAAATTTTAATCACAATAAATATATATATAAATAATATAAATAGAACAAAATTATAGAATTAAATTCTAAACAAAAAAAAATAAAAATTATTAATATGAAGTAGTATAAAAATAATTAATCTATTCAAATGGATGTTTTACTAAATCATCATCATCTGCATAGCCATTTCCCAACGATGTTGAGGTTGGCCTCCAGTCTTACGGGATGCAGCTGAATACCAGTACTTTATATGGACCGACTAACTATCTGACCTCCACAACCCAGTTACTGGGTAATACGATACCCCTTGGTAAGACTGTTTGTCAGATTTACGACCCGTAACGACTGCCAAAGATCCACGAATGACAGCCGGGACCAATGGCTTATCATGCTTTCCGAAGCATGGCGGGGTCTAGGTAAAGATGGTCACCCATCCCCGGAACAACCTCGGCAAGCGTAGCTTAACCTGATTGATGGACCCGTGCGGCTGTTATTACTTGGCCACAAGCCCCTCTTCTCGCGTTTTTACTAAACAATCTTGATTTAATTAAAACTAAACACGCTGTTTCGATTTTCTCAAACTTTCTTGTACTAAAAACCCATAAACATTATCTTTCTGCGATGTCCACTTATAAAATCATCAGTGATATAATTTATGATACAGAGAATCTAGTATGTCTGTCTGGTGACATTTGCGTGAGGCGACGACGTAAATATTGTACAACTACCCACAATGGACGATTGTTTTGACATTCCTGTATTATGTGTGATCAATGTAATCACGTATGATTTTTGTCACGCAGTTTTATAAAACTGTCTACTGTTCTTTTGTTGGATATAGATCATTTTGGATTTTGGGACTTAGTTATTTAATTAAGACTGTTTATCTGAGATTTACTAAATAGTTACAAATGAAAAGATGTTATGGAAATGATTAAATAACTATTAACTAATGTAGGTATTTAACAATTCTTATGAAATCAAATAATTATGTTATAAACAAAAATGTTAAGCATATATTTTAATGCATGAAATAAAAGGCTTTTTTATTTTTATTTTATTTTTATATTTTATTTATCTGAAATTTACGATATTTTGTTTTCAACTTTCTGCTATTCACTGATTATATAAAGTGGAAGTTAATTTTACAAACGGAAGAGAAGTGGATTTAAAACTACATTAAAGACAATGCAAAAATCTAGGTTCGTATTTATTGCAGCAATCTTATTTTACTACAAAATAGAGCGTGAACTGAGTTTACTGCAATACAAACTCATTAAAAATAATGATTTCACTAATAAAGCTATTAACCCTCGCGAAAATTGCTTTGAAAATATTTTGCCTACCTATTTAACTCAGTACATTAAATGTTTGATATATTTGTTTTCTAGATAAAAATATCTATGGGTGTTAGAGCTGATCAAATAGTTTCCAATAAAACGAGAAAGATCTTGATGAAAAGCCCCTAATCTGATCACAGTGGCGAACACATTCGGCCTGCATTCGATCAGGCGTGGCTGGAGAACTACTAATGGTTTGGCTATATTATAGAAAAGGCATGTATTTAATAGAACCTCAAATAATTCCCATTTTGCTTTCGTAAAAATATTAAATAGCTAACTAACTGCGACCAAATTGTATGTATCACAGAGACGCGGTTGGTCATAGTTCTACCCTAACCGTACTCATTTGGTCGTGGTGCCCTAACTTAGTTACTGTGACTGTGGGTGTGTGCGTGTGTGTATACGCTGTGTGTGTGGCAAAGCGCGGGCAAACACCAGTCCGGACCAGCGGAAGTCACATTCGCACCCGCAGCTCCCAACGCAGGCGTACTACGAGGGAACACCGGGGTGGTTTTAGTCAATAAGAGTCTGACAGACCCATCTGGCCTTTCCAGGGCAGAGAACATTCATGAGGCTTTCCACACAAGAAAAAAAAAAGGCTTTGTTACTGCGACCAAGTGCTAGAGAAGGCCGGAAAGATAAAAAGAGGCACAATAATTTTAAAAAGTGTGCATCATTAGAAACGCAAAAAGTTTTTACAGGTTCTTTAATTTAAATAAGTAAGTAAGGTCAATAAGTTTTAAAGAGATCCGTTAAATATTACCCTATAGCAAAGTGGATATAAAAGTAGTTGGTACATAATTTTGACACGAGTCTTCGATCAAAATTTACGATGACTAAGTAGTCAATGAAAGTGCTAAAATAAAATAAGAGCCTGATCATATCTGTGTTTAGATAACCTTCTGTTTACTGTCATCGTTGCTGTTGTGATCGACAACTAAATAAAAAACAAACAAGCAGTTCGTTGGCACGAGATTTAATTACAGATCAAATTGAAAACTCTATAATTACAGTACGGTCGATGAATCGTGGCCGGTCTGAACATAGGCACTACGAACTTTCGGCCATGTTCTCTCATTCACACTCGCCTCATGTCACCATTATTTTCGTTCCTAAAAAACGTTATTGCGCAACCAACTGCACAAAGTTCGGACCGGCCATGTTTCATCGGCCGTAAATTGTACACAGGACGTAATAACGAACGTAAGAACAAAATCAAAGATGGCTATTTCTGATTTAGGACTCTTGTTAGTTCATTCATCCCATAATATTTGCACAGCGCACACAAAAGGTGATGTTCTAAAAATAAATTTGGCATTTTAACTAAATCATTTATTTCCGTATCCAGTCAGCTTATGGATTAATATAACAAAATTATACACTTCTATCCATCAAAAGATTTTCGGACCCAGTATTTACTTGTTAATTATACACGAATATTAATAATTTTCTACGTAATTTTACTTAAAACTGAGCAAGCTTATTTTCTGTCATAATTATTTTGGTTATAAATATCTTTTTAATACCTTATTTGAGTTTCGTACCTTTTGAAATACGGACAAGCTTAAAATTATGACAAATTGGATGCCTTGTTTAAATTGAAAGATAAATTGGTCTCAGAATTATACCTACATGGCTGGAAATGACGGGTTTGTTAATAGAAATTGCGTCGAGGTGAAATTATGAAATAAAAAGTTCTATACTTAAGTGTGACATGATTTTCGATCTCAAAATGTTTCAGAGTTGTAATATGTTTTAGAAAAAATCTATAGGACCTTTTTCATTTACCTATGCTATCCTTACGCTATGAAAAAGATACTGCACGGTATGAAATGACAACAATTTCAATCAGGAATCCAGTTTTTTTTTTAAACTTTTTATTGGATATTTCACTTACTTTTATTTAACACAACTAACTATACAATAGGTACGTACCAAATTAAAATACTAACTAATAAATTACTATAGAAATAAAAACAAAATGACACATACGCCTCGATATACCTAGTTGTCTGAATCGCTGTCATCCGGAAACGTGCCCAGAAGATTATTTTAAAACAATGAAGCAACGATTATGTCCTACAAATTATAAATTCACGGTCACACCGAGAAACTTCCAAAATCGAAACCATACCTCACCAATTTTATGTACATACCACAACAATTATATAAAAGTCAACATAAATTACCATCAAACGCAACTAGTAGGTAGATAAATATACGATTTTATTACTCACACACTTGTCACGAAATCTCGGTTTTTTATCGTTTGGACATCGTATTTCTATCGTCAACAAATCGTAGGGGTTCTGGCGTCGATCCAGGATCCGATCCGATCGACGACGGTTATTGCAAACAATTATCAGTGAAAACACGCAGTGAACACTATAAATTGGATACAACGCGATTTACGGCTGAACTTGGTGATTTTGGAGGTGACAAATGAGGTTATTTAATATTTAAAGTTTTCATTTTTCATTGAGATTGGAACTAATTTATTGAAATGATATTTTATACACTATTAAGATGTGCTAAGTTTGTCTTTAAATAGTTTTGAGTTTCTTATGGATTGTAGTAAATATTTTTTGTGGTATCAAAGGAATTAAATATCTACTTTGATAAATTAAAATTTAACTAAACTATTGCTTAGTAAAATAAGCAATGTTCTTGGGCATTGCCAAGTTAAAATGACAGTGTTCTCAATATTTAGTGTGACTTAAAATTAATTGCTACCATGTCATTAAACATAACTTATATATAATTTTAAGGAGTATGAGTAATGGTAGTATGTAAGGAACCATAGCAGGTGGTATTCTATAGTTTCTGCCTACCTCCATGGGAAGAAGGCGTGAGTTTATAGATGTATGTATAATTTTAATTTCTGAGCTCTTAAAAAGATTTGACACAATCCAGTAGATTGACAATGTACTGAGAGATTCAGTAACTGTATTCATGCTCTCATCGTCAATACATCTAAGCAATTTTCCTACAAGCTTGTCTTTCCATGTTTTGTGTTTGTTCATTTAAAGAAATCAATGACTGTAAAACAAACCAACTTCCAAATCGAAGTCATAAATATGCAAATACGAAAAACAAAACAAGAAACTTTTATTTGACACAAATCGGTATCCATCTTTACGTACAAAGCATCCCGCAAAATCTATCGAGCAATTTTAAGCATGTATCCGAAAATAGTCCTAAACACCAAAGTAATACGGCCAGAAATCGGGTCACAAACATTTACTTACAATTTGTGTATCAGCTTTCTAGTACGAAAACGAAAACTTTTCAATACAATTTCCATATGAAACAAGTCGTTTCGAGCACATTTTAAGTTTTAACTGGTTTAATCCAGTTAGGTCTGGTTTTTGCAAAGGAGAACGCTAAACGGGAGTTGCTTTTTTTAAATTGCTTTTTTACTTTTTGTTAGGGTTGCTTGATGATTTTTGATGTTAGGTGACAAAAGAGAAAATAAAGCTTGTGTTTGACGGTAACAGGATTGTGTATATTATATATATTAGAAATTGGTTTAACTACACATGCCATAATATCACGCCTATAATCCTCGAGGAGTTAGTTAGAGATGTACCCATGGTACACCCACATTTCGTCTGCTATGTTTTAGACCCATGTAATAGGGGGCGAGGCTGTTGCCATAAAGCTCTCAACTCCGGGCTGCTATTGAGAAATTCCTGTTAGAAAAACCCAATAACACTTCGCCCGACCTGTGAATCGAACTCAGGACCTCATGCTGAGCAGTACCTAATACATCAATGAAGCTAACTAATCAAGTATAATATATTTATTTACTGAACCGGTTTACTGTTTTCAGCGTAGATAAAGCAATTACAGATCATTGTTCATTTATTTATTTAAACTTCACGCACATAATAACGTAAAATGGCGGACTTAATACCTTAGGTATTCCCTACCAGTTAACCAAGTGTGATGTAGAGATAAAATGGCAGGTGCTCTTTTTAACAGGCGCTAATAATAGTAATAAAAAAAAAAAACATAATTAATTATAAATAAAATAGATATAAAAGTACGTAAATAGGTTATAAACTTATAATACACATACACACATAAATATTTACTATAATATATATATACTATATAAAATGACTATGGAAACAAACAAATAGGCATTAGGTACAATACTTTTTAATTTAAGATACAATGGCTGAAAGAGATTAGCTATTGTACCAGCTGAGTTGCAGTTAACTAAATAATTAGGAACGCATGTCACTGCCTACAGTAACAATTCGAAAAATCTAACCAATCCAATGACGCCCTCAGCCTCCCACCCAGTGAAACCCAGACCAAACCAACAATATTTCAAGTAAAGTACTTACAGCTTAAGGTTCTGTGACCCCTCTAAAATGATAATAGCGTGAGGGCTTATACTAATTTATCGTGGCAAATTCCTCGCCAAGACTGAAATCTCCTCCATTAAAATTTAATTGAAATTTCTTCACCTTGACTTTCTAATTTATATCTGGTTTATGTGTTTTAGTTTGTAATTACTTTAAGGCTTTTTTCTGCTGAATATTTAGTTAGAACTGGCAGAGCGGCAGCGGCAGATCAATAAAATTTTTGAATCCCAAGTTTATCATCTACAATTGAAACTTATAACATTACCTACCTAGACAGTACCTATGTTTTTCAATAAAAAACAATAAATAAATCAATCTGCGTAGTCTTTTCCTAAAAAAATATGTTGGAGTCGGCTTCCAGTAAAATCGGATGCAGCTAAATACCAGTATTTTACATGAAGCCTCTGCCTATCTCACCTCCACAAACTAGTTACTGGGTAACACGACACCCCTTGGCAATACTGATTATCAAACTAGAGCTTCCGCCTACCCGTAATGACTGTCAAAGTTCTATGAATGACAGCCAGGACCGACGCGCAAAATATCAGCACAAAATAAACACACCTGCTGTCCAAAACTAAACATGTTATTTTATTAAAACTAAGTCGTTCTGGATGATATATTAGGTTGGGGAAAAAGTCTTTTCGCATTATAGTATGTATGAACTTGTAATAAAATCTCTTTGGCTATACTATTTGTATCTGGCTGGTTTTGGTATCATTGAAAGTTTAAATTTTAAAGAACATAATTCCAAATTCAAATTAGGAAAATGTGTGATTTTCATTTGTTTTTCGTACTGTCAAGATGAGTGAATCTAATGAAGAAATTCGATACATTTTAAAATTTTACTACAAAAAAGGTAAAAATGAAAAGCAAGCCGCGAAAAAAAATTGCGATGTTTATGGACCTAGTGCAGTGTCTGTGAGAGCGTTAAGCGTTTTCAATCCGGAAATTTTGATGTCAAAGATGCACGTCACTCTGGTCGCCCTATTACGGATAAAATGGATGCCATTTTTGAAAAAGTGGAGCTAGATCGGCATATCAGTAGTTACGACGTAGCTGAAGAACTGGGAATTGACCACAAAACAGTATTGGCACATTTGAAAAAAACTGGGTACACAAAAAAGCTCGATATTTGGGTACCTCACGAGCTCACTGAAAGAAACCTAATGAACCGTGTACTCATTTTTGATTCTTTATTACGACGTAATGAAACCGAACCATTTTTGAAGAAGCTGATAACTGGTGATGAAAAGTGGATCACGTACGACAAGAACGTGCGAAAAAAGTCGTGGTCAAAGACCGGTCAGGCTTCACAGACTGTGGCGAAACCCGGGTTAACTCGCAACAAGGTGATGCTGTGTGTGTGGTGGGATTGGAAGGGCATTATTCATTATGAGCTGTTACCACCAGGCAGGACCATCAATTCTGAAATTCTACTGCGAACAACTGATGAAATTAAAGCAAGAAGTTGAGAGAAAGCGGTCGGAATTAATCAACAGAAGGGGAGTGGTTTTTCATCATGATAACGCTAGACCTCACACATCTTTAGCCACTCAGCAAAAATTAAGAGAGTTTGGCTGGGAGGTGTTAATGCATCCGCCGTATAGTCCTGACCTTGCACCTTCAGATTTCCACCTGTTTCGGTCTCTTCAGAATTCTTTAGGCAGTGTCAGGTTAACATCACGAGAGGACTGCCAAAACCACTTGTCGCGGTATTTTGACCAGAAGTCCCAAAATTTCTATAGCAATGGGATCATGTCCCTACCTACAAGATGGCAAAAAGTTATCGAACAAAATGGTACCTACATACTTTAGTTAAATGTAAATAAACTATATTAAAAAATGTTTTGAATTTTCTTAAAAAATGCGAAGAAACTTTTTCCCCAACCTATTATTAACACAGCATTATGATTAATTACAGTGACTTAACCTTGAAAGAAAACAAAGAAACATAAATATCTTCTGAAAAAATAGACAGTTGTACTTGTTATAAGTACAAACATATGGGCATATGGGCATATGGGTAATGTTAAATCCCTAAAGTACCTATGTATTTTCAAAGAAAATCGGTTTTTTTCACACTTTTACGCTATCTACATAACATTGATTAACAACACATATCATTATGAATGTCCAATTTTTCAAAAACCATTGCATAATAGAAAGTGTAAGTTTTTTTTTTTTAATAAATTTATGCAGACAATAAATTATTTTTTGAGGTTGGCAGGACAAACCTCATTAACATCGGAGTCATAAAACAATTGCAGGAAGTGATTTTAATTAACTAGAAAGCCAAGGTCAAGGTCAGATTATTTTTCTGCATATATAATTCATTGAATCACTGCGTTTCTATTTATTCTTTAGAATTTCAATAAAAAACCGCGTTCCTGAAAAATGCGTTTTAAATAATAATGTGCATGGCGTAGAAAAAACATTAAAATATTGGATTTATTTGTCTATCAGTTTCTGCGACCAAAGATATATATATATATGAACTATTTTAACTATTTAACATAATAATATAAAATAACATCACGCCGGTTTTTCCCGAAGGGTTAGACAGAGGCATACATTGTAGGACACCCATATTTCGCCAGTTATGTTTAAGTTCGATGCTATAGGGGCAAGCCTTATGCCATCAACCAGGCACGATTTCAGACTCCTTATTTATTTATTAACTAGTAGCTTCTGTCCGCGACTTCGTTCGGGTGGAAGTCGTAAGACACCATAATACTAAAATAACAGCCACATTTTTATAAAACTTTCCTGTATACTACGTTTTTAGTTTTGGTCTCAGCAGCCAAAATATGAAAAGAGTCAGGACTAATGACGCAGAAGCAAGCGACGTACAGTTGTCCGTGTGAGAAGCAGCTCGTCGTGAGGTGTCGACCTCAGGACGAGATCGACCTCACAAATTTACATTTTAAAAAAACAATGATCAGTTTTGGCCTCTGCTACGATTTTATTATAACTATGTACACACAACAGACAAAGGAAATAAGAGACAATAAAGATTGAGTAAGAACAACCTATGTAACATGGTTACTTGGTCATGGCCATATCAGACTTAATGCATCTAAGAAAGAAAGAATAACGTCTAATAACTACTTACCCTCTTTGTCGTATAGTCTGAAGGCTTCCTTGAGTTCTTTCTGTAGCTTCTCATCGTCTTCTTGTAAGAAGTAAACGGCGACGCGCACAAATGAGTCGAAGTTCAACTTCCCACATGCTGGAAATAAAATAATAAAGTTATAAAATACTTATTTATTTTCATAAACTATTTAGTTTTTTTTTTCATACTGATCATCCAAATTCTCAAGTATCTTTTCCTGCCCTGGAACCACGTTAAGAAAAAAATAGAAACATGCATGGGATCACTTTTTCGTTTCATTTGGAGTAGAACCTGTAAGAAACTACATGTTTACAACATAAAAAATCAAAATTTTTGGTTTATTTTATTTAATTGGCTTATTTATTTATAGATACCCGTTTGTATTTTACATTAAAGCTATCAGACTATTTCAAAAAAAACCTACATCATTGTTTTAATATAGTAGTTTGCTATGTAATGTTATATAGTTAACAAATGCTTCGTCTCTCCTAACTCACTTATTTTGCTGTGCCTGACAGGTTCCATATGATCTAATTATAAGTTTACCACCTAAGAATACCTACATGTGAAATGCAATAAAAGTATTGAGTATTTAATTAAGTAACATGATCTTAAATGGATTAAATAAATGAATTTGAATTTTAATTTATAGGTAGATATGTCCGTTTTCACAATATAAAGCTTTGATAAATCAAGCTCAACATCTAAGCGTTTATTCCAATTAAATATTTCAAACCTCATTTGGATTGTCAAGGAGAAACTGATCGAAGTTTCAGGGTTTTCACCAATGAAAACGAATGCGTTCAGCACATCTAAACCACGTTCAAGATCTGTCAGGGTCAAAATTGATGCGCAATATTTGTTACGGCCCGCCCCCGCTGCCAGATGGTGCACGACAAGACTTACTACCGCCGTGCCTGTGTAGCCATAGCGCGCACGTGCTTCCACACCGCGCCGCCAGCGGTGCCAGTCGTCGTTACACGTTTGCTATGGATGGCCACCCATCGCAACGCGACCGTAGCTCATTTTTCTAATCAGTCATATTATTCGGATTAACTCAGAACATAACTTGTAAACTAATATAACAGATTTGAACCAGTAACGTCCATTATTTCGAAGCCAATTACACAGCGGCAGCAGCCGAAACAGTGGTTCTTCGAGCCGGATCACTGTTTGTTATATAATAGTTTATAAGTTCTGTTCTGCGTTAATCAGATTATTATCTCTATTATGGTGTTGAAGCACGGGCGCGCTATGGCTATGCAGGCACGGAGGTAATAAGTCCTGCCGTGCAATATCTGGCGGCGGTGGGGCCGTTACAATATTGTCTGACTGACAGCTCTTGAACGTGGTTTAGAAGTGCTGATCGCAACCAGTTACATTGGTTAATCCGCACTAAGTCAATTAGTGAGAAGGTTCAAGCTACTCATCCGGTAAACCAATCATTTCTTACAACTAATCCCCTAGTTAAATGCTGTGTTTAACCTAATCTATTTAATAAACCATCCGTTATATCTAGCATTCCGTTTAACGAACCACAAACAAGACATACACGAGGATCCTGCGACAATCACTAAGTTGATCCGAGCAATTAAGGCTTTAATGACGTCATCAAACAGTAATTTGTGCATCGGTATCAAGGGGTTTCAGTGGTTACAAGTAATTACTGAAGTTACTCCTACTTAGGGCAGATTTTACTCTAAAGTCAGTTTTTGTATGGGAAGACTGATTAAAGTCATGTTTTATTAGCTAATAGGTATAAAAGTTTGGTCAAATTCGCCTCTAGTTTCCTAAAAACATGAACCCCCTTTGTATTTGACTGACTTGACTGAATAGTTGAACGTCCTGGATCGCCAACTCGGGCAAATTGGGATTTTCATTAGCAGCTCGGAGTCTGGATTTGTGCCAGGTTAATCAAAATCGATAAATCTGTGTATACTGTGTATACATTTATTTTCGCATATCGACAACATGTAGGAAGCAGCAGCTGTTTTATTTGGGTTTGGTTCCAGAGTTAAAGTTGTTCATGATGATGAGAATGCGGTTTTCAGTTATTTTAATTTCACCTTGTAAATACTTATTCTACACATTGCGACTTCATTGGTAAATGATAAATGATTTTATTTCTGTAAGTAGGTTTGTACAAACACTTTTACACGTCAATCATATTTGTTAAACTAGATGAGGTCGGCGTTTCCTATCTGACTACTCTGAGAAAAAAGGCCTAAACAAACTCAGAGGTCACAGTCTCTTTTAAAGTCCAGACATAATCTTGGTCAGATCTTGTGAAGACCATGTAGATTGATGTCTGAAATGGTCTTTTGAGGAAAGAACCACACAGATTTAGTGGACCTGTCCAGTCAGTGTACGCATTTGTCAGTAATCGTGCAGCTGTTCAGGTATTTTAAACTGTAAATATTGTACTTAAAAGCAAACTCGCTCCCATTAGCACCTCTCACTATAAACCAAGAGCATCTGAGAGTCTCTTTTACTTTCCTAATGGCTCCTTGTGCACTGCAAATGTTAATCGTTATCATACCATGTTAATTACACTTCGTGCAGTAGACAAGGTTCTGTTTTCTTATTAACTATAATGTTAAATCAGGAAAATTAATTGTTAAGGAAATTTACTACCACCTTAAATTGACCGTATATTCGAATCATAACTGTCATTATTTGATGGTTGTAAGAAATGGCATATCGCAAATTGACGTAGCAATTAATTACCTGACTCTAATCTTGAAATATATGAAGTTGGTGCATTTTCGTTATGTAAGTTAGACTCCCGTAAATAGTAATATGTATAAAAAATCTAAAAAAATACAACTTTTCTTATTATATAAAGTTGAGTAATCCTGTTGGTTTAACGAGTATAAAACAGGATAAATTCAAGGGTCATACCTACAACAAGGCATATTAACGAACAAAATATCTTTCACCAAGCTAAGAGTAGTCGAGATCTCTTGTAATCTTTTTTTACGAAGGTATTTGTTAAATAAAACCGTTGCTTGACCTTTTGAAGAGGATGATCCGAATTGTCAGGGTTCCGTTGCCAAGGGACAAAGTATTAAGGACTTTCGTGTGCTTGCTGACCTATGATCCTAAACCCCTGGTCTTAAGTTTTTCCATTAGGAAAGTTTCAGAAGCAGTCTAGAGTTTGAATTTGAATGTGGTTGATGGCAATAGGCTTACCTCATATTACACGGGACTTAAACATATAATTAGTGACATTGGGGCGTACTGTCACGAGTACTGTTAAGTACCTAGATACAATAAGCAATGTTCAATACTTATTTTCTTCCAATGTATTGATTGTTATTTTATGTTGTAACGAACATAGTATTACGGAACCCATATTATGTTGTAACGAACATAGTAATAGGTAACCCAATAAGTTGTAGCGATTATATTATTATGGAACCCATATTGTGTTGTAACAAACAGTGTTATGGAACCCATATTATGTTGTAACGAACATAGTATTATGGAACCCATATTATATGGTAACGAACATAGTATTAAGGAATCCATATTATGTTGTAACGAACATAGTAACTAGCTTCATCTTACTGACTGACCGACCCCTTGACAATTCAAAAGTGCCTGTAATTGGTTTATTTGAAACTAGCTGCTGCCCGCGGCTTCGCCCGCGTGGATGACAGATATTATCCAACGGGAACGTACTCCCGGGACAAAAAGTAGCCATGTCATTCCGTATAACATCAGCTATCTGCCAGTGAAAGTCCCGTCAAAATCGATCCAGCCGTTTCGGAGATTACCCGGAACAAACAGACAAACAGACAAAAGTGTCATAAATTGGTATTTTGTTTTATGTACCGTTTATACTTTCATATGCATTCAGTAAAAAGCTGTTATTTTGAAATTACAAACAGACACTTCAATATTATTTATTTGAATAGATATCAAATCTTCCCTAAAACTAATGGACAGAATAGTTGGCATTCCTCTTTATCACTGTCGACAAAGTTGTCTCTTTACTGCCTCATTGATCTTGTGGTGGCAAACGCTACTGCTGAGCAGTGAGCATGACGTTTTTGGTTCGATTCCCAGGTCGACCACATTTATTGTTTTTTTTTTGGTTATTGCGTTGGGCACAGTTATTGGATTTGGGCTACTGGGTGAGCTAACACGTGAGCATGCCACGTAAAATTGACCATGAGAGAAACAGTCCTGCCTTAAATCTACACCTGCGTATTTGACGGTTTGACCCTTTGACTTGTTTATGGTCATGGCAAAACCCACTTTCGGGGGAAATTGCAGTCTCTTGAATTCAAAGGGAAGGTCATTGGGAATCAATGGGATACGTGGTATAAACTCTGTACTCGTATCTCCATATAAACTTAAGTTCATCCCCTATGAATTTTGAAAAATCCTTCCTTAGTGGATACCTACGTCATAAGAGGAATACGTGTGCGAATTTTTAAGTTTCTAGCCCTAGGGTTTGGCCCGTATGTTTATTTAGAACTTTCATCCCCTATTTTACCCTCTTAGGGTTTGAATTTTGGAAAACGCTGAAATACGTAACTCATTATTTTTGCCGTACTCAATTCATCCGAAATTTCATGCAAATACGTCCAAGGAATAAAAAGTTTCATACAATCTTTTATCCCCTATTTCACCCCCTTGGGGGTTGAATTTTGAAAAATCCTTCCTTAGTGGATGCCTACGTCATAAGAGGAATACGTGTACGAAATTTTAAGTTTCTAGCCTTAAAGGTTTGGCCTGTGCGTTGATACATCAGTCAATCACTTTTGCCTTTTATATATTTAGATAAATGCTTTGAGTTTTTTTTTTGAGTATTATGGAACCCATATTATGTTGTAACGAACATAGTATTATAGCACCCATACTATTATGAAATAGGACTTATATCAGAGTTGCAGTCGTTATTCCACTAGAAAAATTATTTATATGTATTAAGCGTATATCTACATATTATTGCTTGTACTAAACCTCTGCCTCACCCATTTGGAGAAAACAAGCAGTGGATATGGAATTTGGATTCTGTTACATACGAGTATGCATGTTTAACTGCCTCGTTGATCTAGAGGTCTCAAGTCATCGCTACTGCTAAGCATGAGGTTCTGGTTTCAATTCCCGGGTCGGGGATTTTCTTTCAGGAATTTCTCAGTAGCAGCCTAGATTTATGCCCGGTTGTTTGCAATAGGCTCGCTCCTTAGTACATGGGACTTAAACATAACTGGCGAAATGTGGGTGTACTATAGGTACACCTCTGGATAATCCATTGGGGAATACAGGCATGATGATATTAGGCTAGGTATGTTATTTCCATTTTGTTTTCACATTTTTGCGCGCATACTTCTCACAACTAAACTCAGTCATTTACGCAGCACTGACATCTATTTCCGTCAAGCACATGGCGTCTACTAATTGAAGCCACGATCTTGTCTCGCAGCAAATTACCGTGACTTCGTAATTTACACCAATGACAGGTGACGGGCTGTATAATGGCGGAAAAGTAACCTCGTTACAATGTTTTATGTTTGGAAAATCAGTTGAGAAGAAAATACGAGATTCACAAACTGCCAAATTTACGTCTGATTTTCATACTTTAGATGAAATCAACATAAAAGTTATTTTTCTTTAGCTTCGTGACCTAATCTAGTTGAATTTGTGGACGGGTTTAGAGCTCAGCTATGTTTGACCTTTCAGACTTTTAATTGTTCTACAAGTACCTATATTACCCATGAATTAATAAGGGTAAACCCCCTAATAATAAGACATGAATTAAATCTCAATAAATTAATCCCAAATCTCGCAAAAAGAATTCAAATCGAACGCTCTCACACTCGGCCGTCGTGCAAGATACTTTAATTTTTTAATAATCAAATCCACGTAAAATACTCTGTTCTTTAACATGTTTTTATATTTTCCATAATACCAATTAATTTCCGTTTAACAATTACACCGGAGGCCAAAATAAATACTCATTATATATTTTATATTTATTAAATGGCAAGCAAAGCCGAATTTATCAATAATTTACATAAAAATGAAAAAGTGCCTTTTTCACTATAAGATGAAATTTAAAATGAAAAAATAATGTCATCTAAAACTTAATCTCTTACATCAAATTGAAAATATGATGAAAATGAATACATTTGGAGTGATGAAATGTTATGATTCTATGAACTTGCGTTCTTTCTTCAGTATTAAAGCGTTCTTAATGTTGTACAGTGTAGTGCAGAGATGCGGACGATTGTCAGCAGGAAATAAAAATGTCAGCGTGCTGTGCGCTCGCTTTGAAGGAAAACAGAACTATTTTCTGGACTTATCGTCGCAAACACATAAACTTCGCTCTTTAAGACACTTTAAGGCGAGATTAACTGGGATTATTTCTGTTAAAGTCGTTGTTGATGCTGTTTTATGTTAGTCTTGTTAAAATAAACCAACCTTTGAGATTAAAACGTCAATGTTAAAATGGTCGTTTTATGTAATTAATACCTGTGTTGTTTTGAGTTCAACTGCTCCGTCACAGTCTAATGTTGGACTAATTGGTATTAAGTCTAAGCTTTAGGCACTGCCAGACAAAATGGTTAAAACTACAGCCTTCTTCTCCCTATCCTTTCTACTACTGTCTTTAGTTACTTGGGGTTGGCTCAAAATGTTGCAGAGGTCTTAGCAAAATGTTTTATGGTCACCCGCCTGGCGGACACCTGTCCTTGGGAATGCTGGTGTTGGTGGTTTGCCCACTACCACGCGGGTGATTCAAGGTTCATTATTGTATGCACCGGTTCTCAAGCTCTCTTAGTTGCCTTCGACAACATCTATGGAATGAGGACCACACGGGATCCTGTACTTCTTAAACTCAAAGCATTTATTTCTTATAAATCAATTACAGGCACTATTTAACTGTCGAGGGTCGGTCAGAAAGATGTATTCGTAGCTAATTGCCCATTTAAAAGCGTAGTAGTTTTCTATGAAGAATAATGTACGTAACTAACAACTCCACGTACACTCTTTTAAATCCAAACATTTGTTCATTCATGTTGAAATTATACATGTGAGAACGATGCAGTAAGACTTCTAGTCCCTTCAAAAAGCAAAGGGTTTCGACTCACCTTGAGCGTCTTCGCTGTCAAGCATTTGATCAAGTTCAAGGTCATCATAGTTATGTACCATCGTGTTCAGTATCGTCTTGACTGTTTCCTTTGCGATGCGGCCTTGCTTCTCCGAGTCAAACATGCTGAACGCGCGCCTAAGCACTGTCGAGAAAAAGTAAGAGGTTATTAGAATAATGTTTTTATTATTGTATTTTATCACAAAGAGTCAAAATAATGGTATCTTCTATTTTGAGAATTGTTGTTTTTACTTTCTTATAAAGTAATAATGACCGTCGACTATTTGAAATATGATTCTCAGCAGTAAGAGAGCGATTACATGAGATACAGTCATGTGTAGTCTCTTAAAATAATAGGTAGGTATGTACAGAATGCCGTATTGTGTGGCATTTGTGGACTACGAGAAAGCCTTCGACTCCATCGAAATATGGGCAGTTCTGGCCTCTCTACAGCGATGTCGAATTGATTGGCGATACATCGAAGTGTTGAAGTGTTTGTATGACGCTGTTACGATGACTGTCCAGATCCAGGATAAGAAAACCACCTCAATCCAACTGCTCAGGGGAGTGAGACAGGGAGATGTTATATCAACACAGGGTGTTATGGTGCACCCTGGTAGCGGCCTATGTCCAGCGGTGGACTGCGATAGGCTAAGTTGATTGGATGTGCAGAATAATATTATGCTTATCATTGCAGAAGCGAGCGTATTTCTATTCTATTAGGCTATATTTTTAGAAATTGTTTAATAATAATCCTGAAAGTCATTTCAATTTTCTTTTCTTCCTCTTCCCAACAACAGGAAATGAAAACTCTCTCAAACAAAGGAAAAATTTAGAAAGTTCGTTTTCAAAAATGACAGTCTAAACAACCGCAAATTAGTTATTGATTTCACCCCTCAAAAGCTTAACGACAAAACTTTCAGTATTGAAAGCATCTAAATTTCAAACGCTCCGTGGAGAACGACGATCCCTTTGCGTCAAAGGAAATGGTGTTAGCAGAAAAGTGATAGGTACTCAGAGCTGAAACTAAGTAAGAAACTTATATTGCCAAAACTGTTTCTGGTTCATATTTTGATAGAAAACCGATGAGCGCTGTTCTTTGATAAATAGTTTTTGGCAGAATGTTGATTTTAATTAATCTTAACTTACTAATAATAATATAGGTACATGTATTTTCAAAACATAGTCATACAACAATCAAGTCAACATAGCAATATTAAATTGAAACAGATAAAATTCATATAAAATTCACGCATATACAAAAAAATATATAATAATAAATAACATAAATACAAACTTAAGTAAATCGTCATGAAATCTTATTTTTAATCAAAGTGAGTAATCTATGTATATTCAAGCAAAGTAACAAATTAATAGAATCCTAATAAAATTGGGTCATTTTTAAAGTGCTTTTTTAACTTAAAACGTCAGAAATTAAAATTCTAAGTAAGTATTCCGCCAGTTGTGGCTTAAAACGTTTTACGAACCTAACTCCGGCCGGCTTTGGCATTGTAAAGCCGAAACAATTTGGGAGCAAAATGTTTTTGGTTTACACGGTTGGTCGTAAAAAACTATAAACTAGCAATGAATTTTAGATATTATAATGAGTACAAGTTTTAATGTAAACGTGGATAAAAGCTCTTTATGACAAAAATTAGGAAGGTAAACATTTTTGTAAAAAAAAATGCTGGTATAGGTACATACGAAATAAAAACCGTCCACCCTTTTGACGTTTTTGATTTATGTTAGTTTTTTTTTAACTATAATTTTTTACACCAACTAACCCAATTTATCACTGCTAACGTGACAGAAATATTGCTCTGAGGATTGCAAACAACTTTATTTACTAAAATATATTAGCATTTCACTTAAATTGGTTGAAATATGATATAAAAGTGTGAATAATGTGAATGTGCGAAAAATGTTTTAGCGCGATATGAATAGTGGTTGTAGTTTATAGGTTATAGTGTCCGCCAGTGTACAGTGAATGAGTAATGTCAAAAGGCAGATTAAAATAGATTGCTTGCGGTCCCAAAAATCTAGTCGAGTATATATTGATAAAAGTGTACTGTTATTTTAGAAAATACTGACAAAAAACTGGGGGATTACTTGTCGAATTAATCGATATTGAGGGGTTTGTTAGGCCGATTTCTGGATCACACAAAAACACATGAATATTGATTTGTTCTTCAGATTTTTCAAGGATCTACTGACAAAGTCTATTCCTAAAATTCCACTTTAATAATTATGATCAACCGCACCATTACAAGCTGGTGAATTATGTTCTTTTTAATTATCATAGTGTAGGTTGTTACCATTTTGTAAATATTATGTTTATATTAAAAAAATTGAACTAGGTATAGTGTATTTCTTTTTTTTCCGTTATTTTTATATTTTCGTATGCTGCACTGGTTGACGCCATCACGTCAACGCCGGCTGTCGCTGATAAGCAGCGATAAGGCTCTGTCTCGCATAGGGTCGTAGCCTTATGCTGAGCGATTGCCGTTTCGCGTGGATGTGACGCAATTCCCCCCCACTCGTTATTTTTTTTATTTTTGTGTTATTCTCTGCGTCATGTCTAATGCAAATAAACGTATTTTTTTTCTTTCTTTCTAGGTATTCGAATTTAACTTCTTTTATTACTACTTATAAGCAACATTATTGTAGAGGTTGCTAATTAGCAATATCTACTGTATCAGAGCTGTGTTACAATTTTGGTGAACATTAAAGTATGTTAAACAACCAATAAGTATATTATCCATCAACTTAAACCTATCATGTACCACTCGATAACAACACGTCATAAACAACCCTTAACAAACTCCTCATAAGGTACGTTTACTTAAAACAAGTTCATCAACGACACGGCAAAAGTTATCATCATTAACGAGTTTACAACCTCTAATGCGCCACTCCTGGCTCTACCCTTATCAAACCTTTGGCAATCAAGAGTCGATCAGGGGTCGCAAACTGATGGCGACTCATGAATTTGGTTTATGATATAAACAAGCTGTTAAGGCGACAATAAGTGCCAGCGACCTTGAGCGAGTGGGAGGAGCATGCGAAACTTTTAAGCGAATAAAATTGCACAGAGCGTTAGCGTCTCCCCGGACATTGATCAGCGATGCACTGCCACCCGTCGCCCGCAAGAGCCCCCGCTTCAATGCGCATCAAGTTTATTCGCAAAAACAACCCACCTTGATTTATCAAACACAATACAAATAAAAGTCGTATATAAAAATTTGGGTAATTAAATTGTCTTTCAGATGGTGCAGATTTCATGAAAATACCCCCGATAGTTTTTGCGTGATTATCGTTTTTGTCTTGGCGTTAGACGTTGCTTTTCAAATTATATTTTTATAACATAGTGTAATTAACACTATGTTATAAAAATATAATTTCAAATATTCACATATCAAATTACGAAGAAAATAGTCTAGTTTATTATATTTTTTTTCAAACAAATAATACTATTCGTTTAGACGTGATGTTCATTTTGAAATCATTAAAAGTCGTATATCTGCGCCTTAAGTTAATATAGACTTGAGTAATGAGATTGTGGAGAAAGAGAATATCTGTATTTCTAAACTGATATAATTGTAAAGATACGCTACCTCGTTTGTCTAGTGGTGGTCCTGGGTTCGATTCCCAGGTCAAGCAAAGTGTATTGGGATTTTCCATCAGGAATTTCTCAGTTGCAGCCTGAAATCTGGATTTGTGCCCGGTTGGTGGCAATAGGCTCGCCTCCTATTGCATGGGCACGGTAATATAACTGGCAAAATGTTGATGTATAACGTTGAGGTTGACATCTGCCTCACTCTTCAGGGATTACAGACGTGATATTATATTATGTGTTAAGCTACGCTTGCCGCTTTCAGTTTGTGGATGGACCATATTTTGGAGTCATCGAGATACGTCCATCCTAACTGCCTATGGCCCTTTGTCCACCGCCACTGTCAATGAGACGTCAACGAGAACAAGATGACGGTGCCGAATTAGCGATACATACATTTACTATGGCTTCGTGTCCACCGCACGTCCGTCACCCGAGCGCCGAGATGCTGGACCCGATTTTTCTAGTAGTTCGACGCAACAGTTAAAACTCGTTTTATCTTGGCTACACACTGCCGGTGCAGTACCGTTCGCCCGGCTTTTGTTTTGCCTATAATATATAATACTGAACCTCCGAGTTTGGTAGCGGTGGACAAACGATCGCCGTCACTGGAACGTCACGTTAGGACAAATAATCTCGTTTTTCGTTGACGTCAAGTTGACGGTGGCGGTGTATAACCGGCTTTATGAAAGAATATCGTTACACTTAGTTTGAAGTATGTAAATCTGCCAGTCTTAGAACATTAAATTATTGCCTCGTCTCATAACTCGACTCTGTATAACATATTGATATACAGCCGCATTTAAAAAGATACAAAGACAATTTTTAGACAAGCAGATTCTTGTTATTTGCCGGATATACGTCAAAATGAAGAATTTAGGTACCTAGTTTTGCTTTAGTTATGCTTCCACTTTCGCTCTACGCTAAGCGGATAATAAATCTTTGATATAGCTTCATCTTTTGGTACCTATAAACTATATTCTCGCGTTTTCTTTACGTATGTGTCATTTTTACTACATTCAGTGGATTAGACCATGATATGTAACCAACATAGCCCCAAGAATTGCGAAACTTAAGTGGCAGTGTGCAGGGTACATTGCTCGCAGAACAGATGGCCGATGGGCCGAAAGACTAAGAGTGACAACCGCGTATTGGAAGACATAGCGTTGGAAAGCCCCTCCCCCCCACAAGGTGGACCGATGACCTTGTGAAGGCCGCAGAAATTCACCGGATGCAAGAAGCGCAAAAGCGGGCTTGCGGTGCTTGGGGGAGGCCTATGTCCAGTACTGGATGTCTTTCGATGAAATGATGAATGGTGATGGTATAACATAAGAACATACCTACACATAGCATAGTCGTAAACTTTACTAACAATCTTGTTGAGTCTTGGTTACTCGAATAATGAAAATTCTATTCTATTCTATTCTATATGCTAACTTTGAGGTTCAAAAAGACCCTTCAAGAGTGATGCTTAATTTAATTTTAGCTGGTCCAAAAAACTGTCCTCCCAAAACTATTCTCTCCTCAAGACTTTAAAGAAAATCCCTTTATTTCTTCCACAGTTGCTTTCACAGAAAAAACCTCTACAATTAAACCTAACAACATAAGTGCATGTCTTGAATTAACAATATTGCTGTTCCAACACAATCACAAGGCAATTAAGCGCTGCAGCAAAATGTATAGCTGAACGCTGTACGCTGCATATTAAGAACAAAACAGCGCTGACATTAACATTAAGCCGTCTATTCACTACTACGCGATACATGTTGGATAGATGTTGGCAATATAAGCCTGTTTAATGGTGTTTTGTTGCTAGAAAATGGACTATGTTCGGTGACTTCAGAAACAACTTCATACTTAAATTCGTATGAGCTTAGCATAATCAGCCTATATTGTTCCCACTGCTGAGACACAGGCCTCCGCGTAGGCCCAGTGCGGGTTAATGGATGTCACAAGTCTTTATTTTTTTTGTTCTAGGACATGCCGGTTTCCTCATGAAGTTTTCCTTCAACAGTTTGAGAGATGAAACGATTTTACACAAAGTAAAGTGCCTGCCTGGGTTCAAACTAGCGACCTACAACGCGTCAGTCACTGCCGTTACCATTGCACCACCACAGCTCCTAATCACTGCTCATTTTTGCAATACATTTAAAACAACAATTGCACAAATGTTTACCAACAGCGCCCCCCTGTCAACGTCATTCAAACACCAAAAGATCCTTGTTGCAGTGTACCTACGACACCATTGGTATTATTACCAATTATGGTTTTTTTTTCGACACGGTTTAAACTATCGAGCCAGTTAAAAAAAAAAAACGTAACTTTGAAATACAGTTCTTTAGGGGGGATGCGCTAAGGTAGCCCGCGAAATTCAAATACACTTACTTTTTTTGCATGTTGCAGGTCAGTGTTAGGTTGTATGTTGATTAAAATATGATTCGCGATCGTAACAACTCTGGCAATACAATTAAGTTGATTTTGTAATGTCATAATTTCATGAAATAGTCATTCAATAAGGTAATATGATCATCGGGAGTTGTATTGATGAATTTTATGATTATAATTCTATACATAGATATTTGATACGGTCGCGAATCATATTTAGATCAACATACAACCTGACACTGACCTGCAAATTGCAAAAAACGGAAGAAATTTTCAATTTCGCGGGCTACCCTGACGCTTTCGCCTTAAACAAAACTGATAACTTAGTGCGGTACTAAGTTGTCACTTTTGTATTAAGAACTTTTCCGTAGTTCGAATACTTAAAGTTGAAAATTCAAAAATGTCTTCATTGTTTAAAACTGGCTCTGAAGATAAACCGTGTTTTGTAATAAGACGGCATAGCTCTAAGGTAAAATACAGAAACTACAGTTGAAAATAAGTTCTACGCAACTTATTTAGCATTAAAATACTTCGAGAACCATTACAATAATTAAACGTACATAACTGGGAACATTGACCACCACCTTACTTATAAGATAGATAGGGGATCGAAGTATAACATTTCTATTCGAAATGCGAAAGGTCGTTGAGCTCCTTATAAGTTCTGAGTTGAGCTGCATGATTACCAATGCGTGCACTGACTGGACTGGTCCACTCAATCTGTTTGGTTCTTTTCCCAAAATACCATTTCAGATACCAATCTACCAACCAATCAACAATCACCAATCTACTTTAAAAGAGACTGACCTCTGAGTTTGTTTCGGCCTTTCTTCTCAGAATAGGCCGACCTCATGTAGTTTAAAAAATACATTTACAAGTTAGAAAGAAAATAACCCCAACACCAAAAGAAGTACACAACGTTTAAATTAGCTACACCACTCTATCCACAGATTACCTTTCACAATGGACAATGTAGTATTTCAATTTAATATTCTAAAGATGTGGATTTTAATCCAACATTGTTGAGCACAGCTGCAACGTTGAAAAGGCTTGCAAAGATATTGTCTCATTCAACGGCGCACCATTGTTCTCATGTTATAAAAAGATCACCAAGAAAGTGACATCTTTTATCATTCAATGAATGAAAAGGACCTAGAGAGGTCTGATAAATAGAGATTTATCAGATGATTTTTCCATCATTTTTGAGGTTATTAAACTCTGTTTTACGTTGGCTTCTTAATATTTTTTATATCTTATTTGAGGTTATATTTAATTAGATATTTATTATGGACAAGAACAAGTTGGAATATCTATTCTAAGGAAAGTAAGCAATAGGTGGGTAGATACATAATACTTTGGGCCCGTTGCTTTGAATGCAGAATTTGTATGAAGTTAATTACCACATTACTGGAACTTATCAAAGGAAATTCTAGTGAAATTATGAAGAAGTCTGAATGTAACACCGGTGACTGAATAGTTGTGTGGAAATCGATTGCCATGGTAAATGGGTGAGTAAAGTTTTTAGTATGAATGTGGCTATAACAGTAGGGGACGACCAAATAAAATATAGATGGACTGTGTAAAAGATGATATGGCTAGATAGGGAGTAACTATCGAGATAATGAATATTAAAATAGATAAGTATGGAAGAAGACATGCTATATCGATCCCAGATTAATTGCCTCGTTGGTCTAGTGGTCGCAAGCGCTACTGCTGAGCATGAGGTCCTGGGTTCGATTCCGAGGTCGGGCAAAGTGTTATTGGGTTTTTCCATCTGGAATTTCTCGGTAGCAGCCCGGAGTCTGGATTTGTGCCCAGTTGGTGGCAATAGGCTCGCCCCCTATTACATGGAACTTAAAACATAACTGGCGAAATGTGGGTGTGCTATAGGTACACCTCTGCCTAACCCTTCGGGGAATACAGGCGTGATGTTATGTTATTTATTAATTGGAAAAATGCAGGTAAATGATGAGGTGGTTCTAGTGAATCAGATTTATGACGATGGATGAAGCAAAAGAAGGGTCGGTGGGTTGTCTTAAAGGTAGACTAGTAGGAGTTACAGTATACGCTTAGTGGCACCATTTACAGCAAAGAAAATAATAATAATTGGGACAATAAATTTTTCCTTTTTTTTTAAATCTATCTACCTATTTTTCTACAGACAAGGTTAACCCGATACTTCAATAAAATTGATAAATTTCCGAAAAAAGAGACGAAACTTTTCTAAGTCTTCGCTCCATAGCGCCCCTAAAGCTTGTACTCCAACCAAAAGGAGTATGTAAAGATCGAAGCAGGTGACGTACCTTCATAAAGAATGTTTGCCTTTCCCCATGGGGAAAAGTTCGTGCGTTTAAATTATTTGATCAGTAAAAAACCTTTGTGTGGGTATTCTATTTTGGCTCTTATAACTCAATATTATCTAAGCAGTTCTTTGCAGATTTTTAAACTCTCTCGTGCAGAATATTTTTTTTGTGCAGAGCATTATTCAAACCAAGTTTTCTTATTATTCCTACGTGTGCAAATATACTAAAATTGCTAGCATTTTACAAACTATTCTACGTCGCCCACTTTATATTTTATTGAAACGTGTTTCGCCGACAGATTGCGCGTTACAAAGGAGACAAATAGAAGAGAGAGAAACTTTTTTCCCGAAAAAATAATAATATAAAATTGCAAAAGTTTTTACTATCTTGGATCTTCTTTAAGAGTTTTCTGAACTTTTGTATTGAGATAGGGGTTGAAGATGTTCCCAACATGTGTATTTTGTACAAAAAAAAAAAAACCATTAAAATAAGTACTGAAGTTTTTGTTCTTTTTATTTTAAAGAATAAAATAGTACCTCATTTAAATATTTTACAGCCACAATTTACATGGTGCGAGCAAATATATCTTGGAAAAAAAATATTGGTGGATCAAAAATAGCCTCTTAATAATAGAAATGGGTGCCTGCCTACGTACCTCTTGAACCACTGTCATAAAAGTCGAAATCAAGATCTGACTCCTGAGAGTGAGATCCTAAAAATAAGCGTCTGCTCTCAGCCGCTTACTTTAAGGAAGTATGGTCACCAAATGTGATAAGTAACCAGGGTCGTCGGATATAGTCGAAGTTTAATAAGAAACCGATGGATATTTTTGAATGAAATTTATTTTTATAAATGACCTGTTTGTTTTCTATTAATTAAATTAAATTTTATTCGAAAACATTCATCGGTTTCTTACTAAACTTGAACAGCTATATCGACGACCCTGTTTACTTATCTCTTTTGGTGATTTTACATACTTAAATATCCAATGAAACAGTTTTCATTGCACTTTTAATTACGAGATAAATGTATTTAATCTTTGATAAAATACTAGTCTATTATTGCCCCACTCCAGGGCAAAGGCCTCCTCATGCTGAGTAGGCACGAGCATTGATCACCACACTTGCTCAAAACGGGTTGGCGATTTCAGACATACAAATAAATAAAATTTAAGTGTCTGTTCGTAATGTCAATATAAAAGCTTTTTACTAAATGTATATGAAAGTATATACGGTACTTATAACATAACATCACGCCTGTATTCCCCAAAGGGTTAGGCAGAGGTGTACCTATAGCACACCCACATTTCGCCAGTTATGTTTAAGTCCCATGTAATAGGGGGCGAGCCTATTGCCATCAACCGGGCACAAATCCAGACTCCGGGCTGCTACCGAGAAATTCCAGATGGAAACACCCGATAACACTTTGTCCGACCCGGGAATCGAACCCAGGACCTCATGCTCAGCAGTAGCGCTTGCGACCATTAGACCAAAGAGGCAGTCTACCAAACTACTACTACTACTACTACTAACACACTTTTGGGTACTTATAACATTTTTTTTTTTTTTTTTGTCTCTATCTGTCTTCTATTTCGATGGTTGATTTTGATGGGACTTTCACTGGCAGATAGCCGATGTTATAAGGAGTAACATAGGCTATTTTTATCCCGGTAGCACGTTCCCGAGGGATAATTTCCGACATACACGTGAGCAAAGTCGCGGGCTGAAGCTACTATTAACTAAAAGTCCAGATTTCATCACGATGTATTTCCTTAACCGATTTCTGTAATGTCCAATGTACATATGAATTGAAAAAATCACTTGCTTGATATTGTACCCACAACCACGCGCATGAAAGACGAGGCCTTAACCACTAGGCTATCACGACATAGTAATCTACTAATCTATGTATTACAAATTATCGTTTTAAAGATTGCTTTACCGTTAAAACACCCAATTTGTCACCCTATGTAAAATGTTCTAAATTTGTATCTGTAATGTAATTCATAAGGTGCACAAAAAAAAGTATTCTATTCTATTCCATTGCCATTAATCCTGGCCATTACCAGGCTGTATGCATGGTTTCCGTAGCCTACAAATAATATACAAAATGCCGGAGACAGCAGGCGGCTTACCAATTTACCTCCTACATTCAGCTTTGCATTTTATGCGCTCTGAGAAATCAAATTTCAATTTAAATTGAATATTTTTATGGCAGTATCTTTGTGTGTTGTTCCTCAATATATATTTCCGTTACTAGGTAACTCATTCTTCTTTATTAATATTTGGTCAAATGATTTCTGGAGTCGGTACTTTTTTATAAAAAAATACATTTTAGTCTTTATTTAAAATTGATACTGGTGATAATAGAAATAGTTTATAAACCATTTACATACTGGGAGGGTCTGTTTGTACATTGGTTTGTTTATCAGCTAAATTTATTTTGGTAATTAGCTTCTAATATTAAATTAATACAAAATAGGAATTGAAAACAGGTAAAAGATACTTACTAATGATTTGTCCATCATCTCTTTGATCCTTTCTTCGGCTCTGTAATGCATATCATTAACTTGAATATTACCATTAACTAAATAAACAACAAAAAAAACAACACAATTTATAAATAACAAAGGCAAAACTTGTCTTCAAATAAAAAAAACACACACCATTTTGGAATTATTAAACGTCAATTGGAACTTTCAAAAAAATCATAAATAAGCGGGCTCTGGCCAAGGCGCGCGCGGCGTGTACACTAAACTGGCCGTTTCGAATCACGTTCGAAATTTAAACGAGGTGTTACGGGTACAGTGCTTGTTCCTGACAATTTTACTTGGTTGACGTGGTCTTGTAGCGGCGGCCTGGAATTTATTTCAGGCACAATATTTTTATAGGAACATCATTAATAAATGTTTATTTTACCCTGTTGTTATTTAGATTGTTTTTTTATCTAAGGCAAGTTTTGGCTACATTATAAATAACAGACATTGCAAAATTTTACCTTTAAAAAATAAGGCAGCACTGAACTCTTATTGCTAAAAATCCCCCTTAAAAACTTTCAACAAAATACCTAGCTTAAAATATAATTTGCACCTAATATCCACAGAGTACTTTTACTAATACCATAAGAGCAAAATAGGATTACTCGAAGGTAATCGCATTAATTTTGCCAGTCTCATTTCACAGCTGCAAACAGACTGTGAACACCTCCATTTAGACAGGATTTCCCTAGATGTTTAAAATCTGTAGACCGTACGTTCCTTCCCGTAATTCTACGCCAGGTAAATCGAAAATTCGAGCACTAGGATTTTAATACGGTTGGCTCGTTATTTGGTTTCGGGATGATGAAATGGAGTTTGTTTTTTCTAGATCGAAAAGTAAAAGCCAACCTTTTTCCAGCGAGAAAGATTGTTGCATATTCAAAATCGTTTGTTTGTGACAGTTAGATGGTGAAGTATAAGTAAGAAAGGAGATAATTCCACGCATGGTATGTATTTGCGTAGAGATGCATTTTTTTTTTAAATCATCGTGCAAACATTTCGCAAGTGCTACTGTCAACATGGTGGTTTAAAGATTTTATAAATCCTTTAATAGAGGTGAAGATGGAGTAAGAGTTAAGTGATAAGAATAATTATACTTACTATTATACTTATAGGTATGAGTTACAGAATAATAATTATGATCAGATTATGCAAAAAGTGAAAATTGTGGATGCCTGTAGACTGCTACGGTAGCCAAGGATAGGCCTATAGGCCATGTTGAAATAAAACTATGCACGTGAGCTACAATAAAGTGTCAGTAATTTCTTGTAAATAGATAGGAATTGCCAATATATTTCATAAGTTGAATAATAATAAAATTAAAACACCTGTGTTGTCGTCACCGCGTCGTGGTGCCAGTACACAAAATGCTATAACCTGAAGTAATGCATTTATTTCTACTCAAAACTTGTGTTTTTAAAATAGATAAATGATATCTGACTACTCTGAGAAGAAAGGCCGAAACAAACTCAGAGGTCACAGTATCTTTTAAAATCCAGACATAATCTTGGTCAGATCATGTGAAGATCATGTAGATTGGTGTCTGAAATGGTCTTTTGAGGAAAGAACCACACAGATTGAGTGGACCTGTCCATGCAGTCAGTACACGCATTTGTCAGTTACCGTGCAGCTCAGAACTTAAGGAGCTCAACGATTCGACGAACAATACCAAATAAAGGACAGTAGGCCACATAAATGACTCAAACTGCCAGATCATGATTAAAACTAACTGAGAAAAACAAAACAAACAAGCAATGACCCACATAGTCCTCACATTCACAATAATTAAAATACACTCGAGAGCAATGAATCCGGGTCACTTAAAGAATGTTAAAAATCTCGGAAACTAAAAATGATAGGTTAATGCAATAAATTGTATTTAATAGACAATGTAATACTCCTTAAATGAAAGTAAAAAAAATATGAGTCATCATACATTTTATTAACACAAAATTACATAAAGAAAAAAACTGCTGATCTCTCCTTAAAACAAAAATAGGAAACATGAAATTTTTGAACTTTATTACGATTTTCTTGAATTTTAATACTTCGTATTGCCTCCTCGTGCTTCCATTACTGCGTTTACGCGGTTTGGCATGCTGTACACCAAGTTCCTTATACGATTTTGGGGAATATTCTCCCATTCCTCTGTGAGAGCAATTTTGAGCTCACGAAGCGTGATTGGGGGAGGGTTTCGTTGTTTTACGCATCTGCCTAGCTCGTCCCAAGCATGCTCGATCGGGTTGATATCCGGGCTGCGCGCTGGCCACTCCATACGAGTAATGTTCATCTCTTGAAGGTAGTCATTCACAATCCTACCTGTATGAGGTCGGGCATTGTCATGCATAAATATAGCATCCTCACCTAAATTGACCATAAATGGACCAACGTGATCATTGAGGATTTCTTCCACATATCTTACGCTAGTTAAAGAGCCGTTTTCTATGATCACCAGCTCTGTGCGACTTTCAGAAGAAATTCCGGCCCACACAAGTACAGACCCACCACCGTAGGCTACTTTTTCTTCGATGCATGCTTGCTTGAATCTTTCCCCTGGTCTTCGATACACTCTGTGTCTTCCATCGTGCTTGTAGAGCATAAATTTTGATTCGTCGGAGAACATAACTTTTGACCAATCTTCAATACTCCAATTTACGTGGCTCTGGGCATATCTTAGTCTTGAAATACGATGCCCACGCTCCAGTTTAGGGCCGTTTGCAGGTCTAAGGGGTTTTAAGTTAGATTCAGCAAGCCGACGTCTTACTGTCCATGCACTTGGGTTACTTCCTCCGAGGCGTCGAAACTGATTTGTGAGTTCAGTTCCTGTGAGAAAGCGATTTCGAAGCATGGTGTTCACCAAGTATCGGTCTTCTCGTGCTGTGGTACACCTGGTTCTGCCCGTTCCTGGTCTGCGTAGGTTAGAACCAGTTTCTTCGTAACGTCGGAGAACTCTTTGTACTGTTGACAGCAACACACCGACAGTCCTGGCTGTATCGCGCTGACTCCGGCCGGTTTCCAGCATTGTAAGTATTCTGGTGCATTCTTCAGGCGTAAGCGACATAATTTCAGCTTGAATAATGAATATAGAGCACTATCAACATGGTTTATATACCCACATAAATGACAGATTACAAACAAAAGCAAAACCAAATGCTGTAATTTCGTAGTTCCATCTTCGAAAGTGGCCCTTTTTCAAATTTGATTTTTTTATGATATAACTTTACAATAACTAAGAAGTTTTAATACCTTCATTTAAGGAGTATTACATTGTCTATTAAATACAATTTATTGCATTAACCTAGCATTTTTAGTTTCCGAGATTTTTAGGATTCTTTAAGTGACCCGGATTCATTGCTCTCGAGTGTAGTATAATAATTTACAAAGTAAATACTTACTCATGTCATTGTATTTAATATATGTATTAATAATAATAACTACAAGAAATATCCGACTTCGTGACAGAAATGTCTTGAAAGCACGTACACACTGACGGAAGAATAATTGCAGTAACAAAAAAATTAGACACCATTTACCTAAATATTTATGTTCTCACATTATCATTGAATAAATCTAGAATTTTATTTTGTGCTATTTATCGTTCCGTTTTATCTTGTTACTATTATTTAAATTAGGTTTTTGTTCGTGATTTATTATTAATGTGTAATGCATTTAAATTTTTACAATGAATTGTCAAGTATTTCTGCACTATTTTAAGAATTAATAAGAAAGTTTTTGTCTGTCGACATTAATAAGGGATACTTATAGGTATTTTCTAAATGTCAGAATCTAGGCGTTATATATTTTAGCTGCACCTGGACCTATTCATTGTAACAGGCTCTACCCAGGCTTCCGAAGAGCTGTTCACTTCACCGTCATACATAAACTCACGCCTTCTTTCCATGGCAGGAACACAAAACGGTAAGCAGAAACTACAGAACGCCACCTAATATTTTTCTTATATGTTCCTTTTGCTTCGTATACGTTTTTATATCTGGTCATACACGCACGCCAGTTGCGAGTACTACGCACCTGACCTTTCTGAAGAACATCACAATTTCGTAGTGCAGTGGTAATCTTCAAAATCATCATGCGAAAACTTAATTATCACCTTCATCTCTGGAGCATTTAGTTTATTATTAAAAAAATATTCAATAAATAACGTTTTTATAACTTGCAAAGTTGCCATTAGTAGCAGTTGAATATTTATAAAATTTTCATCAAGCCAAAATTGCATTTTGCTAACAAAATGTTTACGAGATAACTTTTATTTCAAGCAAATGCTCTTGAAGAAAATACCCGGACAGGCATGGAAAAATATGCTTTTAATAAAGTCCTAAGACGACGTCTAACTCCCACGATCAGTAGGGACTCTAGTCTTTATATTCACTTTATTTTTATACGATGTTACTTTTATCTTTCACAAAAGGGTTCAAGGAACGTAGATATGTAGCAAACGCCTTTTGTAATCTTTCACCATATTTTTAATTTCAACTAGATCTTGTTCCTTTTTTTTATCAAAAACAAAATTCTCTTCTTTAACAGCCTTGTTCCACCAACTGCTGTCTATAGGCCTCCCCCCTTTTGTGCCGTGCATCCCTGTGTTTTAAACGTCTGTAAGATTTTACCCGCAATCTTCTGAATGTCAGCCACCTTTCGGGCTGTTGATTTGCTAATACTCCCTCTGCTGTTTCTCGGCAACCAGTCAGTTATTCTCGATAACTATTAAAAAATAACATATATACACATTATACCGGTACATTTACCTCTACAACATCTGTTGTAATATTTATTAGACTGCAATTAGATTTATAAATCAAGTTGCATTTGCAATACTTGGGTTTTACTGGCACAGATTTTTCTTTGCTACGTTTGCAGCTCTGCATAACAAATGACATAATTTACTGTCTCCGAAGTACAATCTCGGAATACTAAGATATTTTTTTCTAATGATTTATGAAAATATTGAAAGGCGACTAACAAAAGGTATTTACGAGGCAGATGTGAGTGGAGGGGTCGCCCCAGGAGGACATATCGTGATCTTGATGTTCTCCAGAAAGGTTAGGTGCGTAGTACTCGCAACCGGCGTGCGTTTATCACCGGATTCATGAACGTGAACGATACATAAGGAGTATGTAAGAATAGAATAGAATATGGTTTATTATGTAAATCATAAAAAATACAGATATAAATGTATTTTTTTACATAGGGCGACACCTATGGGCGGTCCTATCGGTAAAAGCGATTTTTTACAGACATCCTTTGGATGGATTAAAGGGAGAAGGAGGGAGAGTAATTCAGGTAGTCAGTGGTGTACCATTTACATATACAATAAATACATACATACATAAAACATATACTTATCTGCATATAAATACAATGATACACATGAAACAAGAGCAAGGAAACTAAATGTAATGTTGATGTTTAAGAATCGTAGCAGGACGCGTTCTGTAGTTTCTGTCTACCCCCATGGGAAGAAAGCGTAAGTTTATGTTTAAATGTAAGTGTATTTATGAAAAGAAAATAATATTGTCTTTAGCGTCGCAAGAAAAATGACAAAGAAACTATAAAACGGTAATGTTAAATTTAACCCTCTTGACGGCATAAATCTTATACGGAATAACCTTTTGAAGGAAGATGAGCGCCCGTTATCACTACAGGGATTTAGGAAGAATCTTCACGAGAATAAAAGGCAAGCGAGCCAATCATCGCTTTTTCAACGCTACATAAGCCGATACCCCTAGGGAATTACGCGATTCCCTGAAAATAACACTTGAAAACAACAACTGAGTAGATCAGAGTTTTACTTTGTTGTACAAAGAGAAAAATACGATACAAAACTGAAAAAGAAATAGGAACCTCACGGTCTTTTTGGTAGGTAGTAAGTTCAGTTAACATAACTAATAAATTATTTAGGTACACACGGGTAGATATCAAGCTATAAATTTCCAGTACAAGCTGACCTGTCATTGTACGGAAATCTTATACAATTCGAGATCAACTTATACTGGAAATGAATACCTAACTTGATATGTAGTCGTGTGTACCTTATGATTAATAAAATAATTAGAAATAATATTATAATAATATGTCAATAATTGCTTACCAAGGTAGGTATTAATTTCAACTCAATTGTTTAAATAAAATATATATTATATAATGGTGTATTATGTGTGCTGTATTTCGGTATCATAATAATAAACGAAGAGCTATTGACAATACACCAAAACAATGACAGTAATTAAACCCTAGGTTATGATTATGACAAAGTACATCTTCATCGAAAATAATCCCGAAACATTCGTATTCAGCTCATAAGCGGTTTAAATCATTCCTATAATGATAAGGGTGACAGGCTTCATGTAAGCCGGTTAATTTATGCATAGAGTTGACTGTCGTGCCCCTGATCCCTCGATGCTCAGTTTTGAATCGTTTGACTTGGCTATATAACGCTCATTAGCATATCGGAAATTTTCATCCCTTGGGATGTTATGATCCTTAGACTTAACAATGTTAATATAATTAGTTGTTGAAAAGTTTAAACGAACTTAAACTAAAGAAAATGGTATTTTCGATTTTTATTATTTAGATGAGAGGCTAAAATCCAAACAATGCTGATGCAGATAAAGAAAATATATATTTTTCCCTTTTTTCCTAAATTTCAGAAAAAAACAGCAAAGCTTTAAATATCAAATAAATATTCCAGATTCCCATCTGAACTCCCTACTTATAAAACTTGCTCTAAAATAAATTTATAATTTTACGAAAATCTGTAAAATATTGTTCCAGCCCACCTTGAATAAATACATTATATTACAACGCCAACGCTGGAACAAAGTCACTGCGTCCGGCTTTATACTTTTTGCTGAAGTTTTATAGTTAGTTTCGAATAGGCTTGTCTCGCCTACAAACAATTGTCGTTGAACGTTTATGACACCACAAATTAAATTCAATACGACATTTGTAATAATAAAAATATATAGTAGCCGTTTCTTTGGTATATTTGTGATATTTTTAATTTTATGAGCTTATAATAAGGAAGTCTGCAGCTAAGTTACACGTAGTTTTCCAGTTTTCTGGATTTTTTATGAAGGCCTTCAAAGAATCTGGAATAAATAAGACAGTATGTCACTGCGTTAAAAAGCTATTATTGAAGTAAGTGTTCGATTTTATACATTTATTATATGATTTTGATTTCGGTTGGTTATACTGTTGAATTCTATTTTATAAAAAATTCTAATGCATTCTCTTAGCAATTTCACAGTTTATTTCTAAGACGTTATTAATTGAACTACCTTTACAAAATCGAATTAAAGATCGTTTTTTTGTTTTCTTCAATTCGATTTTGCATGTTAATCCAAAAATATTTCTATTAGAGATTAGGTACACACGGCTATATATAAAGCTGTAGTTATATAGCTATAGTTGTATAGTTTGATATGAAGTCGTGTGTACCTTGTCTAAGCTAACTTTTACAATCAATAAGAGGCGTTAGTTAACGCCTAGAAACAGACGCTAGAAATAGTGACCATTTATAGTCAGAGCGGGTAATAAATTACAAGTATTATCAATAGTGTAGGTATTCTACAAAACTACATGACATGCATTTAGCAGCCGTCGTGCATATTAACACTAGTACAGTACAACTATTTTCTTAATTTTCCTCGAGAATCATCACATTTCCGAATACAAACAAATGCTAATTTCCATGTCCATCAATTATTAGATTTATCATGTATAATAATTTGAATTCAGAACTAAGTACTTTATTGTTGTTTTGTTTTGACGTAACAACAATTAAATTACTTAGTTCTGAATTCAAATTATTATACACGATAAATTTAATAATTGATGGACATGGAAATTAGCGGTATTCATATAACATACATAATTATAACCAGAACCTTGATCGTAACGCAAAATGTAGTTAAAAACCCCAATTTCTTCTTGCCATTATATTTTTTACAGTAAAAACTTTAACTATGAGCCATCCGGTTTTAAGCGCACCCCTAATGACGTTCATTTGTTTGAATTCTTCACGACTATAAACGAAGAAAATTATTTTTAATTAGACCTCTTATAGTCCAGAAACCTTTGACGTCTTTCTGAAAATTCTTTGCTTTATTTTAATTAGAAGAGAAAAGATTTTAGTGGTGAACTTTTTTATTTTAGTTCTCATGAAACTTTTCAAACTTAACGCCTGGAAAATAAAATGGTCCATCTCGTTATACCTTCAATCTGCATAGCTTTTTTCCAACTATCTGTATGCAGCTGAATACCAGTATTTTAAATGGAGCGACTGCCAATCTGGCTCCACAACCCAGTTACTGGGGAAAATATACGTCCTGGTAAGACTAGATGTCCGATTTTTGGGCTTCTGACTATCCGTAACGACTACCAAAAACTTCGAATGACAACTGAACCAACAGCAACAGCAACGGCTTAAGGTGCTTCCCCGACCAAACGACCTTGAGCGTTCGGTCCTTCTCTGTCCCGTCGCTGAGTCTTGCTCCGTCTCGCTCCCTGCGCACGCTCATTTAACATAGAATTCACAAAAAAAAATTAAAAAAATACAAGCGATGTTTTGAAATAAAATAAATCGTGAATTATTTAGATTTTTAAATTATCTATCCATTGGTGTAATCCTCAAATTAATAGAACGTCACCTTTAGCAAAAGATGCATGCAATCAATAATTTTAGTCACTTTTTTACAAGGAGATTTTAAATATATATATAAAACATAAAAACAAATAAGAACGTGCAATGTGATGATAGGATATCGAACATTAATAATGTGCTTTTAGATGTAGTTTATTACCCATAGTGAATAAGTTAATAGCCTCTGAATAACGCACTTTGGCAAGGTTTTGGTCGGGGTACCGCCTTAAAGTGCTTTCCGAGGCACGTACCTTAGTCTATTAAAACAACACACTTATAAACATAGAGGAATTTATGACACTCGTTGATATTTCTATTGATGACCAATAAAACAATGATAAATGTTAGTTCGACAATATAATTTGGAGGTAAAACGTCAAACAGGCGCGAACACGATGCGAATCGCACGCGACACAGAAGCACCGCTGGTCGCGCGACAGGCGGTGCCTTTGTCGCATAATGTGTCGCGACTTTAACCCAGAGCTATTTTTAGTACCTATAAATGTCATGAAAAAAATGTTATTTCTCTTTTTAGACTAGACCATTCTTTGATAATTGCTCATACGCACTTTCGGTAGAACAAGGCCATAACTGACAAAAATAGAAAAATGACTTAAGTATGCCAAAGTACTATAAAAGTCATTTTTGTTCAGAGGAACAAAGACCCCTATCAATATCAGGTTAATGCTGCCAGAGAGAAACAAATGCCTTTGTCATATTGTTGCATTTTTTTGACCATCTTGACACATCAAGATCTTAAAACAACTCCTGTAAAATCAGTAAAAGTGCAGTTATGCCCTTGTTCTACCGAAGGTGTGATTATCTTTGTAAAATCTTCTACCTAATATTGAGTATAATGAGAAACTTTTTTACGTCTGAAAAGTGGAAAGTACTTACGTTAGTAAGCTACAGGACACACCATCCCTATCTTACGACCGGACGTGTTAACCAACATAACCATACTAAAGAAATTCATGAAAACATCGTTAGCTGTCAGTGTTGTCAGCCCGAAAAGATACACTTGTCAGCTGCTTCCGGACAGCTGTAGCAGGAAGCTCATCCGTCACCGAGCGTGGCAACACTGGGCTAACAAGGGTTACATTGTCGGTACACAAAGTCAACCATTTTCGTATGTTTAGGTAAATATATTTTCTAAAATAGTGAATGACTTAAAATTATACGTTTTAAATCTGGGATAATTAACTAATGGCGAATTTTTTCGCAGTTCTTAACTATAATCTATGGGCATTGATAGCTATGTTTTTATGGATACCCGTATAATTAAGGAATAACAATACCTACATCTTTTTAGTCATAGTTTCCATCTACATATTTTATACAATCAAGTAACATGCTTTTAATCCATACTAATATTATACTACCATACACATTATAAACATACATTACTAATGCTTTAATAATTATTTTATTTCCAGTTGAGCTGAGACCCGAAACTTCTGTAAAAACGCTTGAAGCCATTACTATTAAGGAAACTTTATTTAGCTATTTTCAGCCCTATCCAAAACATCGAAATTTAAGTTGAATCCATTTTACACTAAAGTGAAAATTCATTCATCATTGCGTTCAAACCTGCAGTTATTCAATATTTTAGTAGTAGAAAGGGCTCGTTCTAAGGCCTACAATCGATATTGAAAGGTGAAGAGTCAGTTTCCATACTGTCCACATTGATTGTCTTACAGTATTTAATATTTGCTGTTGTCTTGTTGTTTGCAGGCGCGGAACAAGCCAGCCGATGGGGGTGGCCACGTTAACCAGAAGAACGCAGCAGGGCAAAAATCAACGCAGCCGTGTCAGAAAGGTAAATCCAAGAGTAACTTTCATAATTTTATTGATGTGAAACATCTATAGCCGCAGGTAAAACCAATTGTAGGCGTGGCGACGCATGCCGTGGGGACGCGTCGCCACGCTATACGGTGGTATATTTCACATCTGCCAAGCGTCCCGTGACGGCTCACAATTTTTGATAAGTATCTGGCGATCTATTCTGTAAAATCTCACCGTGAAAACGTGGGTGAAGTGACCTCGAACTGCTTGAAGTGAGCTGTCAATAGTGTCAATCTCAAGCGTCAGGTGAAGTGACAGCTCAATTTATGCTCACTTCACATACGTTTTCACGGTGTGATTTTTACAGAATAGACCAGCTGGAATAAGTGTTTCTGAGAACTTATGACCTAGATTTAAATTAAGAAACACGCATAAACATATACTAATATTTAGGCATGTTTATGTTAATATCCCGGTCAAGTAAGCTCAAAAAATAGGGCAAGCTTACAATCAAACTCAAACTCAAAGTATTTATTTCAAATAAACCAATTACAGGCACTTTTGAATTGTCAAGGGGTCGGTCAGTCAGAAAGATGAAGCTAGTTACCCATTCTAAAGCGTAGTAGGTACCTATGGAGAAGAAGAAACTCCATGGACACTCTTTTAAATCAAAATATTATGGTTACAAAATATTGATTACATCGTTCATGTTGAAATTATGCATGTGAGAACGATGCAGAACGTTAAAATCGTCCGTAATAAAAAGACAAAAGCAATTCAAATATTAAATTAAATTAAAATAAGCAATAATTTGCTTAAAATTATTTGCTTTATTTAATTTAAGCTGAAAATTGGTACGCATATTGGGAACACCATGAAATGTGAAAAGTCCCCATCGATCCCATATCTACAAAAAATATATTCAATGTCAATGTTCGCAAAATATGGGTTTTTTGCATTTTTCAGCTAAACTGTAAGTTTCGTAATAAAATTAGGTCAGACAAAATATATAGATCATGCAATTATCTATATTTTTCTTACATTTTTTTCCTAAGAATCACCATTTCTGAGATATAGCGATTCAAATGTGGAAAAACTTGTGTTCTCCATAATATGCACACGTTTCCACGCCACCTGCTAGGTAGTGTACTTAGCGCGTTTCATTCCACGATCTTTTGTGGTCCTGTTTAATTTAAAAAAAATACTGTATTAAATAAAAAACTCGTACTATTGGTAATGATGAAAGCGGTGTAAATTATGAGTAGGTAATTGAGAAAAATTATTGGCCTATTTTTTGGCCAACAAATCGGCATCGCAATTCAACGTGGCAATGCTGCCAGCCTTTTGGGCACTTTTCCTGGCGACAGCTATGCGGGCGAATTTTTTGATGCCCTATGATTCTTTTTCTTCTTTTTTATTTATATATTTTTATTTAGATGTACATACTATTAATGTTATTTGTAGAAACTGGAATAAATGTAAATAAATTAGTATATTATTGGGAAAAACTATTCGTCTGATTTTTAATATAATTATCTAATGGAACTTCAAGTGTAATGTCTTCTCCTTTTTTTTTCTTCTTCACTTCCTTCTTCATACAAGTAAATTATTTTAACAGCGATGCATCAGATGTCTATTTTGACCGGGTTAATATAGATATTAAAATTCTGTAATCGTGTTCAGAACTAGGACCACCCAATTATTTCCACAATAAATAGTGAGATTGATATTGCTATCATCAACACGCTTGGTTGGATATCACTGTGTGTTAATATTTGCAAAAAGGAGTAGACTGCAATATGATTCATATTGAAACATAAATCCGACATAGTATTTTGTAGTTTTTGCCTATCCCCTAAGTAAAAAAAGTAATTCATTAATTATTGTATACCAATCACCATTGTGAAGTTTTTAATATCTAAGACACTGTTATAATTTGAATACTTAATTAATTTCTTCTTTAACAGGTGGGCCAAAAACTCCGGTAAAGCCGTCTGCGCAGAAAGGAGCCGCGAAGACCGCGCCTCCGAAGCAGGCGGCGGCAGCAGCGGCAGTCAAAACTCCTCAGGGAAAGAAGAAGAAAGGACACAAGCACCAACAGTACGAGCTGATTGTCACCATCAACCTGGTAAGTGGAAGCAATAATAGCTAGTTCTTGGCGGTCCCACAGATTCAATCCAAGAAAAAAAAAAACTGAGTCCTTTGGGACTTTGAGTCCTCTTAAAGTCCCAAAGGACTCATTCAATTTTCTTAGTGACCAAAACAGGAAAAAATTAACTGTTTCGCAACTTTGTCGAGGTGGTGACGTTGCAGATTAGGTAAAAAAAAATGCGTTATTAGGGAAATTCGAATGAAGTTTGTAGGATGTATCAACTGAGTTCAGGTGTTTTTGGTTCTAAATAAGTTTGCTCAGAATACGTACTTCGTTACACAACATGGAAGTTACTAGAGTCCTCCAGACCGTAGTCCTCCAGAAACTAGGTTTCGGCGAGGGAGATATTAGAGTGCACAAGTGTGTGCGCAGACACAGGTGCACTCTCTCTTCCCTCACTATCATAGTCAGATGGAACGGCAATCCGATACGACTTGAGAGAGATCAGGCGCAGGACCTACGGCTTAACGAAGGCACGGAGGTATCACACCACCAAATTCCAAACTCTGGACTGTTACTAAGAAAGTCGTGATAGAAAAACCCAGTAAGACTTTGCTCGACCTGGGAATCGAACCCAGAAGCCCACGCTCAAGTGAGCAGTCGCGCTTACAACCACGAGACCAACGGGGCAATTACAAATTGGCGGCGGGCGGGGTTTCTAGAGCGGGGGGGGGGGGGGGGGGGGGGGGGCTTGCAAGTTGGTATGTATAGGTGTACTGAATATCTACGGCTAATAAACCAAAATCATACGGGTACTGCATTATAATTCCCCGTAAAAAAGAAATCGAAATGCCTAATTTTGCCACCATTATTAAATTGACAACTTGATTCAATTCATCACTGTTTAAGTCTCAAAAATCAATTTACGTTAATTTTCCCGCATAATAGGTGTTTTTATAAACAAAAGCACATACAAGCTAGCAACAGTTTTCAGCAATTCACCATAATATGTATTCCATAAACGACCATTACCGTATTTTTACGAACAAACCCTAACAAACCCTACCAAAACAAACTAGCCAAAGTAAAATACTGCCTCATAAAATAAAAGCAAGTCTTATCGCGGGATACTTTTACATCTGTCTCTGTCTAACTTCAGAATTTTCGTAATGGTTGTCTCCCTCTAACACACGTTTCCGCGATCAGGCACACGTAATCGCCTGTGATTGGATTATCAAATGTTCTTTGTGAGAACCGTATTTTTTTCGTTCCTTTTTTGTTTTTGTTTTTGAATTTTGATTTTGTTAACACTTTTGTATTACGTTTGAGTTCGTTGGCTGTTTAAAAACAGATTTTTAATTTGGTATTTGACAGGTCCATTAGGAAAATAAAAAAAGTTTGGTGTTTTGTGTTTCGTTGAGTTTTCTTCGCTGATTTGAATGAAAAGTGGTTTTTTCTCGACTTGTGGCTCGCGAAGCGTGAGTTTTGACTTCCTCATTAATATTTTAAAACTTGCCCGGCTACTTGGTCGTTACTTAAACCATCGTATTATTTTCAAAGTAGCTTCATTCAGAACGGTGACCTTGGGGTCCTAAAGCGAAGTAGAAATAAATTACAAACTTACATAAATAATTTCTTGGTCCTAGATCATTAAAAATATCGACTAGTTATAGTCCATTTGTAGAGCACAAATTGGTGATAAAAATTAGATTTGTATGTTATGACTAGGACTTTAATTTTTTAATATATTCTGTATTTTATTTAACCCCCAAGTAACCACGGGTAAAAAGCCAAAATGAGTTTCTTTTAAGGGGCATACGCCAAGGTAGCCCGCGAAATTCAAAATTTCTTAGGTTTTTTGCAATTTACAGGTCAGTATCAGGTTGTATTGTGATCTAAATAGGATTCGCGACCGTATCAAATATGGCTTTACGGAATTATAATCATTAAAATCAGCAATACAACTCCTTAGGTTAGAATTGCCCTCAAATGTCATGATTTCATGAAATAGTCATGAAATAGGGTAATATGAACTTATAGAGATGTATTGCTGATTCTAATGATTATAATTCTGTAAAGCCTTAGTTGTTACGGTCGCGAATCAAATTTTAATCAAAATATAACCTGACTGTGACCAGCAAATTGCAAAAAACGTAACAAAATTTGAATTTCGCGGGCTACCCTGAAGGTTCCGCCTTAACAATAGAACTAAGTCCATCCACTCTTACAGTTAGGTACCTAGTTAAAAAACGTCAAAACATGCATGGTACCGAAAAGTTCTGCAAAGTTCAGGAAGATATAGAGTGGTCGTGTCTTTGCCGAAAACCGTTCTGGTTTTTTTTTATTTTTTTTTTCACAGGTTTGTATAGCTTTAATAAATATATTTGATCCACAATTTTATTTTATTTTATGTTGGCGGTTAACCCATCACCGCGTCTGACGGAAAACGTCAGATGGGCTATTTTATTTAGATTTCGTCGTGTTAAGACGTTTTTTTCCTATGTTTTTCTATGTTACGTCTGTATATCGGCCATTTTAACATATTATTAGTTTAAACTAACCATCATTTACACGGCGTTGTAGCTTTTATTTCTTTTAAATTGTCGAAGAGTTATAGGGTTGCTGCCGGTACAATAGTCATGTTTCATTTGTTTTTGGGGGCCCTAATCTAATCTTCTTCTTCATATTTCGCTATTTGGAGATACATACATCGACGTAACTGGTGCTTTTCAAATTTTACAGGAGAGTGATTTAAAGTGAATAAGTTTTTTTTAATAGGTTACCGTCCCGTTCTGAAATGTTGATAAATCCCGTAGTCGATAGCCGACTCCCGGCCAACGTAGGCGGGGGCTTGCGGACGGCGAGCAATGGGCAGCTCGCCGTCCGGTAAGGACCAGGCCCGGGTCGACAGCGCGTTGCGTTCCACGCGTGCCTCAAACAGATGTCAGCATAATTGACGGGGTCCGATAGGGTCGATGCCTGCCGGGGTCGCGGATTGTCCGAAAGAGTTACCGTGGCCCTGGCGCATAGGCAACTGAAGGAACACGGGTGGGTTTTAGTCGGTAAGAGTATGACACGCTCTTCCGCTCCGCCCAGAGCGGGAGAGGTCATTTGATGATTTCCCACCCAAAAAAAAAAAAAAGGGTGTGACGCAGCCTTATTTTTTTTTGCTGACAACTCTTTGAGGCGCGCGTGGAACACAACGCGCCGTCGACCCGGGCCTGGTCCTTACCGGACGGCGAGCTGCCCATTGCTCGCCGTCCGCAGGCCCGCGCCTACGGTGGCCGGGAGTCGGCTATGGACTCCCGACGCCCAGGGTGTCTCCTCCTGCGGCGACTAGGGGCGTGAGGGCGCAATGATTGCCTCTCCCTCACGCGCTCCGCCTCCTCCTTCGCGAGCATTACTGCTTCGCAGAAGGAGGTGACTGCTTCCCATTCTCTCTCGCTCCGTACTATGGCCTGAACCAGGGCCGGACGCGAGAGATCGCCGCCGCCGATCGCCGCCACGAGGACACGGCGGTGCTCCGCCCAAGCCGGGCAGACCTCCACCGTATGCTCCACCGTGTCCTCCGGTCGATCCACACAATGCCAACACCCGGGCGTTTCCTCCCGCCTTATCCGAAACAGGAACCTCCCGAAACAGCCATGTCCGGTGAGGACCTGCGTCAGGCGGAAGGTGAGGACGCCGTGGCGCCTCTCAAGCCACTCCTCAAAGAGGGGACTTACCGCCGCAATTGTGGCGTGCCCACTGCGTCACACCCTGTCCTCTGACTTCCAAATCCAGTCTGTCCACCTCCACCTTCTTCAGGTCCTCGGTCCATCTAGCTGGGGGCCGTCCCACACAACGCTTGCTGATACGCGGTCTCCACTCCAGGACTTGTCTGCTCCACCGGCCATCGGTCCTTTGACAAACATGGCCAGCCCACTGCCACTTCAGTTTGCTTACTCTGCAAGCTATGTGTTGTGTGTGTGCTATCGTTACGTGTGAATAAACAAAATCGAGAGAGCCACTTACATACCATTGACATTGTATTTTAAAAGAAAATCTGTAAGAAACTAACATAACTAATTGATCGTCAAAACTCAGCACAGCGGGCGACAAACTTTATACTTAATACATTTAGATAAAAGTTAAATTGCAATGAGTTAGTTATGCTTTTACGTCATCCGAAAAATTCCAAATTAAATTTGATCGTGAATACGTACTGCCTTAGAAATCCTAGTCAGGAAAGTTGAGGTGTTCTCTGTTTTATAAACAGTAACTATGGATTCAGTAAATGATTCTGAACTCCCTCTGCATTGGAATATTTTGTCGGTTATTAAAAAATATTGCTGTTTCATACATTTTGACCGCGTAGGTATTGCACTTTTCTATGAAAGAGTTTTCAACGCAGTGGGGTTCAGAATTATGTAAGTACTGAATCTATGGTTACAGTTTTGATGTCCCTGCCATCTCGTGGTAGCTTTTATTCAGCAGCAAGCTCTTAAATATCAGTTAGACCTTTTTTATGTCCTGTTATCTTTTATTCATAAACTTTTTTTTTTCTTAATTTTTTAGTCACCTTTTGTTTAAGTAAACAATTGTCTCAATTTGTTAGTAACTAAGGGAAAGAGCGAGATAACCCCAACACAATTATTTATCAATGACTTACTGGGGATGTCTCATTTATAATATTTGTAACTGTTTTGGGACAAATAAACTTCTTTTTTTTTAAATCTCTACCGTATGGTACCAATACTGTCCAACCGTTTTAAATGTTCGTGTGACGTCATTAATTCCATTAGAAATCTAGTTTATGGATGCAATTTTAATTTAAATTCTAAATATTATATTTTATAAATAAATTGGCAAGTATTTTATGACGCTCTCACTGCCATAGTTTTCGTAGACATCGTAAATGTCAAATTGGTATATTTTTTTAACTACTTAAAAAATATACCAATTCCCAATTCCATTCAATGATATATTCACGAAACTAATATTTTAGTAGCCATTCTGCAACATTTTAAACACGATATTTTCATTCAAAAGCACTCACTCACTTCACTTATTTTTGTTAGAAAGGCCTACCAAAGGACATAGGCATATCTTTAGACATTTCCTTTTGTAGAGTTTCCGCTCCTGTACTCAGATACCTAGTTAAATCCCAGTTGTAGGTTGCACGTGTTGTTAATTTCTAAAATATTTTCATCCTAGACTGAAAGGTAGTCCACGGCCACAGACACCTCAGCCAGGTGTCTCAACCAAAAATACTTTGCTGAGAAAATATTTAGTTTTTCCGCAATATTTATGAAATAGGGCCCGTTAAAATGACACTTTTAGTTTTATTTACGTCAACACTAAAATTTGAGGGCGTTTTACATGAGCAATGTTCGCCCACACTCTTGAATCAATGGAGGTCGTAATATCGTGACAAAACTTATGTCGCACTTTTTCTCGGATCTCTCAATCTTGGAGGTGAATTTTTTGAGAAAGCCGTCGTCTGGGAAATTACTGTCATCTGGGGTGTTGACAAGCCAAACCCCTAGAAAATGGTATTATTTACACCAGCCGGTCTATTATGTAAAAATATCACGCTCATTTCACTTAAGTTTTCACGGTGAAATTTTTACGGGATAGATTGGTTCAGCAGTTGTAACTTGTAATACCCATCCATAGATTGATTAGCAGCTGTTGTAACTTGTAATACCCATCCATAGACTCCTTGGCAGTAGTTGTAACTTGTAATACCAACCCATAGATTCGTTGGCAGCAGTATTAACTTGTCATACCCCATGCATAGATTCGTTAGCAGCACTTGTAAGTTTTAATACCCATCTATAGATTGATTAGCAGCTTTTGTTACTTAAAATACCCATCCATAGATTGATTGGCAGCTGTTGTAACTTGTAATACCCAGCCATAGATTGATTAGCAGCAGTTGTAAATTGTAATACCGGTCCATAGATTACCACCATAACTGTTTCTGTCTGTTGCCATACAGTATTGCTGTGAGCTGAAACCGCCGAAGAAATGCACAAAGACTCAACTTCAACATAATAATTCTAAAGTTTGAAATAATAGTCACATTCGACGCATTGGAAATTACTCGGTAGTTACGAGCCTAAAATGTAGCTTAGCATCTTATGTGTTGCAGCTGAAAGTCAGCGTCATGTGGTAAGGTGGTACATATAACTTGTGTTGTCATCTGACATTATGCTGAGCTGAGCCCCTTTTGGCATTATAATAAAAAAAAACTGTATTTTTTTGCTAAAGTGCCAATAAACGAATTTTTCTTTGTTTCTTTTACATAATCAGCCCATAACGTTCCCACTGCTGGCACACAGGCCTCCTCTGTGAGAAGGAGTTGTCCGTAATTTACCACGAGGGCCTAGTGCGGGTTGGTAGATGTCACATGTCTTCGATTTTTTTTGGTTCTAGGACATGCCGGTTTCCTCACGATGTTTTCTTTCACAGTTTTGAGAGCAGTGGTGATGAAATTAAATACACAAAGTCAAGTGCCTGCCTGGGTTCGAACTCACGTCCTACAGCACGTAATTTGGGGCGATACCACTGGGCCACCACTGCTCTCCACTTCTTTCTATGACATTATATAATTTTAAATTTAAGATAGTCATTTTAGAATAGTAAGTGAGTGCTACTCAACTGACAATATAAAAATATATTGGTTAGTGAAGTGGGTGGTGTTACCTTGGTCATGCTAACTCATGAAAATTTTATTTGCTTATCTCATTAAAAATGTATAAGAAAAACAATATGTAATCCGCAACAGTTTCTGAACTTTTACGACTCAAATAATAAAATGTGTGCTTCTGCTAACGCTAATTTACCGTCTAAAATGTCATCTCTTTCTTTTATCACGTATTTTATTTTGACAAAGTGGGATTATATCGCATAGTTGTGTTAATAATCGTCTAGACAAATGACTCGAAAATTAATGCAAAAAATTGTATGAAGAAAACGAAAGACGATAAGATAAAAATGAATGGCATGATGGCAATAGGCTCGCCCCCTATTACATGGGACTTAAACATAACTGGCAAAATGTGAGAATACCTCTGCCTAACCATTCGAGTAAAAACCGTTATGTTATGCTAAGATAAGATCTTTTAATTACCTAAACACGAGCATACCACATAGTTCATGCAAGATGATTGGTGATGAAGAATGATTACAAAGGTATCGTAGCTAATTAGCAATGTATTGGTTAATCTGCGAATCCAAGTTACGCCACTCTTGCCCCGGTTGGTCCGTCGATGGGTGAGCATTATTTACATTGTGAATTTGCGACACCCTTCGACTTGACGAACGCCTCAATAGTCAAAAAATAACAAATGACGGTCATCGCACCAATAGAGAAGGTACACTTGTATTTAAAATATCTTTTATTAGTTTATACCAGATTTTATTTTTTATTCTAAAAAAGTTTGTTCGGTTTCACCAAGCGCCTACGTAAAATATTTTTTTTCTTTTGTGTTTGATTGTTTTTGCTCAGCGACATTGTGCAGGCGTTATTAAATGTTAATGGCTGTATTCGTATGTTCGTACCAGATACTGATTGGCTCATGAATTCATGATCTCACTCACATAGTACTTATAGATAATCTCACTGTTGAGATGAAACTTTGTCAATGACTTCCATTTATTGCCAGAAACTACTAACTACTACATAAATTAATTACTTAGTGCAATCTTGCAGTGGGCAACACATTAATTACCTATAATTTCGATCTAACTTTGAAGAAGTGATAAAAAAAATGTAGGTATATAATTATGTTTGAAAAGTTTTAAATTATCTATTCACAGCAGATGTCGCTACTATCCCTGTTAAAACTTGGACAGGGAAAGTCATGTCACGAGTTTTGCACGTGGGCTAAACAAGAGTGTAATTAAATTTATCCTTACAGTAGCAGCAAATAAGGTTTATTTTAGCGTAGCGGTAAATCTCGGTCATAATACGTCACAGGTTGATGAGTCTATAATTTTCCCGCCAAAAGTGTTTCGCGTTCCAAATGACACTCGTCGTGCCAAGTTGACGGAATAATATTTATTTGTTCTACATTGACCGCTAAAATTAAATAGGAATAATAATATGAAATCCATATAAACAACGTAAAAGTATTACAGTAAACACATTTTTCATTATCTCAGGGGAGATAGGTACGATCGGATATTTTTCACCTGTTTCACTATTTATACAGTTTGAAATGGCAAAAATACCTATAGCTAATTCATGCCCACTTTATTGGATAACTCCAACATTGCATTAGTTCAACACTAAGGAACAAAAGTACCTAATTGGTAGATACTTCCTTGCATTATTAATAATCACGACGCGCGACGTTTTTTTTGTCACCCATATAGAACACACCTAGAGCAATAAGCGAAAATAATATTTAAATATAGAACTCTACTAATATCTGAGCTGACAATGTCGCGTCGCGCGTATTATCGCCAGTACGAAAACATTAAACGTTTTTAAAAATAAATAACCTTAAATTGATAAATAAAATAAGTCAGTAAAAATTACTAAATTGTTGGAATAAAAATAGACGCGTCTGTGCCAATAGTTATTTTGAAGAGAAACTAAAAAAAGACCTTGTCGTGTTTCGTGATAAAAAAAACACAATTGAAGACAAGAATGTGTTTTTCGCGCCATATTGCTTTGTTTACGTGGAGTTTTTAAAAGGCAGTCGTGTTTGTGTGCAAAATCTTTTTGATTACGTTAATAGTTAATTGTGAAGTGCGAATAAAAGTTTTAAATTTCGTAAATACTTAGATCATTTTTAAGTGTTGTTTGATGTGACTAATGTCAACCGCATTCCAGTATTTTACGTGATTTGTTATGTATTTTTAAACATCAGTTTTTCTCTTTCACTTTCTCAATGTCGATAGGAATTTCTCTTATCAGAGGTTTTTTACTATGACTCACAAAGATTCGAATAAAGCTGATCACTTACGAGATAATAGAACTAGGTATTCCGGCTAGCATTTTCACAATATACATGGTCAAATTAAATTAGCTAGCAAAACTCTGCATGGTAAATGATAAATTATTTTATTTCTGTAAGTAGGTTTATACAAACACTTTTACACGTCAATCATATTTTTAAAACTAGATGAGGTCGGCGTTTCCAATCTGACTACTCTGAGAAGAAAGGCCGAAACAAACTCAGAGGTCACAGTCTTTTTTAAAGTCCAGACATAATCTGGTCAGATCATGTGAAGACCATGTAGATTTATGTCTGAAATGGTCTTTTGAGGAGTGGGCCTGCCCAGTCAGTGCACGCATTTGTCACTAATCGTGGAGCTCAACTCAGAACTTAAGGAGCTCAAACCTTGGGTGATGGGAATCGATATCTAAACATGATAAAATAAAATATATGTGTTTTTTGGGGGTCAACGACCGGTGGAAGTGTTATTTGAAGTATGAGTTGAGAAAATCTGTTTTCTTTTGTTTTATCGTGTTGAGATATCGATACCCATTTCTTCTGTGAAGTTTACACACAAATAAACCGTTTGTTTTTACTGATATTTCAAGTGACTACTTACACTAACTGCGGTCGAAGACCCCACAAAAGAAAGCACCAAATTTATCTCTTTTTTATTTTATCATGTTAAGATATCTATAGGTACTCAAAACGTCTGCGGAGTTTCGCTAGCTAATTTAATTTGACCCTGTAATACTTTGTGTCTACTTAGTACTTTTTATATAGACATTCTTTTTTTTTACTTTATTTTAGAATTACGCCTACATTCTAGTCCGCTGCTAGTCCCACAATCGATTATATTAGAAGCCTATTAGGCCTACGTTTCATAGACTAATAGATAGAATACTTTAACACTAGGTTTTTCTAGGTCTTTCTGAGCAGCCAGGTTGTTTTCTCATTTTGAGTCACGAGCATAGTTACTACTTCCTCTCTTCTCTTCTTTACGATAAGCATGCGGGGTAAAGGTATAGCAATAGCATATTCAACCTATAAAGTTCCCAGTGTTGGGACACATCTCTTTTCTCTATGAAACAATGATTCCCTCGAATTCACTTTTGATAACCTCTAAAACATGTGAACGAACATTGTCACAATCTTTTTTTTTAATGAAAGTTGTCTGAAAATTCAGAATTACTTACTTGAAGGTTTTAGAACACATTCAGAGTAAAATAAATTGATAAAAGAGTATTATATAGAAAGTAGTACATGCGAAAAAACCTTGGATAAAAATAATGGTATTTGATGACAAACGTCAATGATGTTTTAAAATAAATTGTTTAGGAAGTATCATTGCGACTTTTCATTCGTGCGAAAGAGAATCAGATTAGACAGGGTTATTTGTAACTCGACGTATTCCTTGCAGGGCGTCATAGTAGGGTTAAAATGCAACAAATTAAGCCACCAAATGTTATAACGATATTCAGCAGTTTTTGAGTTGGTTAGATCTTTAGTTTGTTTTATGAAAAATCCAATTTAAAAAATCATTTACGCCGCGATTATACTGGAATTTAAGTTATTGTCATACGTGATGCTGTAAAGGATCTTTGTTAATTATAAAAAGTTCAAAAATACCTAAAACTTTTGCAAATCTCACTAATTAAATATTTTATTTTTCGTAATTTTTATTTTTCTGAGATAAATGTTACGAAATAAATACTGAATTTTGGTAGAACATTTGCTGGCTTAATTTCTTGCATTTTAACCCTACTATGACGTTCTGCAAGGAATACGTCGACTTACAATAACCCTGTATTATAGTTTTTCGATGTCTTGGAGAGTATTTAGGAAAAGTCTGAAACATAGTAGGGTAATTTTCACCACTGATTTCAGTTCAGGATTATTCCGTTGTATCGCTTCTCGAATACTTTTTTTACCATTAAATATGGTAATTTCTAATGGAAACGTGGTTTCTTGATACCCTGTTGCAGGACTGCCGGTATAAGCTTACTTACAATTAATAAGCAGAACAATACCGTGTTTCTCTTCTTGTATCCCTAACCTACACCGTACAGTTTTTGAAATATTTGTGTTGTTACAACCGTACCTTGTTACAACCATACCCAGTCTACCTAACTAAATAAAATAAAACATAAATATGAGAATTGAACAACAAGGTAGAGGTTAATCCTTTAAATTATTGACTGTAATTTCACAAGATATTGCTCAACCAAACAAAATAAAAAAGATAAAACATAAAAACGACATCGCTAAAGTTTTGAAACATCGGTAAAAGTTGATACGTATCAGTAAAAGTTTCGAATGGTCGGGCATAAATCGTCCATAGTCCGTAGAACACTAACACATTACTAACCTTATCGTGTTTCATAACAAGAACTATTTGCTGAACGTGTAGATACACAGTCAGCAATTAGTTCAATATACAGCGTGTATCAGAAATGTGTGGTGATATTTTAGGACGTGGTACAGACCATCAAAATTAATAACTTTCGCCATGGGACCATAACAGAAATAAAAGAAAAAAAAACCTAATGTCGCATAATTATAAACTTCCACCAAAGGTAAAAGACAGCTGATTATTTTTTCTAGATGTTTGTCCCATTGAGAAAGTTTTCCAGTTTCATGATCTGTAATAAGACCACATATTTCTGATTCACGCTGTAAAATACTTTTTATCGCACTTCCAACACATTAGAAAGAAATTAAAAATGGCGGCGGCTAAGCACCCTGAAGATAATTATAACAAAGAATATAAAAGACTGAGGAGGCTTACCAGTGATTTGGCGATACGACAAGTTTCTGTACGTAATTGTTTGATATTATTTCAAAACGTAGGAAAATACGGAATCTTTAACTATAATTAAAACGAGATCCCTTCTTTTCGCATTTTTTTTACTAATATTTTGGCATAACCGTTTTCGCATAACTTTTATTAGCATAATGATACTGTGGCATAATAATGCAATGGTTAGGTTAGGTTAGTTTAGGTTACGCAATAAACATTACAACATGGCAAAATATTTATTCGTAATAATATTATGCGTCATGATCATTATGCTGAATTTCATTATGCCAATGTTATATTATGTCTTAAAATTTTATGCAAATGAATATGGAACCATTAAAACTAGACTTCCTCGTTGGTCTAGTGGTCGCAAGCGTAATTGCTGAGGTCCTAAGCTTGATCCCAAGGTTGGCAATTGGGATTATAGGAATTTTGCAGTACTAGCCCTTGTGTCTGAATTTGTGCCAGGTTGTTGGCACGGTACTAAGTTTATCCTCTATTATTTGGGACCGCATAACCATCCATAGCCATTATGTTGTGTAGTGTTGATGCAAAACTAATTTCTCACAATATTTTTTCATTTACATTTCAGTCGGAATATGGCCTCACGGAAGAACAAGTCGCAGGTAAAGATTTATTCTAAATATCTTATTTTACTATCTCTTTAGGTAGTTTAAATGATTCCAAGATGCTACGCTGGACGCTTGCAAATTCGACGGAGCAATTCTCAATTTATTAGGTTGAAAGTGTCCCAATAAAGTTTACTATAATATTTGTAAATGTCCCAGTAAAGTTTACTATAATATTTGTAAATGTCCCAGTAAAGTTTACTATAATATTTGTAAATGTCCCAGTAAAGTTTACTATAATATTTGTAAATGTCCCAATAAAGTTTACTATAATATTTGTAAATGTCCCAGTAAAGTTTACTATAATATTTGTAAATGTCCCAGTAAAGTTTACTATAATATTTTCTACAATGTGTCCAACAGAGTTCAAAGAAGCGTTCATGCTGTTCGACAAGGATGAGGATGGCACGATCACGATGGCAGAGCTCGGAGTCGTCATGCGGTCGCTGGGACAGAGGCCTTCAGGTATCTATTATCTTCTACCTACTGTAGCGAAATAAAAAAGGAAATTCACCACTTTACCACATATAATTTATTTGTATAAAACAATCGAATCAAAATAAAATATAAAATTTTAAAATTAAATATTTGGTATCAAAACAGTTGTAGAACAGGCAATTTGGCAAAGAAAAGATAGTACGAGAAAACTTAAAGATGGAAAATCTTTGTTACGTATTTTGTTTCCGAACTAGGGAATCGATTGCAATCGGTTTTTAGGTTCGTGGCCGCTAGATTACGTAAACTTTCAAATATATATCTGTGGCCTGGTGCTAGAAGGGCCAAATTCCGTTTTTGTGAGAAGTTTGATTTTACTGCTAAAATGTTGTTTTCCTATGATATTACTATATTACTGTTTTACTACATTGGTATTTTTGAAATAATTATTTTCGTTATATTATAGCCCTTTTTGCACACATAATATCATAGGAAAACATTTTTTTGCAGTAAAATCACACTTCTCACAAAAACGGTGTTTGGCCCTTCTAGCACCAGGCCACAGATATTATCTTATACTTATTACTTAAGTTATCCAGATAGAAAAACAGTCATGGTTAAAGATCAACTATCATTCGAATGTAAAACCAACAAATCTTAACGAAATATAAAGAGGATGGTTTCCTGGATGCTGAGGAACCGTAGCATCAAAGAACTGCACGCCTCGATGGAATCGCAGGTGACACGATGATTAAGTGTCGCGGGCCAGAAAGGACTTGCCAGTCTCGAACTTCAAGGATTCTATGCGGCTGGTAACAGCCACCAAACAGCTCGCCTCATGGATAGTACGGTACCCTGAAAAGGGATCGGAAGCAGGCCTTTTTAACTACACCTACAGCAAATAAAATAGCGTATTACACCATAGAAATGGCTAAGACTTCCGATAAGAGAGAAAATAAGGAGAATTCGGAAAATTACATACCAGGTTTAAAAAAGTATTAAATCATTAATTTGTGTAAAGATAAAAAAAACTTGGTTGATTGTGAACCAATTGCGGCAATAAGATTCGGTATTAGTCACGAAAGAAAATGATTGACTCCAGTAGAATTGATAAGACGGAAATTTATAAAACCGATTCTAATTTTCTGCAACTGAAGTTTTTTTTTGCGAATAATCAAAAGGAGACTTATTTACCTCTAAATTTGAAAAAAATCAGAATGAAAATTCATGGCCAGTTATATGAAATAGGTTGCAACCGCAGAGGTCACGCTGTACAACCTATAAAATAAGGCTTTGTTGAACGGCCTCAACGACCCGACGGTCAGTCATGTTTAGCATAGAATTTATAGTCTGCGTCAGGTTAGTTAGCGTGTGATTAGATGGAGAGGCCTAAAATTATGTCCAGCGGTGGATTGTACTACAAATGTAGCTAAGTATACTTAAAGCGGTTCCCTGCATACGGGCCCTATGGCATGCGTTACACAAATTTCTCGCACCCCGCATACGAGGCCTACCGACCAATGAAAATGAGCCTTTAAGACTCCCGCAGACAGGCGCTACGCGACGGTGCGACGACATTCTGGTAGAACAATTTCCATGAAGTTTTCATAGAAATTGTTCTACTAGAGCCGCGTCGCGATGTCGCGTCGCGCCAGTCTGCTGTTAGACTGCTGTTACGTAGATGATATTGAAAACTGTCAAATTGATTATACCACTGATGTATTTGATGAGGCTCAGGAAAGCAGCGAGGCAGCCCTAACACAAGCATATTATATAACTTACTGGGGTTATCTCTAACTCTGTTATGCAGTTTAATATTTGACATGTAGGTAACAAAAACAATTAGTTTTTTTTTTTTTAAGTATATTTATTAGAGATCATTGTAGACCCAACCGTGCTTTAAATATGGCATAAAAATTATTCAGTCAAGCAAAACAAATTGCATTGCACGTAATCTTTGTGACATTGATGGGCAAATGACGTGACGATGTGATAAGGCTGATAACAAGCAGTTAGTAATTTTTCCTGATTCTTAAGTCGTAACAATTAATGCTCTCAGGTATTGTTATCCACTGCCATTGTTTTAAACTAACAACTTCTTTCCTACTACGGATTTTCCTAACCTTTCTTCCTTTAGAATTGTTATCAAATAAAATTGCAAGAGGACGGTCGGTCAAAGCTAATTGTAGATGGCGTGACCATAGCTAGGTGTGTCCAGCATACAATAATTTTGACATTTCGTTCATTCATTCCATTTCGTGTTCATTCATAAGTTTGTTTTTATTCCAATATTTAGTTATGGTGATTTCAATATTTTAAATCAATACGTATTCGACATGGAAAGTGTCAGAGTTAAAACTCTTAAATATTGCTTATTTCCTCGTAATATATTTTTTTTAATGTTTCCGACATAACCTCGAACTTTGTTTATTCAAAATAATGATCTACAAATAGATTTTATTCACAATATTTTAGGTAGGTATACGATCAAAAATGGTGGACACAATTTCCTAACATTTAGGAGCACTATAAAAGAATTATTTTCGCAAAATAAATAAAAACCTCCTCACTTACGCCTTCATTATTAGCTTGTTTTGGGAACTAGCTACGACAGCCCCATTTTAACAGTTGCGTTCCCCATTAGTCGACATTCGCACGGACGTAAAACAATCGCGGCGGTATTTTATCGCGCACTGGATTTTCAACTCTCGGCGTTGAACCGAGCATTGAGCATCCATCAGAGTGCATCCCAGCAAGTCGAAAAAACACACTTTTGGATTTTCAATTCTCGACGGTAAGCAGTGGGTTGAAGACCCAATGCGCGAAAAAATCCCGCCGCGATATTTTTACGTCCGTGCGAACGTAGACTTAGGGCCGGCGCACAACTACCGAGGCGCATAGCAGCGCATTCGTAACTGCCAAACAAATATAGACCTTGGCCTACTTGAAATAAAGTTGAAAATAAATAAATTTGGATTAGCTCGAGATCGCGTCTAGGCAGAAAGAGGTGCGTCTCAGGTTATTCATTCTTAACTTTATATTTAGTCTGACAACGTTGATATTAGTTTGGCAGTGACAACCGCGCCGCGCTGCGGTGCGCCAGGTGTGCGCCGGCTGTTAGCCATTGCTAATGAAATGTTTATTTTGATAAAATAAACTAGGTCTAGGAGAATGCTCATCAGCCTAGCCTTTCCCCAACTATGTTGCAGTTGGCTTCCAGTCTAACCCGATGCTGCTGAATATCAGTATTTTAAATTAATGAACTGAACTGGGTAACACGATACGCCCTAGTAAGACTAGCTGTCAGACGTTTGGGCTACTGACTACTCGTAATGACTGCCAAAATCAAAGAATGTCAACCGGACCAACGGCTTAGCGTGCTTTAAAAGGCACGTACCTTAGTCTGATAAAAACATACACACTTAAAAACATAGAGGAACTTATGACACTCGTTGATATTTCCGTTGGCTGGATGTCTACATTCGAGCTTCTGACTAAACGTAGATAACGACTGTCAAAGATAACACACACATAACATCACGGCTGTATTCCCCGAAGGGTTAAGCAGAGGTGTACCTATAGCACACCCACATTTCGCCAGTTATGTTTAAGTCCCATGTAATAGGGGACGAGCCTATTGCCATTAACCGGGCACAAATCCAGACTCCGGGCCGGGGCGAGTGGTCCGGGGGGCTGTCAAAGATATCTAAAAATGACTGCCGGAACCACGCTTAAGGTGCTCTCCAAATCACGTAGGGGTCTCAGTATATTTGTAAAGGATGGTCAACCAACCATGGATCGACCTCGGAAAGCATTGCTTAACCTTGGATATCGACCATTGCGGCTGTTATTATTTAGCCACGAGCATTTCTGCTTCGAATACGAATGTAAAACGACGAAATAATCCAAAGCGGATTATTATGAAAATTATGAGAATCGTAAACGAATCGGGTTTATGCTTCCATCTACTGCCATATTCCAGTTATAATAACATTTTATTGGATATGGATCGTTCGGCGAAGTTTTTAAACGCGGATTATTTGATCGGACTGTATCCCGAAGTTAGGGATTAGGTCAAATACGAATAAATTGGAGCAGGAGCTCTGTTATTGTGCCTTTGGGATGTCTGGATTAAAATTTTTTGAGGACTCATTTGAAAATAAACTTTATATTATGACTGATTCATACATAACAGTTTTTTGTAGAAAATATCTTAAGGGGGATGCGCCAAGGTAGCCCGCGAAATTCAAATTTACTTACGTTTGCAATTTGCAGGTCAGTATCAGGTTGTATGGTGATCTAAATATGATTCGCGACCATATCAACTAAGGCTTTACAGAATAATAATCATTAGAATCAGCAATACAACTCTTTAATTTAGAATTGCCCTCAAATTTTATGATTTCATGAAATAGTCATTCAATAGGGTAATATGAACTTAGAGAGATGTATTGCTGATTCCAATGATTATAATTCTGTATAGTGATATTTGTTACGGTTGCGAATCATATTTTAATCAAAATACAACCTGACAGTGACCTGCAAATTGCAAAAAATGTAACAAAATTTTAATTTCGCGGGCTACGTGTTCCGCCTTAAGGCCCTTGAGTAATTCCATCTGCATTGCATAGGCTACGTGCTAGATAGGTAAGGTTCGATTAAATATAATTATGCTACTGGATCTGGTCCTACATTTTCAATCTTATAATTATACTAAAGCACTATTTACACGATGTATGATCCTTGCCTCTGGTATAACATACAATGAAAGCAACAAAAATGACTTGCATCTTTGCAAATTTTTTTCATGCTTCAACTGGTTTACGCCGATAACTAAAACGCACCGTGTTTATCAGGATATAAAAAAAAAATAGATAGGTAGGTAGATAGGTAGTACTACTTTACTGTTCTGTTAAAAATTCCAGGATCTATTCATAAAGGTACTTTGTAATGCAATGTTTTGTTGATAATCCTCACGTTTACCATAATGTTCATATTGTTATCTCGGAAATTCTGCGAAACGTGCGACAGTTTAATTCCATTTTAAACGGTATCAGCGGCGTACCTAATTAAAGTCGTTAATCAAATATTACAAATTGATAAGAATTATAATTAAAACAGCCAAGATAGTGGCGTAAGTGTAAGAGATGTTTTAAGGTATTCGTAAAAAACACAAATGCAAAAAGACAACGTAGGCCCCGGCGAGATTCGAACTCACGATCTCCTGTTTACTAGACAGGCGCTTTAACCAACTAAGCCACGGCGCCACGCCTGCGAGACCCAAAATTGTGAAATTGTATCGACTTACATTATCATACTCTGCCAAGATAGAAAATAAAGATATATCTTTTAGAATAAAAAAAATTGTGTGGTAGTTCGCTTGTAATAATGATGCTAAGTAGGTATATAGAATCAATCAGTCTGTGGCCCCCTACTTTCATTCAAATTATTTTACGCACCTTTCCATTCATCAATACCCAATATGAATGAAAATAATGTTTATTATATCGTCCGTTTCTTAATTACCTAATCTTATTAACCATTTAAGGAAGTCGTGTGCAGAAAAACAAAAGGAGGACACAATAAAAACATCTCTTTTCTGAGCGACCCATGTTATATTTAACTTTATCTCGTCGAGAAAGCTCACGTAGTAGACGTGTTATAATTTACGATGTCATTACTTTCTGTTCGTGAGATATACCGAGTTTAGTACTATATAATATATAATACGTGTTAATGTATCTCTTTAGATTTTATGATTGTTTTATTTTGGTCAAGGGAGTAATACAATAATTTGGTCTTTTGATACATATCTAGGGTCTGATTTGCTGAGAGAATCGTTTTGATTTGTAGGATAATGTCCAGGATATTCATTTTATGCTCCTCACTATTGATGTCATATGCTAGGTGAACACTACGCTAACATTGTATTATAGCGGTATGAGGAACAGGGAGTAAAGTTCACTCACACCTCCATAGGTAAAAATGGGAGGATCCTCCAACCAGACGGGTGTCGCGTCTGGTGGGCAACTGCCCGACGTTTGACGTCTATATATCCTAGTTACGCGGGAAATTCTGCTTGCGCGATGAAGGATTTTGTGTGACGCCAGTGTGACGTTGCTGGCATGTGGCGATGTAGATAGGGCTACAGTACAATATTACACAACATGGCGGTGTTTAGAAGTAACATGAGCGAAAACCACCAAATAGGATCTCTTCCTTGCTGTGGAGAGACTTGATAGAGCCAAAAACAACAGCGACTCTCATTTTGATGCAAATTATCAATTGCTATTACCTATTCGTCAAGGAATACCTAAGTACAGGTAAACCATGCAGTTCGGTAATCTTCATGATTATGAACGCGCGCCACTGATTAACCCGCACAGTGGCAAAGCTTCTGAATTTTGTACTACCGTGGTTGTAACAGCTCTATACTAGATCTCATCATGGTGCATTCATATTTCTGAAGAAAGACGATTGTTCTTGGGAAATCTGTACATCGATGCAACAAAAATTGGTATCGAACTGCCACATTCTTACCTCTTGCCACTTCATTCATTTGAAAAACCGTGAATTCCAGAGACGGAGCTTCGAGACATGGTGAAGGAAGTAGACCAGGACGGCAACGGCACGATCGAGTTCAACGAGTTTCTCCAAATGATGTCCAAGAAGATGCGCGGGGCTGATGGAGAGGACGAACTCAGAGAGGCCTTTAGGTAAACCTCGTTACTTTCTTAATTGTCAAATATTTTTCATGCCTATCCTCAGAACAAACAAACAAAACGTAACTGTCTTTTACTTTACAAAATAGAATTAGCTGGATGAGAGCAGTTCATGCCTACTAGATGTTTCCTGTATTAGTCTTTACCCATTTGAGACCACTTACCCAAAGACCCTAATTATATTATTTTCATTATAAGGTTCGTGTGCAATAAACTAGCAGTATTAGTAATCCCAGTATTAGTCCTGTCCATGCAAGAAGATCTGGCCAGTTTTTTTTTCAAATTTTTTTTAGGAGATTTTAATTCTGGCTTGTAAAGCTGAATCTAAATACAACGAGGCGTGCTCTCCAAGGAACAAATCTCATGAAACAAAATTCGGCAAGCCCGGTATGGTGTATTGATGATTGGAGGCAATGTGAAGATTTTTTTGCTTCACTTACTTAACCACCATCCAAATACATTCCAGGGTGTTCGACAAGAACAACGACGGCCTGATATCTTCGGTGGAGCTCCGTCACGTGATGACCAACTTGGGGGAGCGGCTCAGTGAGGAAGAGGTCGACGACATGATCCGCGAGGCCGACCTCGATGGAGACGGCATGGTCAATTACGATGGTAAGCAAAGTAACACCTTTATGATTAAGCAAGGAATAGGGCTCAAAGATGACTAGAGTCTTTGCCGCAAAATCATCAACTTACCAGATAGTCGAAAATTGGTCGTCTTCAAAATGACCACGTCAGTAAAATAGTACAAAACGATAAACATAGCTGTGTCTTACGAAAGGTCACCAATGCCATCTTATGAGGTAAGGTCAATAGCAATGGTCTGGTCAATAAACTCGACCAAAAACAGCTGTTCTTGCCAACTATTGAATCTAGCCGTACTGGTGTTGAAGAGGTAAGGCTTTAAGATATCTTCAGTGGAGCTCCGCCAGTGGTTCCAGTGAGGAAGAGGTCGATGACATGATATCAATTACGATGGTAAGATAATTATCATTGTACTGGATCAATTTAGTAAAGAAATGCTTAGACTTGGGCTATCAGCATGGAGATATCTCCGATTTGGTACAGAACAATAGAGGTATATGAAGAACAGGGTGTAAAGTTCACTCATGCCTCCATAGAAAACGGAGAATCCTCCGGCCAGACGGGTGTCGTGTCTGGTGGGAAACTGCCTGACGATTGACGTCGGGACGTTGTCTAATATGCTAGTTGAGCGGTAAACTCTGCTTGCGCAATGCAGGATTTTGTGTGACGTCAGTGTAACGCGCAGCTCACATGTGGCGTTGTAGATGTCGCTACAAAACTATCCAGGCGAAACAAGAACGTAGGATAAAACCATAGAGAATTCAGTTCAATCATGAATGTGTCTCACAAACATGTTCATAATTTTCCACTTCATTGCGTGATTATGCTCTAAGGCAGACTCCAGCCGTATCTCTTTGTCAGCTCCATCACTAACAATGGTATATCTCATTCTAGTAAAATGTTACTATAGTATAAACCATTTACTGCTTAGCTTGCAGTCACAGCAAGGGATCAGAGACAAAGGAGAAAAATATGGAGAGGTATTATCTCCATCTTAAAGGTGTCGGCGTAAACGAGGCAAAAGGAGTATGTAAGGTGGTGTTCTGTAGTTTCTGCCTACCCCCATGGGACGAAAGCATAAATTTATGTTTATATGTATGTAAAGATATCGGCATACTAAAGAACTACCAGCCAAGCATATTGTAAGTTGGGATATTACATCGCTAACAAAAATGCTTGGCCCAATGCTGGTCCTGCTCCACAACTAGAAGGGCGCATAAATCAATTGATTAGCATTTGGAGCTGCTAATGATTGTAAAACTATCTTTACATTGTATAGATTCAATCTTTAACTATTATATAATTGCATAGCACATGTGTGAGTACTATGTACTATAAAGCTACCATTTACTGGGTACGGCTTTTATTGACTTGAATGTGCCAACTGAGAGTATGTTATGCTCATTCTAATGTCTCGCTGGCGCCAGCGTGTGTGTTGAATCATTAAGTTCCCTTCAAAACGGTTGAGCTGAATGGTGCTGATCCATAGAGTTACCGTGGCCCTGGCGCACAGGCAACTGGAGGAACACGGGTGGGTTTTAGTCAGTAAAAGTGTGACACGCCCTTACGCTCCGTTCAGAGCGGGAAAATTTATTTAAAAATTTACCACCCAAAAAAAATGGGGCTGATCCATACGTCATATTCGTGAACGGGCGCCATCATTTGGACTGGTCATCTTTTAGTTGCAATGGCCCCTTTTTTTTAAATTGTTTATGATCTATGAGCGCTTTTTACGTGCACGTCTTTCTACATCGTTTTCACACGTATAATTTAAACTTGAATGATGTTACCAGTATTTTGTAACAATGCTTTTATTTTAAAGAGTGTCTGTTCTTGCTCATTCTTCTCCATGGGTACCAACTATATACGCTTTGGAATGGGCAAAGAACTTCATCTTTCTGACAGACCGACTCCTTGACAATTCAAAAGAGCCTGTAATTGGTTTAATTGAAATAAATGCTTTGAGCTTCAGTTTGAGTTTGACTAGTTACGTGTATTTGTATTTATAAAAACAGCGAAGCACAATTCTAATATTAAAATTCTCATGTTCCAGAGTTCGTGACAATATTGACGTCGAAAAACTAGTATGCAGACCACCGGCCGAAGAGAGAACCTCCCGGAAGCCAGTGCCCATATTCGTACCTCCAACGGTACGGTGGGAAAGAAACTCTAATCTAGACCTACAACATAGACGTGTTGCTAAAGTGGATCATTTTATAGAACACGCTTGGTGGCAGTGTATACGTACCCTTATTTCAGTTTCCGCGCACATTATTAAACAATTGCGATTATTTAGTCGCATTTGCGGATATTATGTCGCATTTGCGAATATTCTGTCGCATTTGCGATTTAAAAGTCGCAGATAAAAACAGTTGCGACATTTTAAAGTGTAGTCTGTACTGATTAGTAAATTCGGTGTGTTGTAGTTGTTTTGTTTTCTATGGCTTCAATTATAGGTGTACTATAAGGCCTTAAAATTACATGTCACGTTGTATTATAAAATAAAACGAATATTGTAAGCCACTTTTAAGTTTATCATTAACGTATCAAGGGCTTTTTGATACAGAAGACTAGATGAAACAATAAAAATCATAGATTTATTAATACCATCTGATGTCAGATTAGCAACCTGACTTGACAGAGTCCAATAACGTTAATTGTAGGTAATTACCTATTATACCTATTTAAAATGATTACTAATAGCTCAGGAACATTTTTCGTCAGTAAAAATGTAACTTCGATGTAGTTATTCTCGAAGACATTTGATAGCCCTTTAACACAAGATTCTTAGAGCGCATTTTGGGAACACTGTGTACTGGTTTTCAAAAATATTTTTCATATAATGATATCGTCCCAGAAAGGGGTGAATCTCTTTAATATATGTAGCTGATCCTTGAGAATGGCCAGTAAAAAATGGCAAATTTTGGAAAAAAAAACCCGCAAAATTCCGAAAGTTTTGAAAATTTCCATTGAAAAAAATTACATTTACAGTTCGGTAAAATAAACATATAAATCACTGCTGTCAGTCGTATTATAAATAGGCTCTAAGAATAATTTCAGTGTCGATTATTTTGTCGAATAAAGACTTCGCGATTTCCGTTCAAACATGTTAACTATGTGTAAGTAATATTTTACTTACTGGAGAAAATAAAATAATAGTAAATAATAATAATAATATGCTTATAAAAACTGCGTCGATGTGTATGAACATTTTTATAACAGGTTTCTTTAATAGAAAAAAAAAACATAATTTTTGTGACCTACGGAAAGCAGGGTGGACTGCAATATTTTTTTCTCAACTTTTATTTCATATTCTGCAAATTTTAAATTGCTTTTAATAATGCTTAAATGTATAACTAACCTTACTGTTACATTACAATAGAATTAAATTAAAATTTTAAGGATTCATTACACGTTTTAAAAATATTAATCGTTGTGTCAGTGTAATGCTTTTGTGATTAAAGATACTGTAATGAGTCATTACTTAAATGTGTTTATCACTCATAAACTTACATTTTAGAAGCAAATAGATGAAATAGATTTACTAAGTAACCATAAACAGTAAAGAGAAATAATAGATAATAACAAATAAGTTCGGTTGTGTCAACACTTTTTGTAAAAACAGTTAAAAATAATCGAAATTTCTAGTGTCGTACGTATACACGCTGTATGAATTTGTGTATGTAGATTTAGAGAAAAAAAATGTATGTGTAATGTCTAATGAAGATTTCCGTTAGTCTTCCAAAATGTGGAGGTTGACTGAACAAAAAATGATGAGCCAAATGATAACAGAGTTCATTAATGTTACGAGGAATCGAAAAAAAATATTTATAGTACTAGCGAAGTAATGCTAAGGTGATTTTATTTAAACGTAAAATTAATAAAAAATTAAATAATGGAGGAATTTTACCAAAATCAAGCGAAAAGGGTACTTATATAATAACGAAATAATAAACATTTCTACTTTTTGCTAAGCTCTTAAAGACTATAATAAAATTTTAATAGAAAACATTAGGATTTTAAGATCATCGTACCACCCAATCTTTTATTTAGTCGAAAATTGAGAATAGAGAAAAGCGAAAGATTTAAATGTAAAAACCTGATTCTTATTAAATGTTATCTTTTTCGTGATGATAAGTATAAAACTATTTAATTTAATTTGTGAAAATGATATCTCCCTACCTTAAACTTACTAAAAGTACTCGTTTATCCACTCGCGGCCCCTCGTCCCCCAATAACTAATGTGTCCACTGAACTTAACCATATTTTTAACTAAAATATAAATTTTATTGTTTATAATTTATACAAATCTAGCTTTGATTAAAAACACTCCTGTTCTTATGACCAACTGTATAAAATTGAAGAAAATAATGCAGATTGTTGATGGAATCGTTGCAGTTTTTCTTTATTTTCACCTCTAACAGTTACCAATAATACCTTAGAAAATATAATTTAAAATATTTCTTTCATCTGAAAACCATTTATGACAATAAAAATACTTAATTTTAAAATAGGTCAATTTTAACTTATTGAGAAATGATATTTTAAAACCAAAATATATTTAAAAGAGGAAAATAAAATTTTATTTATTACATATTTTGAAATTGTAATAATAGTACAAAATTATTTAACAATTATATTATATAATAATTATTGAATCAAATTCAACAAAGTTTTATGGCAAAAGATAATTATTTACTTAATATTTTATGTCATGTTATACGAGATCTATCACAAATAAATAAGTAATAATTCAATATTATGTCTAAATATATGGGTAGATTTGGTATCGCATTTTCTGTTTACCTAATCAGGATAAACATTGTAAGCCAGCGTAGAAATCAATAGTATAAATAAAATAATATTAGAATGTTCCAAAAAATATCTAAGTAAATTAATTAAATAAAACAAAACTAATTTGGCTGAATATTTAGATAGATGTTATACTTAATTATACATAATAGGATATTATTTTAACTCTTATTTTATTTTTATTATTACTTACACAATCACTTAATATAAGATTAAAAAATGATAAACAAATGCTTAAAAATAACATGCTAGAAATGTACAGAATAAATCCATTTTTATTAATATTTTATTTTAAATTGTACGAATTGCCCTGTTTTATAAATGCTTTTAAAGTGTATATAAAACATGATTGATATACATACCACTCATTACACATAATTACTTAAAGAAAAAAGAAATGATTTCAGTTACTTTTTATTGCGTTTAGAGCCTAATATTAAATACATTATCACAATAGAGACCTTAATTCATATATCTGGGTCAAAAACCAGTTCAATAAAATAATATAATTATGTAAAAATCATTATTGAATGTATAAAAGTTATGTATATGCCAGTTAGATATTTGATGTAATTAGATCAATATACAAGCTTCGTATGAAACAAGAAGGATTTTAATAAAATTGATATGTGAATGAATTCTTTTATTTTACCTTTATTGAGAAGAAAACTATTTAGCTATGTTAATACAGTGAAATATCATGCTTAATTCACGAAAACCTTTATGCAGTGTTATAGTTACAAATTGCATTCTGCCTATCCAATAAGATGTATGAAGTACGCAGCTTTTTCGCTTTTTCAAGCTTGGCCCATAATGTTTCACAATTCACATTCATAAAGGTGAATCCTCAGCTGTAGCCAGTCAAATTCAAATTATCTTTGGTTTTTTGAAAATTGCAGCTCTGTTTTACATCGCATGTTGATCAAAATGCGATTTGCGACTGTAGGAATGATATAATTACAACTACAAACGTACTACTACTACGTTTGGAATTTTATTCCACCTAAGAATTTTCATATGAAATATTCTGAAAAATTCTTAGGCGGAACAAACCAAAGTTTGACGATTAATATGAAATTGATGATTATTATTCAGTAAATACATCTATCATTCCAACAGACACGAATCGCATTTTGATCAACAAACGAAGTAAATAGAGCTTCAATTTGCAAAAAACCAAAGAAAATTTGAACTTTGCGGGCTACAGCTGAGAATCCCTCTTAATAACTTAAAGAAAGAAAGAAAGAAAGAAAATTAATTTATTTAGCACAAACTACAAGGCACACAACACAACATATAATAAAACAAACAAAAAGTGTAAAGTGCATAGTGAGAAATTAGTAGGAAAGTGTGCCTCGCGGCTGCACTAAATAGGTCCAGTTCAGCAAAAATGTCAGACAACTAGTGCCTGACGCTGGTTTTCAACTGAATCTGAAGTGTGACGAGGTGACGGATGTAAATCAGTTTTGTACTGCAATGTGTGTATATAATAGGTCTTTACCTATGAAATTGCCGTTTTGTATGAAAAAATTTAAACGAATTTTTTTCATGAATTTTTTATTTGTATTAATCGAAGTAATCACCCATGCAATCAATGCATCTTTGCCATCGCAGTGGCAGTTTATTGATGCCCTTCTTAAAGAAATAAGCTGGACGGGAGGCAACAAATTCTTCAAAGGCATTTTGTACTGCCTCTCGGGTATTAAATTTTTTTCCCGCCAAGAAGTTATCCAAATTCTGGAAAAAGTAGTAGTCTGTAGGCGCAAGGTCTGGTGAGTAGGGCGGATGACGGAGAGCTTCCAACCCCAGTTCTTGCAACTTGGAGACCGTCTGCTGTGCAGTATGAGGTCGCGCGTTGTCGTGCAGGAGCAGCGGAGACGAGCGATTGACCAATGCTGGTTGGAGATGCGCCAGCTTCTCCATCATTGTGTTCAGTTCTTCACAGTACACATCTGCAGTAATGCTCACCCCGTTTGGTAAGAAGCTGTGATGAATCACACCGGCGCTAGACCACCAAACAGTGACCATCACTTTTCTAGGGGTAAGTTTTCGTTTAGGGCATTGTTTAGGTGCTGAACCAGGATCCAACCAACTTGCTGAGCGCTTACGGTTATCAAACAGAATCCATTTTTCATCGCAGGTAACAATGCGGTTCAAAATTCCTTCATTTGTGTGTCTGTTGAGCAGTGCAAGGCACGTCTCGACGCGTACTTCGCGCTGGCGATCATTGAGTTCGTGGGGCACCCATTTGTCAAGCTTTTTTACCTTGCCAATTTGACGCAAATGGACCAATATTGTTTTGACGCTAACGTCGAAAGCTGCTGCTAATTCAGCCGTAGATTGTGTATCATCAGCTTCCACAATCGCCTTTAATTCGTCATTGTCGACCAAAGTCTTCGGACGACCGCGAGGTTCATTTTTCAGGTCGAAATTTCCAGAACGGAAGCGAGCAAACCAATAACAGGTGGTGCGTTGGTTTGTAGTGTTAGCTCCGTAAACGTCGTTGATGTTGCGTGCCGCTTGTGCCGCGTTGCTGCCACGACGGTACTCATATTCCATAATTACTCGAATTTTTAACGTATCCATGATGACGAAAAAGATTGAAATGCGATGAAAATGTAACACTAATCAATAAAGAAATGACTACTTTTAGAAAAAAAAATCCATGTTTTTAAAATAAAATTAATTTGAAATTAGAATTCTTAGCCAAACAAAAATTATTTTGATTTGAAATGGCCAGTACTGCAGAACGGCAATTTCATAGGTAAAGACCTAATATGTATACTTATGTAAATAAAATAAATGATTGTAAGAGAATAATAATAACGGATATTTAATTAATTAGTATAGTATTAAAACTAACTTATGTCATGAATATTAACAACTATCAAGTATAGCACCAACTCTGATGCAGTTTGCAATCTTTCAGGGCTCAGAGGTTAGCCCCTGAAAAGTTACTAATTAATTAAAAGACATATGCCTCGTTAGTCTTGTGGTCGCAAAGCACCTGTCGAGCATCCTGGGTTCGATTCCCGGGTCGGGCAAAGTGTTATTGGGTTTTTCTATCAGGAATTTCTCAGTAGCTGCCCGGAGTCTGGATTTGTGCCCGGTTGATGGCAATATCACGCATCCTATTACATGGGTCAAAATATAACTGGCGAAATGTGGGTGTACTATAGGTACACCTCTGCTTATTCCTTCGGGGAACAAAGGCGTGATATTATGTTATGTTAAAGTCAGCCATCTGATCACATAACATTGCACTGCACTTTTTTTTTTTTTTTGCACTGGGCACGCCGCAATTGCGGCGGTAAGTCCCCTCTTTGAGGAGTGGCTTGAGAGGCGCCACGGCGTCCTCACCTTCCGCCTGACGCAGGTCCTCACCGGACATAGCTGTTTCGGGAGGTTCCTGCTTCGGATAAGGCGGGAGGAAACGCCCGGGTGTTGGCATTGTGTGGATCGACCGGAGGGCTCGGTGGAGCATAGCGTGGAGGTCTGCCCAGCTTGGGTGGAGCACCGCCGTGTCCTCGTGGCGGCGATCGGCGGCGGGGATCTCTCGCGTCCGGCCCTGGTACAGGCCATGGTACGGAGCGAGAGGGAATGGGAAGCCGTCACCTCCTTCTGTGAAGCAGTAATGATCGCGAAGGAGGAGGCGGAGCGCGTGAGGGTGCGGCAATCGTTGCGCCCTCACGCCCCTAGGCGCCGCAGGAGGAGACACCCTGGGCGTCGGGAGTCGATAGCCGACTCCCGGCCACCGTAGGTGCGGGCCTGCGGACGGCGAGCAATGGGCAGCTCGCCGTCCGGTAAGGACCAGGCCCGGGTCGACGGCGCGTTGTGTTCCACGCGCGCCTCAAAGAGATGTCAGCATAATTGACGGGGTCCGATAGGGCCGATGCCTGCCGGGGTCGCGGATTGTTCGAAAGAGTTACCGTGGCCCTGGCGCACAGGCAACTGAAGGAACACGGGTGGGTTTTAGTCAGTAAGAGTCTGACACGCCCTTCCGCTCCGCCCAGAGCGGGAGAGGTCATTTGATGATTTCCCACCCAAAAAAAAAAAAAGCCATCTGATCACAGTGGCCAAACAATAACATGTTGCTCTTACATGCCTTTACGAAAAATTCGAATAACGTTTAGGCTAATTATATGTAAAAATTTAAAGATTTTAAATAATTCTTTGGCCAGTACATTATGTGAACAAAGGTTTAATGATTTCTAAGTCCCAAATGAGTTCTATGCTGAGTTCTTTTCACTATTAAACACTTAATTTAATAACACTTTTCCACTAAAGACTAAAACTATTTACACAAAGTTTTTATTTACTGATTGGGTGACTCCAGGTATTCGTAAAAGCAGGGAAAAACTTTTTTAACTTTATGGTCTAAAGCAACATATGAATAACACAAGCTTTCATCAGTATATTGCAAAATGTTCAAAAACTTTTAAAAATGTGTGCAAAATAGCAAAAGCTCTATAAATTAGAAATTAAATAAAATCTTCTGATGATCAAATAAAAACTACCTGGCAAATAATAAATAATGAAACAGGCAGGAAAAAACAGCGTAATACAGAATTTAATTTAGAGACTGCACATGGCCCTATCAAATCAGATGTAGAAATAGCTCAGGAATTTGTTTTTTTTTTACTAATATTCCCTTTAAAACTACTGAAGCTTTAAATTCATCACCCGCGCTATCTGCTGCCTTACTTAAAAATAATGTAAAGGCATGCCCTTTGGAATTTAGGTTTCAGCATACAAACCCCCAAGCTGTTATAAAAGCTTTTAAAGATCTTAAAATTAAATCAACAGAGGATCTCTAGGGAATGTCTGTAAAATTTTATAGATCTCTCATCGAAACCATTGCACCCTATTTAGCTTTCATATTTAACACCAGTGTAGACCAAGGAGTCTTTCCGGATCTTATGAAACACAGTAAAGTAGTTCCATTGTTCAAACTCGGTGATAGCAAAGAACCCAACAATTATAGGCCTGTGCCAATTCTGCCAGTTCTCAGTAAGGTGTTTGAAAAGTTAATGCTTAATCAAATATTACGTCACTTTAATAGAAAAACCATCTTAAATGAACAACAGTACGGTTTCACCAAAGGGCGTTGTACCACTGACGCTGGTGTCACCCTAATAAAGAACATTTTTAACGCCTGGGAAGAAGCACAAGATGCCATTGGAATCTTTTGCTACCTCTCTTAGGCGTTCGATTGCGTAAACCATGAGACACTTCTGCTGAAACTAGAGCACTATGGGATTAGGAATACAGCTCTCGATCTACTAAGATCATACCTGAAAGATAGAAAGGGTAAAGTTCAAGTAAACGGTATGAACTCATTAGGGTCTGAAATGACAATGGGCGTTCCTCAAGGTTCGATATTGGGTCCATTCCTCTTTTTAGTTTACATTAATGATTTACCCCAATTACTGCAGAATCAACCGAAGATGGTGCTATTTGCAGATGACACATCATTGATTTTTAAAGTAGGCCGACGGTCACAAAATCTTGACGACGTGAATAACTCTATTCTTCAGGTACAAGATTGGTTTATGGTAAATAATTTGGTACTAAATGAAAAAAAAACCGAATTCATTAAATTTCAATTACCAAATGTTAGAAGTTGCGAATGTGACATCATATTGAATGGAGAAAAACTAGAATTTTTTAATCAGATGATTTTCTTGGGAATCACGCTAGACGAGAAATTACAATGGAGACCCCATATAACATCTCTTCCGGGGCGGTTAAGCTCAACCGCTTATGCTGTTAGGAAGATAAGACAGTTAACAAATGTAGAAACCGCGCGTTTGGTCTATTTTAGCTACTTCCACAGCATTATGTCATATGGCATTTTACTGTGGGGTCGGGCTGCTGACATTGAATCCATTTTCATTTTGCAAAAGAGAGCTGTCAGGTCCATTTACAATCTACGTCGTTGCGAAACTCTTAGGGAACTATTTAAAAAGATTGATATTATGACGGTACCTTGTATTAACAAGGTACCGTCATAATACCAATCTTTTTAAATTCATCATTCATCTTCATTTATGAAAATATTATGTATGTTAGAAAAAATCTACATCTTTTTAATAAAATAAGTGATAGACATAATTTTAATACTAGAAATAAAGATAAAACAGATCAACCATTTTTTAGATTATCCAAAGTACATACATCTTTTATGGGGTACTGTGTTAAATGTTACAACAAATATACCACAATACAATACAATACCTTGTGATAGGTATATTGCAATTAAATGAAAGAAAATTTTAAAGTCATATTAAAAGTACAGTTTGTAAACAAGCATATTACAAAATAAAGTATTATATCCTAGATAAGAATGCTTGGAAACATGCTGGTCCTGCTCCATAGGACAATCTAGATTCTAGACAAAGTCAAACTGGTTGCTAATTTAATTGTATAATTTATAATTTTTATGACATTGTTTTTACATTGTGTAACTACTTTAACTCCCACACTAAATTATTACTTGTGAAAATTTGGAAAAGTCATTTACTTTTCAATATTTGTAAATATGTGAGCACCATGTATCTATCTCATAATTAATTTACCGGTCATGCGTTATATTTAATTATTTTTACCTATTGTGGTATAGTAATTTTATTCTAGGTTCACATTCTAATGTATACATAATATTGTAAAACATTTTTAAAAGAGTAACGGCGGAGTTTCTTGCCCATTCTTCTCCATACGAAACTACCTTTTGGAAGGGGCAACGAGAATCAATTCTTTTTTTTGTAAATTTTGACGTTCAAAAGTGCCTTTTATGTGCCTATTTGAAATAAATAATTTGACTTTGACTTTGAGCCGACAAGGCTACATACAATCTTATATGGAAGTTAATCCAATAAAAGTGTGCCTACTGTACTAATAACATCCCAATCAAAAGTTTCGTCACCCATAAACAAATTATAATAATTAGGTTAATTTTTATGTACATATTCAGTTTGACAAACCGATAACAAAAGTAATAAATGTTACAAAAATAATAACCACACCCGTCTGTCAAATTAAATCATCATTATCAGCTACCAACATGCACAGAGACGAATTAGGAAGAGCATTTTTGAATAAACTTTAGCCTTAAGAGGGCGCACATGGGTCCACTAGAACCAATCCTTTAAAATAATATTATTTCGTGACTGAGAAAGAATTTTTAGTTACTTATACGTTTTATAAACTTTCATATTGAGACACGAAGCAATAAAAGTCGATCTAAAGAAAAGCGGCCACGTATCTAGATCGTATTTTGTTGCTTCGTGTTTTCAAAATTCCTTCTCATTCACGAGATTTTTTTTTTAAGGAGTGGCGCTAGTAGACCGGTGTGCGCCCTCTTAATTTGGATGCGATCGACACAGTTATAGAGAATTACGCAGACGCTCATAAACAATTGAACATAGATAGACTTAATCACCACGCGAATGTCGAGGCAATCCAGCTACTTGATAACACGGAATTAGTCCGAAGACTGAGGGTCTACTCCCTAAGCACGAAATCAGTAGTTACGGACGAAGTTACGGGCATTTCCAACTCCGTATCACTTACGGACATAAGATTAGTTTGGTTTCAGAACTAAAAATGAATGACAACAGGATTTGACAGTTGTCCCTACTCGGGATGTGTTTGTGCCAGTCTGAATAAAAATAATTTGACATTTATTTTGACGGATCCACTACTTTCGGACGGTCGCGTATCTTCGTTGACGGACTTAAAGAGTAGACTCCTGAAACGGACCCAACTAATTGAATTAGTGTAGTGTAGTGACGTGATTAATGAGTCTAGTGACAGACAAACCGTAGTGATAATTGTCATGTGATAATTGCTGCTCCCAAAGAATAGTTGAATAAAGTGTCTTTCCCATAACATTAATAGGAACTAAGAAAAATCATAGGACACATTCTTACAGTAATATTATATATAATATATATTGGCAATATAAGTTAAAATTTAATTACTTAGATATGAGTCTTAAAGCTAGATTTTAGTGAAAATAAAGAATCTTAGTGAAACTTTATGGGAGACCGAGGAGGGTTGTAAGAGAGGTGAGTTGTTACAGAGCCCAATTCTTGGATTCTATAATCGTTAGCGAGCTGGCAACATCGCGTTGTCGCTTTTAGGACGCGCTAACCGATGCAGTTTGCCGCGGTGGCGGTGGCCTATGGGGAATGGATGTGATTGTGTAACGTCAATGGCGAAATAAATAAAGAACGTAAGTTTTTCACAAAAAAAAAAAACTATGTATGAATAGAATATATAAGTTTCAATTCATGATGTGACGTTATTCTGAACCAATTAAGAATTTTTGCTTCTTGGAGGATTGTGACAAGCTGTAACAACTCTCCTATTTTAATACTTTGTAAGGTTTTTAAATGCTTTTTGGTATGTTTTTGCATGGGTTGTTGTTTTATTGTTTCAGAATACCAAATAAATGTTCGGAAGATAGATAGGAAACACAAACACAAAACAACACGAAACACGAATTGTTTCAATTTCGTATGAAAGTGTGTTTCAAGATATTAAAGTATTGAAATAATGTGATTTTTTGCAGATTTTTCTTATTAATGAAAGTTTATTAAAGTTGATATTTGATTAATGTTACTTATTTACATTTATTTGTCCTATCCTAACTAATATTATAAATTCAAAAGTAAATTTGGTTGTCTGTTTGCTACGCATTCACGCTAAACGGATTTGGATGTAATTTGGCGCACAGATAGAAAATGACTTGGGTATTATTATTATTATAGTTTAGTATTCTATATCCTTACATAGAATACTAAATCTAATTTATTTCCTTTACATTTCTAAAAGCCCCTAACTCAACAAGGCTTAACTCTACAAACCTTACGTATTGGTCAAAATGTACGGCTTGGTCGTCGGTTTCGCGGCCGTCGCACAGAGACTTCTATGGGCTTAAGGTAAGAAATTAGGTAACTGGTCCTTCAAGTTGTGTCATGCAATAAACGTGCAATGGAACGTCCAAGCCTTAGATTTTGACCAAGGTGTATGGTTTATAGAGTTAGGCCTCTTAGAGTTACGGGATTGGCTCTACATTAGATCTGATAACTTTTTAACAGTGAAAGCGTTATGTAAGTCTTGGTAACCTACTTTACATGTTACAAATGTTTTTGGACGAAATTCATTTATTTTGTAGGACGCTCTAGTTTATTTTATTTTAGCGGTGATATCGAACTGATATTACACATAAATGTTAAAATCATAATCCTTACTTCTAGCATACTCGGGTAAAAATGGTATTTCTTGCACGCCAGCAGTTACTTTCTTCGTAGCCAACGAAAAAGAGTTTACTTTGTTGTTTATGTATATGATAATCTAACTTCCATAAATGGAAGTAGGTGTACCGATTATCCGTAAGAAATAATTATAGTCTTGCACCTTCCTTTAAGGGGGTTGGAGAAAGCAAGTTACAAATGTCTTATTTTTGAAGTGAAAACTTCTATAATAAAGGCAGGAGCAAAACGGGTTCACGTCACGTGACGTGTTGCGCCAAACTGACGACCCGCAGCGACCTGTGTACATTCTGGGGTTTTCACTTTTGTCGGCAGTCCCCATGACTGCCAATTTTTTTGTTGTTTGTATGTAAATCCTAACCTGCATACCAAGCAGCTTTCTAGGACTTCGTGGGGTTGGAGCGTGAAAATTATTAAATGACGAGGTCTAATAGGGCCGATGCCTGCCAGGGTCGCGGATTGTTTGAAAGAGATACCGTGGCGATGGCGCACAGGCAACTCAAGGAACACGGGTGGGTATTTTGATGTCCAACCCAAAAAAAATAAAACTATCCCGTAGAATTTGAGCTCTCTAGCATTATCTAGGCTGAAGCTATGAGGGTATGAAAATACGGCGAAACGCTTCGAGAAAATGTACGTAGTAGTCCTGCTTTTTGTTTTTGGCTCGCGTTGGCGAGGGTATTCCTGTGCCTCCAGATCTAAAGAATAAACTTGAGATTGTAGTTGAAAAACATGTTCAAACATACATACACACAAACACATGTGTGTATGTTCATACATTCAAACTGCAAATGTAAGTTTGTACGCACGATATTGAAAGATTGAGCATGTTATTTTAATACCACACAACTTGGTTATCCTGTAATTTTTAAGTAAAGAACTAATTTCTGTATTCTTTTCGAAAATTTAGGCTCAGTAGTTTCGGATATAATAAGGGGGGAGGGGAATGGTAAATTTTCACATATTTTCAAAAATAACTTCAAAACTGTTTATTTTAAAATTATACAAAAATATATTTGAGACCCTCACAACAAGCCCTTTCATTTGATATGCATACGGAATAGTTTGCAAAAGTTTTGTTTTTATTTTTTTCGTTTGCCCCCAAAAGTAGCCCCATTATTTAAATTTTATTTATTTACGTTACACTTCCGTGTTTGGGTCACAGAAATTCATATGGTACAAAATTTCAACCTAATCAATCCCGTAGATTCTTAGCAAAATGGCTGTGACAGATGGACAGACAGACAGACACACGAGTGATTCAAAAAGGGTTCCATATTTTCATTAGGACGTACGGGAACCTAGAAATACATTTGCAGCGTCTAAACCTTATTTCAGATAGTTCACTCGTCTTGTTGTGATTAACATTTGAATAAAAGTAGGTACCAACCGTAACTCAAAAGCGATTTCTAAATTATCTACGATACTAGCATGGATATGCGTTTCAGCTGCAACCGTGTGCAGCACAGCCTACAAGATCTTTGGAGGGTAAAACTGTGAAATCCGTGTGTTTACAACAGAAATAACATGTAGACTTCTGCCTGTGAAAATAACCCTTTTTGATTTTATACCTACTCGCTCTAATTTTGTCGTTTAAACTTTTAAACATCTAAGGAAATTCATCATAATAATTTTAAGGCAGATTCTTAATTCGTCCAATCATGCAAACATAGTAATTACCAAGAAAAAAATAATGAGACGAAAGCGGCTCTGTGCGCTCACGCATGCGCTGCGAGCTCGTCTACATAGACACGCGTCACATACGTGCGCTCGAGAGTCTTACTGAAGCTCTCATAAGTGGAGGTGGCTTCTGTAATTTTAATACCTTTACGATTCACACTAATGGTACTCTAAAATGGTTTGAGTGTAGTATTGAATTGTGTCCACGAGTAGAAAATTAGAAAACCAACGTGATAGCTACTTGTCGAGGACGTACTCAATTAGATGTTTAAAAGTAATCTTGTAAACCTAAGGGTACAGTGGTGATGGAACAATAATGTCTACTTTCAATCTGATTATAGATATTTTTGTTACTTCTATATTATAAGTAATACTAATTAAACAAATATGTTGTGACACGTTTTTATCAAATGATACTAACTAAATATAAATTTAATTTGACTAATTTATTAACTTAATTTTATTTTCATTACCACATTTAGAACCAATGAAAAGATTTTACATAAGACGTTTATGATTAAAAAAATGAATAAAACCATATGTTTATGGTTTTTGGTTTTGTTTGTGGTTCCAAAGATACGAGTTCTCTCTTTTTCTGTTGAAACTCGTATAATTATCTTTCCTAGTCTCCCAGAGTTGGTTTCCACTAGTTTGATACCAGATTTTAATACCAGCTGACTACTGATTGATATCATCCTGTATAATGTAGAATTCTAGGCAACTAGATTAAGTCATACGTAGTGTAGGTATCTTATTAACTTACGCCTACGATTGAAACACTTGACCTTGACTATTTTTAGCACAAAAGTGTCTGATAATGCTTTAACGAGTAGGATTCGTCTGAATGTCCTAATTTCATATTCTCGCGTTTCAATAGCCTTTTTCTAACTAGATACATACAGTACCGAAATTCTGAAAATATATCACATGGTGTCAATGAAAGTGACCTAATTCAAAAATTTGAGAGATTGAGTTAAGTATACAGAATGACTTAAAAACGAACATTCTATGACCTGACGAAAACATAAATGGCGATATTTGGTTAGAGCTAGAAGAAATTATATTTGCGTCTCTTTCATTCCAATGCGATTTTTGCACCCGCGCCCGCGCAGCATAGACGTATTTAGAATTACGCCAGTAGTTCGTACGTGAGGCCGCGTTGCAAGTTGTCGGCTCACACACTGTCGGCAACAGGCTCTAAAACATAGCTGACGATATGTGAGTGTACTAACACACCTCTGCCTAACCCTTCGTGGATTACAGGCGTGATGTTGTGTTGTGTGTGTTAATAAAACTAAATACATGAACTAAAAAAACTAAGTTCCCTTCAAAATGGCTAAACTGTATGGTGCTGATCCATACGTCATGTTCGTGAACGGGCGCCGTTAGTAGGGACTGGTCATCTCTTAGCTGCGAGGGCTTATTTTAAGCCGTGGGTACAACCGATTGTTGGTGTGGCGACGCGTTGCCACGCTATACGATAGTATGTTTCACATCTGCCAGATGTCCCGTGACGGCTCACATTTTTTTTAATTTATTTTTTTATAACGGACGGTTTTAACGTGCACGTCTTTTTATCGTTCTCACATGTATAATTTCAACATGAATAATGTAACCAATATTTTGTAACAATATTTTGATGGAAAACAGTGTCCGTGAAGTTTCTTGCTCGTTCTTCTCCCTAGGAACCTACTACGCTTTGGAATGGGCAATTAGCTTCATCTTTCTGACCGACCGATCCCTTCACAATTCAAAAGTGCCTGTAATAATTGGTTTATTTAAAATAAATGCTTTGAGTTTGTGTTTGAATAATAAGTTGAAACCTACTCCATACTAACCAAACTTTTGAAATCTCTGCAACACGTTTACGCCCCAAAAAGATAATAATTACTGTAGTTTGTAAACTGTCACCGCCCGGTTAAAATAGCAAACACCTTAGTAGAACCACAGATTAATTTAATTAAATAGTAGATAATGAATTATACGAGTAGTACGGGCCGTCGAGAGACTGCGTTCCTGACTCCAGTCAGTGCGAAAATTTTAGTAAATAATAAAGATCAAGTTCGCAAAACATGTATTCGTTTGTATGAAACTCAATGGCCATATGGACTGTAACTTCCTATTTGTATAGCAGCAGGAGAAAACGTAGAACTTCAGAAGTACCTAAGTAGGCTGGATGCAATAGAATTTGGTAGAGCTCTTTGTGAGCTCGTCTAGGAAAATCAATTAACTCAGCTTATCTCTGTCCACTACTGGGCATAGGCCTCTCGCAAATTTCGCCACAACACCAAGTTCTGAGCTTTCCACATCCAGTCTGTCCCAGCCACCTTTAAGGACGTCGGTCCTTCTAGGCGGGGGGCGTCCGAAACTACGTTTGCCGATAAAGAAAGAAAATAAAATACGTTTATTTGCGGTAAACATGACGGCAAGAAAAAACACAAATACAAAAAAGAACGAGTTGGGCGAAAATATGCGTCACATCTACGCAAAACGGCAATCGCTCAGCATAATGCTACGATCCTATGCGAGACAGAGCTCCAGCGCTGGTTTTCAGCGATACTTGGCGTTGACGTGATGACGTCAAAACCAGTACAGCATATGAAACCTAAAAAAAAAATAAGAAATAAAATAAATACACTATACCTAAACTCCATTTGAAATAAGATTAGAAATTTAAACAAACCTTTTTTACTGTCCGATCAAGCGATTTTGACTTCTATTGCGTTGGTGGTATAACAAATGGCAGCTGAAGTAAACAGTTGGTATTGTAACCACGTTTTTGCTTTTATGCCATCCTTATATATACGGAATAGAAGTCAAAATCGGTTGAACGGACTGTAAAAAAGGTTTGTTTAAATTTCTAATCTTATTTCAAATGGAGTATAGTTCTAAATGTATATTAACATAATATTTATAAAGTGGTAAAATTCCGAGTAACGACTCATGCGCCGCCGGGCTTACGATACGGGGCCATCGTCTGCCCCAACGGCTCTTCTTCGACACCGGGGAAGCACCACCGCCTTATCTATTTCAGCCACCAAGAGCATTCCTGTGTTCTGGTTTAAAGGTGCCGTTTTGCCGTTTATTTATTTATTTATTTATTTATTTATAGTTAATTAAAACGGTAAAACACCAATTACATTAATTAACATAGAAACAATTATTTCGTTGACAATAAGTTGTATATAATCTAATTTAAAACTAACATGGAACAGTGGACTCCCTTGCATACTTTCTCTCACAGAACACCAGACAAATATGTATAAGTTTATTCCATTCATCCGCAAACACATCACATTCAGGGTTGGCAGTCAGAAGGGCATTTAGCACCTTCAGAGTACGACAGACTGGGGATTCGGCTCTGGCAACAGTTTTGGATGGCAGTTGCGCAAACAGATTGCGCCGGCGGCTCTGCCGTTCTAATAACAGGCACTTGAGCCATTCGCTTTTTGATTTTTTTCTTGGTTGGCAACGCATCAGCGATGCTTCTGGTAGTACAGATGGTGGTGGCTGTAAACTTGGACCATAAAGAGGGTCGTCTGCTTGTTTGCTAACCAATAACTTTAAAGGCATGACCCTCCTTCAGGGGCAGTCAAGTAAAATAGGTGGGCTGTTACACAATTGAGAAGAGGCCTATAACCTCCTATTATGGTAGTCATAAAAAGAAGGCATTACGGTTTTAAGGCACTGTGCTATGTACCGACTGTATGGCTTTCTTACTCAACCTAATAAAATAACTACTGGATTAACTACGTAGATAATAATTACAATGTTAAGTAGATTATTGTGTTATCTATACAGCAATACTGTTATCTATATGACAGATAACTATTTGAAATAATTATTGTAATGTTTACAGAAGTATACAACGGATCAAGATAAGAATATTAATTTTAATACTCATCAATTATAATCAAATTCTACACGCCATTAGTCGTGTCCTCACTAAAGCGATCATTGCGCGAATACGTGACCGATTCGTTCCTTTTGTTCGGCGAACCTAAACGCGTCGTGATGCCGATAGAGGGCGCCTTCCTCGTTTCGGTTTACCGAACAAATGAGTGATACTTCCCCGGGTCCTAACCAAAGCAATCAGTCGCGTATTCGCGCGACCGATCGCTTTGTCGATCCCTTATTGTAATGTTTACACAAGTGGATGTAAATATCTGATAAAGAAATGATTAGTCATTTATATACGTATTCATTTGCACTAATTTCTTCACGACTCTTCACTGTTCATTGGAGCAGTGGTGGCCCAGTGGTATCGGCCCCGACTTAAGACTTGTAGGTTATGTTAGATCACTAGGTAAAATAAGTCTACATATTATTGATAATTAGTTTATTTCACTGCAACTAGAGTAAAATCACAATACTTAACTCAAATAACACATCAAGGGATAGTTCAACCTTTTAACTAGAAGATACGAACAAGATTACTCGCTGACACGAATCGATATAATGTTCAAGAATCTCTAACAATCAAGCTAAATGAGACTAACATAAAAGATACATTATATGAAAAAATCTTTTCGCATCGATATTTAAAATTATCCTTTTTGAACTTAAATGCTATCAGCTGAATTAATTATGGAATAATCTTTTCTTTATCTTTTTACAATAATTTTACTAGTGTATTATGAATACAATTCTTCGTAAATGTTACCAGCTGAATTAACTTTTTTGGAACAGTGTATATGTATAAAGTACATAATGTTACCAAATCAACATATTTTTGTAAAAGAAACCAGCAGGGTAATTACGTAACACACGAGGAATGGGTTTCATTTTGACAGTTCAACAACATTCATTGCGTTATTTATGTTGTTGAGCAGCCAATTTTTTCGAACATATGAAGCAATGGATTAGCAATAGGCTTCAAAATGATTCAGATTGTGATAGATAGTGTGTTACGCAATTTGGGTGTAGATTTATAATCATTTGGTAATATTTAACAGTTCAGTTATAACTTTGAACCCAGACAGGCAATTTACTTTGTCTATTTAATTTCATCACCACTGTACTCAAAACACTGAACTCGCGTGCCGCGGGTAGCCCCCACATGGTGGTGGATTTCTCCCCCTCACAGAGAGGAGGCCTGCGTCCCAACAATGGGAACATTATAGGCTGATTATGCTGTACATATATTAGATGAGCTGAGTTTCGAACCGTAAACCTTAAAAGATATACACATAACATACATAATCAGCCTATAATGTTCCCACTGCTGGGACTCAGGCCTCCTCTCTTTGAGAGGGAATGGGCTGTAATCTACCACGCGGGCCCAGTGCGGATTGGTGATGTCTTCGAATTTTTTGTTCTAGGACATGCCGGTTTCCTCACGATGTTTTCCTTCACCGTTTTGAGAGCAGTGGTGATGAAATTATTTTCACAAAGTAAAGCGCCTGCCTGGGTTCGAACCCACGACCTACATCTTGTAAGTCGGGGCCGATTCCACTGGGCCACCACTGCAAAAGATATACAATTAAAGCAAATTAAAAATACCTAAATGTACATAATGAAAATCTATAAATCTGTTAATTATAAAGAAAAATAAGAAAACAAAAAAATATCCTTTATACTCGTAATTACAAAAAAGGATTGTGTGGTTTTATGAAACCACGGTAAAAGTGAAACATTTTTTCACATTATAGACATTTAACTAAAAACCTCCTTCCTTTCACTTCATCCCTACTTGGCGGCCGACCGTCACGCGACATGCAACACACAGACGAAAAAGTTTGAAACGATGTAATAAAATAAAAGTTTCACGTTCAATCCACGTTCATTTCCCGCCTTAGCGTAATGTCATGTTTACCACAGACAATAAAAACAGACAAACACAATAAAAGAATACAATGCGTTATCTACGTTAACCATAAACCACAGAAAAGGATCACTGTGCTGTATTGAGTTAAATCATTTTCAAAGAACATTTTCTGCTGCATATGGGTATGTTGTAAATATTATTTACTTTACTTGAAAAATTAACACATACCTATATATCGATAAATGAAAATATTAAGGTATGAACACGATTTAGTTTTCTATAAGGCGTGGATAAAAATATTGATTTAAAAGAGTATTCAATACGAATTGGTTTACAACATATTATTATCTATCTGAAATTAACACATCATTTTAGTACATGAATGTCATCACAATTTTTATAGCCGACTACATATTTTTTTTTTTTTACAAAAAAACAACCTACTTCCAAAAAAAACACTAAAAGACGTGAAAAATAACTTTAATTTCGGAAATCGGTGTCTTTGGTTTTGTATTTTCGTTTTTGGCCACCGACTTCCGAAATTAAAGTTATTTTTCACGTCTTTTAGTGTTTTTTTTGGAAGTCGGTTGTTTTTTTTGTAAAAAAAAAAAAATATGTAGTCGGCTATAAAAAAAAATATGTAGGCACCTAGCAAAAAGTTCTAAGCTAACACACAAAAAAAAAAAAAACATACAGTTGCATTGAGTACCTCCTCCTTTTTTGGAAGTCGGTTAAAAAGAGGTGGTTATTATACCTAATTTGTATAGAAATACATGGAAGCATGAGTTTCAATGATAGTTCTCATATAAGCATGCTCGATAATATTTTATATCGAAATATTTGCTCCAATTCGACAGCAAACCTTGAGTGCAGATGGCGGTCATTGCCCCCGTCATTTAGGCCAAATGTCAAATCAGTGGCAGAAATTGAAACTTGTACTCGAGCCCTTTTTGGTACAAGGTATTCTGATATCACAAACAAAATAATTTCACATCTTTTCACGATTGCTAGGTCAAAGTCATGCTTTTTATTAAATTAATAGGGTATATGAAACGTAATAAAGGTCGTTCTGATGTGTTGAAGTATAATAGAATTAATTTATTTGTTATTCAATGTCAGTCAACTATTCGAGTAGTGCAAACACTTAGATATTTGCTCATTCAGTGAACGGTTTAGCTCGTAAAAAGTTTTATTTTATTTATGCAAACGTTGGAAAAAAAAGAGAAAACAAAAGAGGGACGTAGCCAGGTTAAAGTGAAGTGGTAAAATAAACTAACGCCGCCATCTTGTTTTTTCAATACAATTCCACAAACGGTTACCAACCCCTGTCATGTCAATGTCATTCAAGCGTCAAAAGATCCTTGTAGTACTGTAGCCTATTCAATGCCCCACAGTCAGATGTAGAACAACTGCAAGTACCAGTGAACGTGGAACTTCATCAAACCACAAACCGTAGTAAAAGCAGATTCACTAACCAATGCCTAGTCTTTTCCCAGCTACGTTGAAGTCGGTTTCCAGACCAATCGGATGCCGCTAAATACAAGTATTTACACGGAGCGACTGCCTATCTGACCTCCACAACCCAGTTACTAGGTAACATGATATCCCTTTTGAGCGGCTTCTGACTGTCAAAGATCTACCAATGACAGCCCGATGCACGGAGGGGTCTTGATATACAGGGTGGCAAGGATATCAACGCGCAACCTGTTACCAAGGGATTCAGCACATGATTCTGAACCCCATGCGTAAGGCTGTAATTTTTTTTTTTTCTGTTCTATACATTTTGACCACGTCACTGGGTACACATTTTTTTATAAAACATCTAGTTTTTTTTAATTTTTTATTTTATTTTAGATGTGTTTGCTCTTGACTCTAGTCTAGGTCAGAGATGACAGGGACAAAGTCGACGATGGAGTGAGCTTACCCAGAAGACTCACACTCACTTTGAAGAGATTTGGGTTTTATGCGGTCGGAAACACAGGCGCAGGTAGAGAATTCTACTCTTTTGCTGTGCGCATTACAAAAGATGTTTGGAAGCGCTTAGTGCGAATTGGTGGAATAGCAACTAGGTAGGGATGGTAACTTGCAGTGCGCCTAGATGTCCGATGGTAGCAGGGGGCCGGTGGAATGAGGTCGTGGAGTTCTTGGGCACACTCACCGAAGTACAATCTGTAGAAGACCGACAGGCAGGAAACCTTACGGCGATGAGCCAAGCTGTGAACCTTGGCATCCACCAGTTTTATGTCGCCAATGAGTCTCTTAGCTCTGCGTTCCACCAAGTCAAGCGCGGCAAGTTGGTATTTAGCTGAGCTATCCCAAAGGTGGCTGCAATACTCTATGCAAGATCGGACTTGCGCTTTGTACAGGGTTAAAAGCTGTCCAGGCGTAAAGTATCGCTTCACCTTATTTAGGATGCCCAGCTTCTTAGCCGCAGTTTGGGCTTTATACTCGTTGGTGGCGCCGAAGTTGAGACCAGATGTCAACTCCATGCCTAGGAGCTCGAGCCGATCAGTTACAGGAACAGATGTACCCCGAAAAGTAGGAGATTGGTTGATTTGACTCTTTTTAGCGGTGAAAAGACACGCCTGTGTTTTGGTGGCGTTAAAAGTGACCAGATTGTCATCACCCCACTGGGAGACAAGGCTTAAGGTCAAATCTGTCCGCTCTACCATGGCCTCTCTCAAGGAACAAACTTCGGTCCCGCTGGTTTTTGCGCTGGACAAGTATCTCTCTGAAACAGTACTGTCATCTGCGTACCCAACAATACCAAGCTGAAGTAGGTCATTGATGTGCAGCAAGAAAAGAGTTGCAGAGAGAACAGACCCATGAGGAACTCCTCTGGAAGCATCAATAGCCATAAGGTCGGAGGAGTAGCCGTCTACGACTACTCTGATCGAACGTTCGCTAAGGAAGTCTGATATCCAGCTACAAAAAACAGCCGGGATGCCATAACCAGGAAGCTTGCTGAGTAAACCAGCATGCCAGACTCTGTCAAACGCCTTCGAGATATCAAGCGATACAGCAAGTGCCTCGCCGTGTTTCTCGATGGGTCGCTGGTGTTTGTAACTGCCGTGAAATTTCTACACTAGGGGATCAAGAATCATGATTGTGCTGAATTCATGGTAACAGTTTGCGTGTCAACGTCCCTGTCATTCTCTATAATGGATCCGACCACGGACCGAGATCCATGAACCAACACAAAGTAATGATTAGGAGTCACAACTGCGATCCTCAACATTGAGATACCGATTTAGAAGTAAGAAGAAGAGAAGAAAATCAGATTGACGTATCAAACATTTCTTTTTACAATTGAAGACAAATTAATGTGTGCTTGGTCTTCTTGTTAAGCTATTCATGCAAAGCAAAGAGCATAATTTTAAGACAGTAGGATGTCATGACAAGTTCAATATACTACCTAAAGTGTTAATAAACTGCTTCATCGTAATGATGTAATTTAGTCATTAAAATAAAGTATTTAGACATGAAGAATCAAAATCAGAAATTAAGAGATTCGCAGGAGAACTAAAGTAACCGGCACAGCCCGAAGAATTTCCATAGAATGGATAGCGAATGGGGCTGAAAAAATCTGTGGTGGCGACCGCGTACTGGAATGTGTACCAACACTGCACTTGCGCTAGTGACTTTCACCAGGTCATAGATCCATCTTGGAAGCCTTACCAAGGTGAACCTATAACCTGGTGAAGGTCGCAGAAATTCGCTGTATGCGGGAAGCACAAGACCGGTTTGTGTGGCAGCACTTTGGGGAGGCCTATGCCCAGCAGCGGACGTCTTTCGGGTGAAATGATAATAAATAATGATGATTCAGACATACCTTATAACCGTGGCTAAGGTGGCTGACCTACCTACGTTTTGCGCCCGATTACAATACGTCTTATTTGCGGTCCCTGCACATTGCGTAGGCGCCATTCAACTCTAAAGAGGATACGAGTATTAACTATAATAGCTGCTCATATTGTATTGCATTTGACTACTGAATGGATGGGTACCTGACCCTTTGGGCTGTGACCTCAAGAGTTGGTACATTTACCTTGTTTATTTTCCACCGTGAGACGATTTGATTGGAGGAAATCGTGGTTAAAGTCTAAATAATATAACATAACATCACGCCTGTAATTCCCCGAAGAGTTAGGTAGAGGTGTACCTATAGTACACCCACATTTCGCCAGTTATGTTTAAGTCCCATGAATTAGGGGCAAGCCTATTGCCATTACCCAGGCACAAATCCAGACTCCGGGCTGCTACTGAGAAATTCCAGATGGGAAAACTTCGATGGGATGGGGGCAAGTCAATGGGAGACTTTGCCCGACCCGGGAATTCAATCCAGGACCTCATGCTGATCAGTAGCGTTTGCGACCACTAGACCAATGAGGTAGATGGCAAAATATTGGCAAATGGCAAAAAATATGACAATTGCACGAATGCAAATGCCCATAACCAGACCATTTAAAATTTAAATAAGTTTGTACTCATCAGTTATTTACAGGGCTCATACAATGCGCTACAAATCCAGTATAATAATGCGTTCCGGGTAATGCTGGGGTTGCCGCGCTTCTGTAGCGCGTCGGGGGTGTTCGCGGACGCACGCGTTCCGGATTTCGGCTCGCTGCTGCGTCTGCGAATCGCATCACTGATGCGTTGGGTGCGCGACAGCCCCAACAGCCTCGTGGCTACTGTAGCCGGCAGGGTGGATGGCCCAATAATATGTTTCTGGATGGCGACTCAAAGACCGTCATTCAGTTATAACATACACACACACACACACAGTAGTAGTAGTATTCAGTTATGTGAAATAATAAGTATATTTAAATGTGTTTTAGTTAGTAAATACCAAATAGTTTTTTCGTTTATTCTGGATCTCTGGTCTGAAATTAATGATTTATTATTATTATTAAGAATAGATTTTATTATGGAAATAATCCTGAATCCGAAAACAAGCAAAACAAAAAACAGCAGTTCCCTACATTTTGTCTAGTTATACGAACATAAATATATGGAATAACAGATTTTTTCGTGATTTCTTGGTGTTTATAATGATGAGTAGGTAGGTACTCTGATCTCCCATTAAGAGATTTTCAGTTATTTCAAAAACCTCTGGGCTAGATGCAGAGGGCCACCCCGAGTGCTCATTGTGTTAATCTGTCAACATCACTTCGAAATTTAGTTTCTAGTATAGCGTTGTGAGGAGTCTCAACGGTAAATAGTCGAGTGATGCTAAATATTTCACAATTAGTAAGTGGTTAAGCACATCACTAACATCATGGAACAACACTAATTTCCTAAAAACACTCGGGCATTTGAACTTCCACTTGTTTGGCTAGCAGAGCTATTCCCTGACCCTCAGGATTCTTTGTGCCCAAACTCAGAGGTTCTGAAACTCAGAGGCTGAGGACACGGCAATTAAAAATCGCACGCTGCTCCGAACGACGGCGGCGCGCCTAGACAAAGTAACATTCGATTAGCGATGAAACTAGTAGAAAAGCCAAAAATGTATGGAGTTGACATAAGCTATCAAAATGTCACGTGATCATAAGTCAACAAATAGAAATTAGCTAGACAATGTAATATCATTCGATTCTATGAAATGAACCGACAGCGTCGTTCGAGTACTTCCATAGAGATGCGCAGTCAAGTGGCACTTATTGACAAGCGTTATCGCTAGTTTTCGATTTGTATGATGGAAACATTAGCAAAAGCGATAGTGATTGTAGAAATAGAATCGCTCTGAAGCGAATGCAATTTGTCTAGGCCCTCTGATGTGTGCGCTACCGCAGTCCTACGGCCTGCTACCGACGTACTCTAACTGCTGCCCTTCGAAGGCCTTACCGGCCTCTTGCGGAGCCTGTGCTGACAGGTCTTCCGGCGGCCCGTAAAACCAAGGACGGTACCCTTCTTAACTTTAAGTGTGAATGCTCTGATCAGGGAATCAGTGACCTTACCGTGAACTACTACTAACTATAAATAAATGTATGAACCTTTCTTAAGCATTTCTTTCATCTCTCTTACAATAACCTATTAGTTAACGGCCTATGCAGTCTACCTGCATGGTTCTAGCTGTTACACTAGGTGATGCGGCCATCTGAGTGAGGTTTGAAGTGAACTGAGCAAAGAGATTAATTGATTAAGTTGCGTTTCCATGACCAATGATGGGTCGAAGACCACTCTTGAGCCTCAAGACCTTTTCGTGCTAAAGAGTAGGTGCGGTAAACGTTTGGTAACGGGTGACCTAAGTACCGAAGTATTTACTGTTCACAGGTGTTGTCTCCGTTCTTCTTCCGTTACTATTAAATAACTAATTACTTATTAGGATCGTCTGTTCGTGTCAATTTTCCTTGGAAAACTTAAGGTGTAGTTCACCATTTCATTGTATTCTCCTAATGTTTTCTAAGACCAAAGTTCATTGCAATCTAGGGTTACGTAAAGTAGGCATGGTCAATTAAAGTTGAAAAAACTCTAAATCTTTTTAAACTCCTTTTGCGGAAAGCAAATAGTACGATTAAACTTCTTGGTAAAAATTGAGCTTCTTTAGTTTGCTATTAGCAAATAATAATATAATTTACCTTATAAAATAATGTTTTAATTTGCGATTAGATAAGTAATCATTATCCTACAAACAACACGGTAAATATAAAAATAATATTTGTATGTATTACGTTAGTGTATTACATTGTCTTTAGCATTAAAAACAATTATAATCAATATATAACGCAACTAAGTATTTACACTAGGTAGGTAGGTAGGTACTAAATGAAATGACTAAGTAACTAAATATATAAATAAATACAAAAAACAAAAAGACACTTGGGTGTCGAAGTACCCCATGACCCGAGCGTTAAGACCCCAAAGGCCTCAAAACTGTAGGTAGGTAACTACAGTATTTGCGACGCTTGAGGGTCTCAGCAGCTGTAGCAGCGGCACCACCACAGCCATGGGGCCGGCAAGTTTATTATCAGAGGAGTGGATCTTCAGCTCCTCGAAGCGAGCTCGATCGTTTTTGCACTTCACCTCGGATATGTTAGGTTTTCGTTTATCCATTCACACAAGGAGTAACTTTGTCGACTTATGCAGAAAAGCTTAAAAATTAAGAGAATGTAGGATGCAAGAGCGAGAAAAGCGAGTTTGATAATTTTTGTATCGGGCCTCTAATGGGATAGGTTTTATTGTGTCCATGCATTCAGAACAGGACTAACTGTGTCGATGTAAATAAAGAAGCTTAAGAATTAAGACGTAGGATGCAAGAGCGAACGAGCAAGCTCGATAATGTTAGCATCTCGTCTAGGGTCGATTAGATTTTCGGCTTTCGGTACTTTGTTGACGCTTTAGAATGTAGAGATTGCAGAAAAATTTAGGAACTCGCCTCGAATAGGTTGAGTTCTCCATTATTCTATTAGGCGTTTTCGGATATTTTTTTGTTCTGAATGTTTTTAAATCTATATTTTATTTTGAAGCCAGGGGGTGCAAGTGCACTCTCTTGCACCCTGCTCCCGGCGCCCATGAGCACAGCCAGCCGTGCTTGGAACGTGAGATGGCGCAAGGGTATCGACACAGGTTGCATCCCACACCAGAGGCCTGCTCACCTTAAAGGCAACAACGTCATGCCATCTGGTCTTTAGCCATTTCTCTATTGCTACAACTCTGCCTTCCGTTTCAGTTAAAGACCAATTTCTTTACCTACTTTTCTATATAATACCAAAACTCACACTTTCTTCCCATGGGGGTAGGCAGAAACTAAAGAACGCCACCTACTACGAACCTTACATAGGTACTCCTTTTGCTTCGTTTATGTTCATAGTTCGTGTATATAGTTAGTTGACTGCCTCGTTGGTCTAGTGGTCGCAAGCGCTACTGCTGAGCATGAGGTCCTGGGTTCGATTCCCGGGTCGGGCAAAGTGTTATTGGGTTTTTCCATCTGGAATTTCTCGGTAGCAGCCCGGAGTCTGGATTTGTGCCCAGTTGATGGCAATAGGCTCGCCCCCTATTACATGGGACTTAAACATAACTGGCGAAATGTGGGTGTACTATAGGTACACCTCTGCCTAACCCTTCGGGGAATACAGGCGTGATGTTATGTTATGTTATGTTCATAGTTCATATGACTGGTCATACACGCACCTGACCTTTCTGAAGAACATCATCAATAAGGTCACTGTACGAGTATATCTTTCTATGGCATCCCTTCCCGGCCTTTCCACCACATCTGCATTTTTATGTTAACAGTAATTAAAATCATACCTAGGTGTGTTTATTTATATACAAATGTCACATATAAATCAACAAATGTTATCAAAAGTATTATTATTTTTATAACACAGAAACTGAATCTTATGGCAATACCACTAAAGAACAACCCGGAACAATCGTACACTATAAATAAATAAATATTTATGAAGACCAGAGCCACTAAAAAACACATTGACTCTATCATCGAGATAAACTGAAAAAATACACGCGATAAGCAATGCGTCAGAATTGCTTACCAAGTGTCTAACCCACGGGATTCAAGCGTGGTGTCGTTATACGGGATGTTTCATTATACATACGAAAATATCGACAGCACTGAGGAAGTAATCGTGTTAAATCAAGCGCTTGGATTCAGAAAAAAGTGTAAAATAATCAATCAAATCACAGTATTACTACCCATAATATGACATTAGTCTGTAATTGCTCCACTAAAGGGCAACGTTATTTTCTAACACATTAAATAAATAATATTATTTATTTATTTCATATTTCAAGCACAAACATAATATGTTTTACAGAGGTGGATTTAATTGCCACTGGCATTTTCTACCAGTCAACCTTTGGGTGATTCAGATACAAATCAAAAGCCAAAAAAAATGCAATAAATATTTATTTAAATATAAAGATAGACATGCCTATTACTAACTATACATATCAATTTATACACTTTCTCATTGCGTGCTGGTTATTTCACATAGGTTCTTATCTGGTACAAAACTTGAATGGTGCTTATGAAGCCCTATTACGAGTATTTATTAAGTTTCTAAAACCCCTCAACTACACGATCAACAATAAGCTGACCTATGGTGATCGAGTGGCAGACGTAAGAAAGCCACTTTGAGTCCCAATCTACTTCCATTGGTCTTAACGGTCCACAAAAATCATCTTTTTGCCAAGAATGGCCTGGAAGATGTACATGAGAATAAAGAAGACGAGAGTGATGAAGTTGACAATGATGGAAATCAAAATTTACATAATATGTAGTTTCCTCAAATGGCAGTTTGCGGTGTTTGAAGATGGATAAGTGGACGCCTAGTCTATTAGACTAGAGACTGGTGAAAGACTCTTAATATTATCGAAAATAATTGAATGCATCTACAAACACGAATTCAATGCTATCATCATCAATTAATCCATAATTAATTAAAAAAATAATTAATTGATAGGGGCCATTTGGCCTCGTACAGGACTTTCTGTTGTTATTTTCATTTTACTTTTGTTTTTATTTTTTATTTTTATATTTTTTGTTTTTATGAGTGTGTTTAGTTTCTAATAATCCTGTGCGAGTCTCAATAAATACTTTTTCTTTCTTTTCTTTCTGTCTTTCTTTCATAAGCAGAAGATGCATATCACGTTTTACAACTCTTAATTACAGTTGTATCTACAAATCGTATCACCGTCCGTAAGGCCGATATTGCTATCAAACAGACAAACATAACAGACTGTATGTAGTGACCAATTAACTATAAAGTGTCTCGGAACAGATTACCGTGACAGTCGCGTGCAAACTGTCCCGGGTACCGACCACGCTTGGCCACATCATGCTGCCGACTGTACTCGCGGTCTTCCTCGTTGGTGTTGACTGTTTACGTAAGTTTCTTTTTAGTATTATTTGTATTCAGAACTTAACTTACATATACGTGGTTTGAAAGCACGTTATGTATTGTGTTGGGCCATGGTCCACAGTCACTTGGAGGACAATCGTTACGAGCAGGTAAGGTAAATCCCCGTCCACAAAATCGTACTTTGATTTTTTCCCTGTATTAAGAGGCTGACAATAGCTAAAGCGCGGAAGGTATAGTCACTATCGGACTGCATAGAAAAGAAAGAGAAGTGCGATGACACAATCCTGGTAATTTATTGCAAAATATAAAGCAATTGTCTATTTACAAAAAATCTATTGATTGAACTAAAAAATTCAAACACTATTACGTTAATAAGTTGCTTGTAGAATAAGCTGCTTGTAAAAAAATCAGAATGATTACATGTATATTAGTATGGTTTTTAATCGTTAAAAGAAAATTTTAGAGGTATGTTCGTGATTTTTTTCTATCGTATCAAATTAGTTGTATTATGTTATCAACACATTATCTAACTAGCATATTATATCCTGAAGAATATCACATATTTCTCTGATTTTGTTTACTACAGTGGATCATATACTTTTAGGCATTATGAAACTTGCGTTTACGTCCTGTAGTCCCCTTAATAAAAACTAAAGTTCTTAATAATTGATTACAATCTAGCATAATAGAGTAAAAGGCGATTTAGCTCTAACTTATTATTTTACGTGATAGTATATGTGTTATTAATTTATAACTAAGAGTGGTGTCAATTTGCTCTTTTACACAATTCCGTAGGACTTTCTTGTCAGATAAATATAGTATGTCAGATAATAATAAAATGCTTTTTTCCTATGTTACATGTACATATAGCACAGCATTGTTATTATTATTCCTTCACTTTTGATATACTTCATTAACTCAAATCGTTAATCCAAACCTGTGAGGCCAGTTTACAGATTTATTTTTAAAGTATCAGTATTCTTCCGAGGATATAACGGTACTCCTCATAATCGGTAATCATGCTTTCCAAAAATTATTCGTCGAAAACAAACTTTTTCGTATATCATGTATTACCCACCGGCACTATAATTGCATAACACACTATTAACCACATATTGCTTATCCATTGCTTCATAAGTTCGTAAAAAAAATCCGCAAATAACGCAATCAATATTGTTGAACTGTCAAAATGAATGCCATTCCTACTGACAAGACTAGTACTTGTTGACAGGCCTACACTGTCCTCCCATAACAATTAACAGTTTAATTTGAAAACATTGTAAAGACCAAACATTTTTAAAAGAATAACCGTGGAGTTTCTTGCTGGCTCTTTTCCATAAGAAAGCACCATTTAGAGCTGTGCACCCAGCTTTTGACGTTTCATAAGTGCCCCTAGTAGTTGTGCCCGTAGTAGTCCGGGAGGTACCGTTGCATTTAACTAGTGTTTTTACGCCGATCGGTTGCCATTTTGTTCAATAGATCTCGAATGACTGATAAATGATCCAAGCGTCAGCTGACGCACCCGCGGTGGGTGTAGGATTAGAAGGTTACGGAAGGGGTGTTTTTTTATTATTAAATCATAGTACGCCGGCTGAAAGCTTTTTGATAAATAGTTTACATCATACTGAGCTTGAATAAAATCGTCAGCTGCATGGCATGAAATGCACTGGCGAGCTAGATTCGGTTGTTATAAGCTACCAGCTTATTACCACACAGGCGTAATCACCCCGAGGTTAGGAATCGTGGCTCGATATTTCAGCCACGCAATACAGGCAAATACGTGCACATTAGGGGTAGGGGTAGGGGGGGGGGGGTTGTTTTCCACGCGCGCCTCAAAGAGATGTCAGCATAATTGACGGGGTCCGATAGGGCCGATGCCTGCCGGGGTCGAGGATTGTTCGAAAGAGTTACCGTGGCCCTGGCGCACAGGCAACTGAAGGAACACGGGTGGGTTTTAGTCAGTAAGAGTCTGACACGCCCTTCCGCTCCGCCCAGAGCGGGAGAGGTCATTTGATGATTTCCCACCCAAAAAAATAAAACAAAAAAGGGTAGCCCTAACAGTATTTTAGTTACACTGGCGGACAAGGGGAATGGACCATTTATCAGGCTCTCGGCTGGTAGACATGTGCGTGCACATGTTCATGTAGCCAAATAATGTATAATTATTGTATTTTTAAGTTATTGTGTTTACTAATATAGGCTAAGTTCATACTAATACTATATGGATCCCTTGGACTGAATGAATTTTTTGATCACACGATTACTTGCACTTTACTGCATCCAATTAAATCGCAAAGACAATTCTAATTGATGGTCTAATTATTATTTCATTTGAGTTATATTAGGCTTTGAATAATTAAACTTATACCATAATAAAGGTCCTAAAAAATGTGGTATATAAACCCGACATAATGTGAAATATGAAAATGTTACAGGTTGAGCCAAAAATATTGGCACACAAAAAGCATGCTTTGTACATTCTTTATAAATAACTAGCTTTTGCCCGCGGCTTTACACGCGTTAATTTAGACTTTGACAATCAATTCTGATTATAATTCAATCATGATTCGAAAGTCACGTGGCGCCATCTATAATCATAAGAACGTTATTGTTCTTTTCCTCGGGAACAGTACTTTTTTTCGGGATGAAAGGTACCCTATGTCCGTTTCTGTACACCTGACAATGTATATGAAAAATTTCGGGATGATCGGTTCAGTGGTTTAGGCGTGAAAAGGTAACAAACAAACAAACTTACTTTTGAATTTATAATATTAGTGAGGATCTCTGTATCACTTACGTCAGAAGGGGGTGTGGCCTCATATTTCCGGAAACCTCACGGCAAAACGTCGTGACTTTTATTATAAACAATAACTTTATCTATCACTTATCGCTTTGATTTTCGAGAAAAAAATAACAGTTTTATTTTATCTAACGGATTAAAGTTCATTTCTGAAGGGGATATATATATAACTTGTGTGTGTGTAAGGTCATCAGTAATGTGTAGATAGATCTATCGCTGAATCGACAAAAATAATATCTACATGCCATTCAATTTTCAGTGTTAGTTCTTTGTGATAGAGTCTACATTTGAATTGAATGATATAGTCATCCAGTCCAGTCATGATTTTCATGCCAGAGCTGCAGAGACGTGTCATGACGAATCTGTATTATTTTTCGTATTGCATAGGTTCGACACGATACACATACGATGATACGATGCAGACAAGGTCAAATTAAACTAGCTAGCGAAACTCCACAGACGTGATGGGTATCCATATTTAGACATGATAAAATAAAATAAATAAAAGTTTTGATGTTTATTATAAGGGACTGCTGGTCGATTTGTTACATGAAGGATGTAGGCTTTGTAGGTACCTATTGAAGAATAGTTATTTTATTCGAGGTAGATCGTCTTCACGTATAATTATAATTAATGTGTACAAACTATTGTACAAAATTTTAAAAGAGAAACTATGGAGTTTCTTGCCCATTCTTCTCCATACGAGACTACCTTTTGGAACAATATCCTAGAATCAATCCTAATTTCTTACATATTTTGACGTTCAAAAGTCCATCTTCACGTTCTTTTTTCCCACCTAACCCGGTTTTGAGCTTTTTCATTACCCATAAAAGACGACTTTTTCGTCCGTCTGTTACATAAGTATGTTTTTATTTATATCACAATCCGTTAGCCCGGTGGGATTCCCCATCAGCAAAAATGACGAACTTCCACGCAAACTTTCTAAAATCCTTCCTTCGTGCTCACTTTCGTTATTTATGGAACTCTTGCGCATTTCACGCCTCTAGACCCAGGCGCTAGGGCTGTGCGTTTTCTGTCCGTGAATGACTGTAAGATTTCTACTAAGTAGACGCTTAACTGTCGCTAATTTCTAATGGGCAGAGATCGGATATTCAGATGCATATTTACCTAAAGTTAATTTTTAGTTATGAAAGTATGGAAGTGGATTCTTAAAGCATATTTTTTCGTACAAAAATTCCCAGGATGCCAGGAACACCGGGAATGCATAACTAGTAGTTTATAGAAGCGACTTAATTTTTTTTTAAATTAATTATATAAAAACCCGGAATTCTTGGATTGCATAATTATCCAGATGCATATTTATTTAAAATTAATGTCTAACCCCCGATGCAAATATGTGTATGTAAGGCGTAAGAGGAGGGGTGGTGTGAGTTAGTTAAAGTTATGATTTTGTCGATACAAAAGCGCATTCCATATTAGCCAACATCTCAACTTTATATGAATATACATTCGATTATCCGATCGTTACTAATGAGACACAATTACTTTTCTTTTGTTACCGAACTTAATAAGATCGATCGACAGATAAACCCCCTCATGTAATCTAAACGAACAAAACCTTTTGAGTTAGTGTAGTGTAAAAAAGTGTAAAAATAATAGTGAAAATGACACACATAATAACATATGAACAAAGTGTTTACCTATATCATTATATCAGACTGTAAGAAAGTGGAACGGACTTGTAAAGTACAATCAACACTATTCTAAGTTTAAAAAAAAATATCACGTAAAAAATTGAGTTAGATTAAAATTGCTTATTTGTCTCATAGGCTAGATTGTAATTAATTATTAAGAACCTGATTCTTTTTAATAAAGGATAAAAAAAAAAACTCACACCTACATAGAGAAGTAGCACAACTCAAAATACCTTTTTTTCAGGAAAAGCAATAAACGTTTACTCTGTTTCTATTTGACCGATTTAAAATTATTGTTGTATGATGTTGTTTATTATTTTACTAAGATATTAACTTGATCAATTAATATCTTAGTAAAATAATATACAACATCATACAGATTCCGTTTATCGCAATAACTCGATTTTGGATTATTTTGACTTGTGCCACCCTTTAACTAGGTGTGCGATATGGTGTAAGAACAATAACAACCTAGCCTAACAGGTAATCAAGGTTTGTAGCTATTGGCAAATTAGAGGACACTCGCCAATGCCCTTGATGTAAAATTTGCGTCACCTTTGCGAGTCTCTCGGAAAGGGATATCCTATGTATTGTTAGTGTGACGGCCCGAAGATTTGGACTATTCATTTATTTACTTATTGTACTTGTTACTTACGTGAGGCTTATAGACTTGATAAGACATCGAGATTTTTTTATGTTATTAAAGTTTATTATTAATTTATTATACTTCTTTTTTTTTTGTTTCTTGATGCATCGTGGAATTTATTTCTTTTACAATATTTGACACAACTAAGTAGTTTATATACTTTTAATACTTACACATAAAATTCCGGGTTAGATGCTCTAAAATCTAAATATTGGTGACAGTCAAAACACATTGTGTAATATAGAAGATCTAAGCAGTCACACAGACAGATACAAAGCAACTTTGTTATGTACTATTGTAAAGATTTGCAAGGAGAAGTTACCGTCAAACTCAAACTCAAACCTAAAGCATTTATTTCAAATAAACCAATTACAGGCACTTTTGAATTTATCAAGGGGTTGGTCAGTCAGAAACATGAAGTTAGTTGCTCATTCCAAAGCGTAGTAGGTAGCAATGGAGAAGAACGGGCATGAAACATCAAATAGATAGTCCTGTACTATAATTATAATAAAAACCGGCCAAGTGCGAGTCGGACTCGCGCACGAAGGGTTCCGTACCATTATCTATAAAAACGGCAAAAAAAACACGTTTCTTGCATGGAAGCCCCCTTAAATATTTATTTTATTTTGTGTTTTAGTATGTGTTGTTACAGCGGCAACAGCAATATATCATCTGTGAAAATTTCAACTGTCTAACTATCACGGTTCATGAGGTACAGCCTGGTGACAGACGGACAGAATGGACAGCGGAGTCTTATTAATAGGGTCCCGTTTTACTCTTTGGGTACGGAACCCTAAAATGTAAATTATTTAAAGTAGAAGTAACATTAGAGCCCTTGCTCGTATGCTTGTTCTACTTTTAATTTAAGTAATAACAAAAAGAAACTCCAAACAAGAAGTAGTCCTTGTGAGGCCTTGTATCACCATATGCCACTAAGGTCCACTTGCACCGCCAATCACTAAACACGTTTAGGGCTAAACGAATTTTAAACATCATTCTGTCTCTGTCATCTTCAAACATTTGACATAAACAAAATTATGTTTTAAACTCGTTTAGCGCTAAACATGTTTAGTGATTGGCGGTGCAAAAATACAAATGGAGACATGATTGAGGTGACAATTTTGCAAAACAATCTATTTTAAGCTGATTTTTGAGCTACGGTTGAGCACATATATTTTCTTCTACAGGTAAATTCATAAATTCAAATTCAAATATTTTTTATTTGTAGACTAAACTTTGTAGATAAACTTCCTCCTTCTACTTTGCTGTTGTAGTTGAGAAAAAAACATAAATAAAATTGTATTCACATTATTGCATTAGATTTGATTTGTGTGGCAGCGTGTAGTTGTATTGCCGGGTTCTTAAGTGGAATACAATACACGAATGAGTCGAAGGTCAACTTGATATTTTTGTGTTATAAATACGGTATCATTGCAGTACATTTTCAATGCCTAATTTGTACATTTTATAATAAAACTAGCCACCTATTTCGTACGGTTTTTACGACTCGTCAAAAAACGAGATTTCTTAATTTTACGAAAGATTAAAATGTATGTATTATACAAATAAACCTTGCTAAATACGTCGTAAGTGCATAAACCTTGTAGTCGTAATAAAACAAAAAATAAAAAGAATTTCAAAAAATGCTTTCACAATTTTTTTCGCTATAAATAACCAACTAACTTTTATCCTATTTATTAGTCATTAGCATGTTAAGTACAAATCGAATATTCGTGAAAATTTGAGGTAACTTCGTGATGTTGTTTTATCGACAGAATTTCAACATTTTGTTTTTCTGTTCCATAAAAAGTTTGAAAATATCATGTAGTTATTCAATTATTATTTTTATTTTATACCTAAGTCTTATCAAATTCATGAAAAATCAAATTGAAGATAGGCAATTTTGGTTACTAACCGCTCTTAATTGGATTTAATGAATAGCATAAGCGTCCAATTACCTGGCCAATTTAACCAGATGGCTGCGACATATTTTTATACATATTGAAATTAACTGTGATTATTATATTGTTTAAATATTTGGCAGATATCAAATTTTGAGTGGAGTTGGTGAAATTTTTGAGTGGTGTCCTTGGATGTTCCTTTACATATGTAGCTTTGTTTTTTCTAAAATAGCTTGAACAATTTCTGTTTAATATACTCACTAGTACCACCTATTTGTCGTCACTATCATAGAGGAGACACTTGCTAACAGTATTTTGAACATAATCACAAAAGTGTCCATATTTTTGTTTCTGAATACGAAAATTTTCGTTAATATTATTCGATTCAAATTCGTTTTTTAAAGCAGACATCAGTCTAGCCTCAATCAGCTCGAAATGATCATAAACATTGATAACTAAATTCTTAACGTTCTGTAACACTATATATTTATGTCAATCAAGTTTTTTCGAAATACTATAATTTATATAATATTATATTATAAAGAGGTAAAATTTGTTCGTTTGTTTGTATGTGGGGGTAATCTTTAGAACTACAAGTCGGATTTGAAAAAATACCCGTTTGCATTTGATAGCCCAATTCTTGAGGAAGGCTATATGCTATTTAACATCACGCTATGATCCTAAAGACCGAGCAAAAAGAAAATAAGTCAGAAAGAACGCTAAGCGAAAACGAAGTGTTGCGCTATCACTTCGTTTTCGCTTATGCAGGGCAGGTGATGCGATGTGACGGTGTGTCGGGGGAACAAGAAATTTCACGTGGACAAAGTCACGGGCAGAAGCTAGTGGCATATAAATTGACGCAACATCTATCGGCGTCTTTGAAAATGTTTAGATCTTGCACAATTTTAATTAATTGCTAATCTTCAATATAAGTTTTAGATACTAACAAACGACAGGATTTATGGATTTATTAATAAATCTGTAACTCTTTTATCGCACACACATACACACACACAATAATGATAGTAAAATCGCGCGTATACGATTGGGGATTGTAAAAATGGTCGCGTAACAAAAAAACGTTTTCGTGCTTCAATATGATTTTTCTTTTGACCGAAAATAAGTTTAGGTTGATTGACATCATGGAAGTTAACTCTATTGGATAATTAGGTCCACTTGCACCGCCAATCACTAAACACGTTTAGCGCTAAACGAGTTTAAAACATAATTCTGTTTTTGTCAAAGGTTTGAAGATGACAGAGACAGAATGATGTTTAAAACTCGTTTAGCGCTAAATGTGTTTAGTGATTGGCGGTGAAAGTGGATCTTAGGGTTATTGTCGAGTTTTTATGGACGAAAACTCTAAGTAGTGCATTTTATTCGACAAAATGAATCATCATCAGTAGTATTTCTTTAACATTGCCCTATTTATTCAAAGTCAGTCACTCACAGTCATAACCAATCCTTAAAATGACACATTCTAACACATATTTCATAAAAAAATATTTGCTCTAACTTTTATCATTTTTTGAATACATATAGTTATCTTTAAAAATGAATGTAAAAGAACTATATTAATCTTACTATGACATTGTCAACGTGTTGTAAACCTGACAGATGGAGCAAAATATTTGAATGAAAGATAATAATTTGTAGGAACCTATATTTACGTAGCTGTTACGCCTTTTTTGTTTGAAGGCTTGCAGGAGTAACCTTCATAACATTTTTTTTTATAAAACATTTCTCCACATAAGGAATTTCTCCTGTATTGTGGGTGCGTTTACAAACATTCAAACTCACACACAATCAGCCAGACCCGGAACAACAATTACGGTCATGCAAATATTTGTTCCGTGTGGGAAACGAACCCGCGACACGTAGCGCAACAGTCCACTGCGCCAACCGTGCCGTCGACGGCACATCGACATAACATCACGTCTAAATTCCCCGAAAGGAAAGGCAGAGATATATTAAGTGCACCCACATTTCGTCATTTGTTTGTTTATGTTTAATTAAGTCCCATGTAATTTATAAAGGAGCGAGCCTAGTGCTATCAACCGGGTACAAATCCAAACTCCGAGCTGCTGCTGAGACATTCCTAATGGAAGAACCCAATAATACTTTGACCGACTTGGGAATCGAATCCGAGACCTTATGCTCAGCAGTTGCGCTTGGACTAATGGCCAAGTTATGAAGTCATGCAGACTGAGTGAGTGAAACCAGTATGTAAAAGTATTCAGGCGATTGATTTTGTCGCCGGAAATCGTTGATTTTAATGCGTTAACTTTTTTTTTTTGTATGGATTCCCGCATCCATTTCGTGGATTCGTATGGGAGATATGTTATGACATTACAATGTCTATGGTTTTAAATTATTCTTAACACTTAATTTTATTTCAAGTTATTCAAAACCACATTTAAGCCTTGAAAATCAATACCTTCGAGTGACTTTTCCTCCTTTTTCAATATAAGTGCACCAGTATATACCTAAGATTATAAAATAATAATAATAACTCGCTTTATATATGACAATGAATTTATATTCATGTTGTTCTATATAAAGCGGAAAACCTTAAAATAACTTCAACTCAAAGAGGTCACAATGTTTTTGTTTGAAATTATCCTTATTTGAATTTTTAAGACGTTTTTATGACGTTAATTTTAACGACAAAGGAATGCTTACGTACCTACCTTAATTAAAACTTCTTCACGGTCGGTTTCTTTTTTTTTAACTGCCTGTACGTAGAATCGGAGACAACCGAAGTTGTCCAATAGGATCTTAGGGCCCATTCACACGTACCACAACCACAACACGTGGTTGGGCGCCAATTTTTATGAAAATTCACACGTAACCTCAACTTGACCACATTGTGTCGCTGCGATGTGGTGTGGTTGTGGTACGTATGAATGGGCCTTTAGTCTCAGTATAACTATTGCGCCCTTAGTAAGGCACCTGTCCCACTGCCAACGAGAAAGTAACTAGCCAGCTTTCAAGGAATTACTATCTCAAGAAAGATACAAAAGATAAGGTCCCGCGTAAAAGAAATACATATTATTATGTAAAATAGATTTTTATTTTTTCTCTTTGTTTAATTTAGGGACTTTTATATTTAATACATGACAATCCTATCGTACCTTATTACAGCTACAATACAAAAAAAAACTTATTAACCTCCTAGAAGAACATCAACTCATTAGGTAGACTTAAAACTAAGACTTACAAATCTAAACAGACTTTTAAAGGCATCAGACAGTGACAGAGACAAATTCTCGTGAAACAATCCTGTGTTATTTTTATTTAATTATAGATCTATTATTATTTTTTCTAATTCCGTCAACAAATGCACAACGTCTTCTACCTTACCACGTGTCCCACAGTTTGGAAAGATGCACTTTTTCATGAGAAATCCAAAATTCCAGATCTCAATCTGAGAGCAGTTACCAATAATCCCCTTGAAGTTAAGTAATGCGATTATAATTATTCGCTTTCATATTATATTGAAATTGATATCAAATACTTAGATATACGGTCTTTTGGAGCTGTAAAAAATCGAGCTTCTAAGACGTTGACTTAGAATCTTGGCATAAATTGCCATTCATTTCGCATATTTTGATACTCGAAAATAAATTAAAACCCATAGGATACATCCTGTTGACCTAAAATCATGAAATGAAATTTGGCTAGAAGCAAGGTCTCACAGCATAAATAGATACAGGAAAATATCTGAAAATCGTTCATTTGTAGATAGATTACATAATGTATGGGACAATATTTTCTCAACTACAACGTTTGGTTTGTCTTTCAATTCGGAATCGAAAATTTATAGGCGAATCTTAAAGTAACATTAATAGTCTTTATTTCATTCAAGTCGGTCTACTCTCCAATTAAGAGCCCACCAGCATCGGTAAGAGATTCACGAACATACAATAATATTGATTAATATAGCAACTTGTATACAGCAATCATACATCGGTACATTGAATAGAGCGGTTTCATCTGATTATTTTGCGTAAACATACTACACATTACACATAAACATAAACATCACGCCTGTATTCCCCGAAGGGTTAGGCAGAGGTGTACCTATAGCACACCCACATTTCGCCAGTTATGTTTAAGTCGATTTAATTGGACGACGAGCTAAAATATGGCTGACGATAACGAGAGAGACGTACCTTACGTCTTACCTTACAATTATGTACAATATCATTAAAAAACAGGTTAAACATTTGTTTTATCCTTACAGCCTATTTAAATTAATGATTATTTAAATGATAAATGTTTTTTTTTTTTTATAGATTAAGTAATAATAATTAAATCATTTAATTAATAAATGCCAATAAATATATACTCTAATATTAATATTTGTTATAGATAATGTCTGTTGTTGTTTTATTTTTATGTTTTATGGATTAATGTGAGAAACACGGTTGACGCGCGTGTAAATATTTCCGTTTGAAAACTCATTACATGGGAGTGCAGTCAACCACTCATCAGTGGAAACCGTTTGACCTTCAGTTGTGAGCGTCTTTATTTCGTAAGCAGTAAGGACGGTTTTCGCAATTAGACCTCTTTCTTTTTTTTTGCGTGGGAAATCAAAAACCCACCGTCTTCCTTCACTTGCGCCAGGGCCACGGTAACGCTTTCGAACCTATCGGACCCCGTCAATTATTGCTGACATGTCTTTGAGGCGCGCATGGAACATAACGCTCCATCGGCAATTAGACCTCTGCCGTACGATTCACTGTAAAAATGGTAAATGATAAATGATAAATGTTTTATTTCTGTAAATAGGTTTGTACAAACACTTTTACACGTCAATCATATTTTTAAAATTAGATGAGGTCGGCGTTTCCTATCTGACTACTCTGAGAAGAAAGGCCGAAACAAACTCAGAGGTCACAGTCTCTTTTAAAGTCCAGACATAACCTTGGTCAGATCATGTGAAGACCATGTAGATTTGTGTCTGAAATGGTCTTTTGAGGAAAAACCACACAGATTGAGTGGACCTGTCCAGTCAGTGCACGCATTTGTCAGTAATCGTGCAGCTCAACTCAGAACTTAAGGAGCTCAACGATTCGACGAACAATACCAAAGAAAGGACATTTGGGTGGGCCACAAAAAATGCTCAAACTGCCAGACTATGATTAAAATTAGCTGAGAGGGAAAAAAAAAGCAACAATGACCCACATAGTCTTCACATTCAGATAGATTAGGTGCGCTAGTTTCCCGGATAATACACCATGTTATTATCTGTGTAGTAAATTTTACAGTACAGTGTTGTTTTTATTACCATTTTCGTAGTAATTTTATTTTGTATAGCATAAGTATCACGTGGTCAAAAACTGGATAAAATGCGGTCATAAAAACTAAAAAATAACTAGCATTTCGCTACATAGCAGGTTGCTAGCATTTATTTATGTTTTACGATTTAATCGTTCCCCAATTTTTTTACTTCTTTAAATCTTTACACGTGGTACCAACCCGGACAAAAACGTCAAATGCGTTTTCTATTTACACTTCGTAACTTCGTGCTTTTATAATACCGCAATGTATGACACTCCGATAATTGATGGATAACCGGCACAGTGAACCTATTGAGGTAAAAACATGATTACCTTAATTGACCCTATTTAGGTAATCATGTTTTTACCGAAATGCACCGGTTAGTTTTCGTTTATTACCCAAATTAGTGAAAAAGATGACTGTTTGTAAAATCTCATTTTGTTTAAAAGTACCTACTGCAGGCTTAGCGCAAGCACCGTCCTGTCGAAGGAAGAATAGACAAAAATTACGTTTCGTGAAGACAATACGACGGCAACAAAGTAGAAAGAGTCAACTGCACTTTTTACGAAATTCAGTAATTTATTCACGTTTATCTTTTATTTTGCTTATATCTTGAAAATGGTATGTCCTATCGCAAAAATAATGAAAATTTCGACCCCCTTTATGGAACTCTTAAACCCCTAAAACTCAACATGTAGGTAATCATTTTTCACATTTTCCATACAAAAAGTGAAAAATTCCTTTTTTCCTTTCCATTTTTATACTTTGTGGCCGTCGAGTAAAAAGTTTTCTACCGTCTTTAGCATGGCGATTAAAAAATCAATTTGTCTTCACTACCTTAGACAACCGTCTTTTGAAATAGTCTACATTAAAAAGGGACCTAGATAACGATCGGCAGAAACGAAAGACAAAATGACATACAGGTTTAAGAAGGATTTTTACGGTGTGATGTCAAAAATGGAGAAACGAAATGTCACTTTGTATGGGAATGGCCGTGTCTATTCTTCTAAGAGATAGACAGCGTCATGCTAAGCCCGCAGTTTATGCGAGTAAAATTGTATTCTATTCTAAAGAAAATTTTAGAAATCACTTATAAAGTTTTGATGAACCCAGCATGGTAAAATTTGAAAAACCAGTTAGATAGATAAATATACATGTATATTATACAAAATGGTACCTAGTGCTAATTTGATAAAATAAAATAAAAAAAACGTATGTGGTCGGGGGACCCCCGTCAGGAACCGATACTCGCATGCACACACACACTTGTATAAAAAAGAATGAGACTGAAAAGGAAAGTGTGTATGGAAAAAATTGTAAATCTTTTATTTTTTGGATACGGGGTTTTTGGCTTATTTGTATGTCATTTATTTGTAATGTGCGTTTTGTTTGTGCAGAATAAACTATTGTTCTTTCTTTTTTTTTTCTTTTTTTTTAAAAGCGTTAGAAGCTCTCTTATAGTTTTCATCATCTTGGATTTTCATTTTGACTTCGCTATCTACTTTAGCATCTTCAAAAACAATTAAAACGACACCCATTATGATAAATTTGAAAACATTCGCAGCCGCCATCTTGAATTTTCATTTTGGCCTTACTTTTGGCTTCAGCACGCACGAAAAACATGAAAACGACACCTATGATTCATCATAGGTGTCGTTTTCATGTGAATTTTTTATGTGTTTCAGCACATGAAAATTTTCGCAGCCAACATCTTGGATTTTCATATTGACCTCAGTATCGGCTTTAGCACCCTCGAAAAACCATGAAAATTATCTCTCTCGTAAGTCGCATGGAGCATAGTCACGTGGCATAACGCTTTTTCATTACTTGACGATTTTATGAAATTGTCATTCAATAAGATTTTAGGAACTTAGAGGGTTGTGTTGGTGATTTTTTAATTATGTATATGCATTCTTGTTACGGTCACGAATCATATTTTGTTCAATATACAATCCAACACTAACCTGCAAATACAAAAAAAAAATTGAATTTCGCGGGCAACCTGACGCTTATCCCTATGTATGAGCTCTATTTTTTTTATCATAAACACACATCTACAATCATTAGCATTACGTATAAACTAATCTAAATAAAACTTTTTTTTCAAAAAAACTTGTTAATATAATAAGCTACTGTAGGAACTTAAAGTATGTAGGTAACTAAGAATATTTTTATGTATCACTAGGTTTTTCCCGTGGCTTCGCTCGCGTTAATTTAGACTTTGACAATCTATTCGGTTTATAATTCAATCATGATTCGAAAGACACCTGGCGCCATCTAGTATCATAAGAACGTTATTTTGGTTACCCTATATCCGTTTCTGTACACTTGACAACGTATATGCAAAATTTCAGGATGATCGGTTCAGTGGTTTAGGCATGAAAAGGTAACAAACAAACAAACTTAATTTCGCATTTATAATATTAGTTAGGTTGTTTTGTTTTCTTCTTGACATGAAATTAATTATTAACAATTTATTCATAATAATAATTATTTACACGGCAATATTACAATTAATAAATAATAAACAAAAAAATCTTATCCTTCATGCACAATGCAATTCTTGTGTGTTCAACACACGTTTCAGCAAGTAAATATATTTACTTATGTTACTTTAACCACATACATGCTAAAAAATTATGTTCAGTAAAAAAATAAAATTGTTGCGTAACTTGTATGTATCTATACAAATATGAACCTTAGATCTACCATTACCTTCTGGAATCGTAGGCAAAAATCACTTACGTGCGTATCTCTGCGCCCCTGCATATTCTTTGGTCGACGTTTTGGTGTAGGGCGCCACCGCGCACCGCCGCGCGTTACGCGTGTGCGCGGGAGTAGTACGTTAAGCTCCGCCTAAATGCGCAAGGTCATTGAGGCCTCTATACACCTTAAAGGTTTTCAGTATACAAGATGTTAGATTAAACGTTAGCTGTTCCCTAAATTTTAATTTATGAAAGAGATATTTTTTTGCAAGTATCACCTCTTAAAGTATGTCCCACGTTCAACCTGTGTATCGAAACAAGTAAGAGAAACTTTATGTGCTTTATGCCAATTTGGCAGTAAGCTTATTTGTATAAATATTATCAAACGGAGTAAATAGAGATGCAGGTGCGAATCGGGACGAAACTTTAAAAGGGATTTTAACATTGAATTAATATGGTTTGTTGCCAACAATGGCGCTTAATCGTTAATTATAATACAGTAAACACATTAAAGTTCTGTTTGGCAATAAATCAAATCAAATCAAAATATTTTATTTCACATAAACCAATATGGGCACATAAGAAACGTCAGAAGCTAGGTGCACGGTTCCAATTGGTGGTTTCCTATGAAGAAGAGCCGGCAAGAAACTCCACACCCTTTTAAAAATAAGGGGTTTTACAATGTTTCGAATTACAGCGTTGATAGATATAGGAGGACAGTGTAGACCTGTCAACAAGTAACGGGTACTCAACAAAATATAAAAAGGTCCACAAATTTACAGTCCACAAGGTAGGTTTACAACGTTCTTTTCTTCGATCATTCACAAAATATGGAAGAATTTATATAAAAATAAAAGCCTATTTAGACTAAATGCCATGATTGCCATTACTACTGTAACAAATCGGAATAAAAATCCTATCCACAAAAGCCATAAATAAGGAGTTGAAATAAGAATCCGAGGTTTATAATGTCAAATAATGAGATTATGTCAAAGAAGTAAGTAAAAAGAAACAAAAATCTTCGTAATTTGGGAACAGTTATTAGAAATTTACTTAGTGATGCCTTTAATGTGGTACCAGGGAAGCCACATGTGCAGAAGGAATTATTGCCAAACTTCCTTGTCTTCAACGTAGTCTTTAATGTTATAATATGCATTTTTGATAAGTATACGTTTGATGTGGGTTTTGAACTTTCCATCGCTAAGTTCTGTAACTGACTTTGGCAACTTTTTATAAAAGCGGATACTGTTTATGAGAAATGACTTGCCTGTTTTAGTTAATCTAAATTTGGGTATTACAATTTCATTTTCGCTACGTGTATTTATATTATGGAAATCGCTTCTTATTTTGAAAAGTCCTAAGTTTTTGCGAATATACAAAATACTTTCTAAGATATAAAGAGAAGGCAGAGTTAGTATTTCAATTTCTTTGAATTTATTTCTAAGAGACTCGCGAGGACCCATTTTGTAGATCGCGTGGATTGCCCTCTTTTGTAAAATGAAAATTGAATCTACGTCAGCTGCCGATCCCCACAGCAGAACACCATAAGACATAATACTGTGGAAATAAGCAAAGTATACTAACCTAGCAGTGGCTATATCAGTCATCTGCCTTATTTTTCTTGCTGCATATGAAGCTGAACTTAATCTACCTGAAAGAGCTCTAATGTGGGCACCCCATTGCAATTTTAAATCTAAAGTAATTCGTAGAAATACAGTTTCCGTAATAACATCTAGTTCCTTGCCTTCAAGTTTTAAATTTAGACCTACTTGGTGTACATTTAGTGACGAAAACTTAAGACATTTAGTTTTGTTCGCATTAAGTAAAAGATTATTAGCTGCGAACCATTTCGAATGACCCGCCAGAATATCGTTCACATGTAAGACTTCCGTGTCTTTTCTATTTATTTTAAAAATAAGAGAAGTACCATCAGCAAATAAAATTATATCCGATAAGTTAGCCATCATGTACGGCAGGTCATTAATATAAACTAGAAATAGGAAAGGGCCAAGAATTGAACCTTGAGGTACGCCCATCTTAACTAAGGAGCCCGAGGACGTCGCCCCGTTAACGTTTACTTTTTGCTGCCTGTTTGATAGATAGGAAAGAACAAGATCAGCAGCTTCTCCACGAATTCCGTAGGGGTGGAATTTACAGATCAGTGTATTGTGGTCAACGCAGTCAAACGCTTTTGAGAGATCACAGAAAATGCCAATCGCAACCTGGGAATTCTCCCAGGATTCCAATATGTGACTGATGAGTTTTACTCCCGCGTCAGTCGTCGACCTACGGTTCGTGAAAGCAAATTGGCGACTATGTAAAATCCCATTAGAGTTAAAATATGGCAACATCTGGTCTAGCATGACTTTTTCATAGATTTTACTCAATGCTGGTAGCACAGATGTAGGTCTATAATTAGAGGGATCACCCTTAATACCTGTTTTGAAAACTACACTGGATCGCAAAAACTCCGTGTCGCTAATAAATGGCGTTATAGTTTCTTAAATACAAAAGACTAATTTGTATCACTTCATTAACACGATGTGGCATGCTTTAAACCAATTTTTAATACGATTTTGGTCTATATTTGCCCATTCTTCCACTAGTGCATTCCTTAACTCGTGTAAGGTAACGGAAGCAGGAGAGCGTTGTCTCACGCATCTCCCGAGCTCGTCCCATGCATGTTCTATGGGATTTAAGTCTGGGCTGCGAGCTGGCCACTCCATGTAGGTAATGCCGACGTCTTGAATATACATATTGACCAAACGAGCAGTATGTGGTCGCGCATTATCGTGCATAAAAATGGAATTTGCACCCATATTCACTAAGAAAGGATCAGCATGCTCATTTAAAACCTCTTTTACGTATCTGATAGTAGTCAGGGAACCGTTTTCTATGATCACTAACTCCGTGCGATCCTCTGAAGATATCCCAGCCCAAACCATTATTGATCCTCCACCGAAAGGCACCTTTTCTTCAAAACACGCTTGATGATACCGTTTTTCTAGTCGTCTAAATACTCTTCGTCTCCCGTCGTGCGTAAATAAATAAAATCTGGACTCATCGGAAAACATAACCTTATACCAATTTTCATCTGTCCATCGGTTGTGTTCTCGAGCAAACCGTAACCTGGCCACTCGATGTTCTCTGAGCAGTTTGGGGCCGTTTGCTGGTCTATAAGGCTTTATATCAGCTTCACGAAGACGTCACAGAATCGTATCAGAGCTCACATCGTTGTGGTGAATTTCTTGAACACTGTTTCGGACCTGAACAGCCGTGAGATGTCGATTTCTTAATATAGTGTGCTCACGATGCATCGGTCACCTCGTGTAGTTGTGCACCTTGGCCTGCCATTTCCTGGTCTCCTGATGTTCATCTGTCTCTTGAAATCGCTGGAGTACTCTTTTACAGTTCTATTAGTGCTACGCTGACTTCTTCCTTCTTGTACCATGGTAATAATCCGTGTACATTCTTCAGGTGTTAACGACATGATATTGCACTGAATACTCTGATAAAACCAAGGAACCATTTGTAATGACAGCTCGGTTTGAAACAAAAGCAGAATAAATATTCTTTTCATAATTATAAATTTTGAAATTTTTCAAAGAGCAGTTCTTTTTTAAAATCTTTGTCTTGTACAAATGAAACCTCTTTAGCGATTTAGAACAAGCATTAGTAACCTACTTACTACATACTCGTATTATCTATTCTAGCGATCTAGGTATATAATTTATGGAGATATCACGGTTTTATTAGCCATCTGGATTTTTTGCGATCCAGTGTATATTAAGTACTTCAATGTTAAAATCCCTTTAAAAGTTAAGTTTCGATTCACCCCTGCATCCCTATTCGCCCCGTTTGACGGAACGTAATTATGTAGATGCATTGAAGGACATAAGTAGGTACAATAATTTGCATGCCGTAATATTTTTGAAACACGTGATAAGTATTCGTTACGCTTTAATTTAAATAAAACATCATACTTTGTAAATAACTTATATTTACATAATAGAATAATACGTATTTCATTTAAAAATTATTACATTGTGATATTTCATTATTGACACTGAGTCTCTTACCACATAACATCTGTGCATATAATAAATTTGAATAAAAACAAGTTAATGCAAGGAATGATGATCTTATCGCTATTTAACCTACTAGTATTTTAACCAGACTTGCAAATTGGAGTCGACCTCGAAAAGTTAAAGAAAATTTAAGCATTTTCTTTACTTAACACTTTACGGATTTTGCCACTACTCACGGCATTTTACATAACTCTTCTATAATCAAAGGCATATGAAAAAAAAAACTTTCTCTTTTGTAAAAAAACATTCTCTCTCGCTTTGATTTCTCCCGTATCAAGGATACGCTCCAATCTCTGCACATTAAAAAAGAAACATAACAAATCATATTTTGATTAATTGAATAAGTAGGGTGACAATGATCTCGAAGGATATTGGATATTTATTACACTTCACTTTGCCGTTACTGAGCAATAATAGATAATGCATTTAAATATTTAAATTCAGAACACGACTGTTATTAATGGTATTTCAACAAAAGATAATGTTTTAAGCAACACACAATGCGCCAAAACGTTAAGTTCTGCCAAAAACTTCGCTGGCATGACGTAATCGTTCAAAAAAGGGCCTTGCAGCCCAAAAACTGGTTCGGCATTGACGAAATTATCTGCAGTCTCCGCACGAGGTCAATAGCCTTGTTTCGGTTACGACTGCAAAAAAAAGCAACCATCGACCTCACGGTAGTCAGAAACAAGTTCTTTTTTTTAATAACTTGAGGTACGAGTAATCGGTGCTTGATTATGTCACTGGTTGAAAGTGAAATGTCAAGATATTGCGATAATCATTTATTGTCAACTATGTTTTGAGATTAAATATTCAGATTAAAATATTTGCAAATATGCGATTTTTGTTAGGTTTCTGAAGCTCACATAATTTGTTGGCTGTATTTATTTTGAACTAGGAAGTTAACATATTGATATAATACATACATAGCCTGTTAAAATCATGACCCTCCTTTGTCTTTGCCGTAGTCTGTTAAAAAAACATTATGGCTTAAACTTATAGGATCAAAACGTGTCAGGTCGCATAACTATAGCATACCTACGTTTAGTTATTATACAAACATGCAATTTAGGTATATATCCATTTTTTATTTCTCTTTCTGTAAAAATATTTCATGGTGTAAAGTGTTTTTCCGTTTTATTCCTTATTAGTACTTACATTTCCTTTTTTTAAATTTTGTTTACAATCGATTAAGTATCTTACTTTTCCCAATTTGACAGTTAAAATGAATGCTTATTCGTTGTGATTGTGACTTCAGTAAAGAAATAAGGTCAATACTCTCGAAAATTGTTTCATCAATTCAGGTAATGACGTAGATAAGTTAAAAACACAAAGTGTTTTAACGGTATTTTTACAATATTAAAATAATAAAACACGTACTGATATTCAGAATTGTGTATGCTTTTTGTTGAGTAAAACATCAACTTCTCAAAAACTGTCAGTCAGTCAATCGATTACATAAGATAAAATAAAAATAATAAAATTCTAATCAGTATATTATAACATAACATAACATAACGCCTGTAATTCCAGAAGGGTTAAGCAGAGTTGCACCCAAATTTCGCCAGTTATGTTTAAGTCCCATGTAATAACGACCTATTGCCACCAACCAGGCACAAATCCAGACTCCGGTCTGCTACTGAGGAATTCCTAATCGAAAAACCCAGTAACACTTTGCCCGGCCACACAGAAACGCAAAAAAAGTTATAATAAGCCTCAAATTGAGGGCAACTCTTGCCTTAAAAAAGTGCCGTCTAGTATTCGTTTTGCGAATACTAGACAACAAAGCAGGCGAGTACTCGTAAATGCATTAATACCAGTTATGTAAATGTACGGTCACCAAATGTGATAAGTAACCATGTTCATCGGATATAGCTGAAGTTTAGTAAGAAACCGATGGATATTTTTGAATAAAATTTAACTGAATTAATAGAAAGCAAACAGTTTGTTTATCAAATTAAATTTCATTTCAACTATATTGACGACCCTGGATTACCTCTTAGGGTAACTGTACATTGTACATTCTTGTGAATCTGCTAAGGTCAGCCGCCACGTGGATTTAGCTAGCGGAGTCTGACTTAACCCGCTTTCTACAGACCGGTGACAAAAAACAACCATGCGACTAAGAACTTGTAGTAACGTTTCGTTAAGTATAACAAGATTTAATTTGAAAGTTAGGGGATATTACCTGTCAAAATAAATTTAAGACAAAATGCAAACGCCTGGCGCTTGAGTCATTTTTGAATTAAATATTCTGAAAGAGTCGCTGTTAGGGTGACCATAAAGATGGTGATTTAGATGCACATGTTATATTAAAATACCTGGTTGGTCTATTGGTCCCAAGTGCATGAGGTCTTGAGATCGATTCCCGGGTCGGCCAAAGTGTAATTGAGTTTTTCCATCTGGAATTATTCAGTAGCATCCCGGAGTCTGGATTTGTGCCCGGTTGATGGCAACAGACTCGCCCCCTATTACATGGTACATAATTAAACATAACTAGCAAAATGTGGGTGTACTATAGGTACACCTCTGCTTAGCTTGATGTTACGTTATATTATATTATAATAATGAAAATGTAATTCGAGTTATCTACGTTGCTGCGATACGTTACAAATCTAATTCTGTTATTTCAAGTGGAGAATGTTCATGAAAAAATATTTTATGAAACGTAATTTGCGTACCGCCACTGTTTTGCAATAATTAGTTCCAATGATCGCTGTGTTAAACAGAGAAATAATTGTAATTAGTCTTGAAACCTCACTTCTTTTGATGGTATAATGTACGTACGGTAGCTACGTAAATCATTCTTAAAGAACACAATATAACTTGACGATAAAAATTTCAAAGAATATTACAACTGTTTTGTTATTTTTGCCATTGTTACTTGACGAAAAGATATATAAGATTTGTGTTTTAATAAGTTTTTGTGGTTTTTTTTTTTTTTTTTGTAAAAAATTGCAAATATTATATATATACTCGTATATGCGAGGCTGCTTTGGCCAGATTGCTAAGTTCATGAAAAATGTAAAGACTTTTACAGTAGAAAAAACATTACTCTCGTTCTGGGGCACATGGGTAAATAGACAACGGTGATCCAGAATTTTCTGGAAATAAACTTTACGAGTCAGACTTTTTTAACTCATCTTATACAAATCTAATTATGATGAAGGAAATTATCGAGAAAACAGATTGACTAAAATGTCTGAAATCGCCAACAGACTATGATCTAGCGTGATGGTCAATGCTCGTTGCTTCTTTGTATGAGAAGAGACCTTTGTTCTGTAGAGGGACTTTGTTATACAGATATTTCAATATGAGTAAATATGCCTTGATGATATGCCATTTATACAAGATCAAATTAAATTAGCCTTAGAAACTCTGCAGTCGTGATAAGTAGTATGTCACTTAAAAAAATATGAGTTTCTTTTTTTTTCGTTCTGCTTATAAAATGGAAACCCATCACGTCTATGAAGTTTAAACAAAACAAAAGATTATTAAACTGATATTTTCTAAATAAGTAACTACTCTACCTGCGATGGTTGAACCACTCTAAAAAATCTTTAGATCAATTCTCCTTTCTAACCGACTTCACAAAAAGGAGGAGGTTCTCAATTCGTCTGTATGTTTTTTTTTAATGTGTGTTAGCTCAGAACTTTTTTCTGGGTGAACTGATTTGGATGATTCTTTTTCTATTTGATAGGTGGTGCTTTACATGTGGTCCCGTTTAAGTTTGATCATGGTCTGACTAGTAGTTTTTGAGTTATCTTTAATAATGCATATTTTTTCCACTTAGTTTATATCGATGATGTGTTAATAATTTCCTGTCACTGTTATTTACACACCAAGTAGTGGTATACGAATTTGTGTGGGGTAGGTACGGCAACTAAAAAGTGAAAAATAAAAACTTTTTTTCAAAAAAACAACTGACTTCCATAAAAACATTAGAAGACGTGAAAAATAACTTTAATTTCGGAAGTCGGTGGCCGAAAACGAAAATACAAAACCAAAGACACCGACTTCCGAAATTAAAGTTATTTTTCAAGTCTTTTAGTGTTTTTTTTGGAAGTCGGTTGTTTTTTTGAAAAAAAGTTTTTATATTTTATCATGTTTAGATATCACGTCTGTAGTTTTGCTAACTGATTTAATTTGACTCTTTACACGTGCTAAACTGAGAGTAAAGATAAATAACAGATATTAATTACGTAGTTCATCAATGTTGATCACAATCATATATTTTTACAATTATTTCCTTTTCGTACAAGACTTTCTGTCTTTTTTATTTTCTTTTTCTATAATTTTGTTTTTTAATATTTTTATGACTGTGTTTAGTTTAGTTTGTGAACTTCCTGTGCGAGTCACAATAAATACTTTTAATAATAATATAATAGTATTAAATAAAATACAATATAATAGATTAATAAAATAGATTTATCATTATTAACCTCACATTTGTCATTGTAGATTTTATCCTCAATTTTTTTTTTTTTTGTTATTAAATGCAGCCGTACATTTTATTACTTATTATCAATCGTAGTTTTCGGCTTACGTTTCATGCTTTTTTTACTGTCTTCCTAACCCTTAAAATATATAGCTTTCAATGGGAAATGAGGTAAGTAATTACGTTTTTTAATTAATTTAAATCCTTAACAAATCGTTACTTAAACATTGAGTGTTATAAACATTGTACCTACAATACCTAAGTACTGTAGAGGTTGTCTGCATGTGTCAACCTTATGTTGACTGGCTGGATATATATTATCGTTGGTTTGCCTCGAACAGTCAAGCGAGTTTAAAATAAGATTTATAGAAAAAGTGATGGTAGATGGTTGAATAGGTAGACAGGCAGAGCTAGGGCCTGCCGGTGTATAATTTCTTGATAAAATATATTTACGTTCTAAGGAGTACTGCGTGTATTGCTTTACCTCTACGACCCTCTAGTAATTATTAGATACACGTAGCTATACCACAGTACCGAAGGGAGTAACGCATGTACCCAAATAATTAATAATTTTGCCGTCAAATATCATTGTTTTACCTGCCACGATGGTAGACCTAAAGTAGTTAGAAAAAAATGCCCGTGTGATCTGGCAAGAAATAAAATTGATGGTTGCAAACACTGGGGTTAATTAATAGTCAGTGGCAGAAACGCAAAAAAGTAATAATAAGCCTCAAATTGAGGGCAACTCTTGCCTTAAAAAAATGCCGTCGTATACCATTATATTAGCTGTCATGAAGGTAAAAAAAAACAGCAAAAAATGCTTGTTTGACAGATAAAATTGATGCTTGCAAAAACCGGGGTTAAATTGCCCATTACTAAAACGCAAAATACGCTTATGATAGGCCTAAAACTAGTGCCTCAAAGATACTGCGAGCACCATAAAGTCGGATTGCCAAATCGGTCCTAACATTCGTTGACAGCGTGGAGTCTCTAGTCTTAAGCCCTCGAAAATGAAGTGAAGTGCAGTTGATAAAACGCGCGACTCCTGCGCAGACGCCTCAGTATCACGATAATGGCGCGGGTCCCGATTACGATACTGGTCGTCTCGGCCACAGTTCTGGCCGCAAAACTAGTTACAGGTGCGTAATTGTGAAAAAAAAAATGTGATGTGTCTGTGATTTTTTTTTGGCGGGAAAGAGGATCGGATTGTATTTTAACATTTTGAGTTTTTATTGGTGATGGTGTGTTTATGGTTGAGACAGTTACTTTTCCTGAAAATCATATTTTTTTTGTGATTGTATTTGGATTATTTTCATTCATTTCAGTATCGCGAATGACTTCATTTTATTATTCAATAACAATGACATATCTACTCGTATTTGTATAAATTAAAATGAAATAGCTGGATAGTTTTTCTGTTGTAGGACAAAGAAGTTAGCCGTGAAAACTGATTAATTGAAAAACAAACAAGTAATCATGGTCTTCTAAGTCTAACCATGACAGAGACGGTAATTCTCTCAATTAATTAGAAAAAACCGAAATCGGACGATATAAAAAAAAAGTACTGATTCAAAAATATTTTCAACATAATGTTTTATTTTGCAAGTTTTTAATACAGTTATGAAGTATTTAGCTGCAATATTATTTTTTGCCTTTTTCTGTGTTATGGTTAATTTTGCTGTAAGTCATTAATAGAGTTATGATGTACTAGCTATTGTTTGTTTCGTGTTTTATTTATAAAATTATTAGCTATCTGCAAGTACGCAGAAAAATAGATGTTGTAACAGACTGGTGGTGCTTCCCCGAATGAATGACCTTCACAAGGAGCTCTTCAGTGATTGATTTTTATCATTGTCATTGAGTTAAGATTAGGAAAACTTAAACAAAAAATAACGACTTACAGAAATAAACATTTCATTTCATTGCTTCATAGGTTTGAAAAATTGTTCTGCTTAGCAACGTAAATAACTTGGCTGAATTGTCAAAATGAAAGGCATGGCGATTGATTGCCATTGTCATAATATGTCTTACGTAATTAGCCCACTGGTGCCTGAATTTGTTACTGATTAATGGCAATAGGCTCGCCTAATCATTATACCCAAGGGACATAGGACAAAATTGACAGATCGTAGTTCTTAGGTACTTTGACTTTATTTTGCTCAAGGATTTTCTAGACACACTATTTACTGCCGCTCTGTCGGCATAGTCAACGTACAATATTATAATAACAAATAACAGAAGGAATTAATTCATTTGTGGCCGTGGTAAAGAACAATGTAAAAAACATGTGTTTTCTGAAAAATCTTATGTTCTTGGGAAATACCTATAATTATAATTATATATTTCTTTAGAACTGCCATAAGGTCTATTATATGTTATTTCAAGGTTTTCCATTCTTTACCGGACACCCTGTACCTATACCTTATTTTTACTCTCATAATGTTTATATTCCTATGGACGAATGTGAATAAGAGTTTCGTACCAATAACAGCCTTATTCTTATGTTAATAATGATGACTTTTGCTCTTTTATCTGGCGAAATTTGGGATTCCTACTCTCCTCTGTCTACAGCTTCGGGCATTATAGGCGTGATGTAATGTTCAGTCTGTAAATTATTATTTTCAATGACTACAATATTCCGCGTAATAGTACATAATTATTTTGTTATAGAGAGCGTCAGTTACGAGTACCATACCGAATTGTCCATGAAAATTACAGCAATGACGAAGATAAAACACATGTTATCGACAATAGATGGCTTACGTCAATCATTTATTTTGTTAGAATATCTGTTTCGAAGAACAATGATAGCAGTTACTTTTGTTAACGATGTTTCAAATTCCGTCGCAAAATTCGAAGACCAGTGCCATTGACCAACCTCCACTGGGCCATATATTTTTGAATGGGGTCCTCATGGATTCCTTCCATCTGGGGAGAATGAAGGGTTATGTCGGACTCATTCATACGTACATAAACTCACGCCTTCTTCCTGTTATGTAGGTACGTAAGGACACAAATGAAACTACTGACAGCTAAAAGCTCCCTCTTTAATTCTGAGTTTAGAGCAGGGACGCAGCCCACGCACACATACACAATGTTGACACACACACATATATATATAACACTTCTCATAAGGTTAGGCAGAAACTATAGAACCCCACTTGCTACTCCTACTACTCCTTAATACTCTTTTTGCTTCGTTTACCTTCATACATCTGGACATACACGCACGTCATGTCACGAGTACTACGCGCTTGACCTTTCTGAAGTACATCACCAATAAGGTTAGGCACCAGGAACCACTACCATGAATTGGGGGGGTCCGGGAGATACTCGTACAATTCGCCATACCCCCGAAATCTGCACTGGGCCCACGATATTCTGGAAGACTTGGGTCCCAGCAGGTGGGAAGCGTAGGAATATAATCGGCTGATTAGGAACAATTGTGTTAATGTTAATTCTGTTATGAAGCCTAATTTTGACTATTGAAAAAGGTAACTCTGTATTGTGTGGTTTTTTTAAGTTAGAGTTGGGTCTTGGGATGAAGTCAACAAAAGTAATCAGGCAGCTGGGTTCACTTTGCTTGCTTAATGCAAAGATGATAAATCTCTTGTGACTAAATAAAAAAATTCAGTTTTTTTGTTGACGATACCGATTTCTCCGCGATTTCGGGCCGGTTTACTCGATTCTTTTTTGTCTTTTTCGTAAGTCGTTGGTAAAAAACAACAAATAAACTAAAGACACCCGAAACTTTCGAGAAATTAAAGAAAAAGAAGTATATGTGTATGTGTGTGTGTATAAGTATGTTTATGTAGGGTTTTGTTTTCTTTCTTTTCGTTAAGTATGTAAATAGTCTTTTATTTATTTCCTTTATTCCATTATTTACATATAAATTACATTTTTAAATATTAGAATATAAATATATAAAAACATTTAAAATTATAAAAAAATAGTAGCCCACCGGTATCGGGAACAGGGTCCAAGCTACCGGCGGTCAGGGTTCCAGAGAGAGGAACCTCCTAACAATGCGAGCCGTGTCTAGAAGTACCGCTTTCTGAATCAAGCCCTTGATCCAGCTGCCCAACGAGAGCCTCCTCAGGTATTGGTCGAGGCTCTTGGCTATTAAGCCATTGGCTGTTTTTTATTTATTTATAAGCCATTATTTATTTTATTATTATTATTTATTACACAGATACGGCATATTAGTATTGAGTACAAAGGTCCTGCTTATTTCTTAAAAAAAATCTTCCAGCAGCCCTGTGAAAGAGAAATGAAAAAGAAATGTAGACAATAGTGTATGAGAACAAGAAGAGAAGAATTTAATTTTGTGACGTCTTAAACTTACATAACGGGAGTAAAAAGAAACTTAACGAAGCTGAGACTCACTTGTACTCCCCGTCATTGTGATCATTTTTTTGTACTAGTCTCATACCTGGGAACCTTCTGGTTACGGAGATATTGAATGTCAAAGTTCCAAATTTTAGTGACGTTTTTTTTTTACGATAAAAACTTTTTAATGTTATAACACAACTTCAAATACACCCACGACCCCTGTACCTTTGCATGCAGCCATAAGAACAATGTTTTGCCAGCGCACTACAGCGAACAGTTAATTTTCACACCATAAATAAAAGTCGTTTCCCTGTAATAATTTTTGTGCAATGTTACTTAGTTTGATGTACAGAATGCGTAGTTGACGGCTATGTGATGGGTCTTTTTACACGCTGTATAATGAATAAAAATATATACTTAAATAAATACATAATGCTTAAATAAATAAACTTACTTATTATAATTATATAAATTCTTACAGTTAAGAGGAGAGGAAATGCTCTTTTACTCGATATTTGAAATAAGAAATTGATTTTAAATCTCGAATGCACGGCGGAATGTTATCCATGATTCAGTAAAGTAAGAAAAAGATTGGCAATGATTTTTTTTAAATAACTTTTTAATGGGGAATGTCGGGCAAAGCTAATTGTAGATGGCGTGATCATAGCTATGTCCCTACTAATTGACATTTCGTTCATTCGTTCCATTTCGTGTTCATTCATGAGTTTGTTTGTATTTCAATATTCCGTTATTTTCGGTGATTAATTTATTTATTTATTGAGATGGGTTTGCTCTTGACTCTAGTCTAGGTCAGAGATGACAAAGACAAAGTCGACGATGGAGTGAGCTTACCCAAAAGAAGCCTGTTCACTCTCACTTTAAAGAGATTTGGGTTGTATGCAATATATTAAATCAAGTATTTGAATTGTCAGAATTTTAAACCTTAAATATTTCTCGTAATTAATTTCTTCAAAACGATTCCAAAAGAACCACGAAATCTGTTCAATTAAAAAAAAAAAACTCTACGAACAGCTTTAAGCCACTATTTTATAACTTTAGGATCTTTCTGGAAAAGGTGGACTCCAATTTCGAAGTACTTAAGAACACAAAAAAGCGTCATTTTCGCCAAAATAAAATAAAACCCCCTCACGCCTTATATGTATTATTAGCTTGTGTTGAGAACTAGCTACGACAGCGCCATTTTGACAGTTTTTTTTTTGCTTATGTCTTCGCACAGTATTTTGACAGTTGCCTTCCCCATTGATTGCCTTAGGTACAGTCGCCACCACAACAAGTTACCACAAACTGTCAGATTTTCTCATTCGATTTTAAACTTAACCGTCAACATTTTAAAGATTAAAATCGTTTGGAGAAATTTGACAGTTTCGTGTAGCTTGATCTGCCTATTACTTTTTACTCCTATGGCTGCCGTTCTACTTAGGTAAAGGAATTTAATGAGAAGATGATGATGACGTCTGAGTCGTTGGGGTAGAAGTCACGACCGCTACCGCTGAAAATGAGGTCCTGGGTTCGATTTCCAGGTTGGGCAAACTGATATTTTGTTTTTAAAAACAGTTACATGTATCACCAGGGAACGTATATTCGGATGCATATTTACCTAAAGTTAATTTTAAGCAATGAAAATATGGAAGCGGCTTCTTAAATTATCATTTTTTGTAAAAAAAACAAATGATTATTTATTTAAAATTAATGTTTAACCCCGATGCAAATATGTGTGTGTAGGGTGTAAGAGGAGGGGTGGTGTGTGTTAATTAAAACAAAAAAATAACATTTAAATAATTATGCTATGTACTGTGTTGTTGTTTTTATGTACTAATTAACTATTTTATTTTTAAATGAAATATTACTACACTGATTGGGCGTAAATATTACCTCATCAACAACAACTTTTATGACTGCCTTTCGATCGCTATGATTTGGTCCAGTTTGGTGACTGAAATCAGACGTTAGCGGGACTTTTTCGATACAAAAGCGCATTCCATATTAGCCAACATCTCAACTTTAGGTGAATATGCATCCGAATATCCGATCTCTGGTTATGACGATAAGGTGTTAGTGACCTACAATGAGGTTAAGATACCTGTGTCCCTATAACTTATCTTAAGTTACGCGTGACAATGCCTCCTTTCAAATAATTTAATGAACAGATAGCGCTAACAACGCAGATTGCCAAGAACTTCTAAAATTAATTATACAAACTTTATACTATCTTCTTTTCTAATTACCTTCTGTTGTAAACAATTATAGAATTATCTTGATATTGATAAAGTAATTAATTGTACCACTTTCTTTCCAAAATTTCTGTATCTAACTTTGTATTTTTAACCGACTTCACAAAAAGGAGGAAGTTTTTTTTTTTTTAATGTGTGTTACCTCAGAACTTGTTTCTGGATGAACCTATTTGGATGATTCTTTTTTTAATTGATAGGTGGTGCTTCACATGTGGTCCCGTTTAAATTTGATCAAGGTCTGACCAGAAGTTTTTGAGTTATCCTTAATACTGCATATTTTTTCCAGTTAGTTTATATGGATGATGTGTTAATAATTTCCTGTCACTGTTATTTACACACCAAGTAGTGGTATACGAATTTGTGTGGGGTAGGTACCGCAACTAAAAAGATAAAAATAAAAACTTTTTTACAAAAAAACAACCGACTTCCAAAAAAAACACTAAAAGACGTGAAAAATAACTTTAATTTCGGAAGTCGGTGGCCAAAAACGAAAATGCAAAACCAAAGACACCGACTTCCGAACTTAAAGTTATTTTTCACGTCTTTTAGTGTTTTTTTTGGAAGTCGGTTGTTTTTTTGTAAAAAAGTTTTTTTAGCATTAGTAATGCAAGTTAGGTAGTGTTAGATGATTTTTGTTAATGACTGTACCTTATGGCTGATAAAAAATCCGATCGGTAAACGCGGCTAATGGTACAGTTCGCGCAAAACTTTATGAGCCCTCTGAACGTAGGCCCGAGAATGAAACCGCGCATGGTACAGTTGAGTGAGAGTCAGAGAGTTCACCCGGACACCTATACTGCGCAGCCACTCGCGTGCAACTTCCGAGAGCTATTAAAGTTTTGCGCAAACTGTACTTAGATTTTTCACATCGAGTTTTGGTTCTGTATTTGATTCTCGGGTTAGTCTATGTGTTTTAGGATTTTAAAAGAGGTTATGTAGAGCTGAATGAACCCGGGGAAGTAGGTACATATTATCACCGTATTTACATACTTTTATATCTCTGCATCATGATTGACATGATTCCGTTTGAGCAGTTGGTTGCTGATGAATTAATTATAGAACCATGAGACTATTTTATCTCCGATTGACGACTGCAATGCAAACTCAAACTGAAAGCATTTATTTCAAATAAACCAATTACAGGCACTTTTGAATTGTCAAGGGGTCGGTCAGTCAGAAAGATGAAGCTAGTTACCCATTCCAAAGCGTAGTAGGTACCTATGGAGAAGAACGGGCAAGAAACTCCATGGACACTCTTTTAAATCAAAATATGGTTACAAAATATTGGTTACATCGTTCATCTTGAAATTATGCATGTGAGAACGATTCAGAACGTTAAAAGCGTCCGTAATAAAAAGACAAAAGCAATTCAAATATTAAATTAAATTAAAATAAGCCGTGGCAGCTAAGAAATTACCAGTCCCTACTGACGGCGCCCGTTCACGAACATGACCCATGGATCAGCACCATTCAGCTCAACCATTTTGAAGGGAACTTAATGATCCAACACACACGCCACCACCAACGAGACATTAGAGTGAGCATGACATACTCTCAGCCGCCAGGGCACATTCAAGTCAATGAAAGAAAAACCTATTAAATGGTAGCTTTATAGTAGGTACATAGTACTGACACATGTGCTATGCAATTATACAATACTAAAACATTGAATTTATACGATACAAAGATAGTTTTTTAATTCTTCATCAGCTCCAACAGTAGTTTCAAATGCTAATCAATTAGTTTATGCGCCCCTGTGGAGCAAGACCAGCGTTGAGCCAAGCATTTTTATCAGCGATGTAATCCCCCAACTTATAATATGCTTGGCTGCATAGTGTGCGTTTTATACAAGATTTGAATTTAGTTTTATTCAAACACAACCAAAGGGTCCTACGTGTACGTTAGCGATCTGTGGCTGTTAGGAATTGAAGACCCTTTTACAGCCATATACGGGGTCAAATTAAATTAGCTAGCGAAACTCTGCAAACGTGATGGGTAAGTATACAATGTGTATCTTAAATAACGCACAACCTCTTAAGGGGTCATTGTACTCATCATTATGAACAACTTTTATTATGGGACCAAACTTGAAATCGCGAAAAAAAAACAGCTTTTCCCTATATTTATATTCGCATAACTCGTCAAAATGTAGGGAACAGCTGATTTTTTTTCGTGATTTCAAGTTTGGTCCCATAGTAAAAGTTGTTCATAATAATGAGTACAATGACCCCTTAAGAGGTGGTGCGTTATTTAAGATACACATTGTAGATATCTAAACAGGACAATTTTTTTTTTTTTTTGGGTCGTCGTCTTCTGGTGTTGTTGTTCCTTGAAGTATGAGTTGAGAACATCTGTTTTCTTTATGTTTTAACTTGTTTAAATATCGACAACTAACACGTCTGTGAAGTTTACACAAAGAAAACTGTTTTTTTTTAAACTGATATTAATTCAAGTGATCCAGGGGGTGATGACCCCAAAAGAAAAACTCATATTTATTTTTATTTGTACATGTTTCAATATCGATAGCTGTCACGTCTGCGGAGTTTCGCTAGCTGATTAAATTTGACCCTGAATACAATTGTTTATCAGCCATTATTATTTAACAAGAGTTCAACAACTATAGCCAAAAATAAGCACATTAGTCCGGTATTATGAAGAGGTTAGAGAAATAATTGAATTAAATACCACGTTGGTGGTGTGGTGACACCATAGTTATCGTTACAATGTCATCAAAATTGATAATAGCGACACAATGATTCGAGTTTTAACAAAATGTCACGTTTAGTAGATTTTTGTAGAGAGGCACGTATTTGATAGTTGAAACAGAGATAATCATTATATTTTTTATCGATCGGTGACCTTTAAATTGTTATCATCTTTCATCATTATTATACTTAAATCAAATTTATAATCAAAGGATTTATTTCAAATAAACCAATTACAGGCACTTTTGAATTTGTGAAGGGGTCGGTCAGTCAGAAAGATGATGCTAGTTGCCCATTCCAAAGCGTTATACGTACCTATGGAGAAGAACGGGCAAGAAACTCCACGGAAACTCTTTTAAATCAAAATATTGGTTACATCATTCATGTTGTAATTATGCATGTGGGAACGATGCAGAACGGTAAAAGCGTCCGTAATAAAAAGACAAAAGTAATTGAAATATTAAATTAAATTAAAATAAGTCGTGGCAGCTAAGGTATCTAACAATAATAATAGAAATGGTTGAATAAAACATTTCCAAAAAGAATAAGAAGAAAATGACCAGTCTCTACTGATGGCGCCCGTTCACTTGAAGGTGATAGGTCTCATTGTGACCGTCAAAAGATAAGCACTGCCTCGACTTTGCCTGACTGCCTTTTTAGTCCAGTGGTCGCAAGAGCTACTGCTGAGCATGAGGCCCTGGGTTCGATGCCCAGGGCCGGCAGTCTCGACATAGCGACGCTGTCACAAACTACCGATTGCTCAATATTAAGGTAGAACCTCAGTTGTAGCCGGCAGAATTCAATTTTTCTTTGAATAAGACGATTTATATGAAATTGATGATTATTATTCGATAAATATATAATTCCCACACTCGAGAATCGCATTTTGATCAACATACGACGTAAAACAGAGTTGCAATTTGCAAAAAACTAAAGAAAATTTGAATTTTGCGGACTACAACTAAGGATTCACCTTAATATTTAGCGATCGGTAGTTTGCGACAGCGTCGCTATCTAGTCGAGACTGCCGGCCCTGGTCCATCAAGAATTTAGCAGTAGCTGCCCGGAGTCTGATTTGTACCCGGTTGATGGCAATAGGCTCGCCTCTTATTAAATGGAACTTAAATTAAACATAACTGGCGAAATGTGGTTGTACCTGCTATGCATACACCTCTGCCTAACCCTTCGGGGATTAAAAGTATGATGATATGCCTATGTTAAAGATAAATGAAATATAATTTTGTGATAGTTTTGTTGTTTTCTGCAGTCGGATTAACTTTGTCTGATTATGTAGAAACTATGTTTTTACATAATAAACATCGATAAAACGAGATTGATTATCTAATTTTAATCTTATAATCAGAGAATAAATAGAATTACCTTTCGATGTCGGTTTGTTATGTTGTAATATGTTGCATTTGCATGTAACATATTATATAACACAATGCTAATTGATTATTTGAGAGTTGTGATTCTAAAATAATCAATTAGTATATGCCATAATCAATCATCAATAAAATTAACAGAATATGTGATTTTAAATTTATTTTTTATTTTTTCATAAACTTACTTTTTACAGAAATCATTACATAACATAACATAGCATGACGCCTTTATTCCCCGAAAGGTTAGGCAGAGGTGTACCTATAGCACACCCACATTTCGCCAGTTATGTTTTTAAGTCCCATGTAATAGGTGGCGAGCCTATTGCCATCAACCGGGCACAAATCCAGATTTCGGGCTGCTACTGAGAAATTCCAGATGGAAAAACCCAATAACACTTTGCCCGACCCGAGAATCGAACCCGAGACATCATGTTCAGCAGTAGCGCTTGCGACCACTAGACCAACGAGGCAGTCTGACAGAAAACATTGTCATACTAAAATAATTCATTTGACAATTTGCATGATTATCGGGCATCGGCAATTCTAAGAAGGCACTGTCAAATGGGGTGAATAGGGATGCAGAGGTGAATCCACAGGAAAATGTAAAAATGTTAAAAAAGGGGTGAAACGACACGAAACTTAAAAAGGGATTTTAACATTGAAATAATATAAAGAAGAAGAAGAAAATACGTTTATCAACCCGCCATAGCGTTATTGTTTGCCAACAAGGGCCCTTTATCGTTAATTATAATACAGTAAACACTTTACAGTCCTTTTTGGCAACAAACTATATTATTTCAATGTTAAAATGCCTTTTAAAGTTTCGTTCCGATTCACCCCTGCACCTCTATTCACCCCGTTTGACGGTACTTTTTATTCCAGGAGTACGTTCTCGTAGGAAAAAATCCAACCTCCACGAAGGCGAAACTGCGGTCAAACGGTCAATATAAATAATAGCTAAAGTCGCACACCTGACATTTACTTATTACTGCCAGACTCATAAAAATGAAATAATAAATAATTCATAGAACGCATCCGCATAAACACCTAAACCACTGTGTTATAATCAGTGATCGGAGTAGGTAGATTGATTTTTAGTACTTGTATCATAAATGCACACAGAAAGAATAACATGGATAAGCCATTTTTCCGGAAAGTAATTCCGGTATTTCCGGATTCAATTAAATATTGTTAATGTTGGTAGTGATATTATTACTACTCAATTCAAAATTTAAAGGAAGGTATCAAAACTAAATTAATTCATTATTTATCTGTTGAATAATAAAAATAGGAAGAATAATAAAGAATAAAATTGCTCATTTTATTACAATTCCTACCTTTTTTTTGAGGATGGCAAATCATCAAATGACTCCTTCCACTCTGGCAGAATACAATTCCTACATAAGTTCCGTTTTTTTTTTAATAATCCACCAATTCCGGAGGAATGTCCATAGTAATATATACGTTTCGGATCAATGACCCCAGTTCAATCTACCTACTCCGATCACTGGTTATAATCATATCAACAAGTTATCTAAAATGAATGTTCGTACATGAATCAATCAGCGAAGTAAACAAAAAACATTAACATCACATATTTTTTGTTGCCGACGATCTCGAATTTTGCGCGACGGAACCGGTCCCAGTCAAATATGTTACAAGGTTGATCAGAATCTATCAGAATAATAAAACTTAATGCACATCACCTGCAGGTCTTACAATCAATATATAAGTAGTTAATTCGTTGTGTAGAATGAATAATAATTAACAATATTACCTACTTATGCTTGTTTTATTTTATCAATTAGGATTTTGGAAAATATTTCCATTAATTTATTACATAGTCTGTAAGATATAGTATAATAGCACCAATAGTTATGGTGCTTGTACATAAGCGCAAAATGTACGGGCCGGGTGCTCCAAATGAGTGGGATACATGCGCCAATTGAGCGGGATACATGCGCCAAATGAGCGGTATACATGCGCCAATTGAGCGGGATACATGCGCAGTGTACCTACCTACACGATGCAAATAATTTCAGCGGTCTTACATGTAGGACCTATCTGTGCGCTATTTGAGATAGATAGAATAGATCTGTGCGCTATCTGAGATAGACGTCAACCAATAATTGTTGCCGCTGGGGAGTTTAGGGGTGGATATTGCCACCAGACAATCTCTAAGGCGTTGCCCAAACGTAGGACACCATAAAACGCTTAGCTTTTTGTTGCACAATTAGGTGTATTTGTACGTATTACAAGCCATAAAAAATTAGTGTATTGTCAAATATTCAAAGACAGGACTTATTCCATAAAAAACATAAATATTAAAAAAATGTATCACGATAAAAAATCGTAAAACAGAGCTCAAAAATTTATTTTTCGTCTCATAATTCTCAATATTTTTAGCGTTACCTATCATATTTTATGTAATGATAATAAAAGGAATTCAATCAACTAAAGAAATACCAAAAAATTATACCACAGAGCCGTCCATTTAAGTTTTAACTGAATTAAAACTGCAAAATTTGGTGATCATTCGATTCAACTAACATCAAATACATCGCTGTTTTGAACCTTATTTGTTGCTGCGATACGCTATTGTCAATACAAATTTGCTTCTTACCGCACCTTAAATTGTGAGCATTATAAGATTAAAATGCATTGATAGATTTCGATGATACATGATCTTTAAAACCATAAAAACAAAACCGATAAAAAACCAACACAAAAAAAAAAAAAAAACATTTTTAAAACACAATTATTTCAATACGTTGTATCAGTTAAAACATCGTTCCCAAGCACAAACCCGCGACTTCAGAATATTTTCGTTCATTTGCCGCTTGTTTTCCGGTCCTTATCAATCATATGTAACTTATTCCCGTCAGTTATCAGTTCCCCGAGCTACATGAACCTCGCATCACCTAACAAATATTAGTTTTAACGAAAATACTGCAAAACAAGAGCAGATAAACTTATTAAAGGAACAAATAATCAAATTAAACCACAATTTTTACAGGAGATGTAACGGCATCGGTACCAAAACCGAAAAAAGTCCTGGATACCTTCATGAATCCAGCGTACATACCAGCAGAAGAAAAGCATCAGTCTTTCTGGAAGAAGTCGGCTGCCCAGACCCTGAAAGCCAAGCTCGTAGAGAAACCAAACACGAACAAAGCGAAAAATGGAATCTTGTTCATCGGTGATGGGATGTCGTTAGCTACTGTCATGGCTGCCAGGACATTTTCTGGTCAACTTGAGCAGAGTCTCGGTGAGGAGTCAGTGTTGGATTTTGAAACGTTTCCAGTCAGTGGATTGGCCAGGGTGAGCATTAATTATTTCTTTAATTAAATACAACTTCATCAATAAAGAAGCTATAGATTATTATGGATTTGGACATCAATGCAAGTTATTTCTCTCCAGCTTAGGACGCCATTCAAGTGGTAACAATTGGTCGTTTCAATTGAAACTCTGGCAACCTTAAAGGCTCCTTATAAAAATAAAGTAATTATTGCAATTACATAAAATGCTTTTAAACACATGAGTTGGAGATCAAGAAGATGCTTGTGTTAGGTGAATCCACCCCTCCACTTAGCATTATAACGGTCATTCAATTGTAAAACGAAAACAAAGATAAAGAAAAATATATGTAATCTAAGTATAAAATATTGCGCTATTGTGAGCGAGTTTTAGAGTGTGTATGCGTGTGTGTGTGTGTGTGTGTGTAATAGTGTGCGTGTGGATTGTGTATATGAGATAATTTAAGTTGAGTTTATCTTTTTAGTTTTTAGGTTTCGGTTTAGGATCAGGTTTAGGTTAGCCCTGCGAGAACGTCTTGGGATCGGAATAAGCCAGGCACAGCTTCCTCCACTAACAACTTCGCTACGGGGGTCCTATTAATTATAGGATAGATTATGGAAGCGATGATACCAAAGCCTCAATCTCCTCGTAGGTTCCTTATAACTTATAATAAATAGATCGTTGTGTAACATCTATGGTGCATTTTAAACTAGCTATAATTATAAATGCGTGATAAATACTATTGATGCTTGTAGTTTTCACGCCAATGCGTGAAAAGTCATAATTTTACATAAAATAGTAAGTTAGCATAATCTTAATCAGCCAATAATGTTCCCACTGCTGGGCAAAGACCTCCTCTTTTTGTGAGAAATGAGATAATCTACCACGCGGGTCCAGTTGGTGGATGTTACATGTCTTTGAATTTTTGAGAGCAGTGGTGATGAAAAGTTAATACATAAATAGGTAAGTAGGCAGAAACTACAGAACGCCGCCTGCTACGATCCTTACATACTCCTTTTGCCTCGTTTACGTTCATACATCAATATCATAAAAGTTAATTTAAATCACAATAAAAATGCTATCTAAGAATTTCCCTATTTGTAAAGCCTAGAAAAACAAAATGAGGAAGGAAGCAAGCCAAAGTAAAATCGCTTCCATAAAGTATTGTCCAAAATTGTTGAACCCACAAAAAAAAAGATTAATTTGTTCAATGAAGCGGAAAACACGAAGAAGTACTTCGAACAAACTGCTTTAGTACGTGTCTGTACAATGATTATAATAAAATGTTTTACTCCTAGATTCCGCCTATATTAGCTAAGTGAGGACAGAATACTGTGGGGAATGTTAAGGCTCCCGCAGACAAGCGCGACGCGGCACTGGTAGAACACAAACTTCATGGAAATTGTTCTACCAGAATCGCGTCGCGCCTGTCTGCGGTAGCTTTTGATATTTGTTAGCTGACCGCAGTCCCTTCCGTTTACTTTTCCCATTCAGTCTTACGCCTGCTTGCACCATATATCACTAAACACGTTTAGCGCTAAGCAAATTAAACTAGTTCTGTTAATGTCAATCGTTTGAAGATGACAGCGTCAGTATTAGGGTTTTAAAGGACCTAGTACAAGTATTTTTATCTCACGAAGTGACGCGAGCTTTACATGTGATAACCAAGTATACAAACACGTTTTGAATGTGTGCGCGAAGACGAGTAGCGTCAGCATATAACACACACACTTCCGAATTCGCCATCGTCTGGGACGGTACCGAGAGCTCCTGCGCTTACACACACTTAAACAGCGAGTTTGTACACTTGGTGACCAAAAGTAAACCGCGCGTCGCTTCGTGTGATAAAAATACTGTAGGTAAATGTGCGTAATGTGCAGTTTTTTTTGTAATAATAAAAAAATAGCACAATTGATATCGAACCTAGACCCCAATGCACAGAAGTGAATATTAGAACACACAGCATGTTCCAATTCAAACAAATCAACAATACAATGTTTACGTGTACAGTGTGCTAGTAACGCGCTTGACCGCGCATGCTCTCTGTGTCACGTTCAAGGAGAGCTGCGCACGCTTCGAGGCTGCACGTACCACGTCTGACGTCGCGCTCTCTTCCGATTCCGTACCGTACCGTATCGATTTTGATGAAAGACAGATTCCAAACAGACAAGCGAATACGAAGAAAGTTTTAATTTCATTCAGAATGAAGTGAGCAATAAAGTAAAAAACTGATCGAATTTCTGACCGTTGGAAATTCATAAATCATATCCGATTCGTAAGAAAACAAAACAAATTCCAATACAACAATGACGTATATGTGTACAGATATTCTTATACACATCATTTGAATACATGACAAATTGCTGTTTTTTCCTCGTGTCAGATTTATGGATTTCATTGACAAACTTGTTAACATTCCCTTGAGAGATGCAGGTTCCTAAAGTCACCCTGTATTGTATAACTGACTGGATAGGTCCACTCAAGCTGTGTGGTTTTTCCTCAAAAGACCATTTCAGACACAAATCTACACGGTCTTCACATGATCTGACCAAGATTATGTCTGGACTTTAAAAGAGACTGCGACCTCTGAGTTTGTTTCGGCCTTTCTGCTCAGAGTAGTTAGATAGGAAACGCCGATCTAATCTTTTTTTTTAAATATGATTGACATGTAAAAGGGTTTTTTACTTACTACTTACCTACTTACAGAAATTAAATCATTTATCATTTATATATTTACGTGTCTGGAAAAACATTTGTTAATCTAGTAACGGCATAATAATCGCATTCCCGGGTTAACGCGGTCAAAGATTTTGACAAGTGATAAACAAAGGTGTGTAAGGGGATTAAGCGGGTGAAGTTATCCGGAAAAGAACCGGAGTTACTGACATAGCTTGCATAGATAGCCAGCTGAAGTGGCAGTGGGCTGGCCAGGTTTATCGGAGAACCGATGGCTGGGAGAGCAGAGGAGTCCTTTTTTTTTTTTTTTGGATGGGAAATCATCAAATGACCTCTCCCGCTCTGGGCGGAGCGGAAGGGCGTGTCAGACTCTTACTGACTAAAACCCACCCGTGTTCCTTCAGTTGCCTGTGCGCCAGGGCCACGGTAACTCTTTCGAACAATCCGCGACCCCGGCAGGCATCGGCCCTATTGGACCCCGTCAATTATGCTGACAACTCTTTGAGGCGCGCGTGGAACACAACGCGCCGTCGACCCGGGCCTGGTCCTTACCGGGGGCGAGCTGCCCATTGCTCGCCGTCCGCAGGCCCGCGCCTACGGTGGCCGGGAGTCGGCTATGGACTCCCGACGCCCAGGGTGTCTCCTCCTGCGGCGACTAGGGGCGTGAGGGCGCAATGATTGCCTCTCCCTCACGCGCTCCGCCTCCTCCTTCGCGAGCATTACTGCTTCGCAGAAGGAGGTGACTGCTTCCCATTCTCTCTCGCTCCGTACTATGGCCCGAACCAGGGCCGGACGCGAGAGATCGCCGCCGCCGATCGCCGCCACGAGGACACGGCGGTGCTCCGCCCAAGCCGGGCAGACCTCCACCGTATGCTCCACCGTGTCCTCCGGTCGATCCACACAATGCCAACACCCGGGCGTTTCCTCCCGCCTTATCCGAAACAGGAACCTCCCGAAACAGCCATGTCCGGTGAGGACCTGCGTCAGGCGGAAGGTGAGGACGCCGTGGCGCCTCTCAAGCCACTCCTCAAAGAGGGGACTTACCGCCGCAATTGTGGCGTGCCCAGAGCAGAGGAGTCCTGGAGTGGAGACCGCGTCTCAGCAAGCGTAGTTTGGGAAGCTACCAGTTAGATAGACCGACGACCCTTAAAAAAATAGCTGGGACAGACCGAATGCGGAAGACGGAGGACAGAATGTTGTGCCTGGGAGAGGTCCAGCAGTGGACTGCGATAGACTGGGTTGACTGAGTTAATTGAAGGCACATCGACACGCAAACTATTACCTTGAATTCACCCTGTTTACAACATGTAGGTATGTCTCTTTCGTGATGCCTAGACTCGGTCGAATAAGAACGCGTCTAAAGTATTGTCAAGTCAAGTGACATGCATAATTTTGAACAATGTGAGGAAGGAAGCGTGCGGTATTATTTTCACGGCAATTAAATCATTGTTAGGCCCACAGTGTACCTACCCACAAGGTTACAGGCAAGCGAAGAGTCTGAGGTGAAAATAAATTGTGTTCATTGACAATTTCCGGCTGCTTCCAAATTTTTACAGACATAAACCCCAACTTTTTTAACGAATACAAGATGATCTGTTGAGGCATCCGTTCAGAAAATCTGAAACTGAAAATCTTTGACTGCTGTTTTTCTGCTGTTTTGCTGTTTATCTATGAAATGGTTCCTACGAACCTCTACTTCTAATAGTTTCAGATTTGTATCGTGATTTCTATACTTTTATCGATCAATAGGTTTTTTTTTTCCTTATTATGAAATTCGCCGCTTGGTGGAGTTGCTGGAGTGGCTTCAAAATTATCACAGGTTCTGAAAGTCCAAGTCCTTTTAGGAAGGATTTCCCGCGCCACCTCAAACCAACCCTTACGTTACGCATCCGGGTCATCTCGCCACCGTAAATGCGTGCACTGACTGGACAGGTCCACTCAATCTGTGTGGTTCTTTCCTCAAAAGACCATTTCAGACACAAATCTACATCCCATGATCTGACCTAGATTATGTCTGGACTTTAAACGAGACTGTGATCTCTGAGTTTGTTTTGGCCTATCTTGCCAGATAGGAAACGCCGACCCCATCTAATTAAAAAAATATGATTGTCGTATTAAAGTATTATATTTGTACAAATCTACTTCCAGAAATAAAATTATTTATCATTTATTTCCTCTATCTGGCTCTGTATAATAACAAAACATTATACAAATTTTCAGACGTACTGCTTAGATGCACAAGTACCGGATTCTGCGTGCACGGCCACGGCGTACCTGACCGGTGTGAAGACCAAATATGGCATCATCGGTCTTGATGGCAACGTCACCCGAGCATCATGCCACGCGCAGCTTCATGAACCGAATTGGACGCCTTCTATTGGACAATGGGCTTTCGATCATGGACTTGATGTTGGTTAGTTTATTCTTCTTTTATTTAAAAACCGAGCATCAATTTTGACATTGACATGACACGTCACGGCTATCATTCATACATTTGACAATCGTTACGGTCTGTCGACGCCCGGAAGTCTTTCCAAGGGCTGCCAAGAGATGACATGCTACCCAGTAACTGGGTTGTGGAGGTCAGATAGGCAGTCGCTCCGTGTAAAATACTGGTATTATAGCTGCATCTGGCTAGACTGGAGGCCGACCTCAACATAGTTAGAAAAAGCTAGACAGGTGATAATTTTGAAAGCCCAGAAACATAAGAACCTAACATTCAGAAAGTTGGCAACATCGCAAATAATAGCTGTCAAGTATTTCGCTGTTTTGATTAATTTGTCATTATTACTGAATGAAACAAATGTCACTCTGTAAGTAGTGCTGTAAGTATCGCTATTCAATTGCAAAAATAAATAAAAACTGTGATCAACATTTCCTAAAACCCCTTGAGTAATAATGATTTTAGGCTTTAGTGCACTCGTTATTAAGCACCTTTTGTACCATTACATCGAATATAATTTAGTTTTAGGTGTAAATGCTTTTTTTTACACATACAACATGTTACTTACGCGACCTAATTAAGTGTACTATTAGTTGTCAACTTTCTGCACGCACCCCTGATAAGTATCTTGAGCAAAATATTTTTTTGGGCTACACCAAGTAATGTGCACAAATTGAGACCAGCAATAGGCACGGCTACATAACATGTTATATATTTCCAGTACGAGTATAAGCTGACCTCTCATTGTATGGAAATCCTATACAATGCGAGATCAGCATATACTGGAAATGTTTAGCTTGATATGTAGCCTTGTGTACAATATTATAAAGGGTGTTTATTAATTCTTTATGGGTATTCTCTATAAGTAGATCTGGTATCTACCTAGGAGTTACCTGAAAAAAGGCTGGCCGTCGGTTTCAATAACATTACTTAGGTAGGCTGTAGTAGAGGTACCTACGTAGGTACCTTAACTGTACGGTTACACCTGCGGAATTAGTATAATTTTCATACAAAACGATACCTCAGATCGATTGTCACCGAGAATAGATCACAAGGGATGACGGGGCGTTTTGTATACGCGCATTCCATGCAACGCGCGACCGCGACGGCGCGTTTTCTGCCTTGAATCCTCATGTAAAAAATGGTCATGAGATGAGGCCCTAATAGTTAATTTGAGACGCAAAAGCCTGTCACTTGTCACACACTTTACCCGAGTGAGGTATTTCAAAATCACAGATAGAAAAGGTTGATAGGTAGGTACCTAAGTACGTAGAATTTTATTGTCTTTTTAATAAAAGTATTTTTGACTGATGATGACGCATACCTAAATTGATTTTAACACCACACTATTACGTCAAATCTTGAATGATTCCTACACAAAAATAGCACAATCGGTGATTAGTGAAGACAATAGCTGCCATTAGTTGTATGACTGCGTTTTATTAGATAAGTCCGTGACGGTGATATGCTTAGGTACACGTTATTCATAAATATTGTGATTATCAAATTAATAGTTAGCTATTACTTGGCCTAAAATTCCCACCTACAGTTTAAAATTGGGAACATTTGAACACATCCTTTCAGATCGTGATATTTAAATACACAAAAAAGAAAACAAACGCAAAGAAAAATAGTATTTTTATGAAATATTTATTATTTGGAACGTACAGGCAACGCCATCTATTCAATATGAGTAGAACTCAATGTTGACGTCTATTGTCTTTAATTTTATTATCACCAACTAGATGTCACTGTCAACGCCGTTTATTACATTTTATTGTTTTTTATTTTATTTTAACTTCTGTGCTCTAGCCTTCATACTCGTATAAGTGAAAGTATTATAACAGGGCCTGTAAAACTTATTGAAGTACCGTATCTATCATAAAAATAGAACTGGTTTCACAATCACAAAGTGAAGCCAATTTAACGTAAGTACTTACAAATGATTCAATACAAAAAAAAAACCTTTGTTTATATTTTAATTTATACAATAATGATCATGTTAATCACTTTCTACTGGGTAATAACCACTATGTTATTTTGTTCACTAAATAATTTTGGACACTAGGTAGGTACCTATATAGGTACTTAAGATATTAATATTGTCTTATTTCTATTACAAAAATAAAATAATCTTAGGTACTAATCTTAGTTTTTACCACTTAATTTGATGTCTTACAACATTAAAAATACCAAGTATTGTAATGAATGTTCAGATTTCAATTAGGTACCTACCTACCTACCTAGGAACCTGACTTCATATAAGAGCATTTTTATTTGAAAATAGTTTAGGTAAATATTAATTAAGTTAGTTATTATGTTCTATAGGTATACCTCCGCCTTCTTCTGCTTCGTCGTGGTGCTGGCATGACATTTATAGAGTAAAGTCATTCAAAGTTGGCCCAAAAGTACAACTCTGCCTAACTCTTTGAAGATTACCGGCGTGATATTAGGTGTTAAGATAAGTTTAAAAGTTTTAAGTAGGTAAGTACTACCTCGAATTAAGGTTCGTTTATCCAGCATTCATTCAAAACCATTCTTAAAACTCATAATAATAATTAAATACCGGGATAGATGTCAAACAGCTGATATTGATAAAAAAACTACATAGTTTATAATCGAACATAAGAGATGGCGCCACTAGTAGTAAAAACCTGTAGACTAGGTACCTACTCCTTCTAGAAAAACATAATTTAAAAAAGACGTGTGGCACTCGGGGACTGCCGCGGTAAAGCTATTGCATAGCATTTTGTATAAGAATAAGAAATAAGAATTTAATTTTTTTAAATCTAAAATAAATATAAAATCGGGCGCTTTACCCTAACCTTATCGGGGCCAAAAGATAGGCCCTTTACTGCCGATTCCAAAGACCCCAAGCTCAATACCTCTACGACCTCCGGTTCCAAATTTAAGACCCGGGGGGGTGAAGTAGCCCTGGACGGGTGGAGGGGTTGGTCAAAAGGGGTGACGCGGGGGGGTCCCGGGATCATATATAAGTGGGATTGATTTAAATATAAATAAATATAATACAACTTAATATTGGGGTCGAAAAAGAGGGGGTCAAAAAAGGGGGGTCAAAAAAGGGAGGTCAAAGGGGCTTGTGGGGCGGGGGGGAATTTGGTCAGAATTTTGATATTCCCAGCCGTTTCCGAGATATTGGGATATTGAGTTTTAAGATAGTGGTGATTATAATAAATGTATGGTGTCCGAATGGTAAATGATAAATGGTACGAAAGTAAATGGAAATAAATATTAATTCAAGTTACACTTTTTGATAAATACCTATACACCTATATACTTTCTCATAAACAGCTGCTTATGTATTCGTCCGATTTCGGAGCAGCTCGTCTCGATTCGTGCGAGCTTCGTAGAGTCGTACAATACGTCTAGTTGCACGCACACAAACACCGTGTCGAAGACTGCCGAAAAGAAACGACGTTAGACAATGCACGGCCTTCAAGCCACACCTCCGTGCCCGTCGGAGTGGGGAGCGTGAGGTTTTTTTTCGTTACGGAATTTCTGGCTCCGGTCCCCGCGCTCAAGGCCCGCGATAGAAGCTATGCAATAGCTTAATAAACTGGGATTATTGGTTTTTAGCACTTATGTCAGCACAATACATTTTTGACTTTTCAGTCATTGTTATTGCTGATAGAATATCACTTTGTCTATGCCCTCTGGATGTATCACACGTAAAAGTGTTTTACAAACCTACTTACAGAAATAAAATCATTGGCACGTGGATAGGGATACCTACGCTCCGTAACTGCGTTGGGACTACAGACGCACTTCTGACTATGTTAGAAAGAAAGGAAAAATAATATGTTAAACGTTTGCTTCATTTGTTTTTTTATTTTATTTTACTTTTTATCGAGTACCGTAAAGGCTATCATAGGAGAAACTTAGTCGACTGGGGTCAGCCTGATAGCAATACGGTATTGGGCGACGTTGCCGTTTGGGGACGTGGTTGCTTGCGGAAGAGCACCTTAACACTTTCGGAAGCTGCAATTAATCATCTGTTACTTTTTATCATTCCAGGTTTGGTGACAACAACGCGGGTCACACATGCGTCACCCGCAGGGATGTATGCACATACTTCGGAACGGAACTGGGAATCGGATGCAGACGTGCCAACAGAATGCCTTGCAGCTGGCTGCAGGGACATCGCGTACCAACTCGTCACTAACAGCCCTGGAAGACATTTCAAGGTACATCATCAGCCAAGCTTTTTCTCAACTATATCGTGGTCGCCTTTCAATGTAATAGGATGCAGTTGAATAGGTACCAGTATTTTTCATGGAGCGTCTGACTTTTTCATGATCCCAACACAACCCAGATTTCATCTATACAAGGTGGCAGGGACATCAAAGCACGACCATGGATTCAGTACACGATCCTGAACCCCATCCGTTGAAACTTTTTGTCAGTTATTTAAAAAAAAAACTGCTATTTCCTACAAAAGTGCAATACCTACGCGGTGAAAATAATAATAATAATAACCTTTATTTTAACAAAAACACATTTTATAAATAGGTTGCGTACGTAAATAGCTACATTCGTTGAAACACTGTGTCGCAGCTATTAATGCCCACCTCCAAGAGGGAGACGACAGCGTTCCAGATTCCAGAGATGAATACAGTAGGGGTTAAAAAAGAGCAATAACAAATAATAAAATAAAAAATTAAAATAGGTGAGTGCTTAGTGTTGTGGATGTGGGAGTGTTGTATGTGGGTGTAGTGCGTGTCAGTGGGGTGTAAGTGTAGAGTATGCTTGTGGAACCTCCCCACGAGCACACTCTACGCTACGAGTATTTGGTGTGCATACATACGAAAGAAAGTCTTTTGGGTTTGACAAAACTCAAAACTCAAACTCAAACTCAAAGCATTTATATCAAATAAACCAATTACAGGCACTTTTGAATTGTCAAAGGGTCAGTCAGTCAGAAAAATTAAGCTAGTTGCCCATTCCAAAGCGTAGTAGGTACTTAAGGAGAAGAACGGGCAAGAAACTCCATGGACACTCTTTTAAATCAACATATAGTTACAAAAAACAAATTGTTTACATCATTCATGTTCAAATTAAAAATGTGAGAACGATGTAGAAAGACGTGCATGTTTAAAGTATCCGTAATAAAAAAGATAAAAAAACAATTCAAAAATTTAAATTTAAATAAGCCATGGCAGCCAAGAGTTGACCAGTCCCTACTGACGGCGCCCGTTCACGAACATAACGTATGCATCAGCACCATTCAGCTCAACAATTTTGTAGGGAACTTAATGATCGAACACAAATTTTTCCAATTCTTCGTATGTGAGATTATGAAGCCATATATCAAAATTATTTGCACTCCCGTAGATTACATGGATAAATAGTAAGTACTTTATTTATTTTATTATAAAGCACGGGACTGCAGAAAATGAACTGCTGGCGGACTATTTCAAATGTATGGAAATAGCAAATAATTTCAATTCTGGGAGGTTCAGAATCATGTAATGAATTTATGATAACAGATTGCGCGTGGATATTTCTGCCACCCTGTATTAATATACATACCACCATACCACCATTACTACCACCACCATACCATACCACCACCACCAACCACCATACCATTACTTTTCGTGTCTGTCTGAGAGACTGCTTAGTTCTTTACTACACAATAGATCTTGATTCGGTTCACCATCATTTAGAGAATTTATTTCAAAAGGTTTATCTTCCGCCATAAAAATCTCGATACTTTGACATGTTGCTACATCAATAGATCCACTCTTGCAAGGCATGGGTGAGTCACTAGTTTAAAATAAAGTTAACTGCTTGCTTTGCGGTATTTCTCATGTTATAAATTGTACTTGTCTATAGTCAATATCGGCTCGGTATGATTCTGCAAAACCGGGCGGCAAAATCGTGCCGAGCCGACCCAAACCGATGGAATGCAAGGCCAATGGTAGAAGCCGAATAAAATTTTCCAATCGGTACGAGCCAAATGCAAGCCGAACTTATGTGTAGAAATTGATTCGAGACGGCTTTGTTGTTCAGTGAATACTGCCGAATCGAATGTGCCATTCGGAACATATGTGTAACCCCCTCACACATATTTTATTTTGCAGGTTATCATGGGTGGTGGACGCAGAGAGTTTCTTCCTAACGTGACGAGCGTGGTGGGCAATAAAGGCAAGAGACTGGATGGCGTGGACCTCACAGAACTATGGCACGTGGACAAACAGCAGATGAACGCGACCCACCAATATGTTACCGACAGATTGGAACTCATGAAGGTTAGCACATTCAGTTTTAAATCTCATCATCTACTTTATAAAACTCTTAAATTCATTCATGCTTTCACTGACAGCGATTTGAGAGCAGTGGTGATGAAATAATTTACACAAAGTGCCTGCCCGGGTTCGAAGTGACATCTCTAAAAAACGGTTAAGGAAAACATCGTGAGGAAAACGGCATGTCCTAAACCCAAAATTCGAAGACGTGACATCTACCAACCCGCACTGGGTCCGCGTGGTAGATTATGGCCTCCTTCTTCTCACAGAGAGGAGCCCTGTGTCTCAGCAGTCGGAACATTATAGGCTAATTATGCTATTCACTGATAGACAATACACTGCTTTCTTAAACTGCTGGGTCTGGTAATACTGAGCTAGATGCATGAAATTTTGCGCATGAGTTCCCAGATTATCCACCCAAAGGTTGACTGGTAGAAAATGCCTAAGGCATTAAGTCCGCCTCTATACATTTCTGTGCGTATTTATGAAATAATAAATATAATATACTAACGAAAGATTTTTGAAATTTCATCCCCTAAAGAGGTTAGATAGGCCATCTAGCACATGGTTTGTAAAAAAATATATAACATTCAAATCTTTGTTATCGAATTCGAATACCTACACTTTATAAATTACTATAGCTTCTGCCCGCGGCTTCGCCCGCGTGGATGTCGGAAATTATCCTACGGGAACTTGCTACTGAGACAAAAAGTAGCTTATGTCTTTCCCCAGGATGCCAGCTATCTCCATTCCAAATTTTATCGAAATCCGTTGTGTGGTTTAGGCGTGACAAGGTAACATACAGACAGAGTTACTTTCGAATTTATAATTAGGACGCATTAAACGCATTAGATTAGGTTATCGCAGACTTAGAAAAACTTTGGCCTCGAGGGAACGCACGAGTCGGCCGTACCTTTCGCGTAACTAAAGAAGTTCACTTGCAGTTAAGTTTCGATCAAAACAACGCTTGTCGTATTCTTTAACGCTGTCAGATACGCTTGCGACAAGTCCGCGTCACGCGAGCGCAATAAAACCGCATACATAACTGCAACGCATACATAACTGCAACGCATACATAACTGCAACGCATACATAACTGCAACGCATACATAACTGCAACGCATACATAACTGCAACGCATACATAACTGCAACGCATACATAACTGCAACGCATACATAACTGCAACGCATACATAACTGCAACGCATACATAACTGCAACGCATACATAACTGCTACTCGCGGATTAGCACTCAAACATGAATTTAAGTGCAACTGCCCCACAACTTAATCGGCGAATCAAGAAACAAATCAATTCAATTATTTCTTTTTAAACAGGGGTAACTGATAAGTTTATCAATCGTTGAGCTCCTTAAGTTCTGAGTTGAGCTGCACGATTACTGATAAATGCGTGCTCTGACTGGACAGGTCCACTCAATCTGTGTGGTTTTTCCTCAAAAGACCATTTCAGACACAAATCTACATGGTCTTCACATGATCTGACCAAGATTATGTCTGGACTTTAAAAGAGACTGTGACCTCTGAGTTTTATTCGGCCTTTCTTCTCAGGGTAGTCAGATAGGAAACGCCGACCTCATCTAGTTTTTAAAATATGATTGACGTGTAAAAGTGTTTGTACAAACCTATTGACAGAAATAAAATCATTTATCATTTATAGGTTTTTAATAAAAAATATATATATATATATATACGCGTCGACTTGAGAACCTCCCCCTTCTTTTTCGTCGGTTAAAAAAATCCTCCGCGTTCAACCGACACATGGGTATACAAAAGGTATTAGAATTTTAAATAACGATATTTTGGATATAAATAAGTATGTCTTAGAATAAAACTTCGTATTAATACAAAAATGTCAAATGTCAGCCTGGTTCGCCATGGTTACAGTAATAAATAAATAAAGTCAAACGGAAAAAATACTGGAATAATAGCAAATCGGCGCATAATGAAATTACGTGAAAGCAATGAACACAATGCAGCATTGCATTGATGCAGTCGCCAACATTGTTGCAATTGCCACATCACCGATGCAATTATTTACAGAATTTAATAAATTACAATAGTATTTACAATTAAAATTTAATAACCTAACCTAACTAAAACTATATTTTTTAATAAACACGGTGTATTTTTCTTCACAAAAATATCAATTTTTTTAGACGTAAAAAGCTTTGCTGAAAAACAAACCAGTGCGGTAATGTAAAGTTAAAAGCACACGCGTTTTATAAGCTGCATTATGAACCTGTAAGCGGTGCAATAAGAGTCGCTTTAGGAGCAAGTGTGTTGCTAAATTCTCAACAATATTCATTCATCGCCAATCGGAACGTCAACTCTTCACGTGACCAAAGAGTTGGCCTATTTTTAGGCCAAAGAATCAATGCTGATGCATTGCCATTCAATGTGGCAATGCTGCCAGCCTTTTGGGCACTTTTCTCACTAACAGCAATGCGGACGAATTTTTTTTATGCTCAATTAGCTCTTCTCCTTTATTTGTAGTATACTTGTGCACAATTATACTTTAGTGTTAGCATGTTTTTTATATTTCTAGGTATTTAATTCAGACGACCTTCCTGAGTACCTGTTGGGCCTCTTCCGGGACGACCACATGGAATATCATTTGAAGGCCCAGAACCAACCAACTCTCGAAGAAATGGTGGAAGTCGCAATCAAGATGCTCAGCAGGAGCCCTAAAGGATATTTCTTGTTTGTAGAAGGTAATTAATGATAACATAAATACTCGTAAGCTTGGAAAAAGGGGGGCTCGTGGTAAAGTAATCACAGCCGCACGGGTCGGTCGAAGGTTCGGTTTGGGTCAGGGCAATCTCAACCACTGTGCCAGAGCTCAGGATCTCTTGCTCCAGAGCATGGCGGAGTGGTTGATTCGCGTGGCTGTGGTCGCCGAGCCGTACTTTGTCCCCCCCCGGGATAACTGGGTGGGGGACCTGGATGGCTTGGTGGCCATCATCGGCGGGGCTCTCGTCAACCCGTCCCGAGGACACGGCTGGGTGGCCGCCCTTGCGGACGGCATTGGCGTGGTTGGGGCGTATTTTTCGCCAAACAAGAGTCTCGCCGACTTCGAAAGCTTCCTTGTCGAGTTGGGTGCCGTCGTGGGCCGACTCCATCCTCGCCCCGTGCTGTTGCTAGGGGATCTCAACGCCAAGTCTGCGGCGTGGGGATCTCCGGTGACCGATGCTAGGGGTGAGGCGCTGGAGGAGTGGGCGGTCACGACTGGCCTGGTCGTCCTGAACGTGGGCTCGGTCCACACGTGCGTGCGGCAGCGGGGCGGGTCAATAGTGGACGTCTCGTTCGCTAGCCCTGCTGTTGCGAGCCGTGTTCGCGACTGGCGTGTTGCCGCGGAGGTGGAGACGTTGTCGGATACATCCGTTTCGACGTCTCCGCCCAGACCGCCGGCGGCCGCAGTTCATCGGGCCTGCGAACGGATGACCCGCGCTGGGCGCTCAAGCGCATCGACAGGGAGCTTCTCGAGGAGGCCGCTATTGTCCAGGCCTGGATCCGGGAGTCGGCAATGAGCGGACCCATCGACGTCGAACAGGAGGCGCTGTGGTTCCGCGGGGCGATGACGCAAATCAGCGACGCGTCCATGCCCCGCGTCCACACACAGTCAGCAAGGCGCCAGGTGTACTGGTGGTCCGCCGCGATTGCGCAATTACGCATCGCGTGTGTGACGGTGAGACGCCAGTACACCCGTTACCGGACGAGACGTCGTCGGGTCCCTGACGAAGAAGCCGCGCTGTATGAGGTGTACCGCGCGGCTAAAGAGACTCTGTGGCTGGCCGTCGGCGAGGCGAAAACGCGAGCCAGGGAGGAGATGCTGGAGACTCTAGACGGGAATCCGTGGGGGCGCCCTTATCGAGCGGTTCGAGGGAAACTTCGAGCCGCAGCGCCTCCACTTACGGAGAGTCTTCAGCCCCAGCTGCTGGAGGAGGTAGTCGCAGCCCTCTTCCCGGCAAGAGCGGAGCATACTCCGCCGCCGATGGCTTTGCCCACAGCTGCAGAGTCTACAGAGGAGAACGCCATTAGCGTCCCAGAGGTGACACAGGCAGAGATGAGGGCGGCCGTGATACGGCTCCGGGCCAAGAACGTGGCTCCGGGGCCCGACGGGATCCACGGCCGAGCGTTAGCCCTCGCTCTGAAGGAGCTGGAGCCCCAGCTGAGAGGACTCTACACAGCGTGCCTTGAGCGGGGCCAGTTTCCCACTTTGTGGAAGACTGGTCGTCTGGTCCTGCTCAGGAAGGTGGGGCGCCCTGTCCGCGTACCGGCCCATAGTGCTGCTAGACGAGATGGGGAAGTTGCTGGAGCGGATACTCGCAGCCCGCCTCGTCGGCCACTTGTGCAGAGAAGGGCCGGACCTGGACGAGAGCCAGTTCGGCTTTCGGCATGGGCGCTCCACCATCCACGCGATATCGCGGGTGAGAGTCCTGGCGGAGGAAACGGTGTCCCGGGGTGGGGTGGTGGTGGCGGTGTCCTTGGACATCTCCAACGCCTTCAACACCCTGCCCTGGAGTTGTATTCGGGAGGCACTGCGGTATCATCGGGTGCCTCTCTACCTCCGCCGCATCGTTGGGGCTTATTTGGCGGAGAGGTGTGTCACCTACATGGGACGCGATGGCGTTAGCCAGCGCCACATGTCGTGCGGTGTTCCACAGGGCTCGGTCCTGGGCCCGCTGCTGTGGAACATCGGGTACGACTGGGTGCTGAGAGGCGAACTCCAACCGGGCGTCGACCTGACGTGCTACGCGGACGACACGCTGGTCACGGCCCGGGGGAGTTCGCACAGGGAGGCAGCGTTGCTGGCGACGGCTGCGGTTTCACAGACGGTGAGCCGCATACGGCGCCTCGGCCTGGAGGTGGCCCTCAACAAGTCGGAGGCCATGGTGTTTCATGGTCCCCGGCGGGCGCCACCGTCGGGATCCCACATTGTGGTGGGGGGGGTACGAATCGCTGTCGAGCCCACCATGAAGTACCTGGGCTTGGTGCTCGACAGTAGGTGGGATTTCGGCCCCCACTTCCGGCGGCTGGCGCCCAAGTTGTTGGGCGCGGCTGGGGCGCTGTCAACGCTGCTTCCCAATCTGGGGGGCCCGAGCGCCGCTTGTAGGCGGCTCTACGTAGGGATCGTGCGATCGATGGCCCTTTACGGGGCCCCGATCTGGGCGGCTGACCTGACGGCCGGCAGCATTGCTATTCTGCGAAAGCCGCAGAGAGCGATGGCCGTCAGAGTCATAAGGGGGTACCGCACGATCTCCTACGAGGCGGCTTGTGCACTGGCCGGATCCCCGCCCTGGGACCTGGAGGCGAAGGTGCTCGCGTCACTGTACCGGTGGCGCGAGGAATGGCGGGCGCGGGGCGAGCGACCGATGCAGCGACATATGGAGCAGCGTCGGTCGCAGGTCCGCGAGGTCCTGGTGGCGGAATGGCGGGACAGGCTCTCACGCCCTACCGCCGGCCTCGTCACTATCGAGGCGGTCCGGCCGGTGCTCGACCTCTGGCTCGGGAGGAGGCACGGCTCCCTGTCGTTTCGGGTGACGCAGGTGCTCTCGGGGCATGGTTGTTTCGGGAAGTACCTGTGTCGCATAAACAGGGAGCCGGACGCCCGGTGTCACCACTGCGTCGACTGTCGGGAGGACACGGCGCGGCATACGCTGGCAGAGTGTGCCGCTTGGGAGGAGCCGCGCCGTGCCCTCATCTCAGGAGTAGGCAGTGACCTGTCGCTGCCGGCCGTAGTGAACGCTATGGTCGGCGGCGACGAGTCCTGGGACGCGGTGGTATCCTTCTGCGAAACAGTTATCTCGCAGAAGGAGGCTGCGGAAAGGGAGCGAGAGATCTCATCCTCTCACCCGGCCCGCAGCAGGCGCACCGGGCGTCGGCGGAGGGCGGACAACGCCCTCTTCCAGCCCCCCTAAATGGGTCCAGGGACGACGGACTTGGGGACGTCCGTCGCCCCCCATACATCAGGACCCGAGGCGGCGGCGCGTAGTGTTCCACGCGCGCCCCTCTTAGACGTCGCGGGGGGAGTCAAACACCTCACTCCCCCCGCTCGACCGGACGGGGCCCGCAGAGGCGGGCCGGCACCAGTCGGGGGTTGCGGAAGATTCTTATGTTCCCGCGACCCCCGACGCAGGTGTGAGATGGAACACCGGGGTGGTTTTTAGTCAGTAAGAGTCTGACAGACCCCTCCGCCCCCCCAGGGTGGGGGACATCCATGAGGATTTTCCACCCCGGATCAAAAAAAAATAAAAAAATGGGTCAGACCATGGATACCGTGACCATCCATTACCTAACGACCGCAACCCCTCGATAGCTCGGAAAGCACGTTAAACGGGTGGTCTCGGCTGTCATTCGTAGATCTTTGACAGTCAATACGTGTAGTCAGAATCGTGAAAGTCTGACAATCAGTCGTACCAAGGGATATCGGGTTATTCAGTAACTGGGTCGTGGAAGTCAGATAGGCAGTCACTCCATGTAAAATACTGGTATTCAGATGCATCCGTGGGGTAATTGCGTAACAAACATAAAATTACGGTAAAATTGATCCCAAGTGTCTTTCATTTTGACAGTTCAAGCATGTTCATTTCGTTACGTTGTTGAGAGGAAGAATTTTTCAAACCTATGAAGCAATAGATTAGCAATTTCCTACAAAACTCTTGAATTGTGATTGAAAGTATATCACGCCATTTGGGTGCTGGTTAGCTAGCTATTTGCTAGTTACAGGTCTTTAAGTACCTTTGGCGGATTCAATCATTATTATTACGTTGGTTAACAAACCGTTAGCCCTGTTTGTGCAGTCATCCTGACAAGCACCTGCAAGACTAAGTTTTTATACCTATTTGATAATAATAATAATAATAATAATAATTTCTTTATTGGCATAAAAACAGTTTACAGAAAAATGTGAGACCCTGGCTCCAGAGCTAGGTTAGAATACCTGTATTTCAGTAGCCAGTGACTTCTTCCATTTAAATTACAATTGGGCAAGTTTTTTGCAAGCAAAAGGTGACAAAATTAAATTACTCAAAATTAAGTTCATTTTACATTTAGGTAATTACTTATGCACTAAAATAGAATTAGAATAAAATCAGGATTAAAAAATTTAGATTAATAATTGAATTAAAAAACAATAATTTAAAAAATAATGATTGTAGTAAAAAAATAAAAGCTTGTAATAAATTAGAATAAATTGCAAATCAGATAAGATGAAGCAAAATAATATTAGAAATAAGGGTACAGATATGTCAATGTGCATGTGGGCTTGGGTGAGAGTGGGAGTGTGTATGTGTATGTGTGTGTGTGTGTGTGTGGTATTTGGTACCCAGACATCATAATTATAATTGGTACCTCGCTAAGGAGCGAAAACTATTACGAGGAAAGTGTCCTCAACATATTATGTTTTTTTTTTTATTTATTTGCTAGGCTAAAAAAAAGTTACACCTAGAAGAAGTTATGCATAACGATGGTTATTTTTGTACAAAGAAAATAATTTACCGATACTAAATCACACATATACATATTACGTATATTTATTGAGTGATAAAATAATATTTTTTTGCTTATAAACAACAGTGAGCATACCTTTTGTTTTTACTATCTGATTATACTTGACATTGCCATTTGGATCCTCTGCGGTAATGTGATTCGTAATGTCCCACGCCTTTGAGGGTCGGATTTGTAATGTCCCACGCCTTTGAGGTCGTGGCGCATTTTTTTAACAGACAAATGGTGGTACTCTGTTCCTTTTACTGTTATATTTTTGGTAGAATCGGGCTCAAAAACAGCAATATCATTTAAATTATAATCTGAGCACCTTATTCCTTGACAACCAGAAAGTCAAAGAATAAGTTTAAAAAAATTAATAAAAATTCAACATATTTCTGTCAATGTGCAGCATTAAATTTGCAGACTCACCGAAGCCATTTTTGTTAAAATTGAGTGGCATTAAGGCTCATTTCCTACTAAGTTTGTTTAAAAGACAGTCCATATTTGTACAAGATTCTTCTATTTCTTTTATTTTGGCTAACAATATTTTTTTAAATGTATGTATATACAACATTGCATTCATAGTTCACGTAAACTTTATCACTATCATATATTATTTCAATTTCCTTTTTAAATATAATATCTTAGCAAATTTTGTAGACGTTTTCCGTACGTATCATTGTCTATAATCATCTTTATAAATTTATAATATTCATAATCATTAATTCTTATGATCCTACTTAACGTGTATTCGTCAACAATTCCAATTGTAATCGCTTGTGCAACTAAATCAAAAGCGAAAGTATTTGATATGATAGTATTTTTATCTGCAAACGGTGTAATCGAAACATTTCTAAACAAAGTTACCTTCATCATTTGTTTTTCTATTTTGTTTTTTTTTCTGTTTTTTCTTTGTAGCTAAACCTCTCCAGTTTTCTATCAATAACGGCGTTGCAGAAAAAACAGATTCATCAGTTATTCCTTTTGCAGCATTATTAGTTTTCATTCCTTTTTTCGAACTGATGATATTCTTTTTCTTTTCAGTTGGATTTCTCCTTTTAACACCTTGATTTAATGTACTGTTAGCCATTTACAATTGTCCCAAAACAGATTCTGAATGTGTAGCAATAAATTTGAAACAAGATAGGTTAAAAAGAATTTTAATAAATTGGCTTGTGTCGATACAAATGAAGCACTCGCCAGGTATATGCTGTTTTGTTTCTAATTTGATGTAACAGTCATTAACGTACTCTGCCGTGGTTTTATAATTTGTTAATGACAATTAGTGCCGAGGCATCATCAACGATGACTTCATTCGGAGTAGTATTGTTTTGTCTTTTACACCAAGTATCAAGCCATTTATATATCGCTTCTTAATTATGACAATATATGTATATTGTTTACCTAAGAAATAATAATGATTGAATCCTCCAAAGGTACATACAGCCCTGTAACTTGCATAAAAGTTAGCAAACAGCTAACTAACCAGCCCCCTAATTGACTAATACACTAATCACAATCCAAAGGTTTTGAAGAAAATTGGTAATCTATATCTATTGCTTCATGTGTTTGAAACAATCTTCCGCTCAAATACGTAAATAACGCAATGAACGTGTTTGAATTGTCAAAATGGACATAATTTGCGATCAATTGTCATTTTTTGTTTGTTATGAAATTACCCCACGAATGCATCTCAATACCTGTATTTTACATGGAGCGAATGCCTATCTGACCTCCACAACCCAGTTACTGAATAATACGATACCCCTTGGTAGATAGATTGCGGGTCTACGTCAAGATGACCAGCTTTAGGTATATAATAAATCCAGTAAATAAAATAAAATAAAACCCTGTTGTATTATTGTAGGTAATTGTATAAGGAATATTTTGAACCCAATTATAACATGTGGAAATTGCCACACATTAGGTGCCTACTTGTAGGAATTAAACAAATAAAAAGCTGATAATTTTATGAATCAATACAGGACAGGAAAATGGTCAAAACTGAATCAAGGATAAGTTAAAAGTTAAAATAATTAATAGCAAGACTATTTATATGTATAACCCTACATTTTTCCTTGTGGCATAGGAATACAGATTTATTCACGATTCGTCTTATGTCAACTGCTTAACTGCATCAAAAATTGCAATTCTGCCGTGGGTTCGCATTTCAAATGCAGTCCGTCTGTTTAGTAGATCCTTATTACTGATAGTTATAGGTAAGTACTTACCCTGACATTTAACCATCTAAGTTATGTACTTGCTTCTTTTGTTTGTGATAATATGGACATAGTAATGTGTAACATTGTCTGGAATAAAACTTGATTTGATTTGATATTATTATCTGTACTGGTACGCCTCACGCCCGTACTGGCGTACGCCTGTACGGGCGTGGCAGGCGAGGGTACCCTCAACGGGAAAGCATAGGAGCAGTACATCCACATTTAGTTTTATGTTTAAGTATAGCCGTTAGCCAAGCACAAATCCGAACTCCTGCTTCTTTGAGATATTCCTTAAGGAAAGAACCAATTATTTTACCACTTTGCCCGACTTGGTGATTGAAACCTCCATACTCAGCTGGGACACACTTCCCCGAGTGTCGAGTGGTCACAATACATACCGACACAGGCGTTAACATTCCTGTCTCATTCCAGGTGGCAGAATAGACCACGCTCACCACGACAGCCTCGCCCACTTGGCCCTGGACGAGACCGTGGAGTATGCCAAGGCTGTCAAAAAGGCGAGGGCCCTAACAAACGAGGAAGACACCCTGATAGTCGTCAGCTCCGACCATGCCCATACAATGACCGTCGCCGGGTACCCTTCGAGAGGCAACGACATACTGGGGACTGTGGACACCACTACTGGACTGGATGGGAAACCCTATACTACAATAAGCTACGCCAATGGAAAAGCCCATTCTATTGGAGAAGACGGCACGAGGGTAGACGTAACTCTACAAAATGAATTCACAACGCGTAAGTTGTATTTTATTTTACTTAAATATCGATGTTATTCCGGAAGCTTTATATTATGTACAATACATGAATATTATACTAACAAATACAAAAAAAATGCGTGAGTGTCGTGGAACATTCGGTTGGAACGAAGTTCCTTTCGTAGTGTATTTAGAACATCCATTGAACAAATTTTATTACCATAAAAAGGGTTATATTGAGTCAACGTTAAAAGATAGACATATGCTGTTGCGTACTTTTTTTTTGAATATATATAGGGAAACAATTCCGTCATACATGATTTTTGTGTGACTTTAACCGTTTACGCAGCGCACGCATTTTTTCCCGTTTTTGTAACATTTTTCATTTATGCTCCGCTGCTATTGATGGTAGCGTGATGTTATTTAGCCTAAAGCCTTCCTCTATAAATGGACTATCCAACACACAAAAAAAAACAATTCTAAACAGTAGGTCCTGAGATTAGCGCGTTCAACCTAACAAACAAATAAAGAAAGGGTCGTGACGGAAACTCGTGACGGCAAATTCTTACACATTTGTTAGCCTAGCCCCATGTGCCAAGTCCGTACCATGCGAAAATGACGGTGCTTTGTTATAAAAAAAAAACTTGGTATTTTGTCAAGTCGTACGCTAGTTAAAATAATTATAAGTACAACCTAGTTTTAATAAAAATATAAATATTAATGTTAAATATAATTATGTTGATTCAAATATTTTTGTCGTCAGTTGCTGTTTGATGGCTAGGCATAAAATTGAAATATGTTTTTTTTATTTTATTTTATACCGTCACAGGCCGCGTTTTAACCGAAAGGGACCGTCACGGGAGCATGCAATCAGCTGTGTCCTAACCAAATGTCACCTAAATCGTGCTTTTATGGAAACACTCAACACGATACAATATTGTGTAGCCATTAAATTGGGTACCTATTATTTTCACAGGTGACCTGAGCTACTCATATCCCAGTCTAGTACCTCTGGATTCGGAGACCCATGGGGGGGAGGACGTTGCAGTCTTCGCGTTGGGACCCTGGCAGCATCTGTTCACCGCCAGCTACGAGCAAAACGTGGTGCCGCACCTCATGGCCTTCGCCATGTGCATGGCAGATGACCAGCACGAGAAATGCGCACCAGAAGAACAAAAACAGACATCCAGTGGCATCACCATACAACCCAGCATCACTATGCCAGCAATCCTATCTGTGATAATTAGCTTAAGATTACGTTTTTAGGTACAAATACTTAATTTTCTAATTGTTAATAGTACGAATTATTTAATTATTGACACCACTCCTTTTGTGAGGCGGTTTGGTGAAACCATAGGAAGTGTTACACTTAATAAGCACTGGACTAATAATTGTCGATTACAGTCAATATCATTAGAATTCCCAAGTAGGGCCCTTGCACTCATAGATGTTACTGAACCATCCACAAGTTTGTGCAAATATTACAGTAGTCTCGTGGTAAAAGGTACTTGCAAGCATAAGGACACTATACCTGCTTTACTTATACAGATTTCGCCAAGTAAGGTGGAGTAAAGTGCCTACTCTGTATCAAAATCAAGTCATTTATTCAAATAAGGCTGAGTATCAGTACTTCTTGTGAGACAAAATTACATAAGTCAGTCCCCTGAAACGCCCGCCCTTCACAACTTCCTAGTGTTTTAGCTGGGAAGAAGTGCAATAAACGTCCCAGCAGCACAGTTTAGAAGAACTTGGTTGCATACAATAGTATGTAAAATAATTAAAATTTCAAAACACAGTAATACACATTAAATTTAATTACATTGTAGGTATGTATTGGTTCTCAGAACCTTGTCGGGAAATTAGTCATTTTGTAACTGGGGAAGAAAATAGTTACAAAATTATTATAGTAAATTATTTCTCGCCATGATAAATTATATGAGTGCAGTGGTAAATGGCTTTCCTGAAAGTCGAGAAGAGTGAAATGTCTTACCCCGCGTCCCGATCAAAAAGATCGTTTTCGCGAATATTGTTAGAATAACTCTGTCAACGAGCACGTTCGGGTTCGCCGAAAAAAAATAATAGAGCGATCGCAAACTCATGCATCGATCGCGTTCGTTAGGACAAATTCTATGAATTGCAATAGATATACGTAATGATAAATTTAATGGCTGTTTATGAATTAAATTCATGAAATGTCTTATGAGCTGTGAACCGTGTTTATTAAAGATTAACAATGTTGTACTTGTCCATAAATTAGTTTATTAAGAAGTTGTTAAAAAGAATAAGATGATATTTCAGTATTTTTATGAATAAACATTAAAAAAGTACAATAGTGCAGTTATGGTTTTATTTTAAGGGCACCACATGTGACTGTTGGACTGATGAATGGAAAATGCAGAAAATAGGCACAACTTTTCAAAAAAAGAAAGACGTGTGGCACTCGGGGACTGCCGCGGTAAAGCTATTGCATAGCATTTTGTATCAACTTATGCAATTATAATTATTTATTTATTTTATTTATGCAGTATTTCTTTTTCTTTGATATTAATTCAAGTTACACTTTTTGATAAATACCTATACACCTATATACTTTCTCATAAACAGCTGCTTATGTATTCGTCCGATTTCGGAGCAGCTCGTCTCGATTCGTGCGAGCTTCGTAGAGTCGTACAATACGTCTAGTTGCACGCACACAAACACCGTGTCGAAGACTGCCGAAAAGAAACGACGTTAGACAATGCACGGCCTTCAAGCCACACCTCCGTGCCGTCGGAGTGGGGAGCGTGAGGTTTTTTTTCGTTACGGAATTTCTGGATTCGGTCCCCGCGCTCAAGGCCCGCGATAGAAGCTATGCAATAGCTTAAAAAAAATATGATGATTTCAATTTTAAATTTATTTATTTAAAAAAAATGCTCGATGACCTCAGTAGAGCTTCCGAAATAGTGGGTCTTAAATGAACAAAGCCAAAATGAAGGTAATGTGAAATGCCCATGTAATACCCGCCCCCATGAAGATATTATACTTTTATCAATGTCAAAATTAGCAATATTGACTGGACCCATATTTTCATAAATTATTTATTTTATTAATTTTATATTTACATTTATTAATAACATAATGTGATTACAACATTTCAAAAAACGCAATTGACGTATTTATTTTCACAATCTATTATTGTGATAGAGCGAGAGAGGTCATTTGATGATTCCCCACCCAGAAAAAAAAAGGATTTTTTTTTGTAGTTGATTATTGTGGTGTATGTCACGAATATTCAGTTTCATATTTAAATCATATTTTGGAATATAAAACTCGCAAATTTATATTTATTCCTGGTTTGTAATTCTTTTAGTATTCGTCTTTTAAATGCTGCAGATATTTATTATGTACAATAAAAGGGATAAGGAAATATCTGTGCTATTAATAGAGAAATAATGCCTGAAAAGGATGCTTACTGACTGACGGGCTGACTACTGGTAATTTTACCCTATTTGTTTTCTTTTACTAAGTTAGTATTCGCCCTTACTTGTCTTTTTTAACCTACTTCCAAAAAGGAGGAGGTTATATGTTCGGCTGTATGTATGTTTATTTTTTATGTTCACCGATTTTGAAAATTATTTTCTTTTTTGAAAGGGTATGCTCTCGAGGTGGTCCCATTGTCACCAAGTCAGAATTTCATGAGGGGATCTTATGGAAAACGAGGAAAATCCTCAAATTTTATAGGCAGACCTATAGCGATTTGGGTATTTTTTATAGTAACTTGTGTATTTGCTCTCGGAAAGCACCATTTGGTGCAGTGGAACTGATTATGAAGACCAGAGGTGGCCACCGGAACTACTCATTGTGGTTGCGATTCGATTACTTTAATATGGTTGTTAAGCAAGTTAAGCTCATCACAATACATATGGTGAAATGGAGCTAATGGTGGCTTCACTATCAGCTCCAGTTGTTCACGTTTTTATCAGGAGAACTCCTCAACAATTAACGTGCCCCGCATCGGGAAAAGAAATATTTTGTAAAAGGTGATGGGCAGTTGAAATAAGGCTATTGTAACTTAGATAAATTAATAACTGACCCACTAAAAAGTGAAAAATAAAAAACTATTTTACAAAAAAAGAAACTGACTTCTAAAACAAACACCACGAAGTGAAAAATAACTTTAATTTCGGAAGTCGGTGGCAAAAAACTAAAATACATAACCAAAGACACCGACTTCCGAAATTAAAGTTATTTTTCACTTTGTGGTGTTTTTTTTAGAAGTCGGATGTCTGTTTTTGTAAAAAGTTTTTGTTAAAAGCACATGCTTCTGTGATAATTAAAAAAAAATCTTTATAATGATAAATGATAAATGATTTTATTTCTGTAAGTAGGTTTATACAAACACTTTTACACGTCAATCATATTTTTAAAACTAGATGAGGTCGGCGTTTCCTATCTGACTACTCTGAGAAGAAAGGCCGAAACAAACTCAGAGGTCACAGTCTCTTTTAAAGTCCAGACATAATCTTGGTCAGATCATGTGAAGACCATGTAGATTTATGTCTGAAATGGTCTTTTGAGGAAAAACCACACAGAATGAGTGGACCTGTCCAGTCAGTGCACGCATTTGTCACTAATCGTGGAGCTCAACTCAGAACTTAAGGTTCAACTTAAACTTTCTTTTTATTTTTTCATATTATTCCAATATTTTCGTGTATAGCGGTGCATTAGGGATATTGCCATCTTGCTGTACTCGTAGTTTTGCCGCTTAAGTGCCGCCATCAGCTTTTTGCGTTGGTAATAACCCTGGCCAGATAATTCATTGTACCTGAAGAAGAGAAAATTATGTAACTATTAGTATTAACCAGAGGGCCTAGACAAGTTGCAATTGCTTTCAAAGCTTCAAAGCAAGTATTTTCTTTAACAACTTTCAAAAGGATCGATATTAGTTCCAAACTATAGCCCGACACAGAACAGTCAAGCTTGTGCTTGATTGTTCTATTTCGGGCTAAATAGTTAACTAACACACTGTAGGGGACAGTGGGATAATAATTGAAGATAAAAACCATGGTCTGTTGAAAGGCACTTGCCACTATATTGTTACAAAGTATACTTTGTAACAATATAGTGGCAAGTGCCTTTACATCACACACACACACACACACATACACACATATACACACACTACACACACACACTACACATACACACACACACACACACTACACTTTACATAAAACTTCTTTCAGTTACACAATAAAAGACAAAGCAATACTTCTGCGCCTTACGACAGACTTTGGCACATTCTTGTTTGACCGGAAGTCGCTAAGGGTGCCAATATGATGTTGGTGTCGTGTCTGTGCAGAGAATGAACACTGTTGTGGTTTTTTTTTATGTAGAATAGGATAGGATTATAGATAGAGAGTCAGACAACTCGGGTCTATTTCGCGAAAGTTTACTGAGGGATGACTATAAAGACGAGATAAAATGATACAGAATTGCAAGTAACTTACGGTTTAACCTCGGAAATGAAAATCTGTTGGTTGGTACTTGCCTTTCAAGGGTCCAGCAGCGATTTGCATACTCTTTCATATCTGATGCACATCTCGGCCCAGTCCGAAGGTATCGCTTTACTCTCCGTGTATTAAAACTTGGAAAAGCATGAAGCAGCGGTTTTTCAGATGGATTTAATAATAGTTCACGATTCAGCGCAGCTATTTTTTCGGATTGCTCGGTATTTCGCGCACTCGTTGTAGATTCCACATCTTGGAAAACTGGTAGCGACAATGCTTGAAGAAGAGACAGAGGAAGTAAAAATGCAGTCAAAACTTTGCCGTTCATTTTACGAGCGTATTATTTATACCACAGGAAGGACACACGTGCCGGAGCTATCGTAACCCGAATAGAACTAATAATTGTGACAACTGGATTATTAGGCTAACAATATTATAATTACGATGTCCTACTCCTCTCGCCCCCCGCTCCTCGACCGACGGAAGGAGCACGTCATTGTTAGGGATAATCACTCTTATTCAGCTCTATCCAGCTTTTGTCCATAGAAAACAACGATTTTGTATGGAATGCGTAATACGCACCCGTTCAGCTTTCCGGATGTGTACGCATTCTATTCAAAATCGTTGTTTTCTTTGGACAAAAGCTGAACAGAGATGAATAAGTGTGGGTAGTCCCATAGGGGACTGAATCTATAATATATAATAGTAAAATCGTAGCGAAGTTAAAATTGTACATTGTTTTTTTTTAAAGTAATTTTTGCGAGGTCACTGAATGATTCTAATGCCGATTTTTTTTTGTTGATATTTTATGTCTTTGTTTATTTCTGTTTGTCTGAATGCTTGTTCCAGCATCACGCAAAGACTACCAGATAGATTTCGTTCAAATTTTGCAGAGATATTCGTTAAAAGTCTGGCCAGTTTGTAGGCTATAAATTATCACGATATTTGCTATGGGGGATGAGCAATTTTGCAATTTCTTTGTATTCTTCTATAGTTTACTGAAAATTGTAAAAAGATAAGCCTAGATGTTAGAATATTGCAGATAGTTACAGATTTAACCTTTTAAATGATTACCATCATGCTATATCTTTATGGAGCTAAGCAGTCAATCATGACATAATAATAATAATAATGGCTATTTTAGTGCAACGGCCTTGACTTACGAATTGTTTGTCGTAGGTTCAAACCCAGACAGGCGCTTTACTTTGTGTAAACCAATTCTCTCAAAATGGTGAAGGAAAACATCGTGAGGTAACCGGCATGACCTAGAACCAAAAAATCGAAGACATGAATGTGACATCTACCAACCCGCACTGGGCCCGCGTGATGGATTACGGCTTACTCCCTCTCCCTGAGAGGAGGCCTGTGTCCCAGCAGTGGGAAGATTATAGACTGATTATTGTGATAGTTCGTAAAACGTACACAGAAAAACATAATGCTTAGGCCTCTTTTGTCATCTTTGGTTATAATAAAAATAAATATCTATGGTAAAGTTAATGAGATATCCTGTGTGTTGACAATATACCTACTGTTATATATTTAGTGAAAGCTATGCGTCATGAATAATCTGTAAGTCAGTGTATCAGTGTTGTGCCATTAGGCAGTAATATATACAGGAACGCAGGCGTTCATTAATTCACAAAAAATGAAAAACATCGCAAGCAATGGGAAATTACTACTGAAGGCTGCGGGTGTCATGCTAAGAACACGCTGCTTCTCACACGGACAACTGTACCAGTCCTGACTCTTTTCATATTTTTGACAGCTGAGACCAACACTAGAAACGTAGTATACAGGAGGGTTTAAAAAAAATCGTCTTTTAGTGTTTTTTCTTTGACGTCGTTTGTTTTTTTAAAAAAAAGATTTAATTTTTCACTTTTTAGTAGCGGTACCTACCCCACACAAATCCGTATACCAGTACTTGGTATGTAAATAACAGTGACAGGAAATTATTAACACATCATCAATATAAACTAAGTGGAAAAAATATGTAGTATTAAGGATAACTCAAAAACTACGGGTCAGATCTTGATCAAATTTAAATGGAACCACGTGTGAAGCACCTGCTATCAAATAATAAAAAAACATCCAAATCGGTTAGCCAAGAAAAAAGTTCTGAGCTAACAATCTTAAAAAAAAAACATACAGACGAATTGAGAACCTCCTCCTTTTTTGGAAGTCGGTTAAGAAAGTGGCTGTTATTTTAATAAAAAGTATTGTCTTGCGAACGAAGTTGTGGGTAGAAGCTAGTTTTAACCATAAGTCCAGGTTTCCTCTCACGATATTTAATTGTTTCATCGGTGTCATTAATATGCAAGAAAAACTCGGAAAGGCAAGTGAGAGTGCGATACTAAAATTAAACAATACCAAAACTCTTGGCAAGTGGCAACCCGCATGCTGCAAGTGCTCTATACTGAGCCCGTCGTGATCTGGGGATTTTCTTCTTTTCATATTTTTAGGAGCTATCTATCTTAACATAAAATTAGAAATAAAATTGACTGCCCAAACCTACTGAGTGTCCTGAAGCTTCTTGCCCCAGCCCGATATCCGCGAAACCCTATCACACCACTATATCCACTCTTGCGCAGAACGGTTCTGGGTACTAACTCACCGAAATCTCGCCTGTGTAAAAATATAAACAGTTGCAGTGATCTCACTGATATACATCATGACAGTATAGGAAAAAATTATAAAATAATTATTGAGTACTATTACCATAACCAATGATCTCCTTAGCGAATGTTAATTTTTAATTTTAATTTTTATTATTGTAGATTTTTATCATTTTTATTTATTAAATGTTAATGTTTTAATCTTTTTCTCATATTATTTTGAATGATTTTTTTGTTATTATTATTGTTACGCGCGAATCACCAAAATTATTGATTAAATTTAATTGTAAATATCCTTTTTTGGCTTTGTGTTATTATGTAAAACCATAAATGGTGCATGTTGTGTTAGCCTGTAAGTGATTGTTGCACTTATAAATGTAGGTATCTCCTATTATGGAAATTATTGTAAATGTATTGTGTAAATAATTGTTGGCTAACCGAAATAAATAAATAAAACATCTTTAGCTGTGATTAGAGTGGAAATGGGTCCTGTTTGGGTCTCATCACCGATCACCCGCTGCACTGGTCCCAACGGTGACCGAACAATAAAGTGGTCTTTGAACACATCGGCTATTAGTTGCGTATCAGTAACATCATCAACGCTCACGGGAAGGCCCTGGGCCGCGCTCATTTTATTGGTATATTTCCAGAAACTACGAAAATCTGAATTTGCGTGAGGTGAGGCTAAGATGTCTATTTTAATGGTCTCTTGGTGATTTTGACACCCCTTCAGCTTCCCATATAAAACTTTCCGAGCTTCTAGCATATCATCGTACAAAGTACATACCTGATGACGGTCTGCCGTGCCAGTCCCATATAGTGAACTTAGCCCTCGGCTCCCCATGCGCTCCACAGACGTGCCTGTTCCACCCTGTTTCACACTTGCGATACCTAGGCGCTTACCGGTGTGTGGAACTAGCTGCCAACCCTAAAGGTGTACTATGTTTCTGTGCAGTTCATCAATTATCACCCTATGGCTGGTGTCACTGCAGAACTTCCCACTACAAGACTCCAGTTGCGCTGGAAAAGTCTATCTCGCGTAAGTAATTACCACACAAAGGGTATTGCTCAGTTTGTTAGGGTGATCTGGCTAAGCGTGGACAAGATATGTATTAATAGAAGCCTTGCATTTTAAAAACTACTAATCTATAGGAAAGCAAAAATTATAATAAAGTTGTAGCAAGATGCAAGAATATGCTTCAACTGGCATGTGAAAAATTTAAACCTTATCGGGTAAAATCTTTGTAATAAGCGTATTCTTTTCTATAATATATTATTTGCCAGTAGTATTTTGATATAATCTGATTATTTACACATAGGGCTGGATTAGGGTTGTTAAAATAAAACTATTCGTTTTTATTTATTATTTTGACTTTAATCAGAGTCTTACGCAATTGAAATATTGTCTAAAAACTGGGCAGGCGGTGAAACATTCGTTTCGTGCCTAGCCCAGCTTAAATACCAAATAATAGTCGTAACGTGAGCACAGCAATCCACCGTTCTTTGACCAACAAGGCAATAGCAACCAGGGCTGGTCAGCTTTCTAAGCGGCCAATGCCAACAATGGCAGGATTTGCAAAAAAAGGAAAGCGCTGTACGAAAGAATGAGATAGTTGGATTCGTAAATGTACTCATACCCGATTGAATACTTACCTACCATTTTGGTAGTTTTTGTTATTTCAAATATATAGATGATGGACATTTAGCGAGTGTTTTTTAAAAGTAATTTGATTTTATTATAGAAAAAATGATGTTAAAAATTAGAATATCATGATTTCAATATTACAAATTTTAATTTTAGTTATCTCAACCAAATTATGCTCGGACTTATATTTTTACGTGATGGCAACTTTTACTATTTGTCACTGGGAGACGAATTCTTTTTTCTGTTTTCAGCGGCTGTTTTTGTGTTTTTGCCGGTTTGCTTATTGTTTTTGAATATTACGAGTTAGAGACTCCTGTGCGAAATTGACGCTTTCGTGTTGTGAATCCTTAGATTACGAGATAGAGACTCGATTCTTTTCGTGAATACTGACGTTTTTGTGTTGTTTTTCCACCATGGTGGGAAAAGGGAGTGATAAGTGCGCAAAATGCGGTATAACCTTAAAGGAAATCGAGGATTTGTTGAAGGAGCCTCAAAAAATCTTTATTAAGAAAAATAAATATCCTGAAACATGTTTAAGAAACTTGTATTAATTGGCATCACTAAGAAATTCCCTACACGAATAATTTTCGTTTGATGTTTTTGCACAATATTATTTTATTATTTAAAAATGTGCAGACACAGGACACGAAAATTCTATGACTTAATCGATTTCGAAATTTCAATAGGCGTAAGTGACAATCAATTAAATGTGCCGTTTAATTGATTGTCTTTTACGCCAATTGAAATTCCGGTATCGAAATATAAAAAAGGAGATTAAAAACATCATTCAAATCTCCCGCGTTATCAAAAGTTACTGATGGCATAAACGGCAGCGCTAGCGTGCTTCTATGTAAGCATTTTTCCTTTCTTCCCTTTAGGGTATATATGTTCTGTGATAGCAACAATATTCTTTTATAGCGTTTCTGCCCTGCAGATTATTATTATATAATATGTTGACGAAATATATTTTTCGGCTTAAGTGCTTTGTATTTCTCTCTTAAAAGTGTGCACTTGCCTGTCATGGGTAGTCCTCCGTGCACACTTCAATTTTATAAGAACCGTTCTTCCTTTCTTCTGCGATGCATTACATCAACGACACAATTAACACATCGCATTGGTTCCTCATTCTCACTCGAAGTACATGCAGCAGAGGAGTCCAAGTTCGTGCCGTGGTTGTCATTAAAAGCCGGTTCGAGGTCCATAATAGCACCAGGTTCAACGAGGGTATGGCCGGGTCATCATGAGGAGCGGCATCGGAGTCCATGCTAAGAAAAACAAACGTTCGAAGCAGCGAGTAAACAAAATAACATCCAAAGCGTACGAAAGCAAAGCGAATAGTTTTCATTGTTGTCAAATGTCATTTTACTTGACGTTAGGGATGTTCGATATTCTATCGATACTCAAGTGGGTCGGTACAACGGGATTGGATTGATTTTCACATCGATCAACAATATAATTATACTGGATATATATATATAAATATCGGATCAATTAAAGTACAATCGTACTATAAAATCGTAGTGGTCAGATCTATGTACATATGTTTATGTAGTTAAATGAGAAAAAATTAAAATCTCAGGTAAATACTATTAAGGCGGGCCGTTGTTTTCCATAAATACGCTTCTTAATCACTATTGACATTGGCAGAATTGTTCGGACAAAACCGGGACTCTGATAGCCATAGTAAGAAATTGAATTGAATTAAACGCAAATATATTAAAAATGATTAATTAAAAGCAATTTTATATCGATACTCGGATCGAAATGATTCATTGTGAAATAGAATATCGATACAAAGCAACCAGATTGAGCATCTCTATAAGCGATTCAGTGGGAATTGCCAGGAAAAAAAACCTGACAATAATCGATTTAAACTCGTAGAACCGTTATTATAATCTTAAAAAAAAATAAGTTAAAATACTAATAACGTTTGATTGTTTTATTTTAGAACAATGTAAATGAGTATAATCTTCTCATGCAGTATTGATCGGTACTCGTTTTGCGGACAAACACTTTTTTGTGGTTACCATAATTGATTATTATCTAATCGATTACAGACTGAAATTGATGTTTTATTTCCGTGCTGGAGCTGGTGGATACAGTTTAAATACTCTTTATTTCGACTTTTTGTACGTGTACCGGGCTACCATATGATGTGCGAAAATATTTCTTTCAGAATTAATAATATTGTTTAGTATTTTTTTTTAACAGACATCTTGTCCACGCTTAGCCGAAACTGGTGATTCCCTGTGAAAACTGCACTATTTGCGCGGATGACCTTTCCCCCACTTAACACCGTCGGATATTTGTGCACATAACTTGTGTGTAACTGTGCACAAAACAAGTACTTCTTTCTTCACTTAATCAAAATTACACTTACATTCGCCAAAATTCGGCTCTTCTGAAGGTAACCAATGAAACTGTAGAGTTTGTTGAGTATTGGTCATAGATAACCGAGAGATATGCCTTCATTCCATATTTGCTCAACTTTAAGTGTCGCCACCTTTTCCCCACTCCTGAAACTCACACATAAACAAAAGAAATAGATACGGCACACATGATGCTTTTTTCGCACACAAACAAGAAAATATGCGTAACACTTATGTACTATTTTATTGCACATAATTATGCTCAAAAGGAGCGGGCCTTAGAAAGTATAGACACAGTCACTGAATGCACACATCAACTCTAGCATCAACTAGGGAAGAGGGGTTGGTATAAATATTTGATCGATAAAAAAATGTATCGATGAAAACCGACTGCAAAAAGAAGTGTTTTTGGGACGTATTTTGTATCGTTTATTGATGTGATAACGTCTTATTAATCGATGAACGCCGGCTGCACGCACGAAAAAACATGTCTCATTGTCACGTTCCGCCTAAGCCGATGACGTTTTCACGTAAAATTATCGTCCGTAAACCGACTTTACTGACAACCATTTCTTTTTCTGCTTTTCGACGTGGAATATTAAATCACCAATAAAAACAAATTAAGTAAAAATGTAATATTTTCGTTTGCAAATGACATTTAAGTAAATCAATTTCTTCATTTTCTCTCTGACTTGCAATTAAAACTATTCAACTATCGCACATAAAACAACAATTCAAATAGGTACTGTTAACGCCATAACTTACTAAGATTGTATTTCATGCCTAATTACTGGCAACTGTTATTAGTATCTGTGTGACACAAGATTCCTTCCGCTATCCTTTACTTCCGCTATCTCTCTCCCTTCCGCAACCCTTATAATGCCTGAGCGAGAGCGAAAAGGAAGACTCGGAATGGCGCTTACGCGGTCGCCATGAAGAACCGCTAGTTATCTCATCGACACCGCCGCTTGAGGGTCAAATAAACCCAAAGTCGAAAAGGACTCATATTTTCACCGCAATGAACGAGGATTGTTATTGAAAAGTGCAGGTGTGTGTCTGTGTGTTGTGGAAAGTGTAGATTCTCGTCCGTATGTGATATCCTGGACCAGGCCGCCGCCACGTGGCTAAGGAAACTCCTCAACGTGTCTCCGCCATAACCAGGCAGGTACCATTTCTCATTTCCCACACCACCAACCACCTACTTGTGTCACAGAACCGCCCCTGATACAGTCCACTAAAGAAATCTCGATTTCCCCCCCAAGGCTTACGCCGCCGCATCAGGTACTTACTGAACATTATATCTGCCGCTTTCATAATTTAGGTGTTACATTCTTAACCAAAAAATGTAAGCAAATATCAATATGTTATTCCATCACACATTTTGTCACTTGGATATTATGATTATCCATCGGGTTTTGCTCAAACTGGTGAAAATCAGTTGGTGAGAAAATATTTGTATCGACAAAGTGTCTAAGAAATTTTGGGACTAGCAACGTCTTTATGAACTTTGAATTCACATGAAATTTGATGAGGGAAACTAATTATTTTTCCTGCATTTTGCATCTACCCATTTATGTTTAAATTCTGGATCTTTCGGGAAACTGAAATAAAATGTATTAATTCTTGTATAACAGATTCTTAATACCTATATAATTTCTTATTAGAGATTTCTTATTTCGTTATTAGAGCAACTAAAAATTATCGATATCTCCATATCTCAGCGCAGCGCACCACTAATGAATCGTTTTGGCATGCGTCAGTCATTAGGCAAAGGCTGTCGTATGTCAAAAATATTTCACAACTAGATAATTTGGAAAATACTTAAATATTATAATTAATGCAGTGATTTTTTGCATATCGGTGGTAAGACAAGCCACTTGTCCTAAGGTTTGTCGTAATTGTGTGATTTTGCAAATAAGGACGGAACAATTCGGCATTTCGTAAAAATAAGAAATCACACTACACGTTCCGATGCAAACATATGACTAAACGGTGCTCACTGCCGTCGCGCGTATGTAGGGTCAGTTTGACCAAACGGAGGCAACATGTGCCACGCCTCCAAGCCATATCCCTCGATATCCATGGTATTGGTGGTTTTTGGAAACTCTTCAAAATTAACACAGCTCTAACAATAAATTTTGCTAAATTTATTACTTAACACATTAAAAATGACACAGAGTTGGACACTGATGCGCAGTGCGAGGCATTTAGTCATGTTCGATTGAGCCATACAATTTGAATAAGTCTTCTCGTTTTCGCAATTATTAGACTCTCGGTAGGTCGGCTTCGAGTATGTCGAGCAGGCAACATGATTCTCATACGTATCATGCCTTGTGTCAGAGATGAGTCGGTTTGATTCCATTCCACATTTTGAATGGTTTTGATGAATCTGAATTTTAAAATAATTTGTTGCTAAAGGTTGTTGAAGTTATTGGTGTGGTCAGTGGTTGGTTTGCATTACGGTTGGCCATTGGATGTTTGACTTCCGATTTGGTGTTTTGAAGCCTGAAATTTGAAATATGCGTTATGAAACATCAAAATCAATATAACCCAATTGAAGAATCGAATTCCTAGCGATTTATTTAATGATATTCACGGTGATGTGGATCCTGTTGTGGACGAAAACGGTGCTAACTAAATAGTTTTAATTGCAGAACCTTATTGCACGGTCTTGCTCTGAATTAGAAGAGGTCCTTTCCTTGAAGTGGGACAATGGTTCACAGGCTAGAATAGAAGCTGAAAAGACTGGAGGTTGCAGTAGTATATATATCATTAAGTTCCCTTCAAAATGGTTGAGCTGAATGGTGCTGATCCATGCGTCATGTTCGTGAACGGGCGCCGCCAGTGGGGACTGGTAATTTCTTAGCTGCCACGGCTTATTTTCATTTAATTTAATATTTGAATTGCTTTTGTCTTTTTAATACGGACGCTTTTAACGTTCTGCATCGTTTTCACATGCATAATTTCAACATGTACGATGTAATCAATATTTTGATTTAAAAGAGTGTCCATGGAGTTTATTGCCCGTTCTTGTCCATAGGTACTACGCTTTGGAATGGGTAACTAGCTTCATCTTTCTGACTGACCGACCCCTTGAAAATTCAAAAGTGCATGTAATTGGTTTATTTGAAATATATGCTTTGAGTTTGCGTTTGAGTTGAGTTTAATATTTTATATGCTAAAATAATATACTGCAACCTCCAAGAAGCCTCCTTATGCACGAGGCTTCATCTCCATGGTGGCAACCAATGGGAAGATTCTTTCAACGATTATGAGTATTATTAGCATAGCAAGGAAAATATATTACCATTATGACTTGCGTGGAGGAGGCCCTCTAGTTGCGTATGAGTCTAGAACTGAAGCGCAGTATGCCATCACCACAGTAGCTGCAAATACAAAAAGTAATTCTTGTTTAGTCATGACATATTGTTTGACATCTCCTTTTTTCAATATTAATTTGTAAACTGATCATAGATTTTGAACTATATTTTTTTTCTACATGTCTTAACCAACGGTTTTATTTGCTTTTTTTTTCTATCTTAATTTCTTTCGAGGTTATCGATTGGATTTGCACCTGGGTTAATTAATGTAGGTATGGAATTATTAAGTACTATTGGAGTGCAAGTCCAGGTGCTACGTTTATTTATTTATTTATTTAACCATTTATGTACACACATATATAAACAGACAAGAAGAAAGGAACAGAAAAATAGGTACAAAGGTGATGCTTATTTCTAAAGAAATCTCTTCCAGCATACTTGCAATAGGACAGTATATTAAAGAGATGAAGACAACGTGTGTAAGAGTAGAAGGGAAAATAAAATACATAAAATCTAAAATAATACTACTTACTTGCTACTTGCTTGTTTACTTGCTTTATAATGGAAATATTTGAATCGAAGTAATAAAGAATGACACTCATGATATGGGCAGATAAAAAAATATGTCCTATAAATAAAACAAATAGGTACAGATTTTTTATTCACATCCTTGGTGCAACACCCTCAACCTTCAACTCTTTCCACGACAATCTGACACTTTCCCGCGCAACAGACGTGACAATAGCCAACTTTGCTTGCACTCGGCAAAAACTCCTCTCATGGGGAAAAGCTTTTTTTGTATGGCCCCGAAAATATACAACAAAATACACAGTTTTATAGAGCTCTATGCCCACAAATCAATTTAAAAATAAGATTTTAAATCTATTATCAGACAAGTGTTACTATAATATAAAAAAAAAAATTACAGATACCTTTTGACAAGCTTGAATTTTATATTATTACGTCTATATTATTATTATTCTCATAAAATGTAATAATTAATGTTAGTAAACCAGTCTTTGGTCTTTGGTTTATTTAATTATTTGTTTGTTATATAAAAAAACTTGTACGCCTCGTCAGGCAAAACATGTACGGACGTTTTAACTACATTTAAAATCTTGCATGCTTGATTTATCTGTACGCAGGTTTGACAAATAAATTATTTTTTATCTTTTAACAATATTCAAGAAAAATTAGTGCACAAAAATGCATTCTCGAACCAGAAAGTAATTTTAAAGGTAGTGGATATGATGCTTATCGCCCGGCCCGGGATGACTCATACGGCGGTGCTGTAGCTATCATAGTACACAAATCTGTTCAAGCGCAGCAGTGGCGCGTCCACGTGAATAATAACGGTACCGAGGTAGTGTGCGTTCAATTATTGAATTGTGATCCGTTCGAAAATATCGTTGCTGTCTATTGTCCAACTATAATCGTTACCACACATCAGGATTGGGATTTGGGATAATCTGTTATCATTATGGCCATCCAAAACTTTAATTCTAGGTGATTTAACGCCCATCACGTCAGTTGGTCTTGTAAAAACTGTGTGGTGTGGTCAAAACTGACCACAGAGGCAGTCTTATTCACGACTAGCATATAGACAGCAACGGTTTTCTTGGAAGGATGGGATACATACGCGAGTTCGTTTAGTTGACGACAACTTGCAATAGACTACCCCAGATATATCACTGGTTTCTACAGATATTGCATTTAACATTAATTGGACCGTTAAAAATGAAAGTCGTGGCAGTGACCATAATGATTAAAATCTCAGAGTTGTATAGGTCATACCTCCCTCAGTTATTAAAAGGAATTTTGGCAAAGCAGACTGGATTTCATATAAAAGAATAACTGGAACAAAAATGTTGCCATTTGTGTTTACCGAATGACCTTCAAAAAGCTTATGATTTATATTTAGATTTGTTGAATGACGCTGTTAACAAATTCATCCCGATGTTTAAATTTAACCAAAATCTTTCTTCAGATTTTACTCCAAAGCCGAACTGGACTTCAGAACAGTCACATGCTGTGGCTCATCATAGGTTAGCATTATCCAATTTAGGCGTAATCTCACTCAACAATAGGATAAATTCATCCTAGAAGGGAACCCGGCAGGGTAAGGGAGTGAACTGGCTAATATTTGTGCTACAGTTGATCACAGTCTACATCGTCTAGTAAAATGTAATGCAAAATTAGTTGGCTGAAAGGTTTCCGTTCGCCTAGACATTTTTTGGACACCCAAAGTGCCACAAATCTTTTAAATTCATAAAAACCAGATTATGTCATGCATCCGTCGATATTTATGGAATTTTCTTCATAGAAGAAAGAGTAGTCAAAATATAAGTTCTGGTAATGATAATAATAATAATTACTCCGTACAATTCACCCCCTGCCATATTATCTGTGTATTTTATATAAAACATTGGTCAGGCAGGGGCCATAGTTATTCCATAGTACTAGATAATCAGTCCACCTAAGTCAACCAAATCCATAGCCCAATAAATCTTTGTTTCCATATCCTGCAGTAGTGCTACACCAACGGGGGGTTGTCCTTGGATGCACTTGTATAGTCCGAACAGGGATAATCGTCGGTTGGTGCCTCATTTCATTAAAAACGTCTAACGGGCCTCTGCGAGTTGTTTTCAGCCCCTCGTATGCCTTCCAAAGGTCCGGGATCCCAGGGTCCCGAGAAATGTCAAATGATGTAAAAATAATAATTACTCCCTTACTTGTATTCCTCAATGGCAGTTGGACTTCGCAGTAGTTTGTCTCTAGGATTGAGTAAGAAAATATTGTGCATAGGGAACGTGTTCTATTAGAATCGTATGAGTGTCCGCAGAGGTTCTATGCATTAGGTCTAGTAGGACACGTACAATCAAATGAGGCGAACGTTGTAAAACGGTTCCCGTTCTCACTAAAGTGGGTACATTTAAACTGTGACCTTGCAAAATCAATAAATAACGCAACAAGTAGCGACATCTTGTGTCAGGACAGACAGGCACGAAAGAACCTAAGCTCTGTAACACTAGAGTAATCAAGAGAAATTATGTCATGTAAATTAAATACAAGATTATTAGTTAATTTAAATAATTATACATACAGACCTAATTCCCCACATTTTATTTAAAACAATGCCTAATAAATGCGAAATAACCAATGGACAAGAATTCTATTTGGTCTGTGGCGGTCGAAGCTTCTGGAAGGATTGTGACATTGATCAGAGGTCAAGAGCCCGCAAAATGTGGTGACACGATATGGATCTGAGTAAGTATTCGATAATCATATTTGTGGAATTGTATGGCATCATCATAATCAGCAGATAAATCTATGTTAGATTGTTGTAGTACGTGTATGTTGTTGTATCAAATCAAATACCTTTACATGGTAACTACTTGATTATCTATACCTACATACAATAACTTTTTATCTATGTATCCTTTTTAGGGTTCCGTACCCAAAGGGTAAAACGGGACCCTATATCTAAGACTCAGCTGTCCGTCCGTCCGTCTGTCTCTCCGACTGTCACCAGGCTGTATCTCATGAACCGTGATAGTTAGACAGTTGAAATTTTCACAGATGATGTACCGGTAAAACGGGGTGAATAGGAACGCAGGGGTGAATCGTAATGAAACTTTAAAAGGCATTTTAACATTCAAATATTATAGTCTGTCGCCAAAAAGGACTCTAACGTGTATACTGTATTATAATTAACCGATTACGTGTCCCTGTTGGCAACAAATTATATTATTTAAATGTTAAAAATCCTTTTAAAGTTTCGTTACGATTCACCCCTGCGTTCCTATTCACCCCGTTTTACGGTACCTATTTCTGTTGCCGCTATACAATACATACTAAAAAACAGAATAAAATAAACTCACCAAAAACATTTCATGTAAAATGTTGCCAAGACGACCACATAAGGTTTGCCCTGTGAAAAAGATATCAGATCTCATGTAGAGCCAAGCTTCTGAATCTACACGGCCTAACTCTACCGACCCTAACTTCACAAATTCTACATATCAGTAAAAATGTATGGCTTCGCCGTTTCGCTACCGTCGTGGAGGTGATGCGAATATTTAGTTTCTGAAGTAAGTAACGAAACAGCCAAGCCATACATTTTTACTGGTATGTAGAATTTGTGAAGTTAGGGTCGGTAGAGTTAGGCCGTGTAGATTCAGAAGCTTGGCTCTACATGAGATCTGATATCTTTTTCACAGGGCAAACCTTATGTGGTCGTCTTGGCAACATTTTACATGAAATGTTTTTGGTGGGATTTCAGTTCTTTTTGTAAGTTGCTAGGCAGTCTTTTTAGTCTTTATTTTTTTCTTCTTTTTTTAAGTTTATTTGGGGGCACGGTAGTGTTTTTTTGTATACAGAACTTTGTTTACATACCAAATTTCGGCTTTCTAGCACTTCAGAAAGTACCCTAACATTTTGAAGTCTCATACAAACTTCCACCCCCCCATTTTAGGGGATGTGGGGCGAAAGTTATAAGTTTATGATTTTTTTTGTTGGTTGTATACTAAACTTAGATTACATACCAAATTTCAGCTTTCTAGCACTTCAGGAAGTATCCAAACATTTTGATGATCATCAGTGTGTCAGTGTATCAGTGAGTGTGTCAGTGACGAAATCGGTGTATTTTAGATATCAATAAAATCTAAAGTATTAGAGCTATTCAATTGATACTTTGCATGTTTCTTTAGTCTATTAGAAAGAAAGAAAGAAAGAATAAAGTTTATTTGACATCATATCCTGAGAATATGAACTATCTGGTACATCGGAACCCAACTCTATGGGGGTTCAAAAAAACGACGAAACATTTCAAGAAAAGGTAGGTAGTGCCCTTGCGCTTCGCTTGGCCCGTCTTGGCGGGGGCACTACCGTGCCCTCAGATATTTAAGGGGGCAAACATACAACAAACGTGATTCTTTGGCCGTTTTTGTAGATAATGGTACGGAACACTTCGTGCGCGAGTCCGACTCGCACTTGGCTGGTTTTTTTTCCAATTAACTACCTACTACTGATCTCTGTTTAGGCTGGTTTCTTTTCAAGGTTATTATAAATGATCGGCGCTGACAGATCAATTTGTATGCAAGACTATGACACATCTCCATAAGCGAGTAACTCGCGACGCCAGTCGCACCGTGTCATCATATTCTCACCGCAACGATATCACCATGTGGAGATTGATCCATACAGTTTCTATAGAATTACCTATATAGCCCGGTGATAATCTCGTGGCACCCATAGAGGTTGAATGAATCGGATATGAATCATTCAACGATGACGAGCGATAGCGCTAAGCCATGTGCTCTTTTTATGACTACGCGGTGACGTCAGCAGCGCGCGCGCCACTCGCCGTCGGCACTAACAACGCTCGGGGACCAATAGGAAGGCAGTATAGGACAGCGCCACAGCCACGCCCCGTTCTTAGCCAATCAGGAATCGGAATCTTTATATAACATGGTACCACAGATATAGATAGAACTAAGGAACAGTGAATGAATGGAAATTTATTAATTGTCAGTAGTATGAAACGTATTGATTAACGATCGTTTTGTAAGTTAGTATAATACATATATTTTTTAATACAATTAGCAATGCCATAGGATTAAAATTAAAATAGAATATAAGTATTAAGTTACTAAGTAATAAATAAATTAAGTAACAATTGAGATAATTGCAATAATAATGTACAATTAATTAACTAACGAAGTAGGTACATGATACCTCTTATAGGTACTTGTTTATTTACAAAAAAAAAGGGATAGGGATTTTATGATAAATATATTAAAATAAATAATGTCAGTAAGGACCACTTGCACCACTAATCACTAAATGCGTTTAGCGCTAAATTTAAACATCGTTCTGTTTCTAACAATTGTTTGAAGATGACAGAGACAGGTGATGTTTTAAATATACATATTTGGCGCTAAACGCATTTAATAATTTGTGGTACAAGAGGGCCTAAGAGTATAGATAAATTAAGAGTTCTTAAGCTACCTACCTTTGGTGTGATGTTAATGTATGTATTTTTTTTTTAGCTACCTACTTGCTGTTCCCTAAGAGGATAAGAACGTAAATTATCAGAAACGACCCAAAAAATGTAATTTTTAGGTTATCAAGATTTTAAGTTTTAATTATAATTTCAGCAATGATGGTGTAGGTATTTGCAATATTTTAAAATATTGTAACATATGGGCAAATATACTAATATTTTTATGAGTCAAGTTATATTACATAGACTGACGTATTTTTCGGGTTACGTAGGTAATGGGAAAAATGTGGGTTTCAGTCATTTCTAATAAATTGGTTTTAACATTATAGGGTGTATGGCATCTTAAGTAACAAAAATTGTAAACAAAATTATATTTAAGCAAAAATTATTTATTATTTTGCATAATACGTATCTATTCAGAAAGTAAATATGTTGTTAAGATTTAGTTTCTATTCTTCCCAATCATTGTCATCACTTACCTTCTGCTCCACCTCGAAATCTGGTACTGCGATCCCATCCACGTCTTCCACAGGTTCCTTTTCTTTTAATGACTTGTAAAAATACAGGCAGTATTTTGGAATAAGAACATTGATTTTAAATCGTGTAATTTTGCCAGTACAATTTCTTTGCCATCAGGTCAAAGAAAAATGAAATCATCTTCAGAAATATCTAATACTTTCATCCCATCCTATCCTTAAAAATCAACCATATCTTTGTTGTGTCACGGATCATTTTTGCTGTGTGAAAGAACCAATCGTTAAGACCTTTTTGGTAAATACAACAAATTTTCGACCAGAATTAGGGTTGAATCCTTTCTGCTAAACTACGTCCATTTAGTGCTTTACTCTCAGTGAGAATATCTTCTGAGATACTAAAGAAAAACCTTTCTACTTTTTTGTCCTTTATTTTGTTAGGAAATGATAATTAAAATTACATGGAATTTGTGTATATGCAAGTACTTACTCTTCGGTAGCTAAACGAGAACTGCCAGTGATAATGTGTCTGATTGATTCCCCCGGACGGTGTCATGTCTGATAGATGTCAACCGTGCCGTCTTTCACAATAAATCTCCTGTAATAAAATTGTTCTTCATCATAACTTTATACATAATTGCACAGACAAAACTTTTGGTTTACCCAAAGAGGTCACAGAAACACAGCGAGGCTACGGACGCTAGTAGATCTAGATCGGGTTCATGTAGGGTCCAGAAAGTGTATGTGAAGCTCCTTACTCTGACATTCCATCCGATCATTAGTGTCAAGCACGACTGGCTTGCGCCAGTGTTCTTTAGCGAAGTGAGGCCCTTGTCCACCGCGACCAGTTCTCGATGCATCCCCACGTCGCGTCGGCTTCTAGGAAATGTTCGCTAGGACTGCATATCTCGCGATTGTGAACGGTCTTGGCGTTTAAAAAGTCTGTTATTATTTTATTTTAATATTAACATGTCTCCCGAGATAATGTTAACATAAAAATCCCGAACCTTTTGAAGGCGTACCAGAGGCCGAAGCCAACTCGCAGAGGCCCGTTAGACGCTTTTACAGGAATGAGGCACCAACCGACGATTATCCCTGTACGTACTACGCAAATGCACCTAAGGACAACCCCCGGTTGGTATTGGACTATTGCAGGATATAGAAACAAATATACCTATATTGGATTATGGGTTTGGGTGGCTAAAGTGAACTGGTTAACTAGGACTATGGGATGACTTTGGCTTCTGCCTGACCAATGTTTTATATAAAATACATAGATAAAAGGGCAGGGGATGACTTGCACACTCAATAGACGTAGCGACAAGGAGCAACATGTCCTGAGTTGCTTGAGGAGTGGCGAGGTATTCTACGGCTATCAGAACAATTCCAGAGCTCGGAAGATGGTCAAGACCCCTACCAGCACTTGTTTTTAAGTTTGCAGTTTAAGTTTGCTCTTGCGAACCCCCACTCAATCCGGCCAATGAAGGCAAGCTAGAGGTGAGGAACAAGACTACTCCCGGGAGATAGGATCCGTGGGGTCACTACTGCCCAACAGATCGCCACATGCTGCCCTGCGGGTTTCTGTATCTCTCTTGGTTTGGCTCCTCACTCTAGACAGATTCTGGCAAAGTAAACTCTACCGGCGCAGACCTAGAGTTCGAAGCGCGTAAGCACCACCACGACGTCAAATATTATTGAACACTCTAATATAATGATTGCGCTTCTTTTTGTGAACCTCATGTAATTCCTATTTTGGGGTATTTCTTCTTCTTAGCGTGTTGACTGCAAAAAGAATACAAAATATATATATTTTTTAATTTGTTTACCCCAAAATTGAGCAATGAGAATACCGTTTGCTGACGCAGGTCCTCACGTAGGTCCTCAGTAGGTCCTCACGTATGCAGGTGACAGGGCAGGCATGCGGCACAAGATGGAAGGTGGGCCATTGTATGTGGCGAGACACCGCTTATGTACCGGAGATTATAGACGTGGCTACAGAGGAAAGGGAAACTACGTTGGGCCGAACGACAATTTGTGTGGATGGAAGGACAGACAGTATGTTTACGTCGTTGGGAGCCAAATTTGCATGGAGCATAGTGAGTTCGAGACTGCGTGGCTAAAACAAGGTTAGGGATAAACAGTTTGCAGACAGAGAGAACCGCACATGTTTTATAAAGATCGATGGTAGGAAAGCGGTAAGGTAACCGCCATCCAACCTTTAGGAGTGCCCTTTGAGCACGTTCCAATTTCAGCACGTGAGTTTTTGCAGAACCGCCCCAAGTAATTATACAATATTGTATAAGCGATTGGCAGAGGGCGAGATATACAAGTCTTAGCACCGTAGTATCCGCAGCATGACGAAGGGACTTAAAAATTTATATTAACCTACGCCTACGCCTACGCCTATGACTGCCTCGTTGGTCTAGTGGTCGCAAGCGCTACTGCTGAGCATGAGGTCTCGGGTTCGATTCCCGGGTCGGGCAAAGTGTTATCGGGTTTTTCCATCTGGAATTTCTCGGTAGCAGCCCGGAGTCTGGATTTGTGCCCGGTTGATGGCAATAGGCTCGCCCCCTATTACATGGGACTTAAACATAACTGGCGAAATGTGGGTGTGCTATAGGTACACCTCTGCCTAACCCTTCGGGGAATACAGGCGTGATGTTATGTATGTATGTATGTAACCTACGCAGTCGTGGGTGAGTGTATTTATGTGTGTAGAGAATGACAGGCAATCATCAATTTGTACACCAAGATATTTGACAAAATTGATGCGAGAAAGGCGGGGACAATTACAAGCTGTGAGCTGAGGTGAAATACAGGAGTGTAAAATCAGAGAATAAGGAGAGGAGGGAGGTTTCCCAGCGACAGTAAAAGAAAAGGTTAGGTAATTAGTTTTGTCACCATTTAAAGTAAGCAGGTTTTGAGCCAACCGGTTGGTGACAAGGTTGAGTCCGGATTGTGCATACTGGAAAACAAACTCCCAGGAGTCGCCATGGAAAAGTAGGGCAGTATCATCGGCATGGGTGAAGATGCATTGGGAAGCGTTAGCCGGCAGAGCTCGTTTATATAAACGAGTAAAAGGGTCGGGCAAATAATGCTGCCCTGGGGGCCCCGTATGATATGGAGAGCTCATCGCTTGTCCAATCTCCAACCCTGACGCACTGTCGTCTACCCGTGAGGAAACTATCGAAGAGAGCAAGTTGAATGATCCTTCCTAGTTCCGATCCTTTCTAGTTTAGCAATAACATTGGGGACAGATATCGTATCGAAGGCTTTTGCCAGTTCCAAGAAAATACCAACTACCTTCTGTTTTTTATTCAGGTTGGAGAAGATATCAATGGTTAGGTCTAGCACAGCATTATTTGTGGAAATTCCGGAACGGAAACCATATTGAAAGGAAGAAAGAAGATGATTTTACTCTTGGTACTTAACCAATCTGTTATTTATGAGCCGAGAGTTTATTGGTAATTGGTTTACTTATTTGAAATAAATGCTTCGAGGTTGAATTTGAAAAAATGTTTGTCACACACACTTAGTTTTATTTCCCTTTACTTCATTTAAATAGCTGGCCTACTTCATCATAAACCACGTATACGTGATCGTATTTGATGATTTGACACATAACTTCTTTTTTAAAACATGGGAACATGCACGATTCAACACCGACATAGTATACAACAGGCACACGCTAGGAAATAATAATTTCAAAGGGTCACCGTTATCGAAATCGATAAGGAGGACTATATAGTATACAACAATGTCAATTTCAAATAATCAGCTTTTGAGAAAAAGCCTTTTCCGATATGTATAGTTTATAAAGGTTTAATTTTCTTCTTTTTTTTCATAAATAATTATTTCACTATTTGAACATCAAATACTCGTAGTGAATTAATAATTTATTACAAGAAAAAAAACGAAATGAAGTTACTTACAATGAACTTAAGTAAGCTACAAACTATAGAGGTATGAAGAACAGGGTGTAAAGCTCACTCATACCTTCATAGAAAAGGGAGGATCCTCCGACCAGACGGGTGTTGTGCCTGGTGGGCAACTGCCCGACGGTTGATGTCGGGACGTTGTCTAAATGCTAGTCGCGCGGTAAACTCTCCTTGCGCGATGAAGGATTTGCGTGACGTCAGTGTGACGTGTAGCTCGCATGTGGCGGTGTAGATACCGCTACAAAACAATCATTTGAAATCACTTAGTATCAACCGGACACAAATTATCTCTTTCAAAACGAACTTTCCTGTCTCTTAAAAAAAATGTTTGGTCACCCTATTAGAAAGAGATGAAGGCCTCGGTATGCATTATCTCTCTCTGCTCGTTTTTTTGGTACGAGAGCTCAGTCCAGTTTGTATATTAGGTCCATGATATTCAGTGTCAAAATGGAAGACCTCTTGTCAAAGTGGCGCCAACTGACGTGAATTTTCGTGAAAACCCTCATTCTGGTTACTTTTATAACGTCAACCACAAACAAGTTTTCTAAATATAGAACGTTAAAATCAACTGTGTTTGATTATTATGAGTCGCCACTCAGCTAAATAAATACATTGGAATTGAACAGTATGTGTCATATTGTATTTATCACATATAAAATTATGATTGAGTGTAAAGCGCCAGTGTCAGTTCAACCTTGCCCAATACAACCAGTCATAACAGATTCACTGATCAGCCGAGTGACTTCAACTGACCAACATTAACATTACATTAATTCTCTAAGTAGCTCTCGAAGTAAACGGTTGTGTCAAGTGATCTTTTTAAACTCGAATTAAAAATGAAACTACTACAGCTCTTGTTCTGTGCGGCATTTTTCCTAGCATTTATCAATGCCTTAAGCGATATGGGGGACGAAACTAAATACGTCTCTCATTTTAAATGTGCTGAAATGTTTGGAAAATGTTTGATGAAAATTGCTGAAAAATTAAACGTAAGCGCACCGGTGCAGTTGAAAAGAGCGAAAAGAAGTATCATTAACAGTGGAAGATGTGCACAGGGACAAGTGTGGTACCTGTTCAGGTGCTGGGATTGTGAGGTGTAAGTATATTGTTTTATTACAAACCGTAGGATTTCCCATCGGTTAAACTAGGAACTACTATACAAACTTTCATACCCTATTTAACCTCATTAGAGGATGAAAGTTTAAAAATCCTTTCTTAATGCTCACTTTCGCTATAAAAAAACTCTTGCGCAATATTTCATGCTTCTAGAGCAAGCGGTTAAGGCTGTCAGTGAATAAATTAATTTAAGATTTTTTATTAAGTAAGAAAACAAACAAACTACATACTAGTGACTGGGCCTTGCTATATCTAAGTTAAATATTTATATTTTATGTATATAAACCTTCCGGAATACATTTTCTAAATGATGGCGGAGACCGCATCAAAGTCTGTTTCGTGTGGTTCTTCAAAACTATAGTTTTATAGAACCCACAGACAAAGAACATACAGACAGACACGAAAAGCGACTTTATTTTATAATTTACTAGCTGTTGCCCGCGACTTCGTCTGCGATCCAGGATGAAAAGTAGCCTATGTTCTTACCCAGGTCATGGTCTATCTGTGTGCCAAATTTTATCCAAATACGTTCTGTAGTTTTTGCGTAAAAGAGTAACAAACATCCATCCATCCATCCTCACAAACTTTCACATTTATAATATTAGTAGGAAGCAGGATGTAGTTATAGATATAGATTGATTATCTATTGATAATCAACATCTCAGCGAAGGTCTTACGAGAATTCCGAGTAGTTTTTGGAAATGTCGGTGAAAACCACACAATTGAATGGAACTACCGTTTCATGTGGAAGAACATCGTGCAAACTACGTGGTAATATTTACAGTAAACAATTATTTAGGTTGGCTTCCAATGAAAAATATCACCTTCGCTTCTATAAAAAAAACAAACACAGACAAAAAAGGCAAGGCATTTGTTTATTACACGTTTTGTTTTCAGGAATTTACGTATAGGTAAAATATTATATTACTACTAGGTTTTGTCTGCGACTCCGCCCGCTTGGAGTCAGAAATTATTTCATGGAAATGTACTTCCGTGATAAAAATCCTAGCCCTGTGCAACTTCATCCGAATCCTTGCAGCTGTTGAGGCGTGAATCGACCCCCATAATATGATCTAATTATTAGTTTACCACCTAAGAATACCTATGTGTGGAATGCAATGATATTATTTACTTACTTGACCAAATATTAGGTATATTTGGAATTGTTATTTTTATTTTAAATAATATCTTAATATATATATAATATATATATATATATAATAGTATAATACCTACTTAATATAACTTTAAAAAAATCTAAACAGTTTAAGATAAATGACTTAATTTCTCTAAATAAGTTTGTACAAACACTTTTACACGTCAATCATATTTTTTAAACTAGATGAGGTCGGCGTTTCCTATCTGACTAGGTAGTCTGTGAGTAAAGGCCGAAACAAACTCAGAAGTCACAGTCTCTTTTAAAGTCCAGACATAATCTTGGTCAGATCATGTGATAACCACACAGATTGAGTGGACCTGTCCAGTCAGTGCACGAATTTGTCAGTAATCGTGCAGCTCAACTCAGAACTTAAGGAGCCCAACGATTCGACGATTATCATATGGTATGTCATTCGTTTGTTTCATATATATAATTATATCACCGAATTGATTAATCACACATTTTTCACGGATTGCTGAATCATTTTCTTCCATTTCAAAATATTAAACTAAAAAAATGCGATTAGGTCATAATATTAATTATCAACCTGTATCGGTATCTAAATCGCCACATGCAAGCTACGCTTCACACTGACGTCACGCAAAATCCTGAATCGCGTAAGCTGAGTTTAACGAGCAACCAGCATATATGTCTGGACTTTAAAAGAGACTGTGACTTCTGAGTTTGTTTCGGCCTTTACTCACAGACTACTTAGTTGGATAGGAAACGCCGACCTCATCTAGTTTAAAAAATATGATTGACGTGTAAAAGTGTTTGTACAAACTTATTTAGAGAAATTAAGTCATTTATCTTAAACTGTTTAGATTTTTTTAAAGTTATAATAAGTAGGTATTATACTATTGTATATATATATATTATATATATATTAATACCTACAACTTCCCGACATCAAACGTCGGGAAGCCCACCAGACACAACACCCGTTTGGTCGGAGGATCCTCCTTTTTCTACGGAGGTATGAGTGAACTTGACACTCTGTTCCTCATACCTATAGAGACCTACTAATTTTTAATCTCGTTAATTTGAGACACTTTTAAGAAAAATATTAGTTTTTAGCAGTGTTTAAAAATAAAAAGAAATGCACAAAATAAATCATGTCAGGTTTCTATCAATATAAACAAATTAGTGCTACAGAAAAACTTAAGAAAAAAAAAAACGGGAGTGTCTATTGCTGACTGGAACGTGAAAGTTGCTCTAACATAATTATTATTAATAATTATGTAACAATGTCCCCGCCAACTAGCTTAATAGGGAACATTCCGCAAAACTCTGCGTAGAGAGAGAAACCGCCATGACGCATCATGTCATATTTATTAGTAACAAATAATTGGTGAAAACGTGTTAAATTATAATAGTTTTATTACTATTCATGTATTAAAAAACCTGTACTATGATATTATGACAACCTACGGACATTTAAAAGTGGATGATCTAAGAAAAAGATCTTGTTAAAGAACTGAGCCTCAATAAATTTAAATCATTTATTAAACAGAAACTCTGTCAAAAAGGTTTCTATAAAGTTAAAGATTACTTGGATGACAAAAAGGCTTGGGATTAATTAAGCTACTTCAATGTACCCCCAAGCAACAATCCATTTTATACTGTGATTATGTGTTTTAGAATTAATAATGTAATTTTTATTGAATTATATGACATAACATATTATGATTTTTTGATGACATTTAAAGAGAAACTTGTCTGTGAATGTGAGTAGCATGCAGGCTAGATGAAATACATGATATTCATTTTAATATTGTGAATGTGAAGACTATGTGGGTCATTGTTGCTTTTTTTTTCCTTTCAGGTAGTTTTATCTTAGTCTGGCAGTTTGAGTAATTTTTGTGGCCTACCCAAATGTCCTTTCTTTGGTATTGTTCGTTGAATTGTTGAGCTCCTTAAGTTCTGAGTTGAGCTGCACGATTACTGACAAATGCGTGCACTGACTGGACAGGTCCACTCAATCTGTGTGGTTTTTCTTCAAAATACCATTTCAGACAAATCTACATGGTCTTCACATGATCTGACCAAGATTATGTCTGGACTTTAAAAGAGACTGAGACCTCTGAGTTTGTTTCGGCCTTTCTTCTCAGAGTAGTCAGATAGGAAACGCCGACCTCATCTAGTTTTAAAATATCAGTGACGTGTAAAAGTGTTTGTACAAACCTATTTACAGAAATAAAATCATTTATCATTTATCATTTAAAACTCCTTTGAAGGACTTGTCAAACAACTGTTTACGGTTAGTGCTAGTGCTGCACTCTGGCGGCAGAATATTGCAGTAATACTCACTATTGGCCTTTCAGTTAAGCATAGCCTTTTTACTAAACGGCACCGTTCAACTAGTGGCCTGAATGAAATTCAGCCATTCAATCACACAGCTAGCCAAATGGCTTGGTTCGATTAAGTTTAACTACTTACCTAGCCCAGATATTTAAATTGGCACTGATTTAAAGCGATAGATGTTTATTGTAGGTAGATTTGGTAAATTAAAAATTACAAAATGCATGTTTATTAAAAATACGGCAGTACAAACTAAAGCTGTTAAGCTGTTAACCGAAAGGCAAATTTATTAAGCTAGTTTGCTGCGACATACCTATATGTTTAATAGGTTCAGAATCTTTTGATCCCGCTTTCTATTACGGGGTAGTATTAGGTACTTAATGAGACCTTAGCTTTAAAAATAATAAGTATCAAATCAAATAGAACACACAAGTTATCGTAATTGAAAGACTTAGATTTCAAAGAAAACATTTAATTTCATACATTTCTACAAACATGATTTAATTCTCTCTAAACTTATATCTAATCATCATAACAAAACATGTGTTTGATCGCCTCCAGACTTGCTTGTTTTCCCCTGACCGTGTAGAGCTCTTCGAGTCTCTTAAAATTCTCTATTTGCTCTTCTTTCGGTGTTGGATGAGCTTTTTCAATCTCTTATTGGTAGGATTTTTCAACATTAATTTCTCTATAACTACAATTAGATGAAAAATATTTTGGACAATGGCCTCCATTTCTTTCGTTACATCATCGTCATGCTCCTCGTTTTCAGTGCTAGGCGGATCGCCCAACAACTCCTGTAACAACTGAAAATAATTCTATTAGAATGGGAAATCAGTATACAGGGTGGAATTTTGTAATGCCACCTGGAGGGAAAGTACTCTTAATACTGCAGATAGAAAATTTTACTCAAAGGAAACATTCCTTTATTTTTTAATAGAAAGCAAACTGCATTCAAATATTTTCGAAAATTCTCTTCTCCCACACCCGGGAATCGAACCGGCTAAAATCTGAAAAAATTATACCCTGTACTTTTATTGCATCGATCGTTAGGGTCAATTATAAGGATGAAATCTCTCTAACAAACATGATAAATTAAATGAAAGGAAAACCAGGAAATCTGAAGTTACAAATTCAATGAGTCAAGTTAAACTCTTTAACTAACATCCATCTTTTGTAATGCAGACTCCTTTGCGACATACTCGTAGCTGCGTGTATGAGGTAATTTAAATATGGAATGTTAGATTAAAATTTGAAAATTAGATTGTCATAGTTGTTATTCACATTTGATTGTTTTTACAACTCATTTCACATTTTGTCTCACGGTGAAAATGGCTTATCAAGAACAGTTTGATTTAATGGAAGCTTATTTTTTAAATAACAAAAACGTGAATCTAGCTCTGCGGTGGTATGGAGAGAGATATCAAGACCGACAGGCACCAACTCGGTTCGTATTGAAAAGAATGGTAGAAAATTTAAAGAATACGGGTGGTTTCAAGAAGAGACGGCAAACTATTCAGCAAAACTATTTCGATTTTGAACTAGATGTTATAACATACTTTGAATCATTTCCAAAGGCTTCAAGTAGAGATGCTGCCAATGAATTAGGAACAACCCACACTTACGTACTTAAAGTGCTGAAAAAGTATAAGTATAAATGCTATCGTGAAGGTCGGTTGGTGCAAAAATTGCATATTGGGGATCGTGACAGACGATTACAATTTTGTGAAAACATGCTTGGAGAAATTGACCGAAACCCTAATTTTTTGAGTAACATTGTATGGTCAGACGAAACCAACTTCAGCAATAATGGCATGTACAATCGCCGCAATAACCATTATTGGTCTCGAGTGAATCCTGTTCGTGTTCATGAAACTAACAATCAAGTAAGATTTTCTTTCAACGTTTGGTGCGGAATTATGAGAAATAATGTAGTGTTAGTCCACGTGTACGAAGGTCATTTAAACACTGTCAAGTATATTGAAATACTGGATCTCTTAAGAAACGAGTTAAATGGTTTCCCCGAGGAAGAGCGAAACCAAATAATTCTACAGCAAGATGGTGCTCCAGCACATAACAGCAGAATCACTACTGCCTACATTAATAACCATTTTAATACCTGGATTGGTACAAACGGCACAATCAGATGGCCTGCGAGATCGCCAGATCTCACCCCATTAGATTTTTTTTTGTGGGGATATGTAAAAAATCTAATTTACATGAAATCTTATGCGAATGACAACGAGTTGAGAGTTGAAGTTCAGAATACGATTTATAATATTCACCACAACACTTTATTAAAGGTTACTAGAAATGAATTCGTTAAAAGAATAAATTTGTGTATCCAAGAGAGTGGAGCCCATTTCGAGCAACTAATTAGTTAGTTTACCATTTTTTGTAAATATTAAATTAATTTAAGATTTCCTGGTTTTCATTTAATTTATCATGTTTGTTAGAGAGATTTCATCCTTATAATTGACCCTAACGATCGATGCAATAAAAGTACAGGGTATAATTTTTTCAGATTTTAGCCGGTTCGATTCCCGGGTGTGGGAGAAGAGAATTTTCGAAAATCTTTGAATGCAGTTTGCTTTCTATTCAAAAATAAAGGAATGTTTCCTTTGAGTAAAACTTTCTATCTGCAGTATTAAGAGTACTTTCCCTCCAGGTGGCATTACAAAATTCCACCCTGTATATCCGCCAGTATATGTCCGTCACTGGATGCTATGATTTTGAGTCAGGGTGACGAGAGATTTCTATAATTTTAATCAAATCTTCACTAAATAACCACTTGCCTAAAGTCTGAGAATTGACATGGTAAAAAAGACTTCTATCACTTACCTTTTCCATGATTGAGAGTAGATTGTAGACAATTGTACATTTTTCTTGAATTGTATCCACGTATTGATTCTGCAGGTGCCTGGTCGAGACTATTCATACGCTAGCCATGTTTGGAAGTTCCTAATAAAGTAGCGTACGTTCTGTGAATAGATAATTCATGTTATTCTCAGATGGCACCGATCCAGAATGATAATGAGCATCAAATGATCTCGGGTCAACAATAATAACACTTTTTTTTTCTCATGCTGGCGCAGTTGTGTGATAACCTATTGATAAGAAAATATTAATAAGATCAATAGTGCCTAAATTAGAAAAAGTTCTGACCTCTGGCCATGCCTACTTGCTTATTACCAATTATTTATCACCAGCACAGGTTATTACCATTTCACGTTTTCATGCTTAAGGTGAATTAAGCTGGTAGTTGGCAATTTCTAAAGTTAAATAGCAACTCTATGTCAACGTTGGCGGGTATGGCTACGCCATTCTATTCTAGATTCGATTAGAGCTCTAGATTATTTGTTGTGGCTGTGGTATTTTATTTATAACTCTTTACATAAGTTTATATAACTTAAAGGGAAGAGAAGGGAAAAGATATATAGCGCTGGCTATGTAGGTAGGAATATATTATTATAGACTTAGCCAGTAAAAGATACTAATGACTGTAAGGCGTAAGCCTAGGTGGGATGGGCTGAGCCCGCCACAGCCGCCACATCGTGACACTGACATTTCCCGTAGGAATTTCGGGACGGTCAATAGCTCGTTATATTCCTCTGCCAAGACGATTCCTATGTGCCCTATCCCAAGGGCGTACCCTTGAAGGGTCACCCTTTAGAAACCTAAACGTGACCACTGTATGTGGCGGGTACGTTTTTTTATTAAATTACTCCTCTTAGTCAATTAGTGACTTCGGTCAACTAGGACTGATAGACCCAAATCCCAAAGGGCCTAGGATGCGGTGATGGTTTTGACAGGACCCCTGAGTACCTTCAAGTGACTAATGATCACAAGTTACGTGTATTTGGATTCGATGGATTCGTTTAGGCTAGATGGAGTCTCTTGTCAGTTTCTGGAGTGAATTTGAGCTATCAAAATTGTACTACGAGTATATAGATTTTATTTTTTATCTTTTTGACTGGTGTTATTTTGTCTTCGGGATATTTTGACACGCTACCGTATAATATGCTCTACGTAAAGCGTGCTTAAAAAGAAAAAAGACAAGAAAAAGTTAGGTTTATTTGTTACAGAAACACGTGCATACAAAACGTTAACTTCCACACTTCACTTAAATGTCTCACTGATGGTGGCGCGTGTGTTGGATCATTCGGTTCCCTGCAAAATGGTTGAGCTGGACGATGCTGATCCACGCGCCATGTTCGTGAACGGGCACCGTCGGTTGGGACTGGTCATCTCTTAACTGCCACGGCTTATTTTTATTTTTATCTTATATTTTAAATTGTTTCATAACATTTTTTTACATTGTTCTCACATACCTATAGAAGTAACAAGAATAATCTACGAGTACTTAGGATTTTGTAATATCTTGATTTAAAAACAGTGTCTTTGGAGTTTCTTGCCCGTTCTTCTCCATAGAGATCTACGTTTTAGAATGGGCAACTAGCTTCAACTTTCTGACTAACTGTCCGACTCTTTGACAGTTCAAAAGTGCCTGTAAATGGTTTAGTTGAAATAAATGCTTTGTAAGTGTGTAGTGTAAGCCTACCGGCTTTCCTGTCCTCGGTCCACAGCACGGAAAAGTTAACCACAAGAATCTTAGCCCCTTCTCAGGTTTACTCTGAAGTGCCTTGTTTGACCGATGCAGTGAATGCCTTGACTTGCCCGGACTCGGTTCAGCCCGAGAATCCATCTTCCCAGAGACAGTGGGATGAGCCGCTCCGCAGATTGGTACGGAATAAACTTATTAATACGTCCACCAATACTGCCGAGCGTGCCCGCCTGCTGGCTGTGGGGGAATGGGAGTCGGGCCTCTGGCTTCAGGCGCTACCGTCACCCAACATAGGCACTTTGCTGGGTGATACCACATTCCGGTTCACTACATGTTTACGTCTAGGCGCTCCTTGCGGGGCTCCGCATCGCTGTCAATGTGGTGAAGCAGTCGACCGCCTCGGACACTATGGCCTATCCTGCAGCAAGAGCGCTGGTCGGATGGCACGTCACGCCAGCATTAATGACATCATCCGTCGGGCTCTTGTCACCGCCGGGGTGCCAGCTGTTTTAGAACCCAATGGCTTGGCACGTGAGGATGGGAAGAGGCCAGATGGAGAGCACCATAATGTCTTGGAAGTTGGGTAGGCCTTTGGTGTGGGATGCGACTTGTGTCGACACCCTCGCGCCATTCCATTTTCCTAGCACAGTGGGCTGTGCTGGGGTGGTTGCTGTAGGAGCAGAAAACCTCAAACGGCGCAAGTATAACAACCTTATTGGAAACTATATGTTTTGGGTTGAAACACTAGGGCCTTGGGGTCATAGTACTCATAAAGTATTTCGGGACATCGCCAAGCGGTTGGTCGACTCTTCACACGACCAGAGGGCTGGCCTATTTTTAGCCCAAAGAATCAGCATTGCCATCCAACGTGGCAATGCCGCCAGCCTTTTGGGCACTTGTCCCATTGACAGCGATGCGGACGAATTTTTTGATGCCCTTTGAGCTCTTCCCTTACATTATACACTTGTAAATAGTATGTATATATATTTTAGTTGGAGCTTGTATATTATAATCTATGTTTAATTGATATACCTACTTAATATTAAAAATATAGTTCTAATATTAAAACACTTCAATTACACACAGGGAAACAAAAATGTGAATTTCATACAATAAATGCTTTGAGTTTGAGTTTGATAAATAACTCAAGTAATAAGAAAATAAATAACATTCTAAAAAGTCCTACATGCACTGGACTATTTTTTATTTTATTCACGGTGACACATATGACAACACGAATGCTTTTGGTTTTTTGTCTACCAATTCCATATCTACTCAGGATATTTAGTCAGTGATTCAATGGTAGCCTGATAACCAAATCGGCAAGAAAAAAGAATGTATAGGTATCTTTATCCAAGTAAATAAAAAAGTCAATGCATGATTCATCGGCTGATAATATTATATCAATGCGAAAAGGTTATCGGATCATTATTACATCTTCGTTCAAACGCAAAAGGTGTAAAAATAACTTCTTAATATTTACTAGCTTCTACTGAGTATAATGTCACTTAATTCTATTTCTATCCCGAATCAGCATCATCATATTATCATGTAGTTTGAACAGCAAGTACCTAAATACCGTTCACCTGAGTCTTAACCTCGTTTCTGGACGACCAGCACATGTGCACGCGCAGCAGAGTCCACGTGACTTACACGGTCACATCAGGAGGGTCATCTGAAATAGTATAGAAATTAATAATTTAAAGGTGGCCATCAAACGAACATAGAAACAGAAAAGAGCCAACGAAAGAGTCCTCAATTTATCCCATTTTACACAAAAATAATTTGGTTGAGTGAGGAATAGTGGGGATAGAATGTGCATTCGGTCGTTTAGTATTTCTAAACCGACCTTAACAAAGCAATTAGGTCAGCTAACTACATGATAGAAAATTATAAAGTTTTAAATTAAGAAATGTGTGACAAGTGTCCCATGACACATGTCTCCATTGACATCGAAAACTATAATGTCGATGTCTCCAGGCTCCAGACTTATTGTGCGAAGTTAGACAACATCGCGCAAGGGCTTTTGGGAACACGTGTCGCGGGAAGTTAATCATTTAGGCTTATGTGTAATGGTTTCAATGACCAAATACTTACATGTTTGTGTTTCGCGCAAAAAGAAATAAGTAATCGCTCCATTAGCTGGCTGAAACGGTCGTTTTACTCCCACACATTTGACGTAGATTCAGATTAGTACAGATTTGAAATTCGTACACTGATAGAGAATGGTGGTATATAAGTGTTTTATTAAACCTCAACCTCATAGCTAGTGACACGGACCTATTCAGTTGTTCTCTGAGTGAATTCACAAAGAATGGAATAATATATTTGTAATAAGTTACAATAAATAATTATAATAATAAGTTAATATGAGACTTTAGATAAGTACACTATGGCATTAGGTTATCCCTGTAATGACAGATGTAAGTGGGAAAATAAATAAATAAATAAATTAAAGATTTCCATAAAAGTCTAAAGATTCCTTAATATTGTAAAGAAAATTCATTGAATATCAGATGTATATGTTGAACATAAACTTAAGATTAGCCGGCTAAACTAAGGTTTGTCATCGAGGAGGTGTTAATGTTAGTTTCTTCTATCTTTAGTATTAATTCTTCTATCTTTATATAAATGTTATTGAACGAAACGGCAAAAAATGTATCTAGTAACTGATTACCACCTGCGCTAAGATAGGTCGACGGCGCGGCGCCCCGCTTAGCGGGGCTCCTATTTCTGGGTGGTTTAAAAAAAATAACCACGAAGGCTAAGGCAGGAGCTCCGCTCAGCTTCGCTCCCGCCTTAGCCTTCTAACCTAACCTATCCGAGTCGGGGTACTCTGAGTCGGGTTGTTAACCATAAGACGCAAACTAACATGATATCGAACTTTAGCTGCTTCTCGAAGATAATCCTTAGTTTAGCCGGCTAATCTTAAATTTATATTCACACCCACCTTTAGCCGTAACATATTTAATAATATCTAATGAAAAGGTTCTCAATAAGCCAGTCGAAACCATGAATCAACAAACGAAACCCAAGAGGCCCTCAGGCCATCTAGAGCGACGATCACCGCAGGGTGCCTAGTTGCAACTACACGATCGTTTAGAAAAATCAAAGTAATTTTATTACTAATAGATACTAAGAGTAGTCACTAGATGGCGTATTAATATAGAATATTATTTAAATATTTATGGAATATTTAAACCGTGCAACAAAAAAATATACACCAATATATAAAATGTACACCAAAAAATACATAACAAAAAACAAAAACAAAATATATAATGGGTGACTTTATCGCTTTCTGCGATCTCTTCCAGGCAATAAAGATGAAAATCTATTTTATACTAAAACAGATGAGATAATTGCGCAGCAAATCGTGTCGGTTCAATTATCTAAAATTAGTTTATGGAAATAAATATATGAAATTATTAAATATCACCCGCGCATTTCGAGACGATTTCACTTGTAATGTACGTTGTTATACACTTATATTTTGACAACTTACTAAGGTACTTACATATATTAAGGAAACTCTACGAAATGTTTTCTGAGTTCAACTTATGTTTAGTTCTGCAATCGGTGGTTTCACTTACGTCAACTTCAAATCGATGCTATTCCTGTGATATCAGATTTGTGTTACATTTAGGTTAGGTTTCATAACTCTAGTTTCTTCGTAAATCACTGCAACTAACTATGTATTCGTACTTACTCAGCTTTTTCCTATAAATGTTGCTAACAAATAAAACGTAATGAAAGCGTTCAATTTATGATTTCATTTCATCATACATATAGTTCAATGTAGGTACTATGAATCATAATAAATAAATTCATCATAATTGATAAATAATTTCATATTTATTTGATTTAATCTGCCATCACTTGAAACAGTCTTAATTACTCTAAATAGCTCTAATAATCTAGTTTTAGTTGCAAGGAAAACAATACATAAAATTTATAAAATGGAATGCATCCAACCGAGCGAATATTGTTTATCTATATTGATGACACCGACGTATGCTTGTGATTGGTGGAGGATTCCGACAACTTGGATAATCTGTCACTTTGCTCATGTGCACTTGCTCACTCCGCGCCGTTTCTTTGCCGCTATCGGACGCTAGTACTGTACCACCGAGTTACCAAGTCACAGAATATGAAAAAGTTACAGTTTGTGTTGTTCCTGCTCGCGATCGTGACGTGCGTCATCGCTTATCAAGGATTGAGTGCGAATCCTATTAGAAATGGTGACCTTCATAAAAGAATGAAGAGGAACGTCCTGAAATATGGAGAATGCGCTGAAGGTTTTATCAGACTTTTTCTCCGATGCATTACTTGTGACTTGTAAGTAGTTTTCAAAATAAATGTTTCTTCTTTCACAGTGTTAATTTTGAACCAAATTTCGTAGTACTTCATTGAAATAAAATTTTCGTTTAGCACTTCGAAAATCTTCTGATTTCAAGATGGAGTCGTGAATGACTTTTCCCTTTGCTATTTTATCGTGAAAGCTTGATTTATTGAATTAAAACCCGAAATAAAAAATGTACATATGACTTTGTTCTTGTTTCCGGCTTAGATTCAATTATTATTTTCTTGTTTTAAACTTTGTTTTACGAATTTTAGTACATTCGAATTCCGGTTTTATTTTAAGGTCATGCATCTTAGATTTTAAACATTGTTACATGTGCATTGTGAAATATTGATATAATTAGTTTGTAAACACTGAAACTTTGTACAGAAAGAGCAAAGTTACAAGTGTTACACCATACCTAATTGCCAAAGCCGGTTCGCCAGTTCGACCACGCGCCATTTCGTGACGTCATTCGAACCTCGATCACACGGCCGCGCGCTAACATACCTACATATTTCCAGCGCAAATCTAAAACTTTTGTTCATTCCTGGCAATACATTATTCCTAACTTATTGATGAATAGTTGATAGTGATAATAGGTACCTACCTAGAAATTATCTTAATTTTAGGCATGAAACTACGTCAAAATACTTTAGAAAACGTAATCTCATCCAATCGTGGCCTGTGTTTTGATACTGTAAAATCCTCGGTGATAAGCAGGATTTAATGATGCAATCGGCGTTCCGTTTGCATCCTAGCGACCTGGCCTTATCGTGTGAAATTAGGTAGCAACAAGCAGTTAGCAACTCGTTCCATCTCTATTTAAACTGTTTTAGTAGCACGTATTGTCAACATGAATTTATTTGAAAACAATATCTAACTTTAGCCCGAGCCCGCTTTTGTATTTCGACCTTTTTTCTGACTTGGGTCAAGTTCTCAAGATAAAGTTAGGTTGGAGTGTAGCCTTAGGGGCGCTATGAGCGAGAACTTAGAAAAGTATTAATTTGTTTTTTCTTCGGAAATTTAACAATTTTATTGCAGTATAGGGGTAACCTTATCTACGGAAACCATTCAGAAGTAGGAGCCCCGCCTTGCGGGGTTCCGTCGACTACGCTTACGTGCGTCGTAGGGCCATTCTTCTCAGAACCTAAATGGTTTCTATGGTCAAGATTAAGCCGATACTGCAATCAAATTGGTGAATTTCAGAAAGATTTTATATTCTGAAAAATTTACTCACAAAATAATATTTTCAAGTATTTTTTTTGTTTGGTTTCTTGCTCACAGTGTCCCTAAATGTATACTGCAACTCCTACTACTCCGCCCTTAGGGGCGACCCAAAACTAAAAACGTGCTGCGTATCGGACTAAGACGTCAGTTTGGATTACTTTCAGGTTCTTATTAAACTGGCTCGATAGTATAAACCATATCTAAAGACAATTCTTGTTTTGTAACAAGACCAATAATTTTTTTTACTTGTTCATAAAAGTTCTTTGGAAAATGGTAATAATGAACTGAACTGATTTTTAAGATATATGTAGTGGTTTTTCTTAGAGTGGAACTTAAGAGTTGGCTAAAGTTTTAGCAGCTTTTTCACTTTCTTACACTATCTTGGTCTTAGTAGTACTTTGGTATTTTGAGTCATAAGGACCACCAGATGACTGAAAATACCTAAATACGACTAATTATTATTATACACATACACATACATAAACTCACACCTTCTTCCCATGGGGGTAGGCAGAAACTACAGACCGCCACCTGCTACGATCCTTACATACTCCTTTTGCCTCGTTTACGTTCATACATCTGGTCATACACGCACGCCGGTTGTGAGTTCGACGCACCTGACCTTTCTGAAGAACATCACCAATAAGTTCACTATATGTCTTCCTAGGGCGTCCCCTCCCGGCGTTTCCACTCACATCTGCCTTGTACCTTACTTACCTTAATAACTAATACCTTTTGTTAATCGCCCTTCATTCATCCTCTCAACATGACCAAACCATCTTAGCATACTCTTTTCAATTTTTGTCACTACATCTTCTTTTTAACCGCGTATTATTATTAAAAACCATATTAATAATAATAATTTATGTGTCACTTGTGAGAACCGTTGAGTAGGTATAGATCGTTAGATAGCGCTACAGAGGTAAGTACACCCGTACCCATAACCCCTGTTCCATCGCGCTGACTTGCACTTTCATCGCGTCGACCAATGGCAAGCGGTATAGATCTCCGTGCGTGGCAGCCACGCCCCTGTCTTTAACATGCCGTAGAGCGTGTCGTTTCATAATATTTAGTTATAAATGTCAGCAACCTCAATTCGTATGTCTCTTTATTCACTTTGTAGTACATTTTGAGTCGATCCAATCCACGTCGCGTCGCCACTGTAATATTTTATCATGTGATGGAGGCTCTTACACACAAGGCAAGCACTGATTTGCAATAATTTGAATTCAGAACTAAAAAGGTACTTTATTGTTTGTTACGTCAAAACAAAACAATAATAAAGTACTTAGTTCTGAATTCAAATTATTATACACGATAAATCTAATAATTGATGGACATCGAAATTAGCAATCGTTTGTATTTGGAAATGCGATGATTCCCGAGGGACATTAACAAAATAGTTGTACCTACTGTACACACATATGTTTCTCTAATGACACACATATATGTTTCTCTAATGTAAAGTACGGTCTACATACAGGCTGTTTGGCAGAACGTTGAACATAAGAAAATGGTGGATAGGTGGGGTCATCTGCTACTTACTCAGCCCTAATTTATTTGGCCCTGGTCACCTGTTTTTTTTTTTTTTTTGCTTTTGTCTAGTTTCACCACTATCTAAACTTTAAAGTGTATTTTTTATTAAAAAAGGGTAAAATAGGCATTTTTTTTTAATCTTTATCTTTCTGTAAGTTTGAGGACTCATAACTTTTTTTCTAGCTAACATCTGAATAAAGCAATAACTTTATAAGAATCTGCAAACATTAAAGATTAAAAAAAATATTGCCTGTTTTACCCATTTTTAATAAAAAATACACTTTAAAGTTTAGAAAGTGGTGAAACTAGAAGAAAGCAGGTTTTTTTTTATGTATATCCAGGGGCCAAGGGCCAAATAAATTAGGGCTGAGTAAGTAGCAGATGAACTCACCTATCCACTATTTTCATATGTTCAACGTTCTGCCAAATACCCTGTATACTACACAATAGGCACTGAATGAATGAAAAGTTACTTCTTGATGTTTGTGCAGTCCTGCAAGAAAACGCGTTATTAATATTTTTAAGACGGCAATCATTTTAGTTACTTTAGTTTAAGGTCTAAACTTGTGTTGGATTAAGATGTTCTTATAAGAAGGTTAACCTAACCCAACCGGTCTCGAAGTGTCAATACGTAGGTACTACCTTCATTAACCACAAATTATTTTTTTCCAGGTACACTGAACTGACTGGTAATGATTGTTAACAAACAGCTGCTGCAAACGTTAATAGACGGAATGATGAAGACCTGCCAGATCTAGCGCAAGTTTGGCGTCGGATCCCCTGGAGGATCCCAATCGCATGCCTGCACCATGGAGGAGCTCAGCAAGAATGCTGATAGCACCTCATCGGGCCTTCAAATCCGCTCGCGATTACGACAAGTTGTTGGGATCTGACGATGTCTACAGTATCAACACACGAAGACGATGAAAGAATCTCGACAATTTCATTACAGGGTACCGATCAGATACCAATTTGAGCGTAACAAAATCGACTTCAGTCCGTAAAGGCTGACGCATTTTTGGGCGGGTCGCACCACATCGTAAAAATCCTCCTACATCACTTTTTCATATTATGTATGAACCATCATAATTGGAACAGATAGCTCGACTCATCTGTGCGGGCGGCGCCAAGTGTGCGTGCGCCGCCATGTGTGCGTGCGCTTGTAATTTTTGTGGAGTGACGCGGCTGTCGTCGTCCGAGCAACACGTGGTATATAGGTACAAGATTTACCCACACAAAGCGCCGCGCGCACAGATGAACTATCTGTACCACAGCCGGGCCACAGCACGCTTTGGATTGTATTGCGATGCACTGCGGCCTGATGTGGCTGTAATGTGCCTTCATAAGTAATTATAGTTCTAATTATAGTAATTGTAGTTAGTTAAGAGTATTCTATTCTATTCTATAGTTTTATATAACTTAATTATCATATGCACAAATAATTGTTTGACTTGCTAACTGTTGTTCCGAGCCGAGTATTTGTGCATATGAGATATATTATGTATTATAGCATTTACTGAAGCTGCTATGATGTAAAATGGATTGTTTAGTAGGTACTACTCCAACCATAAAACCAGGCAACTGTCAGTCTTGACCAACTATCAGTTTTTCAAGCCAAGCTAGTCTTGAAAAACTAATCTGATCTTAGTTACTGACAGTTTTTCAAGATTGACAGTTAACGCACGCTGGGAATCATCCTAGATTGTGAGTTCGTTAAAAGCATTCCTTAGAGTAAAACATTACTAGGAATAAGTCTACTATTCAATTATTAACATCGTTCCGTCGAAAAAATGACACTCTAACATAAAACTATCGTTAAAATTTCGTATTTGTATTATCTTCAATTTAACTTTTGTAAGCAGTATTTAAGTTGTAAGTTGCGGTTGTGTTTGTTATAATTTGTATTAAATTCCATGCAGTACTAACTTGTCTGGATCTCCGTTCTTATGATTTAAATAACCATCCACCAACTACCCATCCATCAACTATTCATGTTTTTGAAACTCCCGCCTGTCTTGCCTTATTTATTTCTTAAATAAGTGTTAACGGTAATTGTAAAAAAATACTTGTTATATTTTGAATGTTTGTATGTTTTATAATCATTTGTTATCCATATTGCGGCTGATCGGCCACCTAGATTCCAGAGATTATTGCAAAGGTATTAAATAATTTATTCCCTTATTTATTTATTTTCTAATGATAAAACATAATACTGAATTAAATTGAACTTACTGATATTTTCAAAATTTAATGAAATTTTTATAATTTTTTGACTTAATATTAACAACTTCTGACATTTGATTTTACTTGTATCTATTTCTAGGATATTTGCATTGTAAATACCTGCAATCATTATTGTAAAAACCATTTTGTATTTATTTTGACATAAGTACTAAAATCTTTTAGTTCCGTATCAATTTATTTCATACTTACGAAACAATATTTTTGGAAAGCTAAACTTTGAAATATTAAAAAAAAGGAAGTTGTTGGAGTAAATTGTCATAAAAAGTTGTAACTGGTAGTTTTATTTTGTTTGTTCATCCTTCTTAGGCCCCGTTCCTACTATGTCCAGACAACAGATTATCGTGTCGTTTAAAGCGTCGTGGCTTGTGACACGATTAACTGGCGTCCACGACTTTTTTATGCAGTGATGACAGATTGTCAAGTCAATGGGACCGGCTAGCACGGCAGTCATAAAACGATAAAAAACGTCACGACTTATTGTAACGGCAAATCATGTGTCGTTATTGCGACTATCTATGGTATCGTATTTATGTATCGATCTTCAAAAGAAGGTAGAGCCGACTGATATTCAAACGACTGCCGTGAACAGTAAAAAATGTCTTCAAGATCCAACGGGAACAGCTACATACGACAGTCGTTCAACGAAAAATATTTCGACGACACAGTGACGATAAACAGTTGATATAATGGGAACACCTACATACGGCAGTCTTTAAACGATAAACTAATCGTCATGACATAGTGGGAACATGTCTTTACAATAAATGCAGCTCGTGTTAAATACGGCAAGTCTGTATGTAGTAAAAATGAGGACACACTGCAATTATGCTACAGTTGTGCAGAGAGAAAGGAACCTTAAAATAATTACCTGGAACAGGACAATTGCGCAAGTTGAAAAGAAAAATAAACTTAGTAATAAGTACTTCCTAAAAGTCGACCGCGTTAAGGATGAATTCCACCAAACGGCTCACATCGGATCAGACCGGAACGGATTTTACAGTCTTTAGACGATATTAAATCGTGTACTCAGTAATTAAAGTCTATATTACCCAGTCGCGCACAGCAGCTTGACCACGGGTGTCTTCCGCGACACGCGATCGTAGCCGAAAGTATGCTGTGACGCGCGATCGGGTCCGTTCACCTGGCATCGTATCGTCGTATTGTCAACACGGTAGGAATTAAACTATTTGACGCGCAGAAACGAATACATTCGCAAGCTACTGTCGATCAGCTATCGGCGCAACCGTTGTTATCGTGTCGATGCGAGCAGTTTGGTGGAAATCATCCTTTAGTCAATATTAGTCATAGTTTTGGTTATACGAGAGGTAAGAAAGATCTCACATACTGCAAATTCTGTGAGATTCAAACATCTCTTCGTGCCTCTGTCGTGCTAATAAGGCAGGCAAAACTCGATCGTCCCCTATTGCAAGTCGCGCGTTCTTCACCAAGCATTCAAAGTTTACGTGACATACAATGAAGATACAGTAAGTATGTAGGTATGTATTATGTATTTTTTTTTTAAATCTAGATTTTTTGTTGTCGCTATAACTAGATAGTTTTAAAGCCACCTATTAATAAGATTGCTGTCGGTACGCATGACGACATTATCAAGCTATACAATTCCTGTATAAGCTTCCTCTTATTGTAGGTACGGAAAGTAATGCGAGGTCACGTTATCTATATCGTGGTATGTAGTAAGTAGGTTCACGATATTATTTTTCATAACATGTCGTGCCGATAAAAGAATAAGTTAATGAGATAAAACAACAACAGTATCGATGAACAGATCACGATGTAACGATACTCAATTTTGATCTATTATCTCAGTGAAAATAACTTTCGATTACATAACTCACCCTGACCTACACAAAGTTATGAGGAAACGGGCGCAATGCACGATAACTTGTTATCGACGTAGTAATACATAAACATAAGTTGAGTATTATTACGATTGATAATGTATAGGTAGGTAAATAACGCGTCGGCAGCTGTTTTTGATGATAATGTATGAAAGTTCGTGTTTTCGGATATTCAGGTTGTAATTTATGACGTAGTTTTTGAAACGATTATAATAACAAGAGCTTTAGGTGGTGTTTCGTAATTAGATTGTTAATTTAATTTAATTTACGATAACCATTGACCAATTGAATGAGGTAAATATTTATGTTATATGTATTATCATAATTACAGCCTGGATATATTGACTGATCGCGCGAGTACGTCATGTTCATATTAAAGAGAGCAACGATCGCGTAGAATACGTGCCAGTAAAGATGAGACTTGACACACCACATGGTTTGACTTGCGCAGTAGACGATTTATAGGTTTCTTTAGCGTTATGAGGTCTCAGGCGAGAAGGGACCGCTGACAAAAACTCGTACACCTGCGCAGGTTCCCACTACTGACGCTCGTCAAGTCTCATCTTTCGTGGCACGTATTGTACGTCATCTTCATATTATAGAGCGCAACGATCACTTACTCGCGTGATGTTCGCTTTCGGTTCTATTTCCTGCAACTGTTTCAATTGAATAATAACTGATAACTACCTACTTGCTAGCTCAGTCGGTGAAGCTTAATCTCATGGTTGTGCGTCGAGAGGAAACTCTAGATATTTATTTACTTATCTGTAATTTGTATGCTCATACTTATATACATTTTTCATAGACTTTATATCAACTAGGTCAATTAAACTTGACACTAACTTAGACTTATCATAATATATGAATGTAGTGAACCTCACTTGCGTATCCTTTTCCTAACTAGATTTGGGGTCGGCTTGCAGTCTAACCAGATGGAGCGACTGCCTTTCTGACCTCCACAACCCAGTTATTGGGTAACACCCCTTGGTAAGACTGCTTGTCAGACCTTCGGACTTCTGACGACCCGTAACGACTGGCAAAGATCTTCGTCAACAGCTTTTAACGTGCTTTCCGACGCACGGAGGGATCTCGATATGTAAAGATATATGAGGCGTATCAAATTAAAGGCAGCTAAACGCCATAAAGTCGTAAAATGAGTTAACTATGGCGCCATCTAGTTTAGGTAGTTGGACACGCTTTGGTGTATTAATTTTACTAACAAATGCAGCTAAGTCCCTAGCAAACTCAGTTCAAAAATAAAATATAGAGTTTCTATCTTGACATAAATATTAGTTATTTTTACAACAATGATCACGTGGTTAGTAAATTTTATCAGTATGATCAGTAATCTTAACAGGAGTTATTTCATTCAATGTTATTACTCTTCATTTTCGTCATCGTTTTGAGAGCAGTTTAATAATGTGAAAAATTATCAATCGTTAATTCATATAAAAATAATGCTTCGTCATAAATGTACGATGAATGAACACCTAAAATATAATTAAAACCTGCGCGGCACGCAGTTGACTGATTGTCGGTCACTTCGGAATCAGAGTCGCTGTCGATTATCGACTCATTATACGATGACCTCATATCGCAAACACTTTTACTTGAACCTTATAATAATTACACATAAAATCACATGGATCATGTATGTACTACCTACGCTCTACTGTGTACCTGGCAGTTAAATTAGGCCATCACTCCCTGCAAGAATCGAAAATGACTCAGTAATAACGTGAATAAGCAACGCTTGTCGACGTCGGTTTGTGGGTGGGTGAGCAACCATTACATACCAAGATCCGTCCGTGCCTCGGAAAATGGTCCCGGCTGTCATTCATAGATCTTTGACAATCGTTACGGGTAAGTAGTTGGGAGCCCGAAAGTCTGCCAATCAGTTTTACCAAGGGGTATCGTGTTACCTAGTAACTAGGCTGTGGAGGTCAGCTAGACAGTTGCTCTCTGTAAAATACTCGTATTCCTCTGCATCCAGTTACACTGGAAGCAGATACTAACGGTAGAGACAATTAATCACATCTTAATGTTTATTGTAAGTGTGCTTATTAAGGTTATCTTGTGAACATTTCTCGTATCCCATATCGAGGTAACAGTAATCGCAATCACAATCGCAAAGTTGTGGCCTTCACATTCATAAGGCGAAGGAAATTGAACCATTCACTGAAGTTGATAAGTAATCAGTTGTTATTTATTTATAACCCTATATCAATGCTGTTTCGTAATACAACTACATGTTATCGTCACGAGTGATAATGCCCAACAGACGATATAAGTGTATTTATTACTATTTCATTTACTTATTCACTGAATATAGGTATAAAATTATAAAAAAAATTGAATACCTAAATAAAAAATATAAACATTTAAAATGATATATTAATATAATATTATTCTTCATCTCGGCTTGCGGCGGGACGAGCTTGACTCCTACAGAAAGGACTGGCCGGAGAGAATTGTTTGGAAAAAGGAGATTCCAGGCCTTTGCCCTGCAGTGGGTAACTTATTATTTATATAATATATTTTTTTCATCGCACCGTAAAAATCCTTCTAAAATCTGTCAATTTGTCTTTCATTTTTACCGATCGTTGTCTCTAAGGTCCTTTTAATGTAGACTATTTCTGAAGACAGTTGTCTAAGGTAGTGAAGACAATTTGATTTTTTAATCGCCATGCTAAAGACAGTAGAAAACTTTTTACTCGACGGCCACAAAGTATAAAAATGGAATGGAAAAATGGAATTTTTCACTTTTTGTATGGAAAATGTGAAAAATGATTACCTACATGTTGAGTTTTAGGGGTTTAGGGTTTCCTTAAAGGGGGTCGAAAATTTAATTAATTTCTGGATAGAACACACCATTTTAGAGGTATAAGCAAAATTAAAGAAAAACGTGAATAAACTACTGAATTTCGTAAAAAGTGCAGTTGACTCTTTCCACTTTGCTGCCGTCGTACTGTCTTCACGGAATGTCATTTTTGTATATTCTCCCGTCAACAAATACTCAATACTCAATACTTTTATTGCATTCCACATGTAGGTATTCTTAGGTGGTAAACTTATAATTAGATCATATGGACCCTGTCGGGCACAGCAAAATAATTGAGTTAGGAGAGAGGAAGCATTTGTTATCTATAATAAATATAACATTACATAACAAACTTCTATACTAAAATAATGATGTTTTTTTTTTACATAATCTATTAGCTTTAATATAAAAATATTTAGGATGTTCATAACGAAGTAACGTTATTAATTTTATTTTTAAATTGTTTAAAAATCGTATCTTATTACTAGCGCAATAAGGTTGAACTTGCATGTAAAAGCAAACTTTGGTAGGTAGGTATAGGTAATTCCGTTACTAAGTTTAACCTTATTATTTTAGTAGGTAGGTACCTAATAAGATCGTGACCCGGACGAAACAGCGGACTGACAAGAGGCTTTTTGTAGGTATTTAATTAGCTTTGACGGGGTCCGATAGGGCTGATGCCTGCCGGGGTCGCGGATTGTTCGAAAGAGTTACCGTGGCCCTGGCGCACAGGCAAATGAAGGAACACGGGTGGGTTTTAGTCAGTAAGAGTCTGACACGCCCTTCCGCTCCGCCCAGAGCGGGAGAGGTCATTTGATGATTTCCCACCCAAAAAAAAAAAAAAAAAAGTAATTTAATTAGCTAAACTTCACGAACGTTCTTGATAGGGTAAGTATCCATAGCTTTTCAAAATTTCAAGCCGATTGTGTTTGTTTTGAATTTCAAGCCGATTGTGTTGTGGTTTTCAGCATGAAATTTCGTAAAAATACTTAGAATAGAAGAGCAAGGAACGCACGAAAACAGATGACCGCCAGCTCGCCAGTAAGTAGGTAACTAAACACGGAAAAAGTAAGTACCTAATTACCTAAAACCTGCTAGTAACTTAAAAAAATATGTTTTTTCTCACATCAGACTATACCTACCTGTCTACTTAACAATATTCATCGAGAGCGTAAAATTTCTCTAATTAATCGTGTAACGAACAACGGTGTATACCGTACCTACTTACCTGTTTAAATGTAATATGAGTAGTTAATGCCTTCTTAATACTTACAGGTTTCCAACAAATATGTAAAAATGAAGGATTTTGTAAAAGATCATTTAAATAAATAAAACATATTATAAGCTTTCATAGGTATTTTAGGCATTGCGCGGACCGCCTGTTTTTATTACCATGTCATTATCCGCTATTACGTCCAAGCCGCGCGCTGTTATTTAGATTCAATTCAAGTTACGCTATTTCTTATCGCATAGTATCTTATTCTACACTACGATGCGCATAGACACACACCCTCACGTACGCACTGCAGCACGAAACATTACAAATAAGAACTGACAAAAGCTTTATATCTCTTTCGCACGATTCTCGCTGTAGTTTTTACAATCATTTATTTATTTACATACACACATTGCAGTACAGAACTGATTTACATCCGTCACCTCACACTTCAGGTTCAGCTGAAAACCAGCGTAAAGGCACTAGTTGTCTGACATTTTTGCTGAACTGGACCTATTTAGTGCAGCCGCGAGGCACACTTTCCTGCTAATCTCTCACTACGCACTTTACACTTATTATTTGTTTTATTTTTCTTTTTTACTTATTGTTATATGTTGTGTTATGTGCTTTGTAGTTTGTGCTAAATATATTTATTTTCTTTCTTTCTTTTAGTTGCTCATAACGCGTTCAAGGTCACAGTGGGGTAACATGATGCGCTAGCGACTGTACAATATATTATTGACTCCGCATTTCATTCAGCTTATTATTGCCTTCCTATAATAATACTGACTCCGCATTTCATTCAGCTCATAGTCATTGGACTGATTGTATAAAACGCAAAGAAAAAAAAAAGATTATCTAACCGTAACATCCACGAGGTTTGATTAATATGAGTCGTTTCATTATCCACGAGGTTAATATGTGTCCTGTCATTATCCACGAGGTTTGATTAGTATGAGTCGCCTCCGAGCTCAATTCACCCAAACCAATCAGTATGCGTCATTCTGCAAACATTAGAATTCAGTGATCGAGCCGGTAGCGCCAGCGGCAGCGCTGCCTTGCACTGTTCTTGTTTTAAACTTTGTTTGACGGTTTTAGTACATTCGAATGCCGGTTTTATTTTAAGGTCATGTATCTTAGATTTTAAACATTGTTACATGTGCACTGTGAAATACTGATATAATTAGTTTGTAAACACTGAAAATTTGCACAGAAAGAGCAAAGTGTTACAACATAATTGCCAAAGCCGGTTCGCTAGTTCGACCACGCGCCTTTTCATGACGTCATTCGAACCTCGACCCCACGACCGCGCGCTAACATACCTACATATGTCCAGCGCAAATCTAAAACTTTTGTGCATTCCTGGCAATACGTTATTCCTAACTTATTGATGAATAGTTGATAGTGATAATAGGTACCTACCTAGAAATTTTCTTAATTTTAGGCATGGACCTACGTCAAAATACTTTAGAAAACATAATCTCATCCAATAGTGGCCTGTGTTTTTATTTACACCTTGCTACTGTAAAATCCTCGGTGATAAGCAGGATTTAATGATGCAATCAGCGTTCCGTTTGCATCCTAGCGACCTGCCCTTAGCGTGTGTAATTAGGTAGCAACACGCAGTTAGCAACTCGTTCCATCTCTATTTAAAATGTTTTAGTAGCACGTATTGTCAACATGAATTTATTTGAAAACAACATCTAACTTTAGCCCGAGCCCGCTTTTGTATTTTGAACTTTTTTCTGACTTAGGTCAAGTTCTCAAGACAAAATTGGGTTGGAGTGTAGCCTTAGGGGCGCTATGAAGCGAGGACTTAGAAAAGTATTCGATTTTTTTTTCTTCGGAAATTTAGAAATAGAAATAGAAGAAATAGAAATAATATTTATTTGCATACAACATGGTATATAAAGTAGTTTTAAAAATACATTACAGAGCATGACATATTTTGCTTATATCATAGCATGCAAATATTATAGGTTACATTACAAAATGTTTCCCGTCAGTAAATTATTTTAAGCTGTAAAAATTATTAGCGTTTAACCATTTATGTAATTTATTTTTAAACAATTTAAGATCTAAAGTTTTAAATAACTTGGAATTTTATTATATATCCGAACACACATGGCTAAACAGCTTTTACTATATGTAGCCAGTCTTGGTAAATCATTTAATATAAGTTTGTGAGGATCACGCCGGTTTCGAGGATATACAACCTGTGCCTTTTTGAATAAGTTTATATGCTTCTTAACAAACATGCATTTTTCATAGATATATAGACAGAGTAGCGGCAATAAACCAAGTTCTTTAAATATTGGCCTGCAAGATTCATCAGGTTGAAGTCCATATAATGCACGAATACACTTTTTTTGTGAAACAAATACCCTATTTTTATTGGTATTATTACCCGGTACTTGGTACTAGTACCCCACATTATGAACCCATAACGTATTAAAGATTCAACATAAGCATGATAGGTAAGTGATAGCAGTTTTAATGTTTGTTATATTTTTAACCTTTCTGAGTGCGTATACGAATTTATTTATTCTTTTAGATATATCATCTACTTGTGCTTTCCAATTTATGTCCTGATCTATAAGTATTATTACTCCTAGAAATTTCGTTTGTGTTACTTAATTAGGTTTTGGTATGTCAATTTTCAAATTGTAGTTATTAATATTAGATTTCTTAAACTGCATATACACAGACTTATCTAAATTATTTTTTAAGTTATTCATGTCAAGCCACTACATTAATTTGTCAATAGTGTTGTTAATTTCTGTCTCATGGTCGTAAATTGTGTTATTCTTTTTATCTGAGGTCACTACAATGGAAATATCATCGGCGAATAGTATGCATTTATGATTTGTTATATCTGTGATTGAATTTATATGCCTAGAGTAGGAACAATATTGGTCCCAAGACACTTCCTTGTGGGACGCCATAATTGTTGCATTTATACTCGGATGAGTATGGTATCATGACGTTCTTTTTATCTAATTTAACAATTTTATTGCAGTATAGGGCTAACCTTATCAATGGAAACCATTCAGAAGTAGGAGCCCAACCTAGCGGGGCTCCGTCGACTACTCCTACGTGCGTCGTAGGGTCATTCTTCTCAGAATCTAAATGGTTTCTATGGTCAAGATTAACCCGATACTGCAATCAAATTGGTAGATTTTAGTAAGATTTTTTTTCTGACAAATTTACTTTCATAAAAATAATTTTCAAGTTTTTTGTTTTTGTTTTGTTTCCTGCTCATAGTGCCCCTAAGCGTATACTGCAACTCCTACTACTCCACCCTTAGGGGCGACCCAAAACTAAAAACTTGCTGGGTATCGAACTAAGACGTCAGTTTTGTAAAAAGTATTTCGATTACTTTAAGGTTCTTACAAAACTGGCTCGATAGTATAAACCATATCTAACGACAATCCCTGTTTTGTAACAACACCAATAAAGATTTTTACTTGTTCATAAAAGTTCTTTGGAAAACGGTAATAATGAACTGAACTGATTTTTAAGATATATGTGGTTGTTTTTCCTAGTGTGGAACTTAAGAGTTGGCTAAAGTTTTCGCAGCTTTTTCACTTTCTTACACTATCTTGGTCTTAGTAGTGCTTAGGTATTTTAAGTCATAAGGATCACCTTATGACTCAAAATACCTAAATACGACTAATTATTATTATTAAAAATCATATTAATAATAATAATTTATGTGTCACTTGTGAGAATCGTTGAGTAGGTATAGATCGTTAGATGGCGCTACAGAGGTAAGTACACCCGTACCCGTACCCACTGTTCCATCGCGCTGACTTGCACTTTCATCGCGTCGACCAATGGCAAGCGGTATAGATCTCCATGCGTGGCAGCCACGCCCCTGTCTTTTACATGCCGTAGAGCGTGTCGTTTCATAATATTTAGTCATTAATGTCGGCAACCTCAATTCGTATGTCTCTTTATTCACTTTGTAGTATATTTTGAGCCGATCCATATGAGACAACCACACACCGGTCCGTACATCAAATCGTTTTTTTTGTCCGATCGACAAGTTTTTACTTTTCAATCCTCGTCGCCACTGTAATATTTTATCATTAGATAAAGGCTCTTACACACAAGGCAAGCAGTGATTTGCAATAATTTGAATTCAGGACTAAGTAGGTACTTTATTGTTTGTTACGGCAAAACAAAACTATAAAAAAGTACTTAGTTCTGAATTCAAATTATTATACATGATAAATCTAATAATTGAAGGACATGAGTGCCATTAAGAAAATAGTTGTACTGTACACACATGTATTTCTCAAATGTAAAGTACGGTCTACATATACTACACAATAGCATCCAATAGGCACAGAATGAATGAAAAACTACTTCTTGATGTTTGTGCAGTCCTGCAATAAAACGCGTTATTACACGGATGCACTCCTTACTTCTTACTACGGTATAGCAGTATCCCACCTACGATATGGAATAACATTTTGGGGTAACTCAACAGAAAAAGAAACAGCTTTTAAGGCTCAAAAAATATGCATACGGGCGATATTTAAGCTTCAGAGTACCGATAGTTGCATGTCATACTTCAAACAGTATAAAATACTGACACTACCATGTTTGTACATACTAGAAGTAGCTGTGTTTGTTAAGTTGAACCCAAAGCATTTTAAACGTCTTACCGATGTAATTCCACGTAATAGACGTGACAATACCCTACTGTGTCATCAGTCCGCTAAGACAGCACTAATGCGCTAAAGTGTTTACTGCATGGCTCCGGTCATATACGTCAAAATACCCAAAAGTTGGAAAGAATTGCTGCTATTGTTATTTAAAAAAAGGCTTCGGAGCTTCTTGACAGTCAAAGCATACTATAGCGTAACAGAATTCCTGAGTGAAAAAAAAAATTGAAGCTTAGACAGTTAGGTTTTTGTGAATTTTATTATTGTTTAGTTTTTGTTTTGTTTGTTAAAGTTTAGTAGAGTAGTTTAATGGATTAGTAATTTTGTATAATATATGTAGTTTTAATTTTGTAACTTTTGCATGCCTGCTGGTAAAATATGGCTGAACCTATTCCCTTTAACACCATGTACTGTACTCATATTTGCAAAATAAAATATCTTTTATCTTTTTATCTTTAATTTTTTTAAGACGCCAATCCTTTTAGTTACTTTAGTTTAAGGTTTAAACTTGTGTTGGATTAAGATGCTCCTATAAGAAGGTTAACCTAACCCAACCGGTCTGGAAGTGTCAATACGTAGGTACTACCTTCATTAACCACAATTTTTTTTCCAGGTACTCTGAACTGACTGGTAATGATTATTAACAAACAGCTGCTGCAAATGTTAGTAGACGGAATGATGAAGACCTGCCAGATCTAGCGCGAGTCTGGCGTCGGATCCCCTGGAGGATCCCAATCGCATGCCTGCACCATGGAGGAGCTCAGCAAGAGTGCTGACAGCACCTCATTGGGCCTTCAAACCTGCTCGTGATTACGGCAAGCTGTTGGGATAAGACGATGTACACAGTATCAACACATGAAGACGATGAAAGAATCTCGACAATTTCATTACAGGGTACCGATCAGATACCAATTTGAACGTAACAAAATCGACTTCAGTCCGTAAAGGCTGACGCATTTTTGGGCGGGTCGCACCACTTCGTAAAAATCCTCCTACATCACTTTTTCATATTATATATGAACCATCATAATTGGAACAGATAGCTCGACTCATCTGTGCGCGCGGCGCCATGTGTGCGTGCGCCGCCATGTGTGCGTGCGCTTTAATTCGTGTGGAGTGACGCGGCAGTCGTCGTCCGAGCAACACGTGGTATATAGGTACAAGATTTACCCACACATAGCGCCGCGCGCACAGATGAACTATCTGTACCACAGCCGGGCCACAGCACGCTTTGGATTGTATTGCGATGCACTGCGGCCTGATGAGGCTGTAATGTGCCTTCATAAGTAATTATAGTTCTAATTATAGTAATTGTAGTTAGTTAAGAGTATTCTATTCTATAGTTTTACATAACTTAATTATCATATGTACAAATAATTGTTTGACTTGCTAACTGTTATTCCGAGCCGAGTATTTGTGCATGTGAGATATATTATGTAATAGAGCATTTACTGAAGCTGCTATGATGTAAAATAAATTCTTTAGTAGGTACTACTCCAACCATAAAACCAGGCAACTGTCAGTCTTGATCAACTATCAGTTTTTCAAGCCTAGCTAGTCTTGTAAAACTAATCTGACCTTAGTCACTGACAGTTTTTCAAGACTGACAGTTAACGCACGCTGGGAATCATCCTAGATTGTGAGTTCGTTAAAAGCATTCCTTAGAATAAAACATAAGTAGAAATAAGTCTACAATTAAATTATTAACATCGTTCCGTCGAAAAAATGATACTCTAACATTATCGTTAAAATTTCGTATTTAGATCATCTTCAATTTAAAATAGTCACTTTTTTAGTACTTACCAAATAACTTTTGTAAACAGTATTTAAGTTGTATGTGGTTGTGTTTGTTATAACTTGTATTAAATTCCCTACAGTATTGGCTTGACTGGATCTCCGTTCTTATACACTTGCATTTAAATAAGATTATCCATCAACTATTCACGTTTTTGAAACTCCCGCCTGTCTTGCCTTACCTATTTATTTCTTAAATAAGTGTTAACGGTAATTGTAAAAAAAAATGATATGTTTTGAATGTTGTATGTTTTGTAATCATTTGTTATCCATATTGCGGCTGATCGGCCACCTAAATTCCGGAGATTATTGCAAAAGTATTAAATAATTTATTTATTCCCTTATTTATTTAATTTCTAATGATAAAACTTAATAGTGAATTAAATTTAACTTAATGATATTTTCAAAATTTAATGAACTTTTTATATTAATTTGACATAAAATTAACAATTTTTGACATTTGATTTGACTTGTAACTATTTCTAGGATAGTTGCAGTGCAAATACCTGTAATAATTATTGTAAACACAATTTTGTATTAATTTTAACATAAGTACTAAAATCGTTTAGTTCCGTATCAATTTATTTCATACTTCGGTACGAAATATTTTTGGAAAGCTAAACTTTGTAATATTTAAAAGAAAGAAGTTTTTGGAGTAAATTTTCATAAAAAGTTGTAACTGGTAGTTTTATTTTGTTTGTTCATCCTTAGGCCCCGTTCCAACTATGTCCAGACGATAGATTATCGTGTCGTTTAAAGCGTCGTGGCTTGTGACACGATTAACTGTCGTCCAGGACTTTTTTATTCAGTGATGACAGATTGTCAAGTCAATGGGACCGGCTAGCACGGCAGTCATAAAACGATAAAAAACGTTACGACTTATTGTAACGGCAAATCATGTGTCGTTATTGCGACTATCTATCGTATTGTATCTATATATCGATCTTCAAAAGAAGGAATAGCCGACTGATGTGCAAACGACTGCCGTGTACAGTAAAATGTCGTCAAGGTCCAATGGGAACAGCTTCATACGACAGTTGTTCAACGATAAAATATTTCGACGACACAGAGACGATAAACAGCCGATAAAATGGGAACAGCTAGAGACGACAGTTGTCCGACGATAAATGAATCGTCACGACATAGTGGGAACGTGCCTCTAAAATAAATGCAGCTCGTGTTAAGTACGGCAAGTCTGTATGCAGTAAGAATAAGGACATACTGCAATTATGCTAAAGTTGTGCAGAGAGAAAGGAACCTTTAAATAATAGAAATTACCTGGAACAGGACAATTGCGCAACTTGAAAAGAAAAATAAACTTAATAATAAGTACTTCCTAAAAGTCGACGTCATTGGCACCGCGTTAAGGATGATTTTCTTCTGGATCGATTTACTACTGGATCTTAATACTTATCATAATATATGAAGGTATTGAACCTCACCTGCGTATCCTTTTCCCAACTGAGATCCTTTTCTGCAAAAGAGTGGAATTCTCTACCTGCGCCTGTGTTTCCGACCGCATACAACCCAAATCTCTTCAAAGTAAGAGTGAACAGGCTTCTTCTGGGTAAGCTCACTCCATCGTCGACTTTGTCTCTGTCATCTCTGACCTAGCTAGAGTCAAGAGCAAACCCATCTAAAATAAAAAAAATAAAAATAAAACTAGCTTTGGGGTCGGCTTCCAGTCTAACCAGATGGAGCGACTACCTATCTGACCTCCACAACCCAGTTACTGGGTAACACCCCTTGGTAAGACTGCTTGTCAGACCTTCGGACTTCTGACGACCCGTAACGACTGGCAAAGATCTTCGTCAACAGCTTTTAACGTGCTTTCCGCGGCACGGAGGGGTCTCAAAAAAAAACTCAAAACTCATAGCATTAATTTCAAATAAGCCAATTACAGGCACTTTTGAATTGTCAAGGGGTCGGTCAGTCAGAAAGATGTAGCTAGTTACCAATTCCAAAGCGTAGTAGATATCTATGGAGAAGAACGGGCAAGAAACTCCATGGACATTCGATATTGAAAGATATATGAGGCCTATCAAATTAAAGGCAGCTAAACGCCATAAAGTCATAAAATGAGTTAACTATGGCGCCATCTAGTTTAGGTAGTTTGACACGCTTTGATGTATTAATTTTTACTAACAAATGCAGCTAAGTCCCTAGCAAATTCAGTTAAAAAATAAAATATAGAGTTGCTACCTTGACAAAAATATTAGTTTTTGTAGCTTCGTGAACATTTCACAGACATGAATTTAGCTGACTTTGATTTTATAAGGCTCATATATAAGATCCATCTTCGGACCGACCGCAGCCGGAGTAGCTTAACCTGATCGATCGACCCGTGCGACTGTTATCACTTAGCCATTGTTACTATAAATATAATATTAATAATAATGACTATTATTTTTGCAACAATGATCCCATGGTTAGTAAATCTTATCAGTATTTCTTTATCAGAGGTTCTTTCCTCAAAAGACCATTTCAGACACCAATCTACATGGTTCTCAAACAATATGCGCATTGTCCGATTTTTGCGGCGCTTTAGACAATTAATGTCTACCGAACGACCTACTTGTTTGACTTCCCAATACAACAGTGGCGACGAAGATGGCTAAATTTAGCGAATTTTACATGAAGACCGGAAGCTGGCAGACATACTGTGAAAGGCTGGACATGTATTTTTTGGTAAATGCAGTGAAGGAAGACCTTAAACTAATGATGCTAATAGCATTCATGGGTGAAGCGGCATATGAATTATTAGTGAACTTGTGTAGTCCGAAGAAGCCGGCGAACATGACCTTTACCGACATGTGCAACCAAATCCGTCTATTTTGGCGGAACGTTATAATTTTCGACAATGAAGACAACATGCCAATAACATACGGGGTATCTAGAAGTAACTGTTACCTATAAAAACCGGAAAAAGAGGTTAGATTTATGTGTTCTAAACGGGAAGTACTACACTTTTAGGAAAGCAATGGTTATCAGAATAAAATATTAGTATACCCCCTATAACAATAAATAATGCGACTTTAACAGAGGACGATTTAACGGTTCAACAAAAAAAAAAAAATATATGTAATATCTATTCTAGGTACCATGACTAATTTTATGGCGGACGGATTTCACGGGCGGTCGGGCCACATTACATTTACGTGAGGGAGCAGGGCCGGAATTCTACCGCGCGCGGCCCTGCCGTACGCGCTGCGCTCGCGCGTCGACAGCGAGCTCGAGGCCATGCTGCGCGCGGGCATCATCGAGCCTGTTGACACTTCCGACTGGGCCACACCACTGGTAATTGTACACAAGCCGGATGGCGCTTTACGTTTATGTGCTGACTATAAGGTTACAGTGAATCGTATGTTAAGGGTAGATAAGTATCCTGTGCCTAAGATAGACGACTTATTTAATAAGTTAAGAAGTAGTAGATATTTCACAAAATTAGATTTATCTCAGGCGTACAATCAAATACTATTAGATGAATCCAAGGATTTTACCGTTATTAATACACTTAAAGGTCTTTTTAGATACAATAGATTAGTGTATGGACTCGCGTCGAGTTCAGGAATTTTCGAAAGAATAATGACTCAGTTGTTTTATAAAATACCAAATGTAACTATATTTTTAGATGATATATTAATCACGGGAAATACGATTGACGTACATGTAGATACAGTAAACAAGGTTCTTAAAATATTGCAAGAAAATAGTTTAAAAATACAAAAAATAAAAGTGTGATATTTTGAGTAAAGAAGCCAAATATTTAGGGTTTATAATTAGTAGAGAGGGCGTTAGAGTGGATCCAGAAAAAACTAAACCCATAATTAAACCGGCTTCTCAGACTAATGTATCCGAACTGAAATCATTTTTAGGGATGGTAAATTTTTACGGAAAAATTATAAAAAAATTAAGTTCCTATTTGTCACCATTTTACGAATTGTTAAAAAAGGGTAAACATTAGACACATTCTCAAGCATTTAATAAAATAAAAAAGATGTTGATTAGTTCAGAAATATTATCACACTATGATGAATCACGGCCAGTGATAATGACGTGCGCAGCGAGCGCCCGACGACCGTGAGTATCCTATAGCGTACACATCAAGGACGCTCACCTCCGCGGAGTATCATTATAGTCAAATACATAAAGAGGCTTTAGCTATAGTATTCGCTGTGAAGAAATTTCATCAATATTTATATGGCAGACCATTTCTTTTAAAGACAGATCATAAAACCTTAGTTAGTATACTTGGATCGGAATTAGGAATTCCAAGCATGACAGCTAGTAGGTTACAGAGATGGGCGTTAATATTATCAGCTTATGATTTTAAAATTGAATATGTAAATACAAACTCAAACACAGCTGATGCTTTGTCTAGACAAAGCGAAAAGCAAACTTTCTACTAATCGAGGATTAGTAGAAAGTTATAAAGCTATTAGCGAAACAGGCATAGAGGAAGTTCCGGAGCAAACATACCTGCACTTTGCCTCGGATGCCTTGCTGCTTAAACATGAAGATATTAGAAAGGAGACAAAAAGAGATCCAATGTTAACGCGTATATTGAGCTATTTTATGGATGGTTGGCCTAAGGAAGTAGAGATAAAGGAACTTAGACCTTATTTTAATAGACGTAGTGAACTATATACCGAGTTAGGTTGTCTTATTATTATATAAATATTATATATATTGTGGGGTCATAGGTTAATCGTGCCAAGATCTTGTCAAGATAGGGTATTGATGGAGCTCCATGATACTCATATGGGAATAATTAAAACAAAAGGTATAGCTAGAAGTTATATGTGGTGGCCAGGAATTGATGAAATGTTGGAAAACCTATGTCGAAACTGCACAATCTGCGGAGAAATGGCCGAGGCGCCAGTACACCACGCACCGCAGCCGTGGAACTTTCCGTCTCGTCCATGGACTAGGATACACGTGGATTTTTTAGGGCCTATACATGGACACAAGTATTTAATAATGGTCGATGCCACCTCGACATGGATCGAAGCATGTCCGGTCGCTTCGACTACGGCCAAGGCAATAATATGTAAAATTAGAGAAATTTGGTCACGTTTTGGTATACCAAAACAATTAGTCTCCGATAACGGGCCTCCTTTTAGTAGTGAAGAATTCAATTCATTTTTAGAAAATAACGGAGTAGAACATGTATTTTCCGCACCGTGTCACCCAGCTTCTAATGTTTTAATATTATAAATTCGAAAGTAACTATGTCCGTATTTAACCTTTTCACGCCTAAACCACTGAATGGATTTCTATAAAATTTGGTAATGAGCCAGATGGCACCCTGAGGAAGGACATAGGCTATTTTTTGTCTCATACATAATCCTAAAGGGGGTGATACGGGAGGGGATGAAAGTTTGTATGGAAAACCCAGAAGGATATGAAAATTCAAACTTATGCTTTTGGTAAGCAATAAAGAATTACGTGTTTTAGCGTTTTTGTAAAATCATCCCCAAAGGGTGGAAAATAGGGGTTGATTTTAAAATTCACATGACATGTGATATTGAAATTTTTGTGTAAGTAGGTACCTCTTTATGAAATAATTGGAAATATAGTCTGTCTGTTACCTTTTTGAATTAGATGAAAGGCATACGGATAGGACATGACCTGGGAAAAATAATCCTATGTCCTACTTATGATCATTTTTATCCCGGTTGAAAATTCCCGTGGGATAATTTCCTATAATGACGCGGGCGTAGCCGCTATATTAGTACGGTACCCTACATAGAGGATCTGGATGGTAGTTACTTTTAGGATGTCAGATTTGTGTTTGTGCAGCAAACACCATTATGTTGATAACCTTGTCATCATTAATCATATTCATATTCGCTTATTTGCGTTCCACAAGGTACAACAAGATGTTATCAAAAGGTTTAGAGCTAAGGGCCGTTGTAGACCCTGTTAAGGCACAGCAAAAGGTATTGTTTGATACGTAGGGGAGACCGGGGCGCGAATTAACAAAATTTATATTTTCAGTTGTAGCTTCAAAATGCCTAAACATTTTGATATAGTTTTTGTGTTAAATGATGTCCAAACTATCCAAGAACCAAATCGTTGGATTTAATTTGACAAGAAATTGCTCCTTTATTCAAAAAGTCGATTTTACTCAGAAAAGTCAGAAGTTAATACTAACCCCGCGGTCGGGGCTAGAATTAACGGTTCCGAGGTAAGTATTAACAAAAGGGGCAACAATTAACATTCTTGGAATTTTCCTCTGATATTAAAGAAAACAAAGTTTTTTTTATTTTTTTTTTATTAAGCTATACAATCAACATTAGGCTTAAACAATTACAGCACTTTGCCTACGCAACAATATTTTAACAATATAAAGAAACGAAAACCAAAACAAAACCTCTTTGTAGAAGAACAAAAATTAACAAATCATTAAATAATTTCTAATTAAAAACTACTTTTACATTAACTTAACAGTCTTTCAAGTATCTTATTTTCAATATGTTGTTTAATCAGACTTGGGTGATATCGAATAACAATATGATACTATAATAATACCGTAAATGAGGTAGTAAATGGCTTATTCTTAAACGTAGCAGTCTTTATGTAACCTACCTATGTACCTGTATAGTCTAAAGCAGTCTCAATAAAGCTTAGTTTCTTATAAAATCAACATCATAACAATATAATAATCTACTACATCATTTTCATAAAGTTTAGGTACCTAATCACAATATGTTGCATTTTTATTCATATTCATCGTCTGAATCACAATTTCGGCAAATGTATGAAATTGTGTCGCCTCTGATACATCCGGACTGCGCCCACTGCTTGCACAAGATGCATTGTACCCGGTCTGCACTAGATGTGTCTTCATTGTATGAGACACCACAAACGATACAGAAATATTCATCTTCTGCACTGTCGCTGCTTTCTTCTAATATCCGTTTCTTCGCCTTTTCCGCTTGTGATTTCCCCTTTCCTTTCTCCTTTTCAGTTATTTTTCCTTTACCCTGTCCTCCATCCTTTCCTTTCCCCTTGCCTTTACCCTTTCCGTTACCCTTTTCTTTACCTTGCTCTTCTTTGCTATCGTCTTTATTCTGTGGCTTTTTTCGTTTTAAATTTCTGTTATTTTCTTTGTCTTCTAGTGCTTGTTTCTCCGGTGTGTCGGTGAGTATGGCAGATTTTCTTGTGCGTTTACAATTCAATTGAATCCGTGGCTGAGCTTTTGGGAGAGGTCGTACAGATTCGACTTGAAAACGGTTATCTGTTTGAGTACGTGAAAGACCAGCAACCACTTCCATAGGTATTATAGGTATTTGCGATCGTACCTCAGACAAATTTACATGTTTACTGAATGAATTTAAACCATTTTCTTTTTGGGAGTCTGAAAGTATAGCCACTGGTTCAATAGGTATTAATTGTTCTCTTATCACAGATAAATTTATCCCTGAAATGGGTGTACAATCATTACCTTTTTGCATGCCTGAGGGTCCAGCTACTGGTTCATCAGACATTTGTGCTATCACGTCAGAAACGCTAATATTCAAACTAGGCATGTCATTTAAAATCTCAGGATTTTCTAAATTTAATGACACGTCATCAAGTATTAAGTTGTCGCCTTCTACAGATGGTGTAGTCGTTACGTTAGGGCCGCTTCTGGTGGGATCTGGACGGTCGGTGACAAAAGATGGTGCATAGTCTGATTCTTGAAAGACGTCCTCATTACAAGGCCAGATACCAGCTTTCCTAAATGCGTTTGTCACATTCATGGGATTTAATGCCAACGGGAGCGAATCTCTCACTACCTCTGGAAGATCGTAAATTGTCATGGTTTTTCCTGGGTTGTTGGTCATCCAGTTGGTCTGATTCCTGTTTATGTAATTTTTTAACGGACCATATACTCCCACATCGAGAGGCTGTAGATTGTGCGAGCAATGTGGTGGAAACGACAAAAGAACGACATGGTTCCTCTTCGCTTTGTCAACGACTTCAACGTTTACATACGAGTTGTGGTTATCCAGCAAAAGCAAAACTGGATCCTCTTCCGACGGCTTCACATGATGAATGAAATGATCGAGAAATTTCAAAAACTCTTTTTGAGTCATCCATCCTGATTGATTACCAACGCCTATACATTCTGGTGGTCCGTTTCTATCAAACAAATCGTTATAACGAACACGGGGAATGACGAACATACAGGGAATCGCATTACCAATTGCATTTATGGCTACAGCCAATGTAACCAAAACGCCCCTTTCGGCGGATGTCACAGCACCGACCTGCTTTATGCCCCTTCCAGCAATCACTTTTTTTGGCTTTTGAACTGTAGTTACACCCGTCTCATCCATGTTCCAAATCAGAGATGGTCTAAGTTTGTATCTTTCTAACACAGATCTGTATTTTTCAAAAAATGCGTGCACATTTGTTCTATTGAAGGATGTCGCCCTACTTAAACTTGTCGCTTCAGGGCTTCTAATCGACAACATTGTATTTCTTTTCATAAAATTCGTAAACCAGTCATCACCCGCCATTTCCTTAACCCTCCATGATTCTGGCAAATTCTGGATTTTGTAAAAAACAGCACACTGGTAGGCTATTTTTTTTACTTCCGTAGGTAGCAGCCCGAAATAAATATTGGAACACTTTAATAAATAATCTGCAATTTTTTTCTCCTGCTCAGAAGTGAACACTAACCGGGTCTTTTTGTAGCCTACTTCTACTGTAACTTCTGCTTTCTTCTTTTTCACAAACTTGAATAGCGTAACGTGACAGATTTGAAATTCTGTGGCTACTTCCCTGTAGTTTCTTTTCTTCTCCATTATTTCTATAGCAGCTGACTCGTAGACCGCCAGCGAAGTCATGCCTCGTGAAGTTTTTCGCTTGTAAGTCCTCATGCTGTAAAATTTAAGATAAATACCTAATTAGATACCGTGGTGAATAAACAAAAAAATAGTATATTCTGTTAATACTAACCCCACATAAGGGGTAAGAATTAACATGGTAATACTTGCCCCGTATGTTTTGTTAATTTTAGCCCCATGGATAATTTTCAATAATAAAAATTATAATTAGGAAATAGTTTACATTAGCGTTAGTAGAGTTATGTAACATTATTAAGAATAAAACTAGCCACCACGAAACAAAAAAATATTACGGCAAAATCAAATATACAACACGAAAATCAAAAAATCGTAAAGTGAAAAAAGTTCGTTACCTGGCCAAAATAGATGCACATCACAAAACTCTCTCCCACGGCGCACTGAGCGGTACTGACGAGTCTCAACCTGTACAGCGTTATCGCGGGGACGAATTCCAGCAATCGCTAGTGATGTGATATTTATAGTTTCTTAGAAATTCGCTTGTTAATACTTACCTCTGTTAATTGAAGCCCCGGGCTCCTAACTAACATATTTCTTAAAGTTAAAAATCCAAATCGTATGCAAATAGTAACTAAAATTAAAATTATACATAAACTTAGCAATTCAATTCGGATAAAGTTAATATCAATAACATAAATATTTATATTTAGATAAAGTTATATTTGGGTAATTATTACAAACACTTTTTTTATAAGAGATCATACATTTTTAACCGACTTCAAAAAGGAGGAGATTATCAATTTGGATGTATAAACATCCGAATTGATAACCTCCGCTCTCCCCCCTCCTCTCTCCTCTCTCTAAAATGTCGGTTGGAAATATATATATAAATACATTTTTTTTTCTATGTATGTTCGGGCATAACTCCGTCATATAATATATAGACGGATTTGCAAAATTCTTTTTTTGTTCGAAAGGGTATGTTCTCAAGGTGGTCCCATTGTCACCAAGTCAGAATCTGATGAGGGAATCCCATGGAAATCGAGGGAAATCCTCAAATTTTATAGGCACACCTATAGCGATTTGGGTATTTTTTATAGTCACTCGGGCATTAGCTCTCGGAAAGCACCATTCGGTGAAGTGGGCCTGATGATGAAGGCATGATGGTGGCAACCAGAACTACTCAATATTTCAAGGGTTGCGATTGGATTACTTTAATGTGTTTGCGAAGCAATTTATGCTCGTCACAATGTATCTGTTGAAATGGAGCTGATGGTGAAGACACCATCAGCTCCATTTCAACAGATACATTGTTCAGTTCAGTACAGTTCTTTTGGTTCTTACCAAGAGAACTCCTCAACAATTAACGTCCCTACATCGGGAAAACAAATATTTTGTAAAAGGTGATGAGCAGTTGACATTAAGCTATTGTAACTTAGATAAATTAATAACTGACTCACTGAAAAGTGAAAAATAAAAACTTTTTTTACAAAAAAAATACAACGTACTTCAAAAAAAACACACTACAAAGTGAAAAATAACTTAAATTTCGGAAGTCGGTGGCAATAATCTAAAATACAGATCCAAAGACACCCACTTACGAAATTAAAGTTATTTTTCACTTTGTGGTGTGTTTTTTTTGAAAGCGGTTGTTTTTTTTTTTTGTAAAAATGTTTTTTAATCTATTTAAGATTAAAATTTAATTATTAATAAAGACAAAAGACGTGCACAGCTGGATATAGGCCATACCAAAGAATTACCGCACTGACCGGACGCATCTGCAACTTTCACTAGGCATTTATTACGACATTTGGAGATAAAATTTTGACATTACACATTCATACATTACACAGGAAAACAGCATGTCTGTTGCATGAATTTTATTTCATGAATCTGAATAGTCTTTCCACGCTGATTTCAAAAACATATGCGTTTTTATGCAGCAGCTCTAGTTTAGCAGCTATGGAGTGATGGGATTTTTTACTAAAAATGCGCTGAGTTTGAAGTATAAAAAAATATTAAATATGTTTATTCCGAATGAAATTTTGTTTTATATGATTTTCTCGCGTGATATTTGTTAGTACTGCTATTTTAGATGCTCCAGCAATAATCAGCCATCATATATACGTTTCAATATCCCTGATATCTCTCCTCCATAGTGCGAATATCCTGGTGGAAACGCTCCCCTTGTTCCTCGCTGAGGTCACCGAGATTTTCAGAAAAATATTCGAGATGGCTATGAAGGTAGTGAAGCTTTATACTCATGATGCATCCCAGTCGCTCAAAGTGCATCAGCAACTGTTCAATGTGCTGAATGTAGCCATCAGATTTTCTATTTCCCAAACAATCCTCACTACCCAAACAAACTCTTGCCATGCACATTTTTCGATTACTGTCATAAGATTGATAAAATGTGTATCTTCTATCAGCTTTTCATAAGACCCGGAATGTCAGAACAAACACGAAATTGTCTTGTTCGTCCATGGACTAGGATACACGTGGATTTTTTAGGGCCTATACATGGACACAAGTATTTAATAATGGTCGATGCCACCTCGACATGGATCGAAGCATGTCCGGTCGCTTCGACTACGGCCAAGGCAATAATATGTAAAATTAGAGAAATTTGGTCACGTTTTGGTATACCAAAACAATTAGTCTCCGATAACGGGCCTCCTTTTACATAGTAGTGAAGAATTCAATTCATTTTTAGAAAATATCGGAGTAGAACATGTATTTTCCGCACCGTGTCACCCAGCTTCTAATGTTTTAATATTATAAATTCGAAATTAACTATGTCTGTATTTTACCTTTTCACGCCAAAACCACTGAATGGATTTCAATAAAATTTGGTAATGAGACAGATGGCACCCTGAGGAAGGACATAGGCTATTTTTTGTCTCATACATAATCCTAAACGGGGTGATACGAGAGGGGATGAAAGTTTGTATGGAAAATCCAGAAGGATATGAAAATTCAAACTTATGCTTTTGGTAAGCAATAAAGAATTACGTGTTTTAGCGTTTTTGTAAAATCATCCCCAAAGGGTGGAAAATAGGGGTTGATTTTAAAATTCACATGACATGTGATATTGAAATTTTTGTGTAAGTAGGTACCTCTTTATGAAATAATTGGAAATATAGTCTGTCTGTTACCTTTTTGAATTAGATGAAAGGCATACGGATAGGACATGACCTGGGAAAAATGATCCTATGTCCTACATAAGATCATTTTTATTCCGGTTGTAAATTCCCGTGGGATAATTTCCGATAATGACGCGGGCGAAGCCGCTATATTAGTACGCACAGTGTGTAATTTTGGCTTAGTTGTGGCCAAGTACAGTTTATGTGTTTATTTGATTGCTTTTACTATTTGGAGGCTTGACAAAGACACCGACAATTTTTTTAAAAGTAGTTTTGGTTATATTTCAATTATCGAGAAAAACCCATAAAAACCATAGAAATGCAATATTTTCTTTCAGATACATCAGTTACTAATAAATTAAGTATCTTCTCATTAAGAGAATGAAAAACTATAATGTTGCTAAAAACTAGATACGTTATACGGTTAGTTAAGACGTAATAAATGTTTTTAGCAAAAAACATTAATAACTTTTTGTCGGTCTCTTTTTAAATTACCGCATTTTCTTTTTGATGCAAAATATGTACGACATAATAATACATTTGAATAAAAAATATCAACTAAAAATAATAAAGGACTGATGAGATATAATTTTTAAAATTTTTGTCTAGGGTTGTCACTAACCTTCTTAACCATTTGATTTATTTATTCTGGGCATTAATAAAATCGTCAATTGAAGTATACTATGATTATTTATCACACTCGTAAAACCATCCGTAACATTTTTAACCTATTTCGGAAAAGGAGGAGGTTCTCAATTCGATTGAATATTTTTTGCTACTATTTTTATTGATATTGATATTATATGACCTTCATATATATGCCATAAAGTTATACTTTCCTAAAATACAAAAGACAAAACTTTAACAACATAAGCTGGGAGTACCTCCACGTGGTGAAGGCGGTAACAGTTTTTACTGGCTAAAACTCCCATCAATATGAAACTTCCGTAGCTTCATACTTATAGATGCCTTCGGGCTTATGTTTGAGTTGTCTTTTCGTACCCGTGAATCTATTAGTGGCACGGTAGCCTATCCGGTAACGCAGGGGAGCAGCCACTAATTATTTTACTGTTATCTAAACGGAATTTAGAAACGATGGAATCGGACCAGTCAGATATTTTTCCTGAGGAGGAATTGACCCGTTCTCCTGGGGCTTGTCATTTCGGGTCTCAACCGAGTGACTTAAGGAAAGAGAATATTGACCCTCAAGATGATCAGCGACAAGTGCCTAAATCATCAATAACGCCTCACAAACATACGCATCTTGACTTATTCAAGATATTAGAAAATAGTGCTCATTTGCAAGGACCCAAATCGCGACCTCTGGATATTCCCGAAAACGAAAGAGCAAAAATAGTTTTGAGTGCGATTTACCCTAAGGGTATTCCTAATCACACACAAATAGAATTCGACATCTTTAAAAAAAAAACTACAAAGTTTATTTCCAAATGCGAACAGCTTTACAAAGCCTCTAGTAGGAATCGCAAAACCTTTTTAGCTAAAAATAAAAAATGGCTTTCTTCTACATCTAATCTTCAACTTCACGAAACATTACATCAAATTAACTACAAAAGTCGCGAAAACCAAATCATTGAGGAGGAACCTACAACAAGTTTCATAAAAATAATACCTTCAGCCTCAGAAGAAGTTAGACAGTCATTTGATGTTCCTTCTACTTCTTGATCCAATCAGTATGATAATATTAGCGATCGTAGTCAGCGACGCATAAGAAAATCTCTGGAACAAGAATTAGAGAACTACCCTTCGGACTCTCTGATCAAGGTGTTTTCAAAAATTGTAGTTGATGAAACAGGTAATAAATTAGGAAAAGCTGCTGCTAGTGACTTTGAATTTGTTATTCAAGAGTGTCTAAAATCTCCAACCGAGTCTACCAAAATTGCCAAACTAATAAGGTCAAGTCAAAAAACTGATGAACCTTATTCACCCAATGAAGCTCTATGCTTAATTATAGATAGAAACCTATCTGTTGGAGACTATATTAGTATTCGTGAAGGAGCCAAATCTCGTGGATCTAATATTTACCCTCCCTACTACAAAATTCAAATGGTCAAAAAGTTATGTTATCCCGATGTGGATATACAAATATCAGAACGGGAAGCAACAGTACCGTTATTAGATTTAGTTATGCACACTTTTCGTAGAATTATTGACGTGTGCGACCAAAAAGTTTCGGAGTACTGCAAACAAAAAAAAATAGGTACACTCCATTGTACGAGTATATTCGAGGCTTCATGGGGTTTTGACGGAACTACTGGGCAATCTGTCTACAAACAAAGCTTCAGTGATGGAGACGATGATGAACATTGCCTGTTTGCAACCACATACATACCTTTACGTATAAAAACTGACGACGGTTATGTATTATGGATCAATCCGAATCCCCAATCTTTCAGATTTTGTCGCCCAATACGAATCCAATATAAGCCAGAAACGACACAACTTATCTTAAACGAAAAAACCCGAGTTGAAGAAGAAATAAAGAATCTTTCACCGATTTTTGCTGAAAACTCTTTAGGAAAAACAGTTATTGGAGACCCAAAACTATATTTAACCATCATAGATGGAAAGGTGTTTAATGCCATTACAAACACAACATCACAATTACGGTGTGCCTGTTGTGGAGCTACTTGTAGCGAATTCAAAAATTTAGATCTGATATCTAAAAAACCTGTAAATCAGGAAGCTTTAAGTCATGGACTGAGCCCATTGCACGCATGGATAAGAATTTTTGAGTTTCTTTTACATTTGGGTTATAAAAATGACCCTGCCGTGCAAAAGTGGCGAGTTGCAAAAAAATCCCCAGAATATAAAATTGTAGAAGAGAAAAAAAAACAAATACAAGATGAAATCAGACAAAAAATGGGCTTATTGGTTGACGTAGTTCGTCCAAATTCGGGTACAACCAACGACGGGAACACTGCCCGTACGGCTTTGTCTGATTCAAATCGATTGACTTTTGCCAATATTTTAGGTATTGAAGAATGGCTCGTCAATGACCTACATACAATTCTGGTGGCTTTATCATGCGGCTTAGAAATAGATTCTAAGAAGTTTCAGGACTTTTGCAATGGTGTTGCAACAAAATATGTACAAAAATACAGTTGGTACAATATGTCTGTCACCATTCACAAAATATTAATGCATGGTGCACAAATTATAGATTCTATATCTATACCAATAGGAATGCTCTCAGAACAAGCCGGTGAATCACGCAACAAATTTTGGCGCTACGATCGTGAGCATCACACTCGTAAACTCAATCGCGAAACAACAGTCTTTGACTTGATTCACCGAGCTTTAGAGTCTTCTGACCCGCTTTTGTAGAGTTTGTCAATTGACAAGAGACAAAAAAACAAGAAACATGCTAAGATTCCGGAAAAAGTTCTAAAACTTTTAAAACCGACAATGGATAACGTACTCATCCACGGTGACCCGTTGTTGCAAAAATCGGTTGATGAATTCGAATGTGATTCTGACGATAATGACGATATCAACATCGTGTTATCGTCAGACGAAGTATACATAGATTGCGATAATGACGACATCGACAAAATATAACTTTTGAATTTTTCTTGGTTTAACATTTGGACAACCCTATTTCCATAGTAATTTCTGAAATATTTAGAAACGCTTTTTCTCACTAGTCCTTTGGGTTACGTGTGTAATTTTTTAGGACATGATAAACAACAGTTGTGTCCATATTTATAGCAAAGAATAAAATGCGGTAATGATAGGGGTAAGGAAAAAATCGATAAAAAGTGAAATTAAGAAATTTTCACATATTTCATAAACTATCAAAGCTAGCTCCGTAATTTTTGATATGAATACATATTCAGATGTAACGTTATTTGGTGTTATTAAAAAAAAACGATACCAGTAACACTTTAGGAGAAAAAAATATATTAATGTTTTTTTGAGGTCGCTGACCTTTCACTAAAAAAAATATTTCTCTGAAAGTATAGACAATTTTACTGTAGGAATTTTCACCAATTAATAAGTATCACAAGATCTTTCGAATTAATACATAAAATATACCTGGCCACAACTAAGCCAAAATTACACACTGTGGTACGGTACCCTTCATAGAGGATCTGGATGGTAGGTTACTTTTAGGATGTCAGATTTGTGTTTGCGCAGCAAACACCATTATGTTGATAACCTTGTCATCATTAATCATATTCATATTCGCTTATTTGCGTTCCACAAGGTACAACAAGATGTTAACAAAAGGTTTAGAGCTAAGGGCCGTTGTAGACCCTGTTAAGGCACAACAAAAGGTATTGTTTGATACGTAACTAACATATTTCTTAAAGTTAAAAATCCAAATAGTATGCAAATAGTAACTAAAATTAAAATTATACATAAACTTAGCAATTCAATTCGGATAAAGTGAATATCAATAACATAAATATTTATGTTTAGATAAAGTTATATTTGGGTAATTATTACAAACACTTTTTTTATAAGAGATCATACATTTTTAACCGACTTCAAAAAGGAGGAGATTATCAATTTGGATGTATAAACATTATCTCTCTCTAAAATGTCGGTTGGAAATATTATATATAAATACATTTTTTTTTTCTATGTATGTTCGGGCATAACTCCGTCATATAACATATAGACGGATTTGCAAAATTCTTTTTTTGTTCGAAGGGTATGTTCTCAAGGTGGTCCCATTGTCACCAAGTCAGAATCTGATGAGGGAATCCCATGGAAATCGAGGGAAATCCTCAATAAATACTTGTTTGCATGACATAATTAACTGGTTAGGTAATAATAATTTGTCCATAAACCTAAGCAAGACGAAAATAATGCAATTTCATCAACGCACTGAAAACCCAAATGTTACTATTGCCTACCAAGGCTGTTATATTGAAGAAGAGAGCCAGGCGAAGTTTTTAGGTAGGTATAGTGATTGAGAGCAAACTCACTTGGAAACCTCATGTTGAAGTTGTGTGCAAGAAACTTAGTAAATCCGCGTATGCTCTCCATCAACTCTCTAAAAAAGTCAACCGTCAGGCTCTTTTATCAGCGTACCATGGACTTGTGGCCTCAGTTTTGCGGTATGGCAATATTTTCTGGGGGCAGTCTACCGATAAGGAACTGGTATTTAGGATGCAAAAGCGATGTATAAGGTCAATGTGCGGTCTTAAAACAACAGATAGCTGTCTTTCCTATTTTCAGTCTTTAATTTTTTTAACTTTTCCTTCTTTAAACATTTTGGAAACAGCTCTATTTGTAAAAAACAATCCACAATTATTTGAAAAACTGTCAGCAGTTCGAAAAAAATCCGATACGAACTCAATATGTAAACAAACTATGCCAAGTGAAATGTAAAACCGCACTTATGCAGAAAAGTTTTTTTGGTATTGCCCCACGTATCTACAATCAAGTACCTGATGTGATAAAAAATATGACTGTAGTAAAATTTAAAAGGGCACTAAACCAAATATTAATTGAAAAAAGTTATTACACAATTGACGACTTCCTTAATGATAAAGCTCTGCACTGATTGATAAACTGTTAATATGATTGACATACATGTTCCTATTCTGACACTTTATTCTGATTGATACTTTGACATACCTTATTTTTTTTATTTTTTGTTTACATTAATTTAAAAATGCTACTACTGCTATTAGTCTGTTTTTTGTTTTTTTTTGTAATTCTAATGATTTGACATTTATTCGGTATCGATAGAATTTCTGTTTAATATTGGAATTGAATATTATTTGCATGCCCATGAGACGGTAGAATATGGAGGACTACTTTTTTAAGAAAACATCTATGTACCAATTACCCATGTTTGCAAAAATAAATGATTTGATTTGATTTGACTAAAAATATTTACTGTAGACATTGATTTATCATTATCACATGACGCCTACAGGCGGATAATGATAAATCCACGAAGGGTTGGCAGAGGTGTACCTACCTATAGCACACCCACATTTCACGAATTATATAACGCATGAATGTGCAGACGACGAATGACGTCAGCGTGGAATATTCTAAAGTTCTGCGCAACCAGGCGCGCACACCAGACACGTGCCCGCTTAAGTTTCTCACTTAAATTACGATTAAACAAGTAAATTACACTTTATTATTCAAGAATTACATTAGGTGAAATTAAATTAATAGGTACATATCTAATTGGGGGACTGTTATTATGATTGATTTTCATTTGTCGCCCCACAACGTGCATTATCGTCCAAATAATATTAAAATCCCATGTTATAGGGGGCCAGCCTATTATACTATCAATCAGGCACATCGGGATTCCGCGATATTCCTAATGGAAAATCCCAATAACACTTTGCCCGACCAGGGAACCAAACCCAGGACCTAATGCATAGCAGTATCGCTTGCGACCACAACACCAGCGAGGCAGAATATCATTATGAAAATAATTATTTACATCTTACTTAAGTCTGTTTTTCGATCCTGCGATTTTTTGTCTCAGTTATGTTCCCTGTTGACACGTCAGTCCTTCTTATCATGAACCTACTTGACACACACATACACACACCCTCACACACAGACACATGCACGGACACACCCTCACACATACACACAACGACATAATCAAGCTTTAGGTATTCTAATTGTATCAGAAACAGGGATTAAAACGAAACACGCGATCTGTAGGTATCCATTAGTAGGTACCTAATAAAAAAATGTAAAAGTAACTATGCTGTCTGTCTGTTACCTTTTCGACTGAGCAGTTTTGGCACCATTATTAACAGACCTTGACCTGGGTTAGGACATAGAATACTTTTTTATCCCGGTAGCACGTTCTAATAGAACAATTTCTGACCTCCTCGCGGGTAAAGCTGCGGCCAAATGCACCGGCAGCGGGTATCTACTTAACTTTGAATACTTCGCGAAGAGGGCGGGGCTTACTAAGGCAATCGCGTGTTGCCAGTTTTTTTATTGAGTACGGCAAGCAAAAAGGAAGGGAAAATTTATGACTGTGGAGCCCATTCACGATATTTTGTTATGATATGCCATTAGTAAGTCGTTGCAATGTAACTCTTATATCATAATTAATTGTAATAAAGTTAAACTCATGTGTATAACTCACTGCGTCATTCCAAATTATATCTACCTTATTACAATGAGGTAGGGGTTACATTGCGATGACTTACTAATGGCTTACTTTTTTATTTGAATGTGCTCCTTTACAGTCTATGTACAGTTTGTGAGATAGTTCTACCTCGGCCTTAACCAATGACGTTAACTTGGTAGGTACCTACCTAACACGTTCACTGTTACTCATGTGGGTCATTTTGGGTTGCAACGAGACGTCCGTGCCATACATAATGGGTTCTTACTTCGTGGACGTAAAATAAACATATTAGTACTGTGCATGAACATAATGTAGTTAAAAAAAAAACAATGAGCCATCGATTTTTTTTATTTATTTATGACTTACAAAGCTTTGAAAATTGAACTTGAAAATATAGGAACGAAAAAGTAAATTGGACGTGAGAGCTAATCTCGTCATTTTGGCTGAATAGTGAACGTGTTAGTAGGTACAGCAGTGTTTAAACGCTGACGGCGCGTGGCAGTGCCATGCTCTGTGGGCTTAAGGAAGAACAAACAAAACACTGCTGCTGTCAACTTATGACATTTTAATTCTCAAAACTTATATATATGTCGGAGAAACAGCATTCTCCTTGACATCGTTATTAGTGGCCACGAGTTTAGTGGGCGTCATTAGGGTGAAATGCGAGCACAAAACGAAGTATTCACAGTTTCATACAATTTAATTGCAGTTGTTTACAACGTTGATAATCCCTGAAGGAATCAATATCTCACAATAACTAATTTGCTTAAATAATTATATTCGAGCAGCAGGTTCGCGACACCAATCTAACTTTATCACTAGCGATCCACCTCGATCGACCACCGTTCCTCTAATGAATCCTCACTCCACTCCACCAAAGTTAAGATGACGCCTCGACCCCACTCTATATTTATCCTCTGCTCTGAGTGGACGTTATACATTGCAGTGACTTTTAATTAAATTAGTTAGATTTACACAATATTAAAATGTAATAAATCAAATCAAATTAAATTAGGATTTAACAAGTTATTTTTAATTAATAATCAACCTTATAAATTAATCGTATGCAACCAACAATCAACTCTCAGTTTATTTCCTCCGACATATATAAATATTTCCATACTGAATGTGAATACTGCAGGTACGTATCTGTATACGTACGGTGGCAGGTACATCGATGTGCAACCTGTGACTACGGATTCAGTACTAACATGATTAGACGGAGCGCCAGCTCATTTAGTGGTGTCTGCCAGAGAGCGTTTGTATCAAATGCTCCGACAGCATTGGATTGGCCGTTATGGACCAACGGAATGGTGGTATCAATTAGACGGAGCGCCAGCTCATTTAGTGGTGTCTGCCGGAGAGCGTTTGTATCAAATGCTCCGACAGCAGTGGAGTGACCGTTATGGACCAACGGAATAGGAAACGCCGACCTCATCTAGTTTTTAAATTATGATTGACGTGTAAATGTGTTTGTACAAACCTACTTACAGAAATAAAATTCAAATTCAAGTATTTTTTATTTGTAGAACATAGGTAAAACAAAGAAAATATGTCAATATTAATAAAATAAGCACTATGTCTTGCCGTCAACGGCGTACACATATTCTAATTATAATTTCTTATGACTAATTGGTAAAAAATAATAAAACAATGAAATTAATTATTAAACTCAATTAAATAAAACAATTAAAATATTAAATAAGAAGATGTTCAATTCATTAATTATAAAATAACAATAACTTTGATCACATAACAAAACTTTCAAATTAAATTAGATTAGATAACACAAATAAAATATTTACCAAAACTGAAACATAAAACATTTAATGAAAAATAAATAGAATGTCATTAGATCACAATTTGTCTTCTAGGTACTCATTGACTGTGTAGTAAGCTTTTTCGCCTAGTAAATTAAGAAGAGCCTTTTTGAAATGGTGGATGCTGAAAAGAGCTGCTATCTTTTATACAAATGGGTAAATTATTATTATAACTCGGGTGCCATTCCTAAAAAGCCAGGAGTGATTAGTGAGTCTCGCTCGTTGCTTTCCTTCGCCTTCCGTCGCTAGGCGTTGCGTGTCGCCGCAATGGCGGTCGTGAAGCGCGGTGACGCGAAATCGCTGCCGCCGCGCCTCCCGTCGCCGCTCCGCCCCACTCGCTCCCTAACAACCGGTATTTCCCGCTCGATCCACCAATCGAGAATAGTACATAGTACATGTACTACACAACAAGCCTAAAGTGACCAACGTCACATTCGTTTCTTAGTGCTCTAAGTGAACGGTTGTGTCTCGTGTCGTACTCGTGTGACCTTTTCAAACGTGAATTAAAAATGAAATCACTACAACTCTTGTTTTGCGCAGCATTTTTGCTGGCATTTATGAATGCCTCTAGCGATAAAACGGATGAAACTAAATATTTCTCGAGTGTTAAATGTGCTGAATTGTTCGGAAAATGTTTGTTCAAAATTTCTGAAAAATCGAACGTAGTAAGTGTACCAATGCAGTTGAATCGAGCGAAGCGACATGTTATGATCAGTGGCAAATGTGCGCAGGGGCAAGTTTGGTACCTGAACAAGTGCTTCGATTGTAACGAGTAAGTACTACCCAAATTGTTTATTTATTACATTATCAAAATCTCGGTCAGTGGGTCGTCTTAGGGGCGGAGTTGTAAGAGTAGGAGAATACGCTTAGGGGCACTATGAGCGGCAAAGAAAAAAAAAAAGGAGCGAAAGAATAAAAAAATGTTCTTTAGTTTCGGAGTAAGAACACTAGAAGTGTCACTCTATTGCTTTTCTATTTGTACTAGAAAAGTCTTGAGATTGTGTCAACATAATGCAAACTGGTGCGAATAGTCACGTGACTACTTATCCTGTGTGCTAAAGTAAAATCTAACCTTTGTTCAAAGTAAATGATAAATGATATTATTTCTGTAATTAGGTTTATACAAACACTTTTACACGTCAATCACATTTTTAAACTAGATTAGGTCGGCGTTACCTATCTGACTACTCTGAGAAGAAAGGCCGAAACAAACTCATAGGTCACAGTCTCTTTTAAGGTACAGACATAATCTTGGTCAGATCATGTGAAAACCATGTATATTGGTATCTGAAATGTTCTTTTGAGGAAAGAACTAAACAGATTGAGTGGACCTGTCCAGTCAGTGCACGCATTTGTCAGTCAGGACTTAAGGAGCTCAACGATTCGACGAACAATACCAAAGAAAGGACATTTGGGTAGAACGCATAAATTACTCAAACCGCCAGATCATGATTAAAATAAACTCCATAGTCCTCACATTGACAATAATTAAAATAGCAAAATACTTTATAAGTAAATACTCATGTCAAGGTATATATAAAATTCAACTCATAAAGGCATACTATATCAATGACTAAGGATATTTGGTCGCTGTGAATAACTCTAGACAATGTTCATGTTAATTTTTAATTTGTTATTGTTTGTTTGATTACTTTCTTTATATTGTTTTACTTCAAATTGTAAAAAAGTATCGTATAGCTACACGACACTTTCTACAATTTGAAGTAAAACAAAAAAAAAAAGACTGCTAGATAAAGATTGTTCACAAACCTTAAATAATCCGCATATCATACCTACTCAATTAATTCTGAATGCGTTGAATATTGTTTTTAACTTTTTTATTTGTGCCCCACAAGCGACACTATATTTATAAAACAGATTAAGGAGAAATAATTTCCACAAAACATATTTGGCAAAAAATCTTAATTTAGCGACTAAACTTTATAATATTTTTTTGATTATTTCCAGGTATAATGAATTAAAAGAAGATGACGTTTACGAGACTACGGCCTCGTCAGAGGACGAAGGCGCGACGCCGCGCTCTCTAACGACGCCGCGTCATGGACGGACGTCACAGCCGGGTCCGACGCCGCACTCCTTACCGACGCCGCGCCCAAAACCGACGCCGCGTCTGGAACTGATGCCGCATTCTCTAACAACGCCACGTCAGGAACTGACGCCGCAGTCCCTGTCAACGCCACTTCCAGAAGTGATGCCGCACTTTCTAACAAATGAAAGTGCAAGGCAATGTTCATGTTATTTTGTAATTTGTTATTGTTTGATTGTTTTTTTTATTTTATTTTTTTATTTCACATTGTAAAAAAGTATCGTATAGCTACTACGCTTCAAATTGTAAAAAAATATCGTGTAGATACTACGCTTCAAAATGTAAAAAGTATCGTGTAGATACTACACTTCAAATTGTAAAAAGTATCATGTTGATACTACACGATACATTTTACAATTTGAAGTAAAAAATAAAAAACAACACAACTACACCAAAACTATACTACATACTACATCAATCAACACAACACACCCAGTCAATCAATCTGCATACTATATCAATGACTAAGAATATTTGGTCGCTGTGAATAACTCAAGACAATGTTCATGTTATTTTTTAATTTGTTATTGTTTGTTTTTTTTTACTTCAAATTGTTATCTTCAAATTGTTGTTCAAGTTGTTGACTCAGGCAAGCGAACACTTTGTCAATAATATCATTACATCCCACCATCCGTCCAACCAAACAAAGTTCTACATGTTTTAAGCAACATGGAATGTTGCAGTGTTGATGGCAACATGCTAATGTTTCGTAAGCAAAAGCTGTGCGACATTTTACGTTGTGGGAAACAATGTTGCGCAGCTATTTCTCAACTTTGTTTCCTATGAATACGGGGCTTAAAACCACTGCGCTGTGCTGTGACTATCCTGGCACTGTTTTGCAACTATGCTAATTAAAAAAGTACCAGTTTTACCAGATCCAGCCAAATCTTGGTCTGACATGCTCACGGAACACTAAGCAAGTATAGTTCAAGCCAAAATATTGATTGTTTTGAGCCGTCAATGTTATTACGTCAATATAATTTTAATGGTCCTTTGAGGGCAAGGGATGATTCAATATTATTAGGTACACAATAAAAGTATTGCACAAGTTTATGGTCAGTGTATATTGTAAACTGGCAATGTAATTACATTTGGTAGGTAACATTTAGTTGGTAACATTTAGTTTGCTTTTATATGTTACTGTTTACTATATTATACTGTTTCCATGTTGCTTTTTTCTGACTACATTCTCTAGTGCAGCAATAAACTTTTTGGCTATAATATATTATCAGCATCTTTTATTTAATCGTTACAGTGTAAGACCCGCGCAAGGCGCTTATATCAAATCTAAGTTTCTTACAATTTCATCAGCGAGCTAGTGAGCGCTGTGTCGCACCGTGCGTTATCTTATTCGTTGCTAGTCAACAGACTTGCACAGACGTTCTCGCCTCTTACAATGGCGACTACAATTTTTTTCGTGTTGCTCTTAACTCTGTTTCTTCGTGCAGCATTGTCGTTTCCTGTTTTGAAAAGATATCAAATCAGTGCAAATCACCAGACAATGCGGCAGATGTTGAGCTAACTGATAGAACTGCTGTATTTCATCCTGATACAATTCTAAGTCGTGCCAAAGATATTGAACAAGTGAAAAATTTAGTCAGTGTAACTTTTGATGCAAGTGTAATAAAGAACCAGGAGAGAAACAATTAAAGGAAATAACAGCTGTGCTCTAGGAATGAGGTGGATTTTGGATATGTGCGTGACGCTTGAGAAGTAAGTTTTATTTTTAAGTATCTATCCTGTTATTTCTCCATCCAGCGTTGTCTCATTGCTTGCCAAAGACTGTTCCCAATACCTCAGATAATCCTCAGATCATACCTACTGAATATTTTCTTAACCCGTTGAATATTGGTTTGATACTTTTTTATTTGTGCCACACAAACACATTGTAGATATCAATTTACAAATTCATGTGAAACATTTCTTAAAATCTATGTGACATGAAAACTAAAAACGACGAAAAAACATTTTTTTTCATGTATTACGAACTAAAAGAAGATTGTGTATTATTATTTAGTATTACATACGCCGTCACCGACGTCACCGTCAAAACCGACGCACCGCTAGACTGTTTATGGACGTATTAGCAAGCTTAATCCGAGAACACATGATGTTGCCGTCAGGCGGTTGGATCTAGGGTCTGATTAAAAAGGCAAGTCTCTGGTTTCTGTCTCTTAAGCCCGAAATTCGGGTAGCTTCAATCCCTATATCTTATTTTAAAATGTAACCATTGTTTTAACTTGTAAAGTCAGAACAGAGGACACAATTTTACAGTGTTACCTAGAGTAGCGTATTATTATAACGACATGATAATTTAACAAAATAACGTCGTCTTATGACTTTATGAGTCATACATTTTCTGCCGCTACAGCGATTTCCCTTTATAAAGTAGCGAGCGCACCGGAGCTGTCGCATTTGTTGCTTGTCACTAGACCTCCATACCTCTTACTATGGCGACTACAATTTTGTCCGTGTTGTTCGTAACTCTGCTTCTTCGAGCAACATTATCGTTTCCCGTTTCGCAAGATGTAAAATCAGTGCAATTATCGGACAATGTGGGAAGTGTTGAGCCAACAGTAACTGAAGGGACTTTTGTTTCTGATCCTGCGACAATTCTAGGTCGTAGTGAAGATACTGATCAAGTGAAAAGTTTAGACAGTGTAACTTTCGATCATGCTTTCCATGCAAACAGTGTGAAAAGATCAAAGAGAGACTTAATTAATGGAAATCACAACTGTCCTCAAGGGATGAAGTGGTTTTTGAATAGGTGCGTCACAAGCGAGAAGTAAGATACCTTTTTTTACAATCATTTTTCTCCTTCCTTTGTAGTGCTACTATATAATACCTAATACCTACTCTATTATTTCTAAGCCCACCCTCAAATAATCCGTAGAGACACTATTTTTGTTAAACAGATTCAAGTGAACCAGTTCTTGAAAAACTAATTGACCTAAATTCTAAATACCTGAGTGATTTTTATAAATTTTTATATTTTGCTCTTTCCAGGTATGAACAATTAAATGAAGGCGATGATTATGACAATGAAACTTAAATTCATAATCTTATTCATTTTGTTTTCTGTCTAACTCTCAAAAATAGACTGAAAACTGAAAAGATGAACACTCGTTTACGTCTAACACAATGTTGTTACCTCCGATGCAATTATGTAGGTTTTATTCAGCTGTAGGTATTATTTATTGAAACTAGTGTTTATTTAATATTTCTAGTCAGTAATAAAAATCTTTTGATACTGTGGACTTTCCTTAATCTTAATTTATGTTTCTCATACCTAATATATAACTTAGCGGGTTTTTTTGTATTTATCTTTTTAAATATATAAAAAGATGCGATTATGAAACCTCGCTTTGAAAACAGCATCAGAATTCATTGACGCCTTGATCATTTTAAACAATGTTTTTCCTTGTATAATTTACTTTCAAACCAGTGCTGGGTACAATACAAATAATAATAATAATTGATTGCTTGTCTATTACATACCTTGGCTATTTATCATTTTTTAATCATTTGTAATTGCAGTTTGATGCTGTGCCCTATACCTAAGAATTTTGTATTTAGATAAGTAGATATAAAATATTATTTATTTAAGATATTGAATCTGTGATAAAAGGAGGGTGATATTTTTATAGCAATGACTATATTTTACTCTGATCAAGAAAAAAACGTGTAATTTAAGTTAGTTATTTTATTTTATTTGGAAATTGAAATATTAATATCAAACATATTTAATGTCTAAGCTACTTTTACTTTCAAATCGAATGTCTAGCTTACACTTTGCCTTCATTTTATAAATACTTTATTGTACCTATCTTCGTAAATGGGCTTTATTATACCAATATTATCCGTGTTGTTAGAATAAGCATAACTTGTGTAGAAAAAAGCAATTATGTTTTTATTTGTAACTAGCTGATAGGACACATGTTCTCCTGTCCAAATTTGAAAATCGCATAGAAAAGGACATTCAGATTTTCCCGAATTTGAAAAATATTCGGAAAACTTTTCCGTTTTTAATTTTTATAGAAACCTATTTCTGACTATTGCGAACAATTTTAAACAAATAATAAAAACGTGTTAAAAAAAATAGCCAAGTCGGTCCAGCCGTTCTCAATTGATGTGCTTACCAACGAACAGCATTACATTTTTATTTATATAGATTCAATTTTTATCTGTTTATATTTAAATAGATTCAAAGTAGCCAGTTTTGTTAAAATACTGAGTGTCTGAAGTCTTTTTTTTTTTTAAGAAAATATGTTTTACAGTACACAACAATTTTGCAGCAGGTTTATTTGTATAAAACAAACGCAAACAGACATTTGTACAATCATTATCATATTCATTCTTTTTACATTTTGTAATAAACATTTATTGTGACGAATGAGTTGTTTTTCTGACTTGAACCTGGAACTGAAACTGAGCACATTACCTAAATTTCTTTCTACAGAAGGAATACGCTACAAACATAGGCTTAGTATAAACAATAATAAGCATATGATGGCCAAACGCCTCCTTTCCACTCCTCTCTGTCTTGAGCTACAGTAGGTCAGTCCTAGACATACCCTTATCAGATATTAAAACCTGGTGAGTCAAGTATTTAATCAGTCTTTTTATGTTTATATAAAGATAATCTTGAGCAGTTTCTTTATGGGCCCTAATGTTGCGTCAAGTTACTGTAAACTGCCCAGTTACGTAGGTAAATTAATATAAATCAAGTTCCAATATTTTATCCCACATAACAAAAATATGGACACTTAGGAAACGTCAGAAACTACGTGCATGGTTCGAATTTGGTCGTTTCCTATGGACAAGAACCGGCAAAACACACTACGGTTACTCTTTAGCCTATTTAGGGTTCCGTAGTCAACAAGAAACACTTTTAGTTTCGCCATGTCCCTCCGTCTGTCTGTCTTTTCGTGGCTTAGCTCAGTGTTTTGAGGGAACCTCCCTTACACCGGCCTACACGTAACGTAATGGTTATTGACGGTGGGCGACGCCTGTGCTCTCAAAGAGCACACACGCAACTGTTTCAACACAGCTGTAATGTCTCATGTGCCCCTTATAACAACCACGCCAGCAAACTGGATTTAAGCCACAATGCTTGAATATACGTAGGTATGATAGTTTTACGTCTCTGGACCAAAATCTTCATAAAGAGCTCAACTGCTGGCCTAACGTTAGTGCCAACAATGGCGGCACTCTTAAATTACTTCCCAAATAAAAAGTATCACACTCACTCAGCTTACTCAGCTCATAGTCTATCCGTGTGCCTAATTTCATTCAATTCCATTAAGCCTGTATGGCGTCAATGGTAATAGAGAGACAGAGTTACTTTCGCATTTATAATTCTAGTAAGAAGGATGCATTAGTATGGATTATATGGTTTGGGCGGATACGAGAGAAGTGGGTAACTACTTAACTATATGATGTAAGGAATTCTAACCTCACGTAAACCTACAAAAAATTCAAGTAACATGCAAAATCACGAAAATCAAATCAAATCAAGGCATTATGTTTAGAGTACAAAGGATTAAGAAGTTTATCTTTGTTATCAATCTAATAGACATAATACATTAAGAACTAACAATAAAGTGCTCCATCTTCTACTAATAATTACATAGTACTTAGGTATGAAAAACCTAGAACACACATACATATTTACACATTTACTTAACTTGCTGATGGTGAAGCCACCATCAGCTCCATTTCAACAGATACATTGTTCAGTTCAGTACAGTTCTTTTGGTTCTTACCAAGAGAACTCCTCAACAATTAACGTCCCTACATCGGGAAAACAAATATTTTGTAAAAGGTGATGAGCAGTTGACATTAAGCTATTGTAACTTAGATAAATTAATAACTGACTCACTAAAAAGTGAAAAATAAAAAGTTTTTTTACAAAAAAAAATACAACGTACTTAAAAAAAAGCACACTACAAAGTGAAAAATAACTTAAATTTCGGAAGTCGGTGGCAATAATCTAAAATACAGATCCAAAGACACCCACTTACGAAATTAAAGTTATTTTTCACTTTGTGGTGTGTTTTTTTTGAAGGCGGTTGTTTTTTTTTTGTAAAAAAGTTTTTTAATCTATTTAAGATTACAATTTAATTATTAATAAAGACAAAATACGTGCACAGCTGGATATAGGCCATACCAAAGAATTACCGCACTGACCGGACGCATCTGCAGCTTTCACTAGGCATGTATTACGACATTTGGAGACAAACTTTTGACATTACACATTCATACATTATCTTCAAAAACAGCTGATGACGCGGTCATTTAATAATACTAATAATATTATAAGTAAACTGTAAATCAAAAAATACTGCCATGTAGGCAGAAATAAATAAATAATACTTACTTACTAAATAAAACGAAAATATGTATCATCACGGGATCTTATATAAAACATGCAATGACCGCTGAAAATGGTCGACATATGCAAATATAAAAACGAATATGCAAATATGCAAATGCATATAATCCGGTTTATAAAAAAAACTAGTTTTGATTAAACGTGTAATCGTCCACATTATTTCCACGTTTCCTCATTATAACTTTGTGTAGGTCAGGGATTCAGGTATTCCTGAATCCCTGACCTACATAATAATGTGGGCACTACATGAAGTGACCTATCTTGACTAAAAATATTTACTGTAGACATTGATTTATCATTATCACATGACGCCTGTAATCCACGAAGGGTAGGCAGAGGTGTACCTATAGTACACCCACATTTCACTAATTATAACGCATGAATGTGCAGACGACGAATGACGTCAGCGTGGAATATTCTAAAGTTCTGCGCAACCAGGCGCGCACACCACACACGTGCCCTCTTAAGTTTTTTCACTTATATTACGATTAGACAAGTAAATTACATTTTATTTTTCAAGAATTACATTAGGTTAAATTAAATTAATACATATCTAATTGGGAGACCGTTATTATGATTGATTTTCATTCGTCGCCCCACATCCACAACTATTATCATCGTCCAAGTAATATTGAAATCCCATGTAATATGGGGCGAGCCTATTATACTCTCAATCGGGTACATATCTGTATTCCGGGAAATTCCTAATGGAAAATCCCAATAACACTTTGCCCGACCAGGGAACCAAACCCAGGACCTCATGCTTAGCAGTATCGCTTGCGACCACAAAATCAGCGAGGCAGAATATCATTATGAAAATAACTATCTATATCAGTCTGTATAGGTATGATCTTCGATACTGCGATTTTTTTGCCTCACTTAGTTACGTTCCCTGTTGCCACGTCAGTCCTTCATATCATGAACCTACTTACACACCCTCACACACACCGACGCACACACCCCCTCACACACTGCCCCACACACACCCCCTCACACATACACACACACACACTCACACGCCGGGGCCACACGGACGGCGAGCTGCCCATTGCTCGCCGTCCGCAAGTCCGCGCCTACGGTGGCCGGGAGTCGGCAATTTACTCCCGACGCCCAGGGTGTCTCCTCCTGCGGCGACTAGGGGCGTGAGGGCACAACGATTGCCGCACCCTCACGCGCTCCGCCTCCTCCTTCGCGAGCATTACTGTTTCACAGAAGGAGGTGACGGCTTCCCATTCCCTCTCGCTCCGTACCATGGCCTGTACCAAGGCTGGACGCGAGAGATCGCCGCCGCCGATCGCCGCCACGAGGACACGTCGATCCACACAATGCCAACACCCGGGCGTTTCCTCCCGCCTTATCCGAAACAGGAACCTCCTGAAACAGCCATGTCCGGTGTGGACCTGCGTCAGGCGGTAGGTGAGGACGCCGTGGCGCCTCAGATCCCATGGTGGCAGACCGGCAAGGAGGCTAGGACATAGGATACTTTTTATCGCGGTAGCACGTTCTAACGGAACAATTTCTGAACTCCACGCGGGTAAACCCGCGGGAAGAAGCTAGTGTCTACATAACTTTGAATGCTTCGCGAAGAGGGCGGGGCTTGCTAAGGGCGATCGCGTGTTGCCAGTCTTTTTTATTGAGTACGGCAAGCCAAAAGGAAGGGATAATTTATGACTCTAATGGAGCCCATTCACGATATTTTTCTTTACTATAAGTTGTTGCAATGTAGCTCTTATATCATTGCAATAAAGTATAAAATGCAAAGATTGCCGAGAGTTGTATAAAACTCACTGCATCATTCCAAATTATACCTTATTCCAATGAGGTAAGAGTTACATTGCAATGACTTACTAAAGGCTTACTTTTTCTATTTGAATGTGCTCCTTTACAGTCTTTGTACAGTTTGTGACATAGTTCTACCTCGGCCTTAACCAATGACGTTAACTTAGTAGGTACCTACTTAATACGTTCATTGTTACTCATGTGGGTCATTTTGGGTTGGAACGAGACGTCCGAGCCATACATGTGGGTCACTATATTTCTCATACATACTTAATGGGTTCTTACTTCGTGGACGTAAAAAAACATACTAAGTAGTATTGTGCATGAACATTATGTAGATAAAAAAAAACAATGAGCCATCGTTTTTTTTTTTTATTTATGACTTACAAAGCTTTTCAAAATTGAACTTAAAAATATAGGAACGAAAAGTAAATTGTACGTGAGATAATTTCGTCCTTTTGGCTGAATAGTGAACGTGTTAATAATAAGTATTCATATTCTTGTAGTTTTGATTAAGTTTTAAAGTGAAAACAATCTTCCTTAGGCGCACTGGATTTTCCTCTCTCGATATTGAGCCGAGCGTTGAGAATCCAACAGGTCGCGTCAAGAAAACATACTGCTAAACAGAGAGTAGAAAACCCAGAGCGCAAAAAAAATCGCCGCGATAAAAATACGCCCGTGCGAACCTGGGCTAACATTGACTATCCATAATATTAATTAATGTTTTCGCGTGAGCAAAAGCGCGGATTGATGGCTTTCATGCCATTATGAGAAAGAGAGCGGCCTCCATATTACACTGTATCAGAGGAAGCTCCAACAGCATTCTGAAAGTAATAGCGGACCGGTTAAACGGCCCATTTCTTAGACACTGGATCGCACTCCACGTGTCTATTTGATTTAGTTTTTTTTGTGGTTTACTAACAAAGCTCTTAGGTACTTACTAATAAATTTTGGGTGATACTAAAATTAGTTATTTACTATCATCCAAAATTTATTAATATATTAATAGGTTGGGTAAAATGTTTCTTCGCATTTTTTAAGAAAATACAAAACATTTTTTATTATAGTTTATTTACATTTAAATAAAGTATGTAGGTACCATTTTGTTCGATAACTTTTGGCCATCTTGTAGGTAGGGACATGATCCCATTGCTATAGAAATTTTGGGACTTCTGATGAAAATACCGCGACAAGTGGTTTTGGCAGTCCTCTCGTGATGTTAACCTGACACTGCCCAAAGAGTTCTGAAGAGACCGAAACAGGTGGAAATCTGAAGGTGCAAGGTCAGGACTATACGGCGGATGCATTAACACCTCCCAGCCAAACTCTCTTAATTTTTGCTGAGTGGCTAAAGATGTGTGAGGTCTAGCGTTATCATTATGAAAAACCACACCCCTTCTGTTGATTAATTCCGGCCGCTTTCTCTCAACTTCTTGCTTTAATCTCATCAGTTGTTCGCAGTAGAGTTCAAAATCATAATGAATAATGCCCTTCAAATCCCACCACACACACAGCATCACCTTGTTGCGAGTTAACCCGGGTTTCGCCACAGTCTGTGAAGCCTGACCGGCCTTTGACCACGACCTTTTTCGCACGTTCTGGTCTTCCGTGATCCACTTTTCATCACCAGTTATCAGCTTCTTAAAAAATGGTTCGGTTTCATTACGTCGTAATAAAGAATCACAAATGAGTACACGGTTCATTAGGTTTCTTTCAATAAGCTCGTGAGGTGCCCAAATATCGAGCTTTTTTGTGTACCCAGTTTTTTTCAAATGTGCCAAAACTGTTTTATAGTCGAGTAATTCATCAACTCGTCCTACATGCCTACGGCCCATTTAGGACGACTTGCAGAAATTCAAAATAAATAATATTTTCATTCTGCAACTCGTCCCACGGTTATTTTTGGGTGGAACTTTAAACTTTATCAACGTTTGGTAGAGTTAGTAAGACAAGATATTTCAGTCATAATATAATTGTTAAATCTTTTAAGTACATACATACTATAATGCGAAAAGACTTTTTCCCCAACCTAATATTATTAGTTATTAGTTTAAGTAAAATTTTACGTAATACTGATCCTACACGTCGCACGGTGCAACAAGAAATATTGCACAATATTATTGTAGGTTAGGGCCCTTCTACACAGCACGGGGACGCCTCGTCGGCCGCTGCTAGAGGCGGCATTGTCAATACTTTCCATACAAACCAAGCATTGGTCATGTTGAGAGGATGAATGAAGGGCGATTAACAAAAGGTATTTACAAGGCAGATGTGAGTGGAAACGCCGGGAGGGGACGCCCAAGGAAGACATATAGTGACCTTATTGGTGACGTTTTTCAGAAAGGTCAGTTGCGTAGTACTCACAACCGGCGTGCGTGTATGACCAGATGTATGAACGTAAACGAGGCAAAAGGAGTATATATAAGGATATACAATAGTATAAGGATCGTAGCAGGTGGCGTTCTGTAGTTTCTGCCTACCCCCATGGGAAGAAGGCGTGAGTTTATGTATGTATGTATGTACAAACCAAGCGTGTCGCCGCGACCACGAGCTACACGCTAAAAAACAAATGAAAGTGGTTCAGAGCATGCCACGAGTCATCGCGTCATCGAGTCATCGGTTTTGAGCCGAATGTTACCTACAATGGTGAAAAATTTGCAGGTGTTCATGCGGCTGACACCTTCGCTGATTTCTTTGTTAGCGTTTATCTTCCCGATGTTCCACGACTTGATGTTGAAAAGGTTTGCCACTTTGATACTAATGTTAGCAGTAATTATGTAAATATATTTAAATTCACTCCTCAGGATGTCATGTCAGGAATAGGTAAACTCAAAGTTAGTAGTTCGGTAGGGCCTGACTGCATTCCTTCAGAAATTTTGAAAAATTGTAAAAAACAATTTTGCTTACCTCTATTTCATATTTTTAATCTATCATTAAAAACCGGAATATACCCACCACAATGGAAGATTTCAAGAGTCACTCCTATTCCCAAGAGTTTGAATAAAACATTAGTAGAAGAATTCCGTCCCATTGCCATTTTGTCATCACCAGCTAAAGTTTTTGAGAACGTACTGCATAATTATATTTATTCCCAAGTTGAAAAGTATCTGTGTAATGAACAACATGGTTTCAGAGCAAAAAGATCAGTAAATACTAACCTTCTTACCCTAGTAGACTACATATCTAAACGATTGGACCGTGGGGGTCAGGTCGATGTCTTGTACTTTGACTTCCGGAAAGCGTTTGATAGGGTCAATAATGATATTCTGCTGGCAAAGCTATGTGCCATCGGATTTCCGCCAGGTCTCTTACAGCTCCTCGCTGACTATCTTCGAGATCGTCAGCAGTTTATCAGACTGGGCCTTTATGAATCCCAGCCCTATCATACGCGTTCCGGAGTCAGTCAAGGATCAATTCTGGGATCGCTTCTCTTCTTGATAATGATTAATGACCTTCCTTCAGTTATTGATCACGCCAGAAGTATTATACGCAGATTATTTAAAACTCTTTTCCGAAATTAACTCTGAAGTCGATAGTCTGGCGCTACAACGTGATATTGAGGCGATAGTGGAGTGGAGTGTAAAGAACAAAATGGAATTTAATTCCAAATGCTTCGTCATGAGTTTTACTCGAGCACGAAACCCTATCACCTTTACTTATAAAATTAATGGTAGCAGATGTTCTAGTAATAACTAGAACATCTGGAATGAAGGATCTTGGTGTCACATTTGACAACAAGCTAACGTTTCATGATCACATGGCAACGGTAGCAAAAGATTCATTTAGGCGATTAGGTTTCATTCTGCGCAATGCTAAAGATTTTAGCAACATCAGCGCTATTAAATATATTTTTAATGTACTTGTTCGTAGCAAACTGGAGTCCAGTGCATGCGTCTGGAACCCGCACGAAAAGAAGTATACTTTAATTTTAGAAAAGGTACAAAAGGCTTATCTTAGGTATCTTTATAAACGCTTGAATGGATACTATCCGTTTATGTACCCTTCGAACTTTCTTTTAGGCTGTTTAGGTTACAATTCTCTCGAGGTTAGAAGAAAAAATGACCAAATCATTAATATGTGTAAGATCCTTCACGGAAAAACAGATGCTCCTGAATTGCATGACGAACTGTCCCATCTGTTTGCTCCGATTAACTATAACCGTGGCAGAAGGCACAGATTGTTCGCCGTACCTTGGAGTCGAACCGTCGCTCGAGCCCAGTCTCCTGTCCCTCGCACACTCTCTGCGCTCAACGCTCTCTTGGATGCTATGCCTCACTGTGATGTGTTTGCGGATGAATGGAAGAAGACATTGTCAACATGTCTGGAGTATTGTGAGATGAGCGTATGACTGTCGAGTAGCTGTATACTTTTTTTTTTTTTTTCTTTTTATACTTAAACGTGTTGTATCTTTAACTAATGTAATTGGCCTTTGGCCGTTTTATGTTAAAGTAAAAATAAATAAATAAAAATAAAAAAAAACGCGACGCGACAAGCGGAGCGACAGAGGGAAAGAGATGACGCGCGCGATTGTCGCAAGTCGTGTTACAAGTCACATCGCTCGAGGCGTGAACAGGCCTTGTCACCGTTTACTCGCGTTACGACTCAAATGACGTACCTATTGAAACTGACGACTTTGAATGGTGTCTGTAACAAAAGTTGTGCGCTTAACGTACTTTCCGCACCACATCTTATTAATAGGTACAGCAGTGTTGGCAGTGCCATGCTCTGTGGGCTTAAGGAAGAACAAACAAAACACTGCTGCTGTCAACTTATGACATTTTAATTCTCAAAACTTATCTAGAAATATTTCAATACTGAATGTAAATACTATACGTATACAGGGTGGCAGGTACATCGATGCGCAACCTGTTACTATGGATGTAGTACTAACATGATTCTAAGTCCCTCCTTGAAATTTTTGGTAGGTTATTAAAAAAAATTGCTGTGCCATTCATTTTGCCCGCGTAGCTATTGCACTAGTCTATGATACAGCAGATTTTTTTTTTTGATAACTGACGGTTCTTGGCTACGATATAATATTATTCTATATCAGGAGCGGTGTTAATTTTTAAAAGAAAGCAATATTAATATTTTTAACAAAATCGATTTGAATTGTAAGGAAACCTTATCACAAAAGCCACAACTAATTCGTCCGTCACTCCCGAATGTCATCGCAAGAAGTGTCTGCCGACTCGTTGCCACCCACCAGCAGCGCCGGCGCCTCGCTCGCCCCGCCAGCAGCGCCGGCGCCGGGCTCGCCCCACCGCACCGCTCGCGTGATCATACGTCACGATGGCGCGATGCTAGGCCCCGCCTCCTGGTCCAATTCTTCTAACAATATTTAACTTCATAAATTAATTACCACACAAAAATGTTTCGCATTACATAAAGGTTCACGAAAATAAATTGATACAGAACCGAAAAAATAATGCCTATATCAAAATAAATGCCTACCGAATGTACCTACCAACCATAGTTCGGTACAATGCAAATATCATATTTAACTATGACCTTTTTTTCAACTTTTTAGTTGTTAATTAACTGACAATTACTTAATAACGCAATTACCTACGTATAATTTTGAATTTGTATTTAGGTACATTTAATTAAATTACTGTAAAGTTTTATTAAAATATAAATTATTAAAGGAATAAAATATTTAGTACTCTAACAGTAATCTTCGGAATGTAGACCGTGCATGGCCGCCGATCGTAATATTATAATAAAATAAATCGGGCAAGACAGGTGGAAGTTTTCAGAATGTTATCAATCTAACCCCCAAAGCATCGGTGCTTCGTCTGGTTCTGTGCCTGTCCCATCCAGTGGATTTCTGCGGCTTTCACCAGGTCATCAGTCCACCGTGCGGGAAGCCTTGCAACGCTACGTCTTCCGGTACGCGGTCACCACTCCAGAAACTTTCAGTCCCATGGGACATCTGACGACACGGTTGGCGCAGTGGTTAAGCCATTAACTGCTGCGCTGCGTGTCGCGGGTTCGATTCCCACACGGAACAAATATTTGTATGACCTACAAGTAGTTGTTCCGGGTCTGGCTGTTTGTGTATGTGAGTTTGAATGTTTGTTAGCAACTCTACGTCTTCTGGTACGCGATCGCCACTCCAGGAACTTTCAGCCCCATGGTACATCTATTTTGCGAGCAATGTGCCCTGCCCGAAAGGGACAGTCCTCCGCAAACTAACATGGTGATATAAATTTATTGCTGCTTATTTTGAATCATATTCCATCGGAAAATTTCTCAGGAAAATTTTCATTTCTTTATCGTTTTTTCAGTTACTATATCCGTTATAGTTATTTTTCAGTTACTATTTCGATGCAAAATTATATTCTCTGTACGCAGCACTCCATTTATGTAAATAAAAGAAAGCAACGGATGTTGAAATAAATCACGAGGCGCAAGCGCGCTGCCGGCCGTTGGCTACGTGCGTTTTGCCACGGTAACGATACATTGCGTGTGAGTTAATAAAACAAATCAGGATTATCGGATTCCCATAACATTACTGAAATTATTTAATGTCTTATTATCTTAGTGTGATATTATACTGAATTAATCCCATCAGTCTGCGGAGGGCTGTCTCTTACACCCTGTATATTTCAATATGTTTAGTAGTAAAATTCAAATTATCTACAGTCAAAACCATTAAAATACTCTACTGTACTTTTGTTCGCAGTCATCTCGAGTATGCCTCTCAAGTTTGGAATCCCAATTACAACATATACATCAATCGATTGGAAGGCATTCAAAGATATTTTTTGAGGTATATTCAATTCCGGTCTAAAACTTACTCTCCCATTTATCTCCTACGCTGTAAAAGATTGCAGACTTGGCGTTTTTATTTAGAATTGCTAACGGTTCAACCTAGCTTCCCGAATTGCTGAGCAAAATTGGACTGCGGATTCCGTCTGCTTGTCTGCGCAATCCATATCTATTGCATACTCCTGTGGTATGAACGAATTACAGACGAAATTCATGCATAATAAGAGCGAGCCGTACGTATACTACGGTCTGCCGGGACGGCGACATCGATGTTTTCAGTACAGAAAAATTCCAAAATTAAATCAAAGAAGAAAGTACAAAGAGTCCTTCTCTTTGTACTTTCTTCTTTGATAACGTAAACTAATTGATATTACAATTTACGCTGTTTGAAAGACATTTATTTATACACATTCCTACTGCCTTTACATAAAACACTGTCTACCTTCTCAAATTGGTTTATATGCTCGCTTCTATGTATGAAAAGTTTTAATTGTCCTTATTTTTGTTACTTTTATTCGTGTGAAAATGTTTAAGCTGTAAGTTTTCCTAAAACTGTAAAATAAAATATCATGTAACTGTAGTGAAAAAAGAATTGATAAAGTTTGGAAAAGGGAAGCAAATCGAGGTCCTCGCTAAGATATAAAATTGACTGTACTTAAGCACTGCTTAAGTAAATTGCAAATTAGAAAAAATTGCAAGCCTGCTTGTTAAGCAGGCTTGCAATTTTTTCTAATTTGTAGTCATCAACTAGTCATCTACTCGTGTATATACATATATTGTTTTTTTTTTTGGGTGTGAAATCATCAAATGACTTCTCCCGCTCTGGGCGGAGCGGAAGGACGTGTCAGACGCTTACTGGCTAAAACCCACCCGTATTCCTTCAGATGCCTGTGCGCCAGGGCCACTTTCGAACAATCCGCGATCCCGGCAGGCATCGACCCTAACGGATCCCGTCAATTACCCTGACATCTCTTTGAGGCGCGCGTGGAACACAACGCGCCATCGACCCGGGCCTGGTCCTTACCGGACGGCGAGCTGCCCATTGCTCGCCGTCCGCAAGTTGACTATTGACTCCCGACGCCCAGGGTGTCTCCTTCTGCGGAGTAACTAGTATACCAGTAGAATTTCTAAACAGACCCGTAAGTGTTGCCTGAAATTACTTGTAAAAATTAATCTGTCTTATTATTTTTTCGACAACATACCCGTGTCCGTGTTGACTTCAGGATATAGTTACCACCTGAGAAAATATCTGTAACCTATCGGTATAGGACGTCAGTGCCGCTAGGACAGTCAGGGGCCTATCGTCATGCCGTAATGATCTGGGTAGGTATACAACCTCCTAACACTCTTCGCGTCCAGGGATCACGCCCGTCTGGTAGAAGAACCTTTACACTTAAAATTATATTTATAGTGAAACACTTAAATACCGCTTTACTCTATCAGTGTCTTAATTTCAAATCTGTACTAATCTGTATCTAAATCAAAGGTTTCAGAGTAAATCTACCGTTGCAGGCAGCCAGCGCACGACGACGCAGCGATCTCGTATTTATTTTTGCACAAAACACAAACATGTTAGTATTAGGCCATTTACACCATAAAAATTAAGCCAAGTATTCACTTAATGATTGACATCTCGGGAAACGTGTCCCTAAAGACATCGCGCGACGTCGTCAAACTTCGTACAATAAGTCTGGAACTCTGGAAAAATCGACACCGTTGTTTTCGATGTCAACGGAGACGCGTGTCGCGGGACACTTGTCACCCAATGGATACATTGCTTAATTTGAAACCATACAGTTTTCTATAATGTAGTTATTCGTCCTGTTACGTTCGGTTTAGTAAAATTAACGAGCGAATGTACATTCTATCCCCAGTGTTCCCCACCCATTAAAATTATTTTTGTGTAAACTGCAATAAACAGAGCATTATTTCTTAGTCTGGTTCAATAAGATGAAAGAGAGATGAGAGATGTAAGTACCTATATTCTCGCAAATAAATAAATAAATAAATTTCATTTCATTTCAAGTTCATTTGATCTAAATGCACCTTTACATGCTTTCTTTTTATACTATTTCAGAAGGTAACCCTCCTGATGTGACCGTGTATGTTACCTCCATCGACAGAGTTGTTTATTGTCTGCTGATCGTCCAGAGACGTTGTTAAGTCTCAGGTGGACGTCATTTACTTGATATCCACGCTGCTCCAGCTAGATGACGTGACAATGCTGCTTCATGATTGAAATGAGTGCCTCCTTCTCAGTAGAAGCTATCAAAGATAACTTCCCATTACCTTTGACGGCATATTATGAAGATATGAAATTATTATGATGACATTGAAAGACTCAGTCATTGGATCAGCCATCACACGTTATACTCTGCGCACGGCGAATGAGACCAAAACCGAAAAATGTGTAACTTGTACAAAAGCGAAAAGAACTTCGTTCCAACCGGGTGTCCCACGACACCGCTCGAGTTTTTATATTTATTTTTACGGCACCTACCAATTATTATAGAACACTGTGAGGTTCACCTGTATGCGGATGACATCCAAACTTATAAATCACGTAAGTCAATTATTGAAACCAGTTAGGCCATGGACAATAAATATCGAAGGATATTAACCAAATCCTCGACTGTTCTCAAAAAATACGCTAGCGCTTAACGCATGATACTGGGCACCAAACCTCAAATTAAAGGTGCTGGCAATTTATACGAACAAAATATTTTTTTTTATAAAATAGTCAGACGTGTCCACAAACTGTTAAAAAAAATAACACATTTACTCATAAAAGGCATTTACAAAGCCTGTATACGTTGTTCGAAAGTTAAAAATAACGCACCATACAACGGAATGTGCGGTAAAATAGGCACTCTCACCTAACGCGGTGTCGTACGTAGGCGATTAACGCGATCGCGATCGCGAAGCGAAGCGGCGCGAATGGCACAAAGAATGGAACAGATTTTCCCTACATTTATGTTCGCATAACACGTCAAAACGTAGGGAACAGCTGATATTTTTTTCGCAATTTCAGGTTTGGTCTATAGTAAAAGTTGTTTGTAATGATGAGTACAATGACCCCTTAAGAGGTTGCTGGTATTTTACTAATAACCCTGTATACATATAGGTAAGGATCTTGGTCAAGACCCATACATTGGAGCTCAGTCTCCTTACTTGCGAAAGCTACTTCTACAAATGACAAATGCGTTTTTGTCATACCTAATTATGATTATATTTGCTAGCAATTACATGTCATAAGTTAACACTTGTTGTTTCATTTTTTGTTTGTACATCCTTCTCGTTTTGAGCAAGCTCGGTGATTAATGCTCTTCCTTCTCCGTTTGAGAAGGATCTTTCCCCAGAAGTGGGGCAGTATTAGGCTGGTACTACTACATCTTTCTAGCTTATGCAGCTCGTGTTGAATATAACAAGTACGCGCGCAGGAGGATCAGACACACTACAATAGTGCTTGCGTTGTGAAGACAGTATTATGAATAGTCAATTAATAGGATAAGGAAATGAGACACCTTCAAACTTTGCTCGTCACAGCAATGTACAGAAGAGGCAGAGAAAAGACGTGCTAAGTATATTAAGTCAACATAACATTGCTACTAAGAATAATGTTTAACTTAGTGACACAGAACAAATCGCCGAACCAATAAAGATAAACTATTGAACCCGTGTAGATAGACATAATGATAAGAATTATGCATATAATGACAGCCAATGACGAAAACATCTAAAGGGATTCGATAGCGTAGTGTTACAATGCCGTGTCTTGATAATTTCTTGTTATCCCTGACCCTGACCTACATGAAGTTATGAGGAAACGCGAGTAAAATGTTCACGATAACACGTCATAAACTGGAGTTATTAATAAACATCAAGTAGAGTATTACAACATGACTGTGTTAGGTAAATGACCGCGTGAACTGCTGTTTTAGAGGATAATTTATTTTATATTTTACTAGCCTAAGCTGTTCCACTACTCTGCAAAGGCCTTAAACTTAAATGGGACTGGGCATGAAATATCTGCCGCATTCCGGACAAAATGTGGGCCCAAATAGCATAAAACCTACTACGGCGAGTTGTCAAACTGTGGGCTTAAATAGCCCAGGACCTACTACGACTAGTTGTCAAACTGTGTGCCCAAATAACAGAAAACCTACTACGGCAAGTTGTCAAACTGTTGGCCCAAATAGCCCATAACCTACTACGGCGAGTTGCCAAACAGTGGGCGCAAATAGTCCAGAACCTACTACGGCGAGTTGTCAAACTGTGGGCTCAAATAGGCCAGAACTTACTACAGCGAGTTGTCAAACTGTGGGCCCAAATAGCCCAAAAACTACTACGGCGAGTTATCGAACTGTGGGCCCAAATAGCCCAGAACCTACTACGGCAAGTTGTCAAATTCAAAGACAGAAAGAGAGAAAGTGGTCATGCTACACGTGCTGGATAACCACTCCGAGCATATGTTATGTAGCAGTGGGATTCTGTCTTACAGTGTGATGGTTCAAGTAGAAGCTGGTTTCTTATAACTGTTTGCATTATTACGTCATTACAAAATATTGATATCGAAGTGGACGCGCGGCGACAATGATTCAACTACCTAGAAAAGTACTTAACGTGCGAATGTTAACTGTTTTTAAAGTATACGTATTGCTTTTATTCATCTTAACACATTTTTATTTTTTGATTTAAAACTGAATTCAATGATGCCCGTGTATTTATGTTTAAGGCTCGAGAACAATCTACTGGGGTTTTTTTTTTATTCTATCTTTTATTTCTCTTTTACTTTCGCTTTGTGACTTGGACTCATCGTTGCTGACAAACACTTCAGAGTAAAGAGTGTTTCGTAAAAGACTTCAGAAGCTAATTGATGTAATATCTATTGATTTTTTAATGAAATAGTAATAATGATAACGAAAGCTTACGACACGTATACCGACTAGTTTGTTGCCCCCGTGACGGGAACATTCCACCGTGAACTCGTGACCATGACTATTATACGCGCGTCGGAGCGTAGCCTTGTAGCTGGCTACGCCGGCTACGAACGTAACTTGACAAATAGTGATGACTCAAGCGGCGCTCGCGTCACATGACCCAGATCCGAGTCTCCTGAACGAATGCACGCACACTAACACAATCAACGTGATAATACTTAAGCGTTTTGGAGTGTGTGTACGAACATCGGTTACACAATATTACAGTCGCCCTTATCATCTGCACAGATACACTAGGTTTTATTTATTTTATTGGCATTACTTATAGTTATTTAATGATTAACGTCTACTTAACTATATTTTTTTTTATGTTTAGACGTATTTTAACTTTAAGCAACGTTTACAAAAAATATTAAATAAACACTACAAATAACAACATGTACCTATAAATTACATTCATTGACAAGGTTTCAATAACTTTCGTTACCTATTTTCCAATTTGATCACATCAATGCCAAGAAATTTCAAATGGGAATGTGGCTAGAATACATACTAAATTCCTGCCGTAACAGCAATGATCTTAGATGAGTAATGTACTCGTAGATAAATTAATTGTTTATCCAGCTTAGTATAGTTACTTGTAAATACCCCTTTATATATAAGAGCTGCTTAAAGGCGTTGACGCGACAGCATTCCCCTTAACTCCAGATCCATGCGTCATGTTCGTGACCGGGCGCCGTCAGTAGGGACTGGTCATTTCTTAGCTGCCATGGCTTATTTTAACTTAATTTAATATTTGAATTGTTTTTGTCTTTTTATTACGGACGCTTTTAACGTTCTGCATCATTCTCACATGCATAATTTCAACATGAATGATGTAACCAATATTTTGTAACCATATTTTGATTTAAAAGAGTGTCCATGGAGTTTCTTGCCCGTTCTTCTCCATAGGTACCTACTACGCCGTGGAATTGGCAACTAGCTTCATCTTTCTGACTGACCGACCCCTTGACAATTCAAAAGTGCCTGTAATTGGTTTATTTGAAATAAATGCTTTGAGTTTGAGTTGGGTTTCAAGGGTGAGGTTTATAAAACAATCGTAAGACCTACTGTCTTGTATGATCAGAATGTTAGGCCACAAAAAGCTAAGAGGGATGTGTGGTGTTATGTGAGTGAATATAACAAATAATGACAAAATAAAACGAAGTCTGAAAGCGGTACTGGTGACTGAAAATTTAAGTGCAAATCATTTTTCCTTGTATGGTCATGTAATGCGCAGAAATGAGAAAAGTGTCTTGAGGTAATTTTTGAGTATGAATGTTCAAAGTCAAAGTCAAATCGTTTATTTCAAATAGGCACATAAAAAGGCACTTTTGAACGTCAAAATTTACAAAAAATAGAATTGATTCTAGTTGCCCCTTCCAAAAGGTAGTTTCGTATGGAGAATAATGGGCAAGAAACTCCACCGTTACTCTTTTAAAAATGTTTTACAATATTATGTATACATAATAATTATATGTGAAGACGATGCACCTAGAATAAAATTACTATACCACAATAGGTAAAAATAATTAAATATAACGCATGACAGGTAAATTAATTATGAGATAGATACATGGTGCTCACATATTTACAAATATTGAGAAGTAGATGATTTTTCAAAAAAAAAAAAACAAGTAATAATTTAGTGTGTGAGTTAAAGTAGTTACATAATGTAAAAAACAATGTCATAAAAATTATAAATTATACAATTAAATTAGCAACCAGTTTGATTTTGTCTAGACTCTAGATTGTCCTATGGAGCAAGACCAGCATGTTTCCAAGCATTCTTATCAAAGCATTCTTATATGCTTGTTTACAAAGTGTACTTTTAATATGAGTTTTAAATTTTCTTTCATTTAATTGCAATATATCACAAGGTATTTTGTTGTAACATTTAACACAGTACCCCATAAAAGATGTATGTACTTTAGATAATCTAAAAAATGGTTGATCTATTTTATCTTTATTTCTAGTATTAAAATTATGTCTATCACTTATTTTATTAAAAAGATGTAGATTTTTTCTTACATACATAATATTTTCATAAATGAATTGACAAGGCATAGTTCATAGATATAAGCGTATGCGCAGACCGAAGAAACGATGGATGGGCTGTGTGAAAAATGATATGCCTAGAAAGGGGGTGAACACTAAGATGACAACTAAAAGAGAAGTACGACGGTGATGATGATTCAGTTACATAATTTGCGAGATCTTTGGTAACCTCATAGAAATATTATGATGATTTACGTAACTATTATAATATTGCGAAATTGTTGCACAGTAATTTCAAGTAAACAAGGCTTACAATGATACAATTTTGGTCTGTTTCCCTTTACAATACCCAACTTGCCAGTACGTCAACAAAAAATAAAAATATAGGTACTTACCCCTAATTTATGTTTAGAAAATTAAAAAAAAAAACCCTTTTACAAAAAAAAACAACCGACTTCCAAATAAAACACGAAAAAGGGAAAAATAACTTTAATTTCGGAAGTCGGTGGCATAAAACGAAAATACAAAACCACAAACACGGATCAGAACTTGACCAAATTAAAAATTGAAAAAAAAAAAACATCAAATTCGGTTCATCTAAAAAAGATTTTCGAGCTAAAAAACATAAAAAAAATATACAGTCGAATTGAGAATCTCCTCCTTTTTTTGAAGTCGGTTGAAAATATAGTAAAACTGTAGAACTGTGTCAAAAATAACAACCATTATTAACACATTAGCAGACCATGTAGCTCAATCCTAGGCAGCCACCTTACGAACATCGTCCTAACCTCTGTTGTTACATCCTTCTAGATCAGATCACTTAGGAAGAGATCAAATAGAGCCAAAGTGCTATGGAAAAACATAGTCCTCTAATAGGTGTAAAAAAAACTTGTCATTGTTTCCCAAATGCGGCAAATACAATAATGGACAAACATGTTTGATTGCCAAAAAAAAATTAAAAATTGTTTTCTATTCTTTCGGCAACCAAACTGGTTATACTATTTATTCTATTTTCATGCATCTTTTGCCATACCTAACATTCATTGCCATTCATAAGCGTAGGCACCACCACACCACACACACCTCCACACACACACACACACACCATACACCACCGCATCGCACTGCATCGCTGTGCACACCATTGTGAACAGCCACTCGAGCCTTTTTGAACATCAACTGGGTGGGTGGTCACAATTGCAAATGTGTAGCACCATTCAATTTATTTCCTGCATTTACTCTCCACATGTCCATCAATCTTTTCATCCCTTTTAATCAGACTCGCCAATATACGAAATCATTTACTTGCTCCACACTCTTATCATTTATTTTCACATCACACACCGATGCATCCTCTTCTCTTTCTAACACCATAACCTTCGTCTTATTCACATTTATATTCATAATTATATTAATAATACAGACAATAGGTACCTATATTTAATAATACTTTTGATCAACATAAATTGGCGAGTTGCGTGATTGATTTGAATATTCAAACAAATATTTCGATGCAACAAATTTCATCATTTTTGTATAAGTTTAGTTTAGGGTTTTGTAATCCGAGTATTGAAATCTGTTATGAAATAAAACACCATTAAGTTTATCTTCCACCATATCGGTAGGTATTCTTATGCCGTTGTTTTGTCTTAGGTACGACACTCTCGGTATTAACCGGGCGTGCGATGCGTGATTCATCCCTGGTAATTTTATATGTTTGACGATTGAAAGGTTATATGCACAAGAGAAAGCTTAATCCAACGACCACTCTTTAATTTTTTAAATGCACATGACGTCACGCCGTTTTTCCCATGGGGGTAGGCAGAAACTACAGCACGCCATCTGAATGATCCTTACATACCGAGTAGGTATTCTAGGTAGGTCCGTTGCTTCGTCCACGTTCATAAACATTGTGCATAGTGCATAGTAACAAACTACCTCAGATACATTCATGCAAGCTTATCTAGGTACTGACAAAATGAGCGAATGGTCTATCCCCGTGTCCTTATATGAGCGATCGTTGCGTTCAATTATCCTTCTTTGCTACCAGCTAAGATCCTTGCCTAGGTAGATCATCACTCCACCTAACATGAGAGCGTCCAAACCTTAGCTTGCTAATTCGTTTACGGTTCGGTTTTTCGGTATTCGGTTTACGGTCATTGTCTCTATAGCTGTGATATACCAGACCCGTTGCAACATCAGGTTGATTGTTCTGTAGAAATCGTTCACTAATCTGGTTCTCCATAACTTGCATCTGGACCTGATTGCTCAGAGATAGGTAAAAGAGCTATAAAAAACCATGTCAAGAGGAAGTTTAGCGATATTTCCAATTCATTATTCTGCGTCACTACAATTACCTGTATCTTAGTTCCTAATATAATAATAAAAATATATTAATTGAGAGCAACCATGATAGTCATACACTGATAATAACAATAAAATAAGCTTACAAATATGCTATTGATACAATTACAACAACAATTACAGAAACACACACAACAAAATAATTACTGCTTCAGCATTCCAGTAGAGATACTGGAGCAACGCTTTACAATACTGCAATCCAGCCCGTCAGCTATAACTCCCAGGACGCTATTGGAACTGTCTCGCACCCTGCGTCCCAAGAATGCGCATCTTTTACGTATTAATGCATAAAATAAACGCAAAACACACAATTCCGGAAACATCCCTGATGTGCTACAGAAGCGAAGCAGCCCCATCGACATCCTGATAGCATTATTGTACTGCACGCGAAGGGCGCTGTACGATCTCTGCGTATAATGTTCCCACAGGTCACAGGAGTAAAATGAGGAACAGAGGACTCAAAAAGTGTTTTTTTAACCTCCGTAGAAGCACGTTTAAACCTGCGGGCAATCAAATTCGCTCTGACCGACAGCACCCTCCGCTGTCTCTCGATATACCCTCTCAATATCGTTTCTCTCTCCTAAAAACTAACGTAAAAAATGTTATCAAATCGCAATCAGTTATATTGGAACAATTAAAGTTTTCCGCAATTTTTGAACCTATGTAACGTAAACGTAAATGTTGATCATTTTTGAATAACGTACTTTTTTCACTGTTCGTTCAACCGATTTTGACTTCTATTCCGTAGGTATAAGGATGGCATTAAAAACAAAGACGTGATTACAATACCAACTATTTACTGCAACTGCCATTTGTCATGCCATGCCACCAACGCAATAGAAGTCAAAATCGGTTGAACAGAGTGTAAAAAAGGTTTATTTAAATTTCTAATCTTATTTCAAATGGAGTATAGGTAGGTATAACTTTTCCATGCTTATGCTCAGATATAAATTGTTCCAAAAACTTCAGAGAATCTGGTTGTCAGGTCTGGTTGTCAGGTGTTGTGTTTGTGCAGCTACCATTATGTTGATAACTTCATCATCATTTCAACTGAAAAACGTGTACTGCTGGACATAGGAATAGAATAGCCAGAGTGACCGGCACCGCATTCGACAAGTTCTAGAGTGGAGACCGCGTTTAGGCAAACGTAGTGTGGGACGCCCGCCAGCCAGGTGGAGTGACGACTTACGAAAGGCGGCTGTCGGAGAATGGATGTGGCGAGCCGAAGATCGGGCTCAGTAGCGTTTACTAGGAGAGGCCTACGTCCAGCAGTGGACGAATATAGGCTGATGATGACTGGTCCTGCGTTGCCTGTATCCATCGAAACCCTTAGACTTTCGTAGGTACTCATTCTGATACATAGAAAAACTTCACACAAGTAGGTTCAGTATGCAGCCAAATAATAGAACTTCGGAGAGCGTTGTGAACTTGCTTGTGACGTATACCTGCCTGAATGACTTGAACCCGATGTGCCATATTTAAACCCGACTACTGTAACTAAGCATTCATTATGACACTATATGATAAACACTCCTATCAAATAACTTTGTCATTGTCCATTATAATGATAACTTCGTTATGCAATTAAAATAATATCTAATCCACGGACTAGAAAAAAAAGAAGGACTCCGAAAGTAAAGCACTATAAGTATATAGTAATATATAGTATATAGTAGACCGTTTATACAAACATGCCTCACGCACACATTTACATCATAAGGTGCCGACCGGCCGCCATTACACGGCACTACGGCGTCATTGTAAAATCACGCACACGTAGATCAGTACGGTGCTTCACTTTCGATATGTGTGGCGCGGAGTCCTTCTTTTTTTCTAGTCCATGATATAATCTTATTACGAAAGACGATCTCAAACTCTTGTTATAATTATTGTGAAAAAAAACTACGTCATAAAATAATATGTAAGTAGACTAAAAAACAAGTTGTTCTAGTGCATACGGTGCACTATTGAGTGCAAATCAAATCAAATCATTTAATTTATTTGCTTGAATATGGGTAGGTACATAAGGTAATACAAAAATTAACAAAAGTCCTTTAGACCATAACCATGACCGTGTGCAGGTGATTAGCGAAAGAAAAAAAAAGTTTTTCACGTTGATCGCTTTATTTGTACTTAATCTACCGCCCTCCAAAAACAACAGTATTTTACACACAGTACTAACAACTATTGCAACAGCAATTATTGGTGCCAATTCTCTTGTACACCGTACTGAACTAACTAAACTATCACTAAAAATCATTACAAAAGTAAAAAAAAGCCTATGAGAATCTTAAAGCTATTCTGCAAAAAAATATCTCTAAATTTAAAAATATTTTTTACGCAACTAAAATTTATTTTGACAACTGTGACTCCATGTGGTACTTGTTATCCCTACCCCGTGATTTTTTTTTAGAGCCAGAGGCGCGCTTGGGTGGTAGCCTCAACGTGTTTTTATATGGAATTTGGCCAACCCCTACAAGGATAGATAAAAATAATGTACTACAGAATTGTATATCTTAAAAGGACCTACATAAAAGTCTGTAATGGTATATGTCTATCTCTTACGGATAACCCACAGTAACCATTTTTATCTTTTGCATACATACATAAAATATGGGTTATTTACGAAGCTATTTTAAATAATACAGTATTATTCCCTATCCAATTAAATACGTTAGTTACGTTGTGCATTTATTATAGATCAAAATTGCCCCTACTTCATATCATTAAAAATAATATCTTAGAAGATATCAGAGATTTAAAATGCTGGGGCAGAACATTTGGGACAGAACGGCCGTCATTGGTCCGTTTCGGGTGACAGCGGGCAGCGGGCCCGGCGCTTGCTTAAAAATCAATCCAATAATGTTACTAAATATATAAATAAAGTTAGTGATCAAGCCACTTTCAGCATACACTCACCAATATTGTTAATATCCATTATATATCACTCCACACTGACACCACACTCGTATCTATATTGCACCCGTGCGAAACCGGGGCGGGCCGCTAGCGTGATATAAATCTTACCTCTCGTGGAGCCAAAACTACGAAATATAAAAAAAAAATTGGTGCCAATGATGTTGTAAAGACCTAACTTGGCCTTAAAATAAAAAGCAGTGGACTGTAAAACTAACTTATATTGTATTTCCAAAATGGAAGCTACAGAAAAACTATATGGCGCGCGTGCGTCGTTGATTGCGTTCGTTGGTGAAGTTTCGACCCTTCGGACCCTCTAGTGTACCCATAGCCTGTCCCGCGCGCCCACAGAGCCGCCCGCCGCCTGACACGAAGATAGCCGACGGCGCCCGAACAGATGTCAATTTAGTACCTAAGTACTTATTTATAAGATTTTCTTGTAATTGGTTAGTCCTCACTTCCCAAGAGAAGCATTATACGAGTATTAGTGTGTCTCTAATACTCTCATAGTGTGTACGGAACATGAGCTGAATTTATTGTAAGAAGGATGAACTAAAAAAATAAAACTACTGTTACAACTTATGACATTTTATTTCAAAAACTCCTATCTATAAATATTACAATACTGAGTGTGAATACTGTAACTATTATTATGATCTTGGAAAAAAATGGTTAAGAAATTATGAAATAAATGATTACACAATAAAAATATTTTAATACTTTTATCATAATAAATACAGGATGGTTTTTACTATAATTATTTCAGACTACACTTAGGGTACAATGCAAACCTCGTATAGGAAATACAAATCAAATCAAAAATGTCAAAAGTTGTTAATTTTATGTCAAAAAGAATAGAAAATTAGGGCTTTGACAATGTCATTTGATTTTCAAAATATCGTTTAGGTACTTATCTACATTTAAATATTATCATATAAAATCAAATAAATTAAGGAATAAATTACTTAGTTCTCTTGCAAGTCTCCGAAATTTAGGGGGCCGATTAGCCGCAATACCGATATTAAATGATTAAAAAAAAATTCAACATTAATTTTTAAACAATTATAGGTAACACTTGTTTTAGAAATAAGCAGGGCAAGACAGGCGGAAGTCTCAAAAATGTGAATGGCATAATAACGGAGATCCAGACAAGTCCATACTGCAGGGAAGTTAATACGAATTATATCAAACACAACCACACAATTTAAATACTGCTTACAAAAATAATTTGGTAGGTCTAAAGCAGTAATTTATTTGAAATTGAAGAAGATGCAAATACAAAAGCTAAAAGATAGTCTATGTTGGAGTATTCATTCTTACGATAATCCTACTAATGTTTATATTCTAAGGAATGCTAGTAACGAACTTACAATATAGAATGATTCCCAGCGTGTGTTAAGTCAGTCTTGCAAAACTGTCAGTTTTTACTAAACTTGACAAAGATTATATCAGTTTTACAAGACTAGCTGAAGCTAGGTTTGAAAAACTGACGCTTTATCAAGACTGACAGTTGCCTGGTTTTATAAGTGGAGTAGTACCTACTTAAGGACTTGTTTTGCATTGTGGTAGCGTCAGTAAATGCAATAATACATATACCTCACATGCACGAATATTCAGCTCGGAACAACAGTTAGTAAGTCAAGCAAGTATTTTCACATATTATGACAATTAAATTAAATAAAACTATATATACTAAAGGCACATTGCACCCGCAGTGGGGCGTAGTATATAGCGACACAGTCCAAAACAAGCGCGGTGTGGCCCGCCAGTAGCGTGTGATGATTCATACAAAATATGCGAGAGAGATGTAGGAGGATTTTGGCTTTGCAAAGCGGCCCGCCCAAATGTGCGTCAACCGGTTTGAAGGTTAGCAGTCAAATTGGTATTTGATCGGTACCCTGTAATGATGGCCGAGATTCTTTCATTGAGTCTTCGTGTGTTCATACTGTGTACATTGTAACACTCCAATAGGTATCCGTAATCTCGAGCAGGTTTGAAGGTCACGTGAGGTGCTGTCAGCACTCCTGTCGAGCTCTTCCATGGTAGAGACGTGCGTGTGAGATCGTCCAGAGGATCCGTAGTCAGACTCATGCCAGATCTGACAGATCTTCATCATCGCGTCTGTTGACATTTCTAACAGCCCCTGTTTCAGTAAAAAGGAACTGTTTAATGAAGTAGGTTGTTGCTGAGTCTTCTTTAGCGAAGTTTGCTTCTTCTAAATGTTCAAGTTTATGCATTTCAGGTTTAGTAGAGTGAACTCTGTTATTATTGGCAGTAGGGTTTCTTTGCACTCTAACAATGTTCTGTTACGCAGGTTGAAGGATATAAAGATGAAGTGTCCTAGTTATTTGAAGTGGTGCAATGGAGATACTAGAGATGTAGCAACCTTGATGTAGCGTTGCCGAGCAAATACCAAATACCGCCGTCACCTCTTCTTATTGTTGGCATTCATTACCAGTCAGATCCTTGTATCTGGAAAAGATGAAATTAAGGTTAATAATTTAATAACTTGAAAATAGACAGAGATAGATACTGACAAGTCGTAAGTATTTGTAGGATCGTCAGTGCTTAAAGGCAAAAAAAAACCTTTTGTGACCAATTAAGAAATATACTTCCTAAACGTTTAAAAATGTACGGAAACGCGTTATATCGTACTGAATACTAATACCGATTGCTTTTTGTTTATTTATGGATAAAAATGAATAAAAAGCAACTATAGAGGTATGAAAAGGGTGTAAAGCTCTCTCATAATCTATGGAAAAGGGAGGACCCTCCGACCAGACGGGTGTTGTGTCTGGTGGGCAACTGCCCGACGGTTGATGTCGGGACGTTGTATATATGCCAGTCGCGCGGTAAACTCTGCTTGCGCGTTGCAGGATTTGCGTGACGTCAGTATGACGTGTAGCTCGCATGTGGCGATGTTGATACCGCTACACAATGCAGGAATTGTTATCTGTGTACAAATAACGGTTCCTTCCTTCCTATTTGTAGCTTGGGGTTCCATGTTATGTACAAATACTGAATACCCATTCCTAATTGGCAGGCTTTCTAATTGCGAGGCGTGACTATGGCGTCCTATTGGTCCGTTCATGCCGGTAGAGGCGGCGTAAGCGCTGCTGACGTCAACACTCACAAAGTTCTCGCGAAAGTCCTAGGCCTATATACAATGTAGCTTTCAACTGATATAATCAACGTTATGCTTAACTACAGCTTATCTATGTACATAAAAAAGAACAATGGCGAACAACCGAAAGCCCTATGTGTAATGTGTTTTTTTTTAACCGATTTTAAAAAAAGGAGGAGGTTTTCAATTCGACAGTATTTTTTATTTTCTTTTTCTATGTGTTAGCTCAGAACTTTTTCCTAGGCGAACCGATTTGGATGATTCTTTTTTTATTTCAAAGCTGGTGCTTTTCATGTGGGCCCGTATTAATTTGATCAAAGTCTGAATAATAGTTTTTGAGTTATCCTTAATACTGCGTATTTTTTCCACTTAGTTTATATATTGATGATGTTTTAATAATTTCCTGTCACTGTTATTTACATATTAAGTAATGGTACACGAATTTGTGTGGGATAGGTACCACGACTAAACTAATGAAAAATAACTTTAAAAACACAAACTCAAACCATTTATTTCAATTAAACCATTTACAGGCACTTTTGAATTGTCAAAGAGTCGGTCATTTAGTCAGAAAGTTGAAGCTAGTTGCCCATTCCAAAACGTAGATCTCTATGGAGAAGAACGGGCAAGTAACTCTAAGGACACTCTTTTTAAATCAAGATATTACAAAATCCTTGGTACATTATTCTTGTTGCTTCTTTAGGTGAGAACAATGTAAAAAAATATATGTATATTAAAAAAGAAATCAAAATATAAGAATAATAAAAATAAGCCGCAGCAGTTAAGAGATGACCAGTCTCAACTGACGGCGCCCGTTCACGAATATGACGCGTGGATCAGCACCATCCAGCTCAACCATTTTGTAGGGAACCGAATGATCCAACACACGCGCCACCAACAGTGAGACATTTAAGTGAGCATGATATAGTCTCAACTGCCATGCATTCAATCAACATACATAATAATGATAAACGAATCCATGGTACTCACATTTAAATTTAAAAAAAAATGCTTCTAAATTATACATAACTATAGTTTACTATGGATTTGCTTGAATTCATTCAAGTCATGTGTGAGTTTCTTTGGTTGTGTATTTTCGTTTTTTATTGCCACCAACTTCCAGTTGTTTGTTCTGTCCAAGTCGGTTGTTTTTTGTAAAAAAGTTAATCTAAGCAATTTTTTAATTTTTTATTATTATTTTAGATGGGTTTGCTGTTGACTCTAGTCTAGGTCAGAGAAATGATCGCAATCGGCCGACAACGTTACTTCACATATAGTCGAGTTGCTGAACCTTCCTCAGTTTTCAAGTCCTTTCCTTATCAAGTCAGAATACATAATACCTTTTGGAGCTTAAATACTTCATAAAAAACTACATAAGCCAAAATAGTATTAATCTTAGTCCAATGTCTCATCATCATAATCACTTAATTTCAGCCGAAAAACGTCCGCTGCTGGTCGTAGGCCTCCCCCAATGTCTTGTCACTAATACCTTTTTTACTGGACTGGTCACTTTATGAAATAGTGATCGAATGTTTCATTATATTGTCGGTGTCACATTTAAACTATCAACTGACGAGAGGCCAGGCATGAGTCCGGTTGTATGAAGGCTGATCGTGAACCACTTTCAAGAAGAGAAGTCATCATTTTATTTAATTAATTAATTAACGTAATTCACATTGAAACACAAGTAGCAAAATGTGGTCCTTTAAGTATTCTGGGAGCATGTATTCTTTGTCTCTGTCATCTCCGACCTAGATTAGAGTCAAGAGCAAACCCATCTCAATTTATCAAAAAAGAGTATTTTTTAGTCGTATAGAAATCCTATAAACGTTTAAAGAACCTGCCGACAAACTGTTATGCAGTTTGGCAGACTAGAAATAATGTTATTGTTGATAAAGATTTTCGAATAAATAATAAAAAAAAAATAAAAAAACGCTATTGGGCACAGCTTATGAGACTGCTACGCCTTAAATACATGTAGTCGTTTTGTTACAGTCCGGTAAAGTGCAATTTGATTTTATAATTATCATAATAAGTACTTTTACCAGATAAATAGTCATATAAAAATCCGGTAAACGCACTGAAAAAGACATACCTCAAAACTACCAGACACACATTGGCCTGAAACACAGGTTTTATAAACCTAGATCAGGCAGGTCGACATTACGGTTAGAATGTAAATCGTATTTTTTTTAATTTTATATTTCTTTTTTTGAAAATATTTTTTTCTTTTTTTGTTTGTGAAAACCATTAAGTATTGTACTGTTCCAATCGACCGGTTTTATATTGTTCAATGCATGCCGAAGACGATCGCCTGATGAAACATACTAACATACCATTCGTGAAAAAATTCGCTGTTAGGTAAACTAGGCGATCACTAGCGCCCGACGGATGTCCTTCGTTGCCAATGTTGCCAAGCGCAATCGCGGTCTTGTTTTTATGCACACACCATACATTTCTTTACAGAGGATGGCAACATTTTAATTGTTCATTGCGTTTTGATAATTTCAGACGATAAAGCCTGGGCCTTCAGGATCATTCGTGCACAAAATTAAGTTAAAAGCAAACGCATCGATATGGTTTTGAAAGTGCGCCTAAGTTCTTGAAAGTTAAAACCCATCACGATATTTATAATGAACAAATAAATGAAGACAATACGTCGATAAAATAAATGATCCAACCGCAAAGCCGTTTGTATGAATCATCATTACATTCTGGCTATCACATAGGGGCCGACGCACACCTGGCGAGGCGCAGGGCAGCGCTTTTGTCACTGCCAAACAAATATCAATGTTGCGTGCCTGAAAATAAAGTCGAGAATAAATAATTTGATAAGCGCGCCACTTTCCGCTTAGACGCGCTCTCGAGCTAATGGAAGTTTATTTATTTTCAACTTTAAATCAACTGGGGCAAGGTAGATATTTGTTTGGCATATAGATATTTGTTTCCGACTTCACCGTGTCCACCGAAGGCCGGAAACAATTCACTTATCACGATTGGATGAATAAAATAAAATGATTATGGTTTTCGACGGTAATATTGTCGTAATTTTGTTTAAAAAAAGTACGATTGCAACTTATCCACACTTTAACAGAATAACTGTGACCAATTTACACCAAATTATGAAAATTTAATAGGTCGGTGAAAAAGTTATTTTATTGATCGAGTTTTTTCTTTTGTTTTTTTTTTGTTTTATAAGAACATAAGTTCTTAGTAATTTATTACAATCTAGCCTAATAGACTAATAAGCAACTTAACTTTAACTTATTATTTTACGTGATAGTTTACGTTATAACTAAGAATAGTGTCCTATTGCACTTTCACACAATTCCGCTTCCGCAGCACTTTCTTAGAGTCTGATAAATTAATAATAAAAAAACACATTGTTTACACATTATTCGTCACAATTTATACACTACACTAACTCAAATGGTTTAGTTCTCTTTAGCCTACGCACTATGTCCGTGTTGTCTAGCAGCTGAATTGCCTCGATATTCACATGTCGGTGAAGTCTGTGTTCGTGGGCTTCAGCAAATTTTTGGATGACGGTGGTGACGAGTTCCATTTTAAGGTCACGATGGAGGTCGTCATTTCTAATGTACCATGGTGCATTTACAGCATCCCTGAGTACTTTATTTTGGAATTGTTGGATTATTTTGACGTTACTTCGTTTAGTACAGCCCCAAAGTTGGATGCCATACGTCCAAATTGGCATAAGAATATGCTTGTATAATATAATTTTATTACGTATTGATAGGCAGGATTTCCTTCCGAGTAACCAATACATACTTTTATAACGTATGTCGAGTTCCTGTCTTTTCTTTTTGACGTGAGATTTCCAACGCAGTTTGGCGTCAAGAGTTATGCCAAGGTATTTGGCTGTATTAGCATAAGGCACTTGCATGCCATTTATATAGATTGGGTGGTAATCACATTGACCGAGTGAGCGCGAAGCGCGAGCGAAGCGTCTCCGTTTCAGCTTGGGCGAAATTAATTTCGTATGTCTGGAGGTCCGGCGGATGGCTGTTTTCCTTTACAGGTCGCATTCCTCTACCGATTGTTGTAAAATTTTGTGAGAGGTTTTTTGTCGATTCAGTTTTTAGAATTTTTTCAAAATGGCTGGGATATGGGGTTGAAAACGTAAAAAAAACATATTTCAGCTGGTTTGCGCTGTTTGCGCGCGCTTTTTATTTTAAGAATTTTGTGAACATTTATTCAGTTTCAAGCTATGCAAAACAAACTCGCGAGGTTGCTCACAGAGCAACCAGTATAGAAAACCAAGACTAAGAGCTCGTGTGGCACCCAAATATAGCTCTTTTTTGTGTACCCAGACTTTATCAAATGGGTCAAAACTGTTTTGTGGTCAAACCTAACTCTTCAGCTTTGGTGTAACTATTAATGTGCCGATCATGCTCCACTTTTTCAAAAATGCCATCGACTATATCCGTAACAGGGCGACCAGAGCGAGCTGCATATTTGAAATCAAACTTCCCGGACTTGACACGGCTTGAACCTACTTTGTGCTACTCTTACTGACACTGCGTTATGTCCACAAACGCCACATATTTTTTTCGCGGCTTGTGTCGCATTTTCCCTTTATTGTAATAAAACTTCAATATCAATACATCGAATTTCTTCCTAGATTAACTCATTTTGGCAGACAGCAAAACAATTGAAGAAATGACGGGAAATCGTTTTTACTTTTTATGTTTCGTTTTTTAAATGTCATATTTTTAAATAGATTCTGCTTACCTGTTTCTGGTTTTGATGCCATTAATAGTTTTAAAACCAGCCAGATACATACAGTACAGCCAAAGAGATTTAACTACAACTTTAAACGGCGCGCGCAAAGTCGTAGGAGCGCGGCCCGGCTGCAGCAGCCTTGTAAACTAAAATGTTGTGCCAATTTTCCATTCTTTTGTGGTGTTTTTAGCATTTAAAAAGTAATATTTAAAATCATTTTAAATGCACATTCTTATAAGCATACCTACTCGTAAAACAACAGTAGTCAAAATGTAATATTTGCTTTTGCGCAAGATCCTCATAATTGTCAACGTATTTTGGCCCTAATTGATATCAATGATAAATGATAAATGATTTTATTTCTGTAAGTAGGTATAGACAAACACTTTTACAAGTCAATCATATTTTTAAAACTAGATGAGGTCGGCGTTTCCTATCTGACAACTCTGAAAAGAAAGGCCGAAACAAACTCAGAGGTCACAGTCTCTTTTAAAGTCCAGACATAATCTTGGTCAGATCATGTGAAGACCATGTAGATTTATGTCTGAAATGGTCTTTTGAGGAAAAACCACACAGAATGTGGACCTGTCCAGTCAGTGCACGCATTTGTCACTAATCGTGGAGCTCAACTGTAAGTAATTGATCCATCGCATGCATGATGATTCGGTAAAACGTCATGTCGGTACACCCACATTGGTTGAAAAAACTTTTTTTAGATGTTCATTGAAATTTACATACGTAGAAATCTAAATTTAATAAATTCCCACCCGACTGCAGAGTTTAAGATGCCTGCAAATTGGAAATGTTTTCATAACTACCAATAAAATCACAATTTCCAGCATCGGTTTCGTGGAATCAATGAAAATAAATATATTTTTATCTTTAGACTTAATTTCATTTCAAAAGCGGATTTCATTTTACATACACACGGACTTTCCAATTTTCGTAAAACACAAAAAACCAACGACACAGCTCGAATTCGGGAAGAAAATACTAGAAGTTTTTGATTTTTTACTGTTTGGGTTGTAGTATATGTAGCCTTAAGGGCGCTATGGAGGGAGGAGTTAAAAAATCATTCATACTTATTATTATTTTTCTGATATTTACCAACTATTTTGCAGCATCGAGTTAACCTTGTATATAGAAACCATTAAATTTTTGAGAAGCATAGTCCTACGACACACTGTTTCCGAGAAATAGGCCTTGGAATATTTTTTAACTTACTGAGGAATAAAGACAAATTTTTGAACAAAAAAATTGTAGATTTCGCAAATCGTTAGTTTCTAAAAGCATCTTGGTGTTTTGTTGTCTACGACCAGCCGTTTCTTGTAAAAATTATGTCTAAGGGATCCTTTTAGAACTTTGGATGCAAGAGCGAAGCGAAGCGAAGCGAGCTCGGGACTTGGGGCACCCCGACTCGGACAGGTTAGATTCGAAGGGGATGGCGGGGTCTAGTGAGCCAGCGAAGCGAGTATTTTGATGACACCATTGACAGTGTACCTATCTCATCCGCTTTCGTGTGAATAAGATTTTCCTCATTATTGTATAATAAAACGCCATCTATCGACTCAGTTAAGTATCACGTTGTTACGAATAATAGTTGATTTGATTGAACTATGGTGTAGGTAGCGTTACGTGTATGTCTGTCACTAATTATCGGGTACACTATTCCGGCTGCTTTCAACTAGGCACCCTGCGGAGATCATCGCGCTAGCTAGCCCGATGGCCTTTTATATTCCTTTGGTTGATCGATATGGTCTCGACTTGCTTACTGAAGATCCCATTCTCCAACGATAATTAGCATCTGTTAAGCAACGAGTTTGTACTTTTAGAATCAAAAATCAAAATTATATTGTTTATAATTTTAATACTTCAATACCGCTATGCTCTTGTGCAAATTATACATCTACCTACTAATCTATGTATGTATGTATGTAGGTACACAATTATGTCAAATGTTTTAGAGTACCTCAATCGATTACTGCAGACAGATGGAGTAATCCCGTTCATGTATTTCTTTTAGCATGGAACGCAAAAAATTATAGCAAGCCATTACAATAATTAAGCCACGTACGTAATCACTAGGACGGAGGCGATGAACGACTCGCGACCCGTGTCTCCGGAGACATCGAACAACATCGCTCAAAATTAGCACGACATTTATCTGACGACATCAATTACATAGTTTTTAACATCGTGAGACATTTTCTGCTAGTGAACAAATGGTGTTACAATTTACAACTTTGTAACATAAAGTCAGTTGCCTTAATGATATTCTTAACTAATCATTCCTTTCTATACTACTTCAGATGACCCTCATGATGTGACAGTGTATGTCACTGCAGTAGAGTGAACGTGACTAACGTCCACTCTGCTGCGTGTCATTACACGACACATGTTCTGGTCATCTAGAGGCATTGTTAAGTCTCAGGTGATTATCTTTTATCTGACACCCATACTGTTCAAACTACATATAGTTTACTTATCTACATGACTTAATAACATACATACATTCATAAACTCACTCCTACTTCGCATGGGGGTATGCAGAAACTACAGAACGCCACATGCTACGATCCTTACATACTCCTTTTGCCTCGTTTACGTTCATACATCTGCTCATACACGCACGCCGGTTGAGAGTACTACGCATCTGACCTTTCTGAAAAACATCACCAATAAGGTCACTATATGTTTTCCTAGGCCGTCCCCTCCCGGCGTTTCCACTCACATCTGCCTTTTAAATACCTATAGTTAGTCGCCCTTCATTCATCCTCTCAGCATGACCAAACCATCTTAGCATACTCTTTTCGATTTTGTCACAGCTTCTTTTAAACCTTTTTTGCCTTAATAACATCACAACATGATGATGTAGCTTCGTGATAGAAATCAGTGCTTCCTTCTCAGTAGAAACTACCAAAGATCGTGCTTTAACTTCTAATTTACCTTCGACCGCAGATTATCATGATGTCATTACCATCTGTAATTTCAGCCATTTTACTTAAACATTGATAAAGTCAGTGTCACTGAGTCAGCGATCGATTTATTTATTTAGCTATCGGTTCTTTACCAGTTTGTTAATCTGGCTTAATCTTAAGTGAATCACTGCTTACACAACATGAGTGTATACGAAATTAGTTGTAAAATATTTGTAATTGTCATGTATCGTGGCAGAATAATAAAAATAGTTAAGTGCAAGTTTGACTTTCTCGCTAAGTGCTAAATAAGTAGAACAACTTTCAGTTTTCAGTCGGCAATAGACAAAATCTGTCAACTGTATTTTTTACGTTTGTGTGTAGCACTCATTTGTTTTTATGGGAAGCAACCTCATGCTTAATTTTCTACTTGTTTTTGCCCACGGCTACGACCCAGTGCCTTCGCAACTTATCCAAAGGAAATATACTACCGAAATGTAACTAATCTGATGTCCTAACCCAAGTCATGGTCTACCTGTGAGCCTATTTTCATAGAAATCCGTTTAGCCGTTAATGCGTGAAAAGGTTACAAACAGACAGACAGAGTTACCCTCGCATATATTAGGTGCCTTATAATTTGACGGATTCATTCCAGGACATGAGAGTGTGACCCATTTGCATTAATTAAGCACCTCATAAAACCTAGGTGAAAATTCATGGAATTCGAGAAATTCAATTTTTATTTATTTTTGTAAAATATCACTTTTTCTTAAACTCTCAAATTTAATTGCCTTCATTGCCATTCCATTGGGTACCTAATACTTTAACAAACCTTTCGATGTAAAGTTTTTTTTTTTTTAACAACAAGCAGTTGAAAGTTAAGGGAAGCACCATTTTCAAAAATCATCACCTCTCTTGAACTTTGGCACCAGTTATATCAAAAATTAAGCATACATATTACGGGGAAGTGGGGAGGAACCGTGACCAGCGATTAGACCATGAGTCATCAACTCCTCATTCAACATCTCAAGAAAATAATATGAAATGTTTATGTGTGACTAATCATTCGGTAATGTAATATAACCTAAAAGGTGCCCGTTTCTTGCTCGATGTATTATATGTCAAATTTTATTACACCGACAACGATTCACCGAATTAGGTACCTACTACCCGCCAACGTTATTCCTTATCTGATTTCGCCGGATGGTCATTAGCCAAAATTATTGGATCGCTAAAAAAATCATTCACTGATGTTTTTGTAGAGAACCTATATGTTTAGCAATTTGTTTCATTTGGTCAAATAGCGATTGTATGAGGTTTTGTTTGTTCGATAAACCATTTCTATTTTTTTCTTTTGGTCCTTGTACTATTGAGCAATAGGTACTACATTTCCATAATCTGCAATAGTCCTACACCAACCGCGGCGGGTTGTCCCTGGGTGCAATTGCGTACAGGGATAATCGTCGGTTGGTGCCTCATTTTATTGAAAGCGTCTAACGTGCGTCTGCGAGGTGGCTTCGGCCCCTCGTATGCCTTACGAAGGTCCGCGAACCCAGGGTCCCGAGATATGTCAAAGAAGCAATACTACAATATTTATTTCCCGCAACTATAATATCTCCCTATTCCCCTCAGATCTGGTTCAAGAGCAAGCGAAGCGAGCTAAGGAACCTATGGGGAACTTAGGCTACCCTGCAGTCCGGCACGGACAGGTTAAGTTCGAAAAGTTACGTTGTTTGAACTTTTTTAGTGTCTGTTCTTACGGAAAACGGTGATACACATAAGTTTGCAACATTTCTGAATTGACAACATTTTATATTTTTAACTTGCATGTATTATTACGTTAAATAAAAGTAAATTCAAAACTAGGGTTCCTATATTCTAAAATTTGATTAAAAGTGATATGAATTTATTTATGATTTATTAAATTATTAATTTAATTAATGATTAATTTATTTAATCAACAAGTGACAATGGACTCAAATATGTAAGTAACAATATTTCATAACAAAAATGTTAGTAAACTTAACCTACACACTTAACCTAATACTGCCATATATATTAACGAGAACTCCTGCTACAAGCTTAGCACCGAAGTAGGAAGCTTGCAGCAGCGATTCATATACAAGCAGTTCAGTCTGCTTGCGACACACCGCAGTATAATGTTGGGGCTGCACGTGTAAAACGAGGTTCAATATGCATGAAATAAGGTTTATTTCACCACTTTAGAACAACGTACAAACTGGCGAGCAATCATATTAGCTCTCAGCTTCAGCCCCAGCTACAGCGCCCTTCTTTCACTTTTAATATCCTCATCTTCTTTGAGGTCAGCTGTCAAAAGATGTGCCAAGTACTTTATATACTCAAGCGATATTCCGTTCAACTAACTACTAGTAGTCTTATTTATAAACATCTCTTAGATTTTAATCAAGTTCTAAACAACTGATTATGAACTTTCTTATTCATAAACGCTATTTAGGGCGAAGAGTTCGCTAAGCAATTGTATATGTGTATTGTGTGTGTGCTATTTAGTAGCTGTCAAAATTAAACACCACCGGTTAAGAAAATACACTCGAGAGCAATGAATCCGGGTCACTTAAAGAATCCTAAAAATCTCGGAAACTAAAAATGCTAGGTTAATGCAATGAATTGTATTTAATAGACAATGTAATACTCCTTAAATGAAGGTATTAAAACTTCTTAGTTATTGTAAAGTTATATCATAAAAAAATCAAATTTGAAAAAGGGCCACTTTCGAAGATGGAACTACGAAATTACAGCATTTGGTTTTGCTTTTGTTTGTAATCTGTCATTTATGTGGGTACATAAACCATGTTGATAGTGCTCTATATTCATTATTCAAGCTGAAATTATGTCGCTTACGCCTGAAGAATGCACCAGAATACTTACAATGCTGGAAACCGGCCGGAGTCAGCGCGATACAGCCAGGACTGTCGGTGTGTCGCTGTCAACAGTACAAAGAGTTCTCCGACGTTACGAAGAAACTGGTTCTAACCTACGCAGACCAGGAACGGGCAGAACCAGGTGTACCACAGCACGAGAAGACCGATACTTGGTGAACACCATGCTTCGAAATCGCTTTCTCACAGGAACTGAACTCACAAATCAGTTTCGACGCCTCGGAGGAAGTAACCCAAGTGCATGGACAGTAAGACGTCGGCTTGCTGAATCTAACTTAAAACCCCTTAGACCTGCAAACGGCCCTAAACTGGAGCGTGGGCATCGTATTTCAAGACTAAGATATGCCCAGAGCCACGTAAATTGGAGTATTGAAGATTGGTCAAAAGTTATGTTCTCCGACGAATCAAAATTTATGCTCTACAAGCACGATGGAAGACACAGAGTGTATCGAAGACCAGGGGAAAGATTCAAGCAAGCATGCATCGAAGAAAAAGTAGCCTACGTTGGTGGGTCTGTACTTGTGTGGGCCGGAATTTCTTCTGAAAATCGCACAGAGCTGGTGATCATTGAAAACGGCTCTTTAACTAGCGTAAGATATGTGGAAGAAATCCTCAATGATCACGTTGGTCCATTTATGGTCAATTTAGGTGAGGATGCTATATTTATGCATGACAATGCCCGACCTCATACAGGTAGGATTGTGAATGACTACCTTCAAGAGATGAACATTACTCGTATGGAGTGGCCAGCGCGCAGCCCGGATATCAACCCGATCGAGCATGCTTGGGACGAGCTAGGCAGATGCGTAAAACAACGAAACCCTCCCCCAATCACGCTTCGTGAGCTCAAAATTGCTCTCACAGAGGAATGGGAGAATATTCCCCAAAATCGTATAAGGAACTTGGTGTACAGCATGCCAAACCGCGTAAACGCAGTAATGGAAGCACGAGGAGGCAATACGAAGTATTAAAATTCAAGAAAATCGTAATAAAGTTCAAAAATTTCATGTTTCCTATTTTTGTTTTAAGGAGAGATCAGCAGTTTTTTTCTTTATGTAATTTTGTGTTAATAAAATGTATGGTGACTCATATTTTTTTTACTTTCATTTAAGGAGTATTACATTGTCTATTAAATACAATTTATTGCATTAACCTATCATTTTTAGTTTCCGAGATTTTTAACATTCTTTAAGTGACCCGGATTCATTGCTCTCGAGTGTATATGTATAGGTAAATTTCTGATCTGCTACAGATATCCCTTGTGCACAAACTAATGTCACGTAGTTTTTAAATACTATGATGTAGTAATGATATCAGTGATTGTGAAGAGGAAATAAATTATTTGAATTTGGACCATTTTGCTAAAAAGTGGTGATCAATCAATCAGTAGTGATCTTTAGAGACAAAGTAGAAAAGTACCTAGAATTGTCAAAGTATTCATCTTACACATAAGACTGATACGGTAATACCCAATAGCAAACATAGTGTAACAAACAAATGCCTTGACTTTGTATAAGTAGCTTTATTTATATGTACAAAAGTACGAAGATATAAAATTTGTCATTGACATGTCAAAACGAGAGGCATCACTAATTAAATTGGTCAATAAAAATAACCACGTAGTTTTACGTCAGTTCGTCCCCATAAACGCTAATTTTATTAGTGCTTAAGTACTAATGGATTAATCAATATACTTATTGTCTCACAATTTTACTAAGGTAATCTTGTTAAAATCTTTGATAAACCAATCGGAATTCACCTAAGTTCTACGCTGAGATTTTGACTGAAGTTTTAACAGATTTTTTTAAAACGTAATGAATTAACAATTTAGGTACTTACTCCTTACAATCGAAGCACTTGTACAGGTACCAAACTTGCCCCTGCGCACATTTGCCACTGATCAAAATACTTCTCTTCCGTCGATTCAACTGCATCGGTGCACTTACTACATTCGATTTTACAGAATGTTTCAACAAGCATTTTCCGAACAATTCAGCACATTTAACATGGGAGAAATATTTATTTTCGTTCGTTGTATCGCTAGATGCATTCACAAATGCCAGCAAAACTACTGCGCAAAACAAAAGATGTGATGATTTCATTTTTTATTCACGTTTGAAAAGGTCACACGACACGAGACACAACCGTTCACTTTGAGAGCTAAGAAATGAATGTTGGTCACTTGGCCGATCGGTGAATCTGTAAAGACTGGTTATCCGTTATACCGTGCAAGGCTGCGCTGGCGCTACCGGCTCGATCGCTCATTTGCAATGTGTGCGGTGTGACGCATACGGTGATTTCGATGAGTTTTGCTTGGAGGCGACTCATACTAATCAAACATTGTTGATAATATCATGTAACGGTTAGATAATCTTTTTTTTTCTTTGCTTTTCATGTAATCAGCCCAATGACTATGAGCTGAAGTATCGCCAGATTCAGTGTCATGCAGAGTCAGTGGAACAAGAATACTTACAGTAGCATCTGCATTAAATGAATTTGCTAAGCGTGATAAGTAGGTTTTTCATTTTAATATTATGGGTAGGCAAGTGATAAGAGTAAGTAAGTATCAAACTGAGGCCCTAGCACAACAGCGTGATGTAAATGTAGCGTAAATTCGAACGGTTTCTGAATGTAAAATACAACTAGCCTATAGAATTTTCATGTACATTTTTGCGACAAGCACATTTAGTATCACCCATATGAATGAATAAAGTCTTTAAGCTAAGTAAATATTATAAAATATGCGAAACGAATATTTTCAATGTTAATATCGTTCGAATTTACGTTACGTCTACTCCGCGTTGAATGCAATTATGTAAACATGTAGAATTGTAGATAGGATAACGCACGCATTTATTCTATGTGCAGAAATAAACAGGTTGAAAGTAAAAGTGTTTACCACTACGAATGTGAGGAAATCAGATGTTGGTATTGAACTTGAACTGGTCTTTAAGGTTACTTTATATTTAGCCTCGAGAGAGCTTCTAGAGTCAGAGCAAAGACCTCTTTACTCAATCACTACGCTAGCTTACTACTGGCGATTTTGGAACTTTTCAAGTTTTCTTACGATACATTTTTTGCTCCGGACATAAGGCCAATTTGCGAAACTCTCCAATGGACAGTTCAGTCTTTTCACTGGACTTGAATAAATACATTTGAAGAGAGTGCAGTGATATTGTCTTAGCGATTAACAGCTGAACTGACTTGAAAACTGACCTCGTGTCCAGAATCCATTGGTTTATCTAAAAAACTGTGTAATATTGATATTAATTTATAGAAATGTCGGGTGCTAAAACGGAATAAATAATGATATATACTAAATAAGTAAAAATATTTTTTAATTACATATATACCTAGGTACTATAAGAACAAATTGTTTCTCATATGAAGACATTTAAAAATGTAATTTGTATAGTATTACTTTTTAATGATATTTTTATTTTTAAATAGTTAAAAATGTTATTTATTTGTTTATTTAGTGAAAATGTAAAGGAGGATAGTATAATGAATAGGTAAAGATTTATATCGTCTGTTCTATAGAGCAAGTTGAGCGGTATCACTCGTGACAATAACATGAAGTTGTATTACGAAACAGCATTGTTATGGATTGTAAATAAATAGCAACAAATTACTCAACTTCAGTGAATGGTTCAAGTTCCTTCACATTATGAATGTTAATGCCACTACTATCGCTATTGCGATTTACCGCGATGCACGATACGAAAAAATGTTCTCGAGATAACCTTCATTAGCACACTTAAAATAAACAGCAAGATGTAATTGATTGTCTCTACCGTTAGTATTTGCTAGTCTATTCCCCACTTGGTTGGAGTAATGTCCAGTGTAACCGAATGCAGCTGAATACCTGCCAGTTTTTCTTGACCTCCACAGTTACTGGGTAACACGATACCCCCTGGTAAAACTGGTTGTCAGACTTTAAGGCTCCCGACTACCCGTAACGACTGTCAAAGACATACGAATGAAGGCCTGGACCAAGGCTTAACGTGGTTTTCGAGTCACGAAGGGATCTTGGTATGTAATGGATGGTCACTCATCTACGAACTGACCTCGGCAAGCTTTGCTTATCCTTGAATATCGACCCGTGCGGCTGTTAGGTAATACTTAGCCACGAAAATTAGTTCTCCTATCGTCACTATCCCTTTGCTATTTTCGAGTTACAATAATATATAAATTATATATATATAATATTGTTTTTTACAATAATATAAATGATAAATGATTTTATTTCTGTAAGTAGGTTTGTACAAACACTTTTACACGTCAATCATATTTTTAAACTAGACGAGGTCGGCGTTTCCTATCTGACTACTCTGAGAAGAAAGGCCGAAACAAACTCAGAGGTCACAGTCTCTTTTAAAGTCCAGACATAATCTTGGTCAAATCATGTGAAGACCATGTAGATTGGTATCTGAAATGGTCTTTTGAGGAAAGAACCACACAGATTGAGTGGACCTGTCCAGTCAGTGCACGCATTTGTCAGTAATCGTGCAGCTCAACTCAGGAAGTCAGGACTTAAGGAGCTCAACGATTCGACGAACAATACCAAAGAAAGGATATTTGGGTAGGCCACATAAATAACTCAATCTGCCAGATCATGATTAACATTAACTGCGAAAAAAAAAAGCAATGACCCACATAATCCTCACATTCACAATAATTAAAATAACATAATACTTTACTAGTAAATACTCATGTCATTGTGTATATAAAATTCAACAATGTCAATGTGTATATAAAAAAAAAATCGGACATAATGTTTGAGAACCATGTAGATTGGTGTCTGAAATGGTCTTTTGAGGAAAGAACCACACAGATTAAGTGGACCTGTCCAGTCAGTGCACGCAGAATCTACCTACCTAGTATATCTGAAGTACCTACACGCAGTTAAGCGTACATAAATGATACAAATAAAATGTCAAAGTAAAAGTTTTTGCGATATGAGGTCATCGAATAATGTGATGTTACTCGATAGCGGCTCTGATTCCGAAGTGTCCGACGATGAGTCAACTAATTGCCGTGCAGGTATTAATTGTATTTGAGGTGTTCATTCGTCTATAAGGCAAAACATTAACGTTTAATGAATGAATGATTGAGTATTTTTGACATTTATTAAACTGCTCTCAAAACGATGAAGGAAAAAAATTAAATGAAACATCTCCATAGGTTAATATTATGAACCATACTGATAACATTTACTCAACATAGGACTATTGTTATAAAAACAATCAATACGTTATTATTCATACAATAATAATGTTCAATATGTTTATATATTTTGAACAAAGTTAGTGTCAGCTTTAATTGACCTACCTGATATGAAGTCTATGAATAATGTAAGAATGAGCATACCTACGGTGAAGTATCAATATTAGATCTAATAACTAACATTTTAGTGATTTTCACTTTATTTGCAAAAACATAAGGTCGGAAATCATTATCACAATCAGAAGCATTTCCTACTATTTTTTAAATATAAGTAAGTAGTATCTTTTAAATTGAAGGCACATGAGCATATCCGTCAGAAGTTGGCCGAAACATCCCAGCGTTAAATGATAAATGATTATATATTTGTAAGTAGGTTTGTACAAACACTTTTATACGTCAATCATATTTTAAAAATATATGAGGTCGGTGTTTCCTATCTGACTACTCTGAGAAGAAAGGCCGAAAAAAACTCAGAGGTCACAGTCTTTTTTAAAGTCCAGACATAACCTTTTGTCAGATTATGTGAAGACCATGTAGATTTGTGTCTGAAACGGTCTTTTGAGGAAAAACCACACAGAATGAGTGGATCTGTCCAGTCAGTGCACGCATTTGTCACTAATCGTGGAGCTCGTAGTAACTAACTAATCGTATTGATTTGCTGGATTCGTTATCTCCTCTACCGATCGTTATTTCTCCCGACAAATTTTATTTTGTTTATATGTATGTATGTATTTGTATTCATGTATTAGTATTTATTCATGTATTTTATAATTATTTCCAAGCTATCTACCCGTATATTGCACATAAAAAAATAATGATGAATCATATAAAATGAACGGAATGAATATAAATGTGAATAAGACGAAGGTAATGGTGTTTGAAAGAGAAGAGGATGTATCGGTATGTGATGTGAAATTAAATGATAAGAGTGTGGAGCAAGTAAGTGAGTTCGTATATTTGGGGAGTCTGTTTACAAGAAGAGATGGAAAGATTGATGAAGATGTGGAAAGAAGAGTAAATGCGGGAAATAAAGTGAATGGTGCTACACATGCAATTGTGACCAACCATTTGATGTCCAAAAAAGCACGACTGCCTGTTAACAATGGTGTGCTGGTGCCTACGCTTATGTATGGAAGTGAGTGTTGGGTGTGGCAAAAGAAGCATAAAAGTAGAATAAATGCTGTGGAAATGCGTTCCTTGCGAGGCATGTGTGGTGTGACTATGAATGATAGGCTGAAGAATGATGTGATAAGACAACGGTGCGGCCTAAAAGAAGATGTAGTGACTAAAATTGAAAAGAGTATGCTAAGATGGTTGATCACGTTGAGAGGATGAATGAAGGGCGACTAACAAAAGGTATTTACAAGGCAGATGTGAGTGGAAACGCCGGGAGGGGACGCCCTAGGAAGACATATAGTGACCTTATTGGTGATGTTCTTCAGAAAAGTCAGGTGCGTAGTACTCACAACTGGCGTGCGTGTATGACCAAATGTATGAACGTAAACGAGGCAAAAGGAGTATGTAAGGATCGTAGCAGGTGGCGTTCTGGTGTTTTTGCCTACCCCCATGGGAAAGAGGCGTGAGTTTATGATTTATGTCTATGTATAATGCACCTGCCATGTTTTGTCTCTGCATCACCCTAAGGTTGACTGGTAAAAAATGCCTCAGGCATTAATTTCGCCTTTGTACAGTATTTATTTTACTTGTGCATATAGTTTTAATAAATAAATAAATGAATAAGTATGTTTTTGATTCAAATGTTAATAACTATAGAAATTAAATGTTTTTTTCGCCTCTTGTTTTTTTAGTTATTAGATATTGATACTACACCGTCAATACATTTATAATAGGTGCTTAAGTGAATAATGTCTGCGCAAAACCCACAGACTGACTGAGCTAGGAAACCGACACTGGGAAGTATGGCAGAAGAAACGGGAGGCCTACACCCAGCAGTGGGTGAGTCCAGGCTGAAATGATAATGATGACTAAGCCAGCAAGTTGATAACACTTATCATTCAGCTGAAAGAGTTGCTGGACATAGGCTCTAAGACGAGCTCCACCCTTGTTCGGGTCGGCATGATGCGGCACGATTCAGCACAGCCGGACGGCAAAATATACCTACAATCGACTATGCCAACCGGCCTGTGACGAATAATGGAAACCAGAACATGATGTGTGTGATAAAGGTTAAATCACAAAGACTAGTCCTTTGCGTCCCGCATCCGGCAGTTTCATGCGACCTCCAGAGGTTGTAGATGCTCTTAACAAAAATAAAATTAATTGTCGTGTGTCATTCTGTCCGAAGAGTGCGACCTCAAAATAGAGGCACAGAAGGTCGGCTTTATACGGCTAGGGAAAACAGGTGCATTCAGATATAGTACGCGCACGTACGGTGATCTCAGTCTATACTCTGCTTCAAAAGTATCTGGTTAAAATGTTAACAAACGTATCTGAAAACGTTTCTTGGTAGTGCAAATCGAGAGCATTGATTTGATTAATAAAATTTAAAAAACTAACGGAAATTCTCATTTTAAATCAACTTTCAAATGTTTTTATTTGATTATTCAGGCTAATAATTTAATAACCTCAATTTTCATCCGAATGTTTCAATTACAATTAAATAACGTTATTCAAGCAATGATTGTTCGAAAAAGCGTTGAGATATAAAGTTGAAACCTTTTAAATACAGATAAATGTGCTACTAATTTCCTTTAGTAAGTAATTGCTTAAAAAATTTATCTGCACAGGTTTTGTTGACACTTTCATTAGACATTTTTGGAACAAACCATATCTCGGTCGATTGCCAGTCGTAAGTCCGCTTGCACTGGAAGTACATGAATAAAAAACCGAGCAGAAGGAAAGCTTCTTAGCAGAGCTTAAAATTCTTACCTACTTTCATAGGGCTGTCACTCGGTTATTGAAAATAAAAAAGAACCGGGCAATTACGAGTCGGGATTCGATGATGATTCGGGACTGATGAATGGACAGATCGACAGACGAACGGACGGACGGACAGGCACTGTGACTGAGGTGATCCCATAAGTTTTCCGTTTTCCAATTTAGGTACGGAACATTAAAGATAGTTTAGCTTTAAAAGACGACATGGTTTATAATGTTTAGTTTGTTTAAAATTAAGTAGGTACGAAAAACCAAAGTAAGGTACATTTGAGATCAAAGTGGCCAGTTCGAGAATACGCCAATTTTATAAGTAAGGACCTATAAAATTACTATGAGTTACGGACGGATGGACAGACGGACATGGCGAAACTATAATGTTTCCTTCCTTGTTTAACGTAAGTTAAGTATCAAATAGAAAAGGTCAAACGGAATCTTGCTAAGATGGATTACAAACACACTTTGGTACCTACAAACCTACTTAAAGAAAAGTATAAAACAAATAAGGGAGACGAACAATAATACAGGCGGTAGGTAAACTATAAGAATAATAAATATTAATTCTTATGGGAAAACCTTACCTATCGCCATCTTAGTTAATATTACCTACCTCGTAACTAAATACTTCTGTAGTAAGCATTAAACATGTGTACGTTAGGTAGATATAGATCATTACCTGACAAGATCCTTTGGATATATAAAAAAACATTATTTGTATACTCAGTACCACACAGTCTGGCATCTTTAAATACAATTTAAATTTATTGAAACAAAACGTCCGCATCGATTGCTGCCGGTGGCACCCCTTAACTTTCTACGCTTACTGAGCTGGCTCAAACCGGTTTACACCCGCGCGGGCGCTGATGCACGCCCCGCGGGCCTTATCGGTGACAGGTCACGCGCACAGAGCTGTGTGTGTAGTAGTGTACCCGCGCACGGCGTTAGTATGAAGCTTTCCTTCTACTCGGTTTTTTATTCATGTGCTGGCAGTATGTGAAGCATTTGTTTGTGTGCGTGTTTATCTATTTAGTTGCATGGCGGTGAGTCAATTATCTGACTCGTTGAACTCTCTCGTGACGTAAAAATGTAACTTTAAATGTATAAAATTAAAGTAAAAAAAATTACTCAAATACCTACTATAGAATGTATAAAAACAAAAATTAATCATAAACACAACCATAAAAAGGATTATTTCTGACACAAGCATTCACGTCTTAACTATATAAAAAACAAAATGAAGACTGTTTTGTATGTTGATGCCATGTTCAGATTATTCTTTTGCGTGGCATTGTTTGCCAACCCTGACCTACGGTGACGTGGTTGCGCAAGCGTCGACTACCGTTCTGCGACCCGACCACACCCACTAGCGTCACGTTAACATAAATATACGAGGACACGGACTGACGCTCTTTGCTAACTAATTTGTATGTGTGAGGAGTAATTATGACACGAGTATCTAATCGCCGATTTGTTGTGACTACCGATTACATTACCTAATTAAAATTATCGCTTTGGTTTACAAATAATATTACTTAGTTGTTTTTGTATCTTTCAATGGAATTCATTAGGGAGACTATAAATTGTACCAATGTTAAAATATTAAAAATTTAATAAAGTATATTTTTCGTTTTATTGTTTTTTTATGTTACCTGTCACAAGATATTCCCATGTAGAAGAATAACAAAATGTGTACTCTAATAAATACGTACATTGTAATAACGAGCGACAACCACAAACAGTTCTATGAGTCAAACAGTAACTCAATGAATGATGAAACATGAATTAATAGTATGTAAGTACATTTTAAGTGCGCCATTTTGTATACTGAAATTAAGGATATAGTCTTGTTGATAACAAAAAGGCTCGCCTCCTAAATTAAAACATGGAACTTAAAGCGGTACCCCGACCAAAACCATGCCATAGTGCGTTTTCAGAGGCTATTAACTCATTCACTATGGGTAATAAACTACATATAAAAGCACATTATTAATGTTCGTTATCCTATCATCACATTGCTCGTTCTTATTTGTTTTATGTGTAGTAAATATATTTAAAATCTCCTTAGAAAAAAGTGACTAAAATTTTTGATTGCATGCATCTTTTCTTAAAGGTGACGTTCTAATAATTTAAGGATTACACTAATGGATAGATAGTTTAAAAATCTAAATAATTGTTGTTTTATTTTATTTCAAAAGCTCACTTGTCTTTTTTTAATAAAATAATTCCACAATGTTTGATAATTCTATGATAAATGGGCGTGCGCAGGGAGCGGGACAGAGCGAGACTCAGCGACGGAACAGAGAAGGACCGAACGCTCAAGGTCGTTTGGTCAGGGAAGCCCATTAAGGACGCTATCACATTTTTGAAACACTGAAGTTTAGGAATTTGAGTCGCAACACAACAACATTACGCGCACGCACACATTGAAACCGCTGCCCGCTCGATTTTCTATGTAACTTATCTAATCTTGGTACTTGAAGGTATTATTTTTAATTTTACTGGTATTCATTGAGTAAAGTTAGTTGTAAGTTTACAATCTAATTTTGGTAACTGTGACTAAGTGCTATCTGCGTGATAGTCATGGTTTTAATATTTTTGAAATTCAACAAACCATAATATAATTAATAATTTTACTAACATAGAAGTATTATTTACTAACAATGTATGGAATGTTTATTCTGAAATAAAATTATTCATAATAATAATTACGTAGGTATTAGGTACTCAAAAATTTCAAGCGCTGGCCATATGGATTAAATACCATATTCTTACGGCAACTAAAGACCTTAACATTTTACTATTACATGGATCACCTACGATTATCGCCCAGGCTACTTTTAGTTAGAAAAGATGTAAGTACTTGTAAATATTATTTTTGCTGACAAATGTTGGAGCATTACATAATCAAATACTAGCATGGGATTTTATCCTAGATTTTCGTTGTGTTATTTAAAAATAATCATTTCCATAAGAAAACAGTAAGTATTTTATTTACTGAGACTGGGGCGCGTGCTCAGAATTTTTCATAAAAATTAAAATAAAAGTAGGTAGTAAAAAGTATACTATATTGTATAAAAGCAGGCTAACAACCGCAAAATGTACACAGTAGTGTACCTTACTGTGATTTTTTTTATAAAATAAAAAAAATAGTGGATTATCCAACCATATCCAACGGAATATTGTTGAACCTTTTACGCATTATGTGTTTTCGTCAGTATGTTTGTGCGTATGTGTGAGCTATGATCTCTAAGATTCATAGACCTCGCGTATCGAGGGTCAACTAGTTCTGGTAGTAAACAGTTATTGGTACTGGCGTCTCCATCAGCAATCTCCGAAAAAGTATCAACTTCGTCCAACCACAGTATACAATACAGTACCCACTTCTTAACGTAATATTTTTTTGCCGGAAATTGATACACCCGCGCTTCCACGAGCGCGTCCGAGCGCGGAATGACGAACCGCAAGAAGAAAATGTATGGAGAAATTTGAGGCCGTTTCTTATTTTTCTCATAAATTAACAAGTGATTTGTTTACCTACAAAATATTTAGCTACCGGTATAGAGGACTATAAGCAACAATTTCTTATTATTTTTAAGTTTAACAATGCAGTGGATTTAGCTGTACTGGTTCATAACCAGACCGCATTTTTTAAATTTGTTGTTGTTGTTGGTTAAAACCCATTTTTATGAAAATTTGGTATGGGGCTATACAATTTTTATGGGTTTATTCTGGAGATGAATATATTATCTTTAAGTTGACACCAAGATATCCTCGCAACAGTGATCCTGATTCATTAAAATGGTACCTGAAAAGCACTGATATTTGTGGAAAAATGTGATAGCGTCCTTAACATTTATATTACGTACATAAAACACACACAGTTTTACACGATAAATGAGTTTTGACTAATAAGCCCATTTGTAATGGTTAATCAGCGGGGTAATTGCGTAACACACTAACAATAGGAATGGCTTTCGTTTTGACAGTTCAACAACATTCATTGCGTTATTTACGTTGTTGAGTAGACAATTTTTTCTAACATATGAAGCAATGGATTAGCAATAGGCTTCAAAATGATTCAGATTGTCCTAGATAGTGTGTTCCGCAAATAGGGTGCTGTTCCTATTTAGGTATTTCTAGTATGTATTGTGTACCTAAGTAATACTATTAATTTTAGTCTTTGAATGTGAGATATCATTTTCGTATCTCATTTCATAAGAAACTACAATGGAAATTAGTAACTAGCCAAATTAAGAATAAATTTTAGTATATTATATACAACATCCCACGACACAGAGAATCCTAGTGTGGGTCCAAGGCATTTGTAAAAACTAGCACCTTAGACTCCTATGTAATCTGTTACTAGTATTTTTTTTAATATTGTACATGTTTTTTGTTTATTTATATATGACGGATCGTCAGGATGGTTTGAGCTACGATCTGCCATCACGCTGTCACGCAGGTTTATGTGGGTACCGTTTAAATAGATAACAATTACTTAGGCAAATAATCACTTTATACTTTAATCACTGGTTACAATTAACTAATAACAGGCTTGTATGATGATGATTTTCAACAAAACGTAGGACAGTTCCGAAGAGTCTTCACTGCTCGATCGCCAGGATAAGGAATGCCCCGACTTGGAGCGTTCTCTTCAACCTCGTAACCGACCGGAAACGCCTCGACTCTGTCTAAGCGCGCCAACTCTAGTCCTGATAGTTGCCGCTAGGTGGCGTGCCTTGTTTTGTTGTAGACGTCAATTGCCGGATGCGACATATATATTATTGGAATGATGTTACATTAATGTGATCGTGAGGGTACAGAGATCGATCCCCAGATCCGGCAATGCATGTTTCTTCACTAAGAAATTCTTAGAGCAGAAAATAGTACCTATAGAATCGGAATGTTTAAATTTATGTATGCATAATGTATGGAAACGCCGACCTCATCTAGTTTAAAAAATATGATTGACGTGTAAAAGTGTTTGTGCAAACCTACTTACAGAAATAAAATCATTTATCATTTATCATAAATGAATGAAAGAAATATTATTATTAAGATTAATTTGGACGAGTCTTAAGTTATTAAGCCAGAGAGAATCCTAAGATATAATAAGACCACGGAATTAGTTATAGATATGATGGATGATAAAAATTATGTCTGTCTTTCTTATTTATTACATAACAGCTCCTACTAATCAGGTTATTAAACATCAAGGATGATGAAACATTGTTGCATCGAAACATTTATTTTATGAATAGTAAGTTGTGCAATGCGAATTACACAAGTCGCCAATTTATGAGTGATCAAAAGTGCCTAGAGGTATTACAAAATATAACGTCCTACCTGTTTTCCCCGAAAGGGTGGGTAGACGGGTTTACTTCATTCACATATAAGACACTTGAATCTTATCCGGACTTTAAAAAACATTTTAAAACAAAAAATAGCCCAATGAGACCAGCCGTTCTAAAGTGATGAGCTTATCAACGAATAGCATTTCATTGTTATTTATGTAGAAGAAGATATAAGATAGACTTATGAAAAATTGACTAGTTACAGAAATACCAAAATTGCATCATTTTCAGTTGTACTCACCTGAAATTACGGCGCAACAATTCCGCAATACAGTAAGTACCTATGAAATAGCTAAGCAGTGGAATTCCCCCGCGGAGTCTGTGCTTCCAGATATGTAGATATAAGCAGGCAGTCTACATACATAGCTTGCAGAGTAAGCAAGCTGAAGTGGCAGTGGGCCGGCCATGTTTGTCGAAGGACCGATGGCCAGTGGAGGAGACGAGTCTTGGAGAGCGCGTATCGGCAAGCGTAGTCTGGGACGTTCTCCAGCTTAAAAAAGTGACCAACGACCTTAAATAAGTAGCTGGGGCAGACTGGATGCGGAAGGTGGAGGATGCAGCCTCGGAGAAGTCTATGTCTAGCAGTGGACTCCGATAAGCTTAGTTGATCGATTGACTCTTCAAACCGAGAGTGAATAGGATACACCATGCACCATCGTTGACCACATCATTGGTAACCATCAGGTGAGGTATTTAAAGGTCAAACGTGACCTTAAAAAACAAACAAATTATCTTATCTTATCAGAGCTAGATAAGATAAGATAGTTTATTTGTCCAAAACATGAGTATACAACCATGGCATGCAAGATGTTAACATTCAATTAAATCACAGTCATATTTTGCCTCAACGGTGTACAAATATAAATAGGTAAACATCAAATAAATTAAAATTTATCCATTATACAAAGCAATTACCACTGCAAATTCGGACTTTAATATTAAAATATACTACAGCATAGTGTCATGAACTCATTATAACAGAAAATTAATAAAATAGCCAATAAAATGTCAAAGTAAATAGGAAAAATATCTAAATATTTCACACAAGTCAGAATAATTTATCAGTCAGAAATTCGTCAGAGCTTTTATAGGCTTTCTCTAACAGAAGGCTTTTTAATCTAAATCTTAATTTTTCTTTTATATTACCTCCAATATTTTGGCAACAATTATTAAGAATTGGCGTCATACAGAATTTACTTTTACACAACGAAATGGTGTACTGACATTTAAATAATTGTGTAAATATTAAATTAAGTAGCTTTTGTTAATTAGCTTTTGTTATTCATAATAAATGCATTAAAAGTTTATATACTTTTACGCAGTATAGCTGTCCTGGATCTAGGAAAGAAAAGTTTGCTATAGTCGCGTCTATTTCGAATTACTTTATCAGACAATAGGGGAATAGATGTGGGTTCGATTTGACAAACATAATGGTCTCTAAAATGTACATGGATAGAAAGGTCAATATTTATAATATAAAAAAAAATGGTTTACAGATATCAGTAGCGTGAAGTCCAAATATCCATGACATTCTTATTTGTTGAATTACTCCAAAAATAATACTCCGAATCCCAAGTTAGAGGACACTTAGCCATGATAAGCAGTTAGCAGCGCATCAACATTTAACATCGGCGCTAATTAGTACAGTGCATTTCGACGGAGTAGTATCAATAACTTATAACTGCAAAACCATGATTTTAAAATAGGCGAAAGAAACGCTTCATTTCTATAGTTTTTAACATTTGAAGTAAAAAAGTTACTTATATTAAAAAAAATAGTAGGAAACGCTTGTGATGGTGATAATGATTTCAGACCTTAAGTCTTTGCAAATACGAGGTCTTTCATATTTTATTTTGCCTAAGAATATGCAATAGTAAGTGAAAATCGTAAAAATGCTTGTTATTAGATGTTGATACTTCACCATCGTTATGTGGAATTACTATTTTGTTTTGCTTAAGTCTTCCCTAAGTGCTTTCCAGTATAAAGCTACTAGTTTCTAGCCATACTTCAATTCTAATATTGTAAAGGCGAAAGTGACTATGGCGGTGTATCTGCTACCTTGTCAAGCCTAAAGCACTGAAAAAAATGAAACGAGCAATAGAAAAAAAAAACTTCCCAACTAAACTCTACTTAACTTTATTAGACAAAGTGGGTAATCCCTTTACAAAGTGGACAATCTCTTTACAAAGTGGACAGTCCCTTTATAAGGCACTGGGTGGCCTTAGACGTGGCCAGACACGTGCCAACGTGTGTTGGGCCACGTCATTTTTTGTAGTTTTAGTTTTATGAAAGTATAATAACATAGTTTTTTAAGTAATTGTTACTAATACTATATGGATTGTGAATACTTGTGGTCCGAAATAATACTATATTATATTTGTGTATTTATTTATTTAACTGCGCATTTAAATTTGTTTGGTAGCCTGTAGAAGGCCATAATAAGCAATTTTTTATCCTGGATATTTTATTAAAAACGATGAAATACAAAATACATGCAGATAGACTGGAGCGCAATAGCTAGTTTTTATAAATGTATAAGATGTGACATTGTAGTCATATATTATCGCAACAAATGTCTCTCATCACACCTGTCAATCCCCATCAATCCCTGAAGGATTAAACGGAGGAAATACTAACAATACCAATAACTTAATAAATTATTCATTGAATAACGATTTGCATAATCAGACTATAATGTTCTCTTCGAGAGGGATCTATCACGCGGGCCCAGTGCGGGTTAGTAGATGTCATATGTCTTCGAATTTTTGGCTCTAGGACATGTCGGTTTCCTCACGAAGTTGTCCTTCACTGTTTTGAGAGCAGTGGTGATGAAATTATTAACACAAAGTAAAGTGCCTGCACAAGGTATTACGTAGGGGAAGCGAGCAAGGGTCATTCTCGTGTTTGCGGAAAAGAATTAATAACTACAATGTACGTAATAATTGTTGTTATTATTTGCGAACATTTAGTACCCACTTACATACATTAGCACTATTTTAAATGTTTGTAGGTACTTTTGTTACGTTTTCTCACACGTTTTCCTGGAGGATAATATTATTTATTATAGTGACGCAATATTGTGACGATATTCAATATCTTCTTTTTTATGTGCATATTTATTGTCTGGTCTAGTGTCATGGCTGAACTTGGTGTTGGCTTTTATTTAGGATTTCTTGACAAGTAAACAAGTTTGAAATCGGACAGTTAGAAATCAAGATTGATCGTTTTATGCCATGTCCTAGTATAAGAGATTGTTACGCGAATATATTATAATATATAAAGTGTATTTATGTATGTATGTCCTTAAGTGTTTCCACAATAAGTCATTTTTCGAATTTGCCATTTCAAGAACTAGTCCTTATGTGAATTGGCCATTTCAAGAACTAGTCCTTATGTGAATGTGCCATTTCAAGAACTAGTCCTTATGTGAATGTGCCATTTCAAGAACTAGTCCTTATGTGAATTGGCCATTTCAAGAACTAGTCCTTATGTGAATTGGCCATTTCAAGAACTAGTCCTTATGTGAATTGGCCATTTCAAGAACTAGTCCTTATGTGAATTGGCCATTTCAAGAACTAGTCCTTATGTGAATTGGCCATTTCAAGAACTAGTCCTTATGTGAATTGGCCATTTCAAGAACTAGTCCTTATGTGAATTGGCCATTTCAAGAACTAGTCCTTATGTGAATTGGCCATTTCAAGAACTAGTCTTTATGTGAATTGGCCATTTCAAAAACTAGTCCTTTTAAGATTTGGCCATTTTAAGAACTAGTCCTATTGTGAATTGGCCATTTTTCGAATTGGGCATTCATCGACTAAGTCGTGGCGTTCATTTCGTTCGGCAAACCGGCGCGTTCGGGGTTTACGAACCAATACGTGACAAATTAACGCAAAGATCGCGTCTTTGTGCGACAATTGTATATATTAGGATACGAGGTTACAACACGACCTAGTTTTATAAGTAGATGAGTCTGCATGAATCTATCTGACATAGTTTGTTAATACACAGTGATTATGAACGTCGACGAAACAAAACGAGAATGTAAGGATCGTTCAGGTAGCGTTCTGCAGTGCCAAGCCACATGGAAACAAGGCGTGACTTTGTAAAAGTTTTAACAATTAATGACTTGTCGCTGAATTAGGTTCTCTCATAAGCATATAACCTTTCAATCGTCAAGGATATAACATTACCGGAGTTGAATCAAGCAACGCCCGCCGGTAAATCCAGAGAGTCGTTCTACAAAACAACACCGCAAGAACACGTCTTAACTATGGTGAATGATAAATTTAATTCTGTATTATTTCATAACAGTTCTCAGTATTCGGTTCATTAGACCCTAGACAATAAGCAAAGATGATGAAATATTGATCGAAACATTTGTTTGAAAAGTTGTGCAATGTGATGTGAATCACGCAGCTTGGCAATTTAATGTAACATAACATCATGCATTTTTTCCCCTGAAGGATTTGGCAGAGGTGTGCCTATAGCATACCCACATTTCGCCAGTTATTGATAAGCGCCGTCTAATTGGTGGCGGTCCTATTGCACCCAATTACATGGGCATCAATTGAGCGGCGCCGCCGCTGCCTTCTGCATAACACGGTCCAATTGGCAAGTGCCCGGCGCGCCGGGCACTTGCCAATTGGACCGTGTTATGCAGAAGGCAGCCATGTGGAGAAAGCTTCAAACAGAAGTCATAAGCATTTTTCTGTCGATGGTTATATAGAGGTATGAGGAATAGTGTGTAAAGCTCATTCATACCTCCATAGAAAAGGGAGGATCCTCCGACCAGACGGGTGCTGTGTCTGGTGGGCCACTGCCCAACGGTTGAAGAAGGGACGTTGTATATACGAGTATACTGGTCGCGCGGTAAACTCTGCTTGCGCGATGCAGGATTTGCGTGACGTCAGTATGACGTGTAGCTCGCATGTGGCGGTGTAGATACCTACCACTACAGTTGCAATTCGGTTGTATATTAATTTTCTGATTATTTTATATTTAAGACATATTGGTTATATATATAATAACTATTGCAATTTTTTGTATCCTATCCAGTATTTCGCACCGTTGCTATTAATATTAATAATTGAGTTTTTAGACGTGGCTGTTTTATACGAAATAGCGTATTTTATAGAAATCATAATAAAGCATAAACCAGCCACGTAAGTTGGCGGTATTTTAAAACGTGATCTGTACTAATAAAAAAATAAAAAATAAACAGATAAGAAAGTAGAGCAGCTATTGCCTAAAATGTTTACTACGGGTATCATTTAAGCTATCACCAATTTAATTAGTTTTGTGTTTCTTAAATAATAGGGTTTGTCCTCAAAATAGTAGATCTGTCACCAAAATGTAGTCACCAAACAATGCAAAATCAGTTCCACAATAAATCACCTAAAATCCTGAGATATAAGGTCTAGTACCAAATCAATGTTTTTGTATGTATTATAATAGGTGTGTCCTAATAAGTATTTCAACAATAATGAGGCGTAGCCGACGGAGTCCCGCTTCGCGGGACTCCTACTTCTGGGCGGTTTAAAAAAAAATAACCACGAAGGGGACGGCGGGGTCTTTCAGACCCCGCCGTCCCCTTCTAACCTAACCTGTCCGAGTCGGGGTGCCCCAAGTTGTACCAAATACCTGGGAACAATTTTTGTTTATCTGAGAACGAAAATATTTCGTGGCGATAGATGTATTTATTAGGTGATACAACTTGATGACAAATATAAATTTTGGTGATAGAAAATATAGTTCCCGTTTACTACGTTTAGGTACTAAACAATACGACTGTTGTTTAATATATTAAAACTGTTTTTTCCACTAACTAAACTTCTTATAGGTTTTATAAAAAAAATACATAAATTATTTTAATTTGAATAATAACTTGGCAATAGAATTAGCAGTATTTATTAAAAGAATATTAAAACATCACAACCTATAATCAGCAAAATACAAATTTTCGCACTCATTCATCATCCAAATTAAAATCGAACTCGTCATGTTCAATAATTGCAGCAGATTTATGTCAAATTTTCTTAAAAGAAAGTGTCGTGCATCCTCGGGTATTAGATGTCTTATTGATATAATATTACGTAGCTTGGTCTCGGCGATAGGTTTTCCATTTGGCCATAATTTACATAACTGGCTCATAAAAACAAATAGAGATATCAACGTGGCTGTTTTTGCAAAAAAAAACTGTTATTTCGAAATTAGTATGGCTATGTTTATAATTATCTTTTGGGAAAAGTGCTATATGGCTGCTTTCTGCATAACTAGGTCCATTTTATGTTGATCAAAAGCACTAAATATAAAGCCCAAATTCCACGAAGGGGTGAGAAGAGGTGTAACTGGTAGACAATCATAAGACTGCAAAAGACACGCCGTCTAATACCTCTGCCCACCATTTTCGCAAAGACAGGTCTCATGTTAGGCACGTTTCTTAAGTAATATTGCGATCAGCTATTCCGTGTCAGTGTTAGATACTGATTGAGAGATTGAGATTGATTAAAAGATACTTATAATCCATATGGTACCTATAAGTTACATAAGTATCAACATAATCATATATTGAAGATTGTATTTAATCTTAAAACAAGTTTGGATGCCAAAAAAATTAAAATACTTTTTTACATTTTTTTTGCCAACCGTTGTTGTTGTATTTGCCGCATTTGGGGAACTATGACAAGTTTTTCTTTCACCTATTAGAGGACCATGTTTTTCCATAGCACTTTGGCTCTATTTGATCTCTTCCTAAGTGATCAGTTCTAGAAGGATGTAACAAGAGAGGTTATGACGATATTCGTAATTTGGCTGCCTAAGATTGAGCTAGATGGCCTGTAATGTGTTAATAATGGTTTATATTTTTAACACAGTTTTACACTTTTACTATATTTTTTTGTTAACAAATAAGTGTTTCAGAACATATTAGAAGTGGGTATAGGAAAACACCTGTAAAATAATATAAAAAATAATTAATGACGTATTGGCAAGTTAGGTATAGAAATGGGAAACAGGCTAAAATTGCATCATTGTTTGTTTACATGAAATAACTGCGCAACAATTTCGCAATATTATAAAAATGTAGTTACGTAAATCATCATAATATTACTATAAGGTTACCAAAATCTCCCAAATTACGTAACTGAATTCATAATTATGATTCTCTTGTTCTTAACTCAATTTAGTCGTAATTTCAGTAGTAACCACCTCTCTAGGTATATTTTACACAGTCCATCCATCGTTTCTTTGGGCTCCCCATACTCTTTTTTTTATCCATCAACATCCAAACTCAAAACTTTCCTCACTACATTTTCGTATTTTTTTCGTATAATATATCCACCACACAAAGACAAATGATTTCCACTCAAAATTTCAGTGTCCGGTACCACTTTCAGACTTCGTTTTATTTTTTTATTTCTTATTCTATCCATTCACATAACATCACTCACCCTTCTTAGGCTTTTGCAACCTAGCATTCTGATCCATACAAGACAGCAGGTCTAATCATTGTTTTATCATTTTTCTCTTAATTTACGGATAATGCAGCAATCGCAGATTATTACCCCGACCTGCCGCCATTTCATTAAAACAATTATGTACCTGAATTATTCATTCAAAAAGGATCAACAGCTACTTAGGTTAAAAAAATACGGAAAACTTTCATAATTTCAATTCAAGTGATTACGATTTTAATAAAACTTGAGTAACGTTGTTTTTAGGATTTTATGTAGGATACAATTCTAGTGACGCAGGTTATTGAATTCGGAATTTTAATAACCTCCCTATTAATATGGCTTTTTATAGCTCTTTTACCTATCTCTGAACAACGAAATTTAGATGCAAGTGATGGAGAACCAAAGAAGTCAACATATTCTACAGAATAAGCAACCTGATGTTGCAACGAGTCTGGTATATCAGCTGTAGAGATAATAACCGTAAACCGTTAGCACGTGAAGTAGCAAGTGTAGGTTAGGTTCCTCCCATGCTAGGCGGAGTGTTGATCTGTGTAGACAAGGCCGTTAGCTGGTAACAGCTGACGATTGAGTTGAATAGCGGGTGATTGGAATGGCATTATGTGATGATGTTATTAAAGGATTTTTGACACATATCTATTAAATAACTAGCAGACCCAACAGACGTGGTCCTGTCAAAATGTCATTAATTCTTACAAAAATCCTATAGAAAAAAGAACGCCCAGTCGAATTTGAAATTTTTCGGGAACTATTCAATTTTTCTATCCCTAGAAACCTTATTTGGACTTATACGGACTTTTTCAAACAAAAAATAGCCAAATCGGTCCAGCCGTTCCGGTGTGATGCGCTTAATAACGAACAGCATTTCATTTTTATTTAAAAACTAGCTTTACCTGGCCTGGCTTCGCACGGGGAGCACTAAGTATCTAACACTTACCCTAACTACCCTACCTACCCTATCTACGCTATCTACCCTACCTACCCTACCTATCCTAACTACCCTACCTACTCTACCTACTCTACCTACCCTACCTACCCTACCCTGTCTACCTACCCTACCTACCCTACCCTGTTTACCTACCCTACCTACCCTACCTACAAACCTTGTCCTTACAATAACGAACACAAAAAAAAAAGAATTATCCAATTTAGTGCAGTTGTTTGGAAGTTATGCGCGTACATACATTTCGGTGATTCATTTTTATTAATATATAAAGAAAAATAATGTTAGTAGGAAGGAAGCTGTGGTAGGAAGTGACAGTATACATTTTTTTGGAGGAAACCTTTATTGTTCTTAAGGAAGAAAATTGTATATAAACACGTTTTTGTTCCACTCATCTATAGGATATTAAAGTGTCGCAATATTGTGATGATGACATAACGTCAATAGGCGTGTTTGTGCTAATTCGCACCTTCTATATAGGCGCTGCATCATCCCAACAATTTACAGTCTTATGTAAGCAATCAGACTGGGAAGATCTCCTGAGTATGGCTACTACTATTATTGTATTTGGCTTAAGCCTCGTTTTATGCGCTGGAGTTGCGTTGCCAGTTGCGCGTGATTTAAATTCAAGGCAATCTCCGGAAAGTGATACAGTAGATACTTTAGTAATTAAAACTGCCATTAAGCTTGATGCTGCGACCATTTTAACTCTTGAAGATAATAGTCTGCGGAATAAAGCACTAGAGGAAAGTTTAGACAGTGATGCTGTAGTGGTGCCAAATTTAAGTGGCGATGGCGGTGTTACCAGCTTCCAAAGAAATAAAAGAGCAGCGATTACTGGAAATGGATGCTCCAGAGGAATGCGGTGGATTGTTAATCAATGTGTGACATTGAAAAAGTAAGTTTTTTTATTATATTTTGTTTATTATCAAACAACCTCTTAAACATAGTGGTGGTTAATTTATTGCCTAGCAACTTGTTTGTATTATTTGCACTTTTGAGCTTTCAAAATTATGTTACGGGTCTCAATATTATTAGAATTTTAATCATAACCTGATAGAATTAATTAATAAAACGTTTGGTTATGAGTAGTAGCAGTATCAGAATACGCTTAGAGACACTATACCAAACGTTTGAATACTTCTTGATTTTGCATAAACTTTTACTGTAACTCTCTTTCATTTTTTTTTTTAATCTCAACCTTATTGTTTAGTGTAATATTTAAATATTAAGTATAAGTATTAAATGTCCCCCACTATACGACTAATCACTGTCTAGAAATATTGTTGTTGTTCCACACATTCATTTATTTTTCATCTTCACAGGTACAAGGAATTAAGAGAAAATGAAGAGGACTAGTAAATGACATGAGATCAAGACCCTGCAACAGCCGGGACGACAATTATGGAATCTCATCAGTTACATAATTTATTCATTTTTAATAACGAAGCCAAGTAAGCCATACCTTTACCTAAAAAAAATATATAAAATAAATTGGTACCTGACTAAAAAAAATAAAACGAATATAGACTAGAATATATTTTGTATCATACATTATGAGTATAAAGAATTTGAGATTCTAAACAGAATTTACAGGATATTGACATAATTAATGTTTAATATATTTAAGTAATCTAGGAACATTGACTAGATTGTTCATTTATAAACGAAAAATAAACATCTTTATATTTAATTTTGTAATTCATCTGTATAAATCGCTTGCCAGTGGAGATGCTGTAAACAATCGGTACTTCTTAAATACAAAATCACACAATCTATCTAATCAATCTTCGTCAAAGCAGACTAATGTTTGAGAATATTGATTACATCATTATAAAAAAAAGTTGAGCAACATTGTCGCACAATATAATATCATGTTGCTGGAAACATGTTACACATAAACACTGCTTGCAGTGCTGCCAGTTACATGTTGCTAGCAACACGAATCCAAATTTACCATGAGTGTGAGGCTTATGGACGTGTGCATACAATCGAGCAAATCGAGACATCATAACAACACAGTTAAATTGTACATAATTACGATGTCTCATTTGACTCGAAGTCATTACTTTATTTTCTTTCATTCAAAGTTTGTAGAAGTTTCGATTGTCTACACAAACTCCTTATTTTGCATGCATTGGCAAGTCATTTCTCGGTTCTCACTAATGTGTTCCTAGCTCGTCCTATTCGCAAATATTGAAGACATTGGAACAATTTTTTATGTTTATTTCGTGCTTGCTCCTGCTCCTCACTCTTTGCAACCTCAATAGTTCAATCTGATCACTCATATTATTCAACGGGATGGAGGCTCGTATTTGGAAACAAGCTTTTATATCCTGCATACAAAATGGTAGTAGCAATGGATTTGTGAATAGTTTAAATTTATGGTTTTAAGGTATAATTCCGACTGAGACTCCAGACGCCGTCGGTAACATTTTTTAAATATACTTGTCCTAAATTGTAATTTAATTTTTATTTTTTTAAACTCGTAAATCTAATGGAATTATAATGTTGTCTACACGAGATAAATGAGTGAGTTCAAATGCGTGCGTCCTTCTCTTTGAGAAACATGTGAGATAATTTTGAAATATCGTTGTTGCAAAGTGTCATAATTATTGCAATCAATAAATGCACAGATCAAAACAATTGTGCACCAATGACGGTGGGTTTATTTACATTCGCTTTAATTGCTCAAAAATAACCTTGTGTTGCCACATCCAAAAACAAAAAAAAAAACTTTTTGTTTGTGCATTTTGTATAAAACAGTACGAAATAAATACTGAAAGTTGTTAACAAAGCCGTCCTTATTTGCACTAAGATGAGATAGGAACACACGAACTGATTATTTTGATAAATGACGTGTGAATGACATAATTTATGTTAGTCCGATTAGTCGTTATACTCGTAATATATAATGTTATTTATGAAACATTATTACGTCGTCATTTTTATGAATGAATACAAAAAATGTTTCCATCGCTGGGACTCTGTGATTATTGCGTGTCAGCAGGACTGATAATTTACTGTTAAGTTTATTTATTAACTATATTTCGATTATGTAGAAGCTAAATAGAGAGTTGACACTGTTTTAAAATTTTGTTTTTATACACTTTTTTCTTCGCTTTATTTTTTTAATTTTACATTTAATAAAATTACATGGGTAGTATTATAGAGTAGATATCGTTTATTGTTTTGATATTTATATCATTTTCTTTATCAGTATTAAGTAATATTAACTATATCTGTGATAAATACAGTCTAAGTGGTTATGTCCCTATTATTATGATTATTATTATTTTTAGATTTGCAATAGAGTAGATATTATCTTAATAAAGAGCATTAGATTAAAATAATGTATTATTGCATTTATTTAAACAAAGGTTTAAAGTTTATCTTTGTTGTGATTTATATGTATTAATTTATAACGGAACTGATTATGATTAATAAATTATTTTTTGACCTATCTAAATGGACTTTTTGATTATATTTTCTACATAACATAACATCACGCCTGTATTCCCCGAAGGGTTAGGCAGAGGTGTACCTATAGCACACCCACATTTCGCCAGTTATGTTTAAGTCCCATGTAATAGGGGGCGAGCCTATTGACATCCAACGGGCACAAATCCAGACTCCGGGCTGCTACCGAGAAATTCCAGATGGAAAAACCCGATAACACTTTGCCCGACCCGGGAATCGAACCCAGGACCTCATGCTCGGCAGTAGCGCTTGTGACCACTAAACCAACGAGGCAGTCACTAGACCAATGAGGCAGTAGTATTTTCTTTACCTAAGAAACTTATGATCTTAACAATTATGAGATTTTTGATCAGTTTTAATCCCGAGAGGGTCCTATATTATAATAACGACCCGGGAATAGCAATATGGTAGATGATAAAATTATTTGATGTGTTATTTCATAACCGTTCACAGTAATGGGGTTTACCATATTAAATCAAAGAAAATCAGCAAGGATGATGAGATATTGTTGCATCGAAACATTTTTTTATCTATAGTTGTGCAATGTGATGTGAATTATGTAACTTACTGATTACTTCATTTGCTTGTGACTCGCACCCCCACAAGTTGAAACGACTCAAAATCAATATCTTTTCCTCTCGTCAAAATTAATACCAAATAAGAATACGAGGAAAACGCGTGTAACTAGTTTAAATGCCTGCAACAAGTAAAAAGTAAGAAATTACTCAAATGGAGCAGCGCCACTAAACTCCCGAGTTCCTCAGGGGAGTGCTCTCGGTCCACTTGTCATCGCCTTATTTATTGTGAACGCTTACTAACTGCAAACGCTGACTTTTTGCATTCCCATTTTATGTTTGCAGGTATTTCAATACACGAAAACCTAATTATAATAAACCTGCTTGCTCGTCACGAAAATAAAGTAATCTACAATACGTTCTGATAAACAACGGCTCTGTCAATCAGTGCTCCACTATAGTATCTCCGTCTGGGGCAAATCTGGGAAAAGCCAATTTTCAGAGACGGGATACACCAGTTTTTATGTGGTTCAACTGTATTTTAGAGTGTATAAAAATAAAAATAAACTTAAAAGACTGCTTCATTGGACTAGTATTGCTGAGATAAAAGCTTTAGTACACATTGATGCTCCGGTAGATGGCGCATAAATATTTTTCGATCACATAACTGACAAATGAACGCTTCTATTAGGATACTGAGTTATGAAATGGGCTTATTTCATCAGTTAATGAATTTGCACCATTGTACCTGAAATAGTTTGTTACTCTGTCCAAAGATGAATGAACGTGAACGAAGCAAAAGGAATATGTAACAACCATCTATCAGCTGGCGTTCTGTTGTTTCTGCCTATCCTCATGGAAAAAAGGCGTGTCTTTATTTGGGCTTTAACAATTAATGAACTGTCGTTGGATTAGGATTTCTCTTGACCATATAGCCTTTCAATCGTCAAGCCTATAAGATTATCGGGGAGGAACCACGCATCCCCGCCCGGTTAATCCAGACAGACTCATACCTACGACAAAACAACGCCACCAGAATACCTACCAATATGGTGGATGATAAATTTAATGGTGTTTTATTTTCAAAACTCGGATTATAAGACCCTAAACTAAACTTAAACAAAAATGATGAAATTTGTTGCATCGAAATATTTGTTTGAAAAGTTGTGCAATGCGATGTGAATCACGCAACTCGCCAATTTATGTCGATCAAAAGTATTATTAAATACATATAGGTATTATCTGTATAATTAATATAATTATAATTATAAATGTGACTAAGACGAAGGTTATGGTGTTAGAAAGAGAATCGGTGTGTGATGTGAAAATAAATGATAAGAGTGTGGAGCAAGTAAATGATTTCGTATATTGGGGAGTCTGTATAAACGTGATGAAAAAATTGATGGAGATGTGGAGAGTAAATGCAGAAAATAAAGTGTATGGTGCTACACATTTGCAATTGTGACCAACCAGTTGATGTTCAAAAAGCTCGATTGGCTGTTCACAATGGTGTGCACAACGGTGCAGTGCGGTGCGGTGGTGTGTGTGTGTGGTGTGGTGGTGCCTACGTTTATGAATAGCAGTGAATGTTGGGTATGGCAAAAGATGCATGAAAATAGAATAAATAGTATAACCAGTTTGATTGCCGAAAAAATGGAAACCGATTTTTAATTTTTTTTTGGCAATCAAACCTGCTTGTCCATTACTGTATTTGCCGCCTTTAAGGAACAAGTTTTACTTTCACCTATTAGAGGATTATGTTTTTCCATATCACTTTGGCTCTGTTTGATCTCTTCCTAAGTGATCAGATCTAGAAGGATTTAACAACAGAGGTTAAGACGATATTCGTAAGGTGGCTGCCTAGGATTGAGCTACATGGTCTGCTAATGTGTTGATAATGGTTGTTATTTTTAACACAGTTTTACACTTTTACTATATTTTCAACCGACTTCAAAAAAAGGAGTACGTTCTCAATTCGACTGTATTTTTTATTTTTCTATGTGTTTTAGCTCAAAAATCTCTTCTAGATTAACCGAATTTGATGAATTTAATTTCCTGTCACTGTTATATACATATCAATATAGTAATAATAGTGGTATACGAATTTGTGTGTGGTTGGTACCACAACTAAAAAATGACTAAAAACATCCGACTTCCAAATAAAACAGAAAAAAGGGAAAAATAACTTTAATTTCCGAAGCGGTGGCAAAACAAGAAAATATAAAACCACAAACACCTACTTCCAAAATTAAAGTTATGTTTCACACTTTTGTGTTGTTTTTGGAAGCCTGTTGTTTTTCTGTAAAAGAGTTTTTTTTTAAAGGGTTTTGAAACATAAATTATTTTTTGTTGACGTATTGGCAAGTTAGGTATTATAAAGGGAAACAGACCAAAATTGCATCATTGTAAGCCTTGTTTACTTGAAATTACTGTGCAACAATTTCGCTATATTATAATAGTTACGTAAATCATCATAATATTTGTAGGTTACCAAAGATCTCGCAAATTATGTAACTGAATCATCATCACCGTCGTATTTCTCTTTTAGTCTTCATCTTAGTATTCACCCCCTTTCTAGGCATATCATTTTTCACACAACCCAGCCATCGTTTCTTCGGTCTGCTCATACACTTATATCTATCAACATTCATACTCAAAAGTTTCCTCAAGACACTTTCCTCATTTCTGCGCATCACATGTCCATACAAGGAAAAACGATTTGGACACAAATTTTCAGTCACCGTTACCACTTTCAAGCTTCGTATTCGTACTTAAGTTCGGCGCAGGGATAAGACCGCACGAATCAAATTGTGCGCCATTTTATCATGTCCCGTCTATCGGAGCAGAATCGAATGGCGCATGACACAATGGTGTCAGTATTAAATTATATTGTCAATTTACTGGCTAATGAAGCTAGTTTTTTTAAACATAGGTACGGTCTTATCCCCTCGCCGAAATTACCCCGTGATACTCTATTTTGTCATTACTTGTTATATTCACTCACATAACACCACACATTGCTCTTAGCTTTTTGTGGCCTAACATTCTGATCCATACAAGACAGTAGGTCTAACCATTGTTTAATAAATCTTCCTCTTGAGTTAAGGGGAATGCTGGCGTGTCAACGCCAAATTTACATTCAAATATGTACCTGAAATATTCATTCAAAAATGATCAACGGAGCAGTTACGTTTACATTAGGAAGGTTAAAAAATTGCGGAAAACTTTCATTTCAATTTAAGTGATAATATTTTTGTTATGTTCAGTTTTAGGTACTTCTATAGTATATATTTATGTTTGTAGTGACGCAAGCTGATACAATGGGAATTTCACTAACCTTCCTATTGGCATGGCTTTGTATAGTTATTTTACCTATCTCTGAGCAATCAAGTTCAGATGCAAGTTATGGAGAACAAGTCAAAGTCAAATCATTTATTTCAAATAGCCACATAAAAGGCACTTTTGAACGTCAAAATTTACAAAAAAATATAATTGATTCTAGATGCCCCTTCCAAAAGGTAGTTTCGTATGGAGAAGAATGGGTAAGAAACTCCACCGTTACTCTTTTAAAAATGTTTAACAATATTATGTATACATTAATTATATAATTATATGTGAAGACGACAAGATTATTGAACAATTTCTATCAGCTATAGAGACACCGTAAACCGTTAGCACGCGAATTAGCAAACGTAGGTTAGGTCGTTCTCGTGCTAGGTTGAGTGATGATCTACGTAGGCAAGGACCTGAGCTGGTAGCAACGAAGGATAATTGAATGCAACGATCGCTCATTTAAGGACACGGGGATAGACCATTCGCTTATTTTGTCAGTACCTAGATTAGCTTGCATGAATGTATCTGAGATAGTTTGTTACTATGCACTATGCACAATGTTTATGAACGTGGACGTGGCAAAGGACTTACCTAGAATACCTACTAGGTATGTAATGATCATTCAGGTGGCGTGCTGTAGTTTCTGCCTACCCTCTTGGGAAAAAAAGCGTGACATCATGTGCATTTTAACAATTAAAGAGTGGTTATTGGATTAAGCTTTCTCTTGTGCATATAATCTTTTAATGGTCAAACATATAAGATTACCGGGTATGAATCACGCAACGCACGCCCGGTTAATTCCGAGAGTGTCGGACCTAAGACAAACAAACGCCATACCACCAATGAGGTGCATGATACATTTAATGGTATATTATTTCATAACAGTTCTTAGTAGACGGGACTCAAGGGGGTCCAGAATCATGAACTATATCCATAGTATCAGAATGGGCGTCAATGTCTCTGCCATCCTGTATATAAAATTATTGTTTTTTTGTCAAAAACAAGTTTTGTTACCGCAAAATGGAAAATAAATGTTTAATTTTTTTTGGTAATCAAACCTATTTGATTGTTGATCTATGGACCACATTTGGGGAAGTGTGTCAAGTTTATTAGATCAGGACTTCCTGATCTAATAAACTTGACACAGTTCCCCACATTCACACATTAGCAGACCATGTAGCTCAATCCTAGACAGCCACCTTACGAATATCGTCCTAACCTCTGTTGTTATATAAGCATACAACAACAGAGGTTAGGAATAAAATAATGGTTGTTATTTTTAACACAGTTTTACACTTTGTGTAAGGGTTAAAATCCTATAAAATAGTACAAATTATAAATTATGACGTATTGGAAAGGTAGGTATAGAAATGGAAAAAGACCAAAATTGCATCATTGTGAGCCTTGTTTACTAGAAATTACTGCGCAACAATTTTACGATGATTGGAAGGAGTATTTTGACAAACGCTCATAGGAAAAAGGGATCTGGTATAAAACCATGCAGGGTCAGCCTTTTTGTGTGCCCTGGTTTATAAATAGTAATTTAAGTAGGAAACTGGTTGTAATAGCTCATAGACTCAGATTTGGACAAATTCCATGTAACAAGTTTACGTTCATGATGAAGAAAACTAACTCGCCTAATTGTTTCGAGTGTGGAGTTGTGGAAGACTTACATCACTTATTAATGGATTGTGTTAAATATGAGTCTCAAAGAAAATATCTATTTGAGGTCTTGAGGTTGAACCGACTTGATATGGGCGGGCATATTTCATAAAATTTTGTCTCAACCAAATGGTGATGATGCGAAGAGTCTGTTCAGGTTCATGGCCCAGATGTAATCTGTAGCAGTAAGTATGTATGTTTAGGGTACGATGGGACTGGCATACGCATTGCCGTCATAAAAGTCCCTAAAGGACAGAAGAAGAAAAAAAAAAAAAAGACGCAATATTGTATGAAATGTAATATTATAATATAACGAAATCTCACACTCAATCAAATTCACGTATTCGTTCAAACACAATTTATAGCTGTGATCGGAAGTGATAGTATCTGTTTTTTTTGGGTGAAACATTCATTGTAATAATGTAAGAAATTGTATTTAAGTATATCTGTTTGTTCAGTTCATCTTTAGGATATTAAAGTGACGCAATATTGTGATGATGAAATAACGTCGTTAGGTGGCTTAGTGAAGTTCCCACCTTCTATAAAGGCGTTACATAATCCAAACAGTTCACAGTCTTATGTAAGCAATCAAAGTGGGAACATCTCCTGATAATGTCGACTACTATTATTTTGTTTGGCTTCAGCCTGCTTTTATGCGCTGGAGTTGCGTTGCCAGTTGCGCGTGATTTAAATTCAAGGCAATCTCCGGGCAGTGATACAGTAGATACTGCAGTAATTAAAAGAACTATTAAGCTTGATGCTGTAACAGTTTTAACTCCTGAAGATAATAGTGTGCGGGATAAAGTACTAGTGAAAAGTTTAGTCAGTGATTCTGTAGTGGCGCCAAGTTTAACTGGCGATGGCGGTGTCAAAAGCCTGCAAAGAAACAAAAGAGCAGCGATTACTGGCAATGGATGCTCCAGAGGAATGCGGTGGATTGCTAATCAATGTGTAACGTTGAAAAAGTAAGTTATTTTAAAATTTTGTTTTAACAAATAACTTTTTACGAATTGTTGCTCATTCTTTTTGAAATTGTCAGGACATTGCTAAGTACAAAATACAAAAATACATTTTTTTTTTATTTAAACTTAGAACATTGTGTCATACATAAATTGAGGCAGCCCCAGTAAGTTACAAAAAGTACTTGTGTCGAGCTGTCTCGCTCTTCCCTTAAGTGGTAGCTTAACAATGATAAGGCTAATAATTATTATGCAAGTAAGTAAATAGAGAAGTATAAAGTAAAAATAAAATGAAATAAGTACCTAGTTTGTTTCATTTGCATTTTTGAGCTTTCAAAATTATGTTACGGGTCTCAGTATTATTAGAATTCTAATCATAACCTGATATAATTTATAAATATAAATATTGCATACTTTTTGATTTTGTATGAACTTTACTGAAAATATCTTTCGATTTTGTTTCCTTTAATTTCATCCTAACTGTTTGGTTGGTTTTAAATTGTCCCTACATTGATCAGAAAAAATATTGTTTTTCCACATACTTATTTACCTATTTAATCTTCACAGGTACAAGGAATTACGAGATAACGAAGAGGATAAATAAATGACATGCGACCTCTTGAACCTGCAGCACTCACGACAACATACATCTCATCAATTACGTTATTGATTTATTTAATTAGAGTGCCAATTAGGCCATACTCATACATTTAAAAATAGTTTAAAATATTTGGAAACAAAGCAAAAAAAAAATGGATTGTAGTTTATGATTTTATCATATGTAGGTACATATGAGTTTAAAGCATTTAAGATTCTACACTTAGTATTTTAAGTGAATTTTCAGAACACTAACATATTTAATGTATTATCTCTCTAAGTAATCTACTATTTTTTTATCGAATTATCGTAGTACTTAAGTGTGATCGACTAGTTAGTTGATTCATAAACGAAAAATCTACATATTTCGCTTGCCAGTGGGGTTGCTGTAAAGAATCGATTCTTCTTACTTTTTTTTCACACAATATATCTCGTCAATCCTAGTAAAAACAGTGAAATATTTGAAAACGCTGATTACTAAAGCATCGTATTCGCTGTAAACCAAAGTTGTCGCACATCATGTTTTCATGTTGCTGGAAACATGTTACACATAAACACTGCTTGCAGTGCTGCCAGTTACATGTTGCTAGCAACACGAATCCAAATTTACCATGAATTTATGGAATTTGCATACAATGGAGTAAATCGAGCCATCATAACAACACAGTCGAATTGTATACGTTTATGATGTCTCATTTGACTCGAAGTGAAGAAGTTTCGATTGTCTACACAAACTCCTTATTGTGCATTGGCAAGTCATTTCTCGGTTCCCACTAGTGTGTTCGTAGCTCGTCCTATTCACAAGTATTGAAGACATTGGACCAGATTTTTATGTTTATTTCGTGCTTGCTCCTCACTCTTTGCAACCCCGATGGTTCAATCTGATCACTCATTTTATTTAAAGGGATGGAGGCTCGTATTTGGAAACAGGCTTTTATATCCTGCATTCAAAATTGTAATAGCAATGGATTTATGAAAAGTTTTAATTACTTTTGTTTTAGGGTATAATTCCGACAGAGACTTCAGCCGCCTTCGGAATAATACCTTAAATATTTGTTGTCCAAAATTAAGAAGTTTTTTTTTCATTTTTAAAACTCGTATATCTAATGGAATTATAATGTTGTCTACATGAGATAAATGAGTGAGTTCAAATGCGTGCGTCCTTTTCGTTGGGAAAAATGTGAGATAATTTTGAAATATCGTTGTTGCAAAGTGTAATATTTAATGCAATCAATAAATGCGCAGATGAAAATAATTGTGCCCCAATGTAGGTGGGTTTTTTACATTTGCTTTAATTGCTCAAAAAGAACCTTGTGGAGAACAAAAAAAAAAATCTTTATATTTGTGCATTTTGTATAAAACAGTACGAAATAAATACTGAAATTTGTTTACAAAGCCGTCCTTATTTGCACTAAGATGAGATAAGAACACACGAACTGATTATTTTGATAAATGACGTGTGAATGACATAATTTATCTTAGTCTGTTTAATCGTAATACTCGTAATAGATAATGTAATTTGTGAAACATTATAACGTAGTCATTTTCATGAATGAAGTTATGCAGATATATTAGAAATGAATACAAATAATGTTCCCACTGCATGTTGCACCCTGCATAATTGCGTGTCTGCGAGACTTCTTTTGTGGAAAGATTTTTGTTACTTTCTTATTTTTATTTTTAGATATTAATTGTTTATTTGAGACTGATAATAAATTTATTGTAAAGTTTATTTTTTAACTTTGTTTTGATCAAGTAGAAGCTAAATTAACTAGAGAGTTGAGACTTTTTTATAATTTAGTTTTATACACTTTTTTTCGTTCGCTTCACCTATTTTTTTTTTAAATATTGTGACATTTAAGAAAAGAACATGGGTAGTAGAGTAGATAAATTGTTTATTGTTTTGGTATTTGTAGCATTTAATTTATCAGTATTAAGTAATATTAACTATATCTGTGATAAATACAATATAAGTGGTTATGTTCCTATTGCCTAATTATGATTATTATTTTCATGTAATATTTAGATTTGCAATTGAGCAAAGTAACACTAAGCGCATTACATTAAAACAATGTATTGTAGCTTTTCTTTTTAGGTTTAAAGTTTATCTATGTTGTGTTTTTTTTTTGTATTAATTTATCCGAAATGATTATGATTAATAAATTATTTTTTGAAGTATCTAAACGGACTTTTTGATGATATGATCTTAACATAGGAGTTTTTGGATCAGTTTTAATCTCAAGAGGGCCCTATATGATAATAACCACCCGGGAATACCAATATGGTGATAAAATTATTGGATGTGTTATTTCATAACCCTTCACAGTAATCGGGTTTACCATATTAAACCAAAGAAAACCAGCAAGGATGATGAAATATTGTTGCATCGAAACATTTGTTTCTCATAAGTTGTGCAATGTAGTTATGTAACTCACTGATTACTTCATTTGCTTGTGGCTAGCACCCCCACAAGTTGTAACGACCCAAACTCAATCGCCTTTAGAAAAATCGAGACAAAATAAGAATATGAGGAAAACGCGTGTTTTAATGCTATCTGTAAATCGCCTGCAACCAGTAAAAAGTAAAGGATTACTCAAATGGAGAACCACCAAGAAACTTCCGAGTTCCTCAGGGCAGTGCTTTCGGTCCGCTTCTATTCGCCTTATTAATTGTGAACGCTTACTAACTGCAAACGCTGAGTTTTTGCATTCCCATTTTATGTTTGCAGGTATTTCAATAGACGAAAACGTAATTATAATAAACCTGCTTGCTCGTCACGACAATAAACTAATCAACAGTACGTTCTGATAAACAACGTCTCTGTCAATCAGTGAAACAGTATGGTATCTCTGTCTGGGGCAGATCCGGGAAAGGCCAATTTTTATAGACGGGATACACCAGTCTTTATGTGGTTCATCTGTATTTTAGAGTAAATAAAAATAAAAATAAACTTAAAAGACTGCCCCATTGAAATAGTATTGCAGAGATGAATGCTTAAGTACATAATAAAGTAATTAATAAAGGATCACTTAGAACAAAATTAAAAATCTTTTTGCAGGATAGCAAACAGAACTAATTACATACAAATCACCATACATACAAAACCATAACAGTAAAGTATAATAATAATATAAACGTTTATTATCTCTACACAAATTATGTACTTACAGCTAATATACGAAAATAGTACACGAACAAGGAGCTAACTTTGTGAGAGACTGGTGCTTGAAGTAGGTTTATATAAAAACCTGCATTACAGGTCACCAGGGCCCTCCCGCGGCTAGATGCCTGTGATTTGGAGACCATCATAGCAATGCAGTAACTTAACTAAGGCTGGGTTAAGAAACAAACAACATAGAAATAAAAATAAAAAGTACAAAAAAATAAATAAATAAAAAATGTGAAAATACCAGATTGTGTTTGCAACTTGAGAAAGTGTATAAGAGAGTGTGAGAGTGAATGTGAAAGGTTGCTTGTGTGAGTGTGGTGCGAGTATGGTTGATGGTATGTAGAAGTAACAAAGGGGATGAGTAGTAGGTAGAGACAGTCTATCTGAGAGGGATCAACAAATTCTCAGTTCCCTGATAGTCAAGAGTTTTCAAATAAGTAGTGACTGAAATTTTACATTTGTTTTTAGTTTGAGGATATATATATTTAGGATGTTATTTAGCTTATTGTACAGGTAGGGTCCGAGAAAGAAGAAGAAATTACGTGAGTGTGCAGAACTGGAAGGTTGTGTTTGGCACACTCTGCCTTTTCGGCGCTTATCCCTATACAGATTCGGATCGTATTGTAACAAGGAGTGTTCTTTAAGCACCGTACGCAATACGAAGGTTTGCCTAACAGTGAGTACATCCCAGTTTTTAAATAGGTCTACAGTTGGGAATAGATAGGGAAGACTGGCCCCAACTTTGAGAATGGCACGCTGTGCCCTTTCAACTTCAATAAGGTGGGTCTTGGCGGCACCTCCCCAGGATGTTATGCAGTACTCTATTAAGGATTGGCATAAAGCATGATAAACCATTTTAATAACCCGCAGGTCCGCTGCGTGTCTAAGGGTTTTGAAGATGTAGATTAGTTTACGGAGCCGGGTTACAATAACTTTTATATGCGGTTTGAAGGTCATGAGTTGGTCTATAATGATACCAAGGTATTTTATATGATCGATTGTTTGGACAACGGGACAGGAGCACAAGGAGGTGATGACAGGAACACAAGCTAGGTGCACGGTTTCAATTGGTTGTTTCCTATCGAGAAGAGCCGGCAAGAAACTCCACGGTTACTCTTTTAAAAATAAGGGGCTTTTACAATGTTTCCAATTACAGTGTTGATAGGTATGGGAGGACAATGTAGGCCTGTCAAGAAGTAACATGTACTCAACAAAATATAAAAAGGTCCACAAATGTAGTCTACAAGTTAGGTCTATAAAGTTCTCACATTCACAAAATATAAAAGAATCTATATATAAATAAAAATAAAAGCCTATTTAGACTAAATGACATGATTGCCATTACTACTGAAACTAAATGACATGATTGCCATTACTACTGAATATACTGATCTATGAGCAAAAGTGACATATTTAGATTTGTTAACGTTAAGCGTCAGAACATTCGATCGGAGCCATTCGCAGACTTGGTTAAAACCCTTTTGAGCAGTGCCAAAAACCTCCTCCCAGCTCTGTCCACTGAAAAAGAGGGCAGTATCATCAGCAGAGGTAAAAAATTGGCCCTTGAGGAGCTGGAGTTAACAGAGGCTGTTGATATACACCAAGAACAACGTTGGGCCGAGTATACTGCCCTGTGGAACACCAAACTCGATACATGCCTCATCGCTTAGCCTACTGCCAATCCGAACTCTTTGTTTTCTGCCTGTAAGGTAGTCCTTCATCAATTTCAACGGAATACCTCTTACACCAAACCCCTCCAGCTTTATGAGTAGGTGCGGGATAGAGACTGTGTCGAAGGCTTTGCTAATTCAAGGAACACTGTCAATTTTTTTTTCCTTTGGTGTAGGTTTGTAATTATGGAGTGTAAGAGTTCGTGCACTGCATCATTGGTTGACTTTTTACTTCGAAAACCATATTGATTAGGTGAAAGGAGATTGTTAGTTTGTAATTTGTTAGTCGACAGTTTATAAGCCGTTCCAAGATCTTAGACAGAGCCGGTAAGATAGAGATAGGGCGGTATTTATCGACACAGTCTCTCTCCCCCCGTGGGCGCGTTCATTGAGGCTCCGACCAGCACGCCGGTTGAACGCGTCCCAAAGGGTCATGGCCATCCGGCTGGTCCGAGGATACCGCACGGTCTCCTGCGAGACGGCGAGCCTCCTTGCCGGATTGCCGCCATGGGATCTGGAGGCAAAAGTCCTCGCGCACATTTGGGAGTGGCGCGAGGAGGCGAAACGCCGGGGCGTTACTCCGCTGCCGCGAGAAATCGCGGCACAGCGGACAGAGCTCCGGCGGGATCTCATGGCGGCATGGAGAGTGCGACTGTCGCAACCCAGCGCTGGGCACGCCACAATTGCGGCGGTAAGTCCCCTCTTTGAGGAGTGGCTTGAGAGGCGCCACGGCATCCTCACCTTCCGCCTGACGCAGGTCCTCACCGGACATGGCTGTTTCGGGAGGTTCCTGTTTCGGATAAGGCGGGAGGAAACGCCCGGGTGTTGGCATTGTGTGGATCGACCGGAGGACACGGTGGAGCATACGGTGGAGGTCTGCCCAGCTTGGGTGGAGCACCGCCGTGTCCTCGTGGCGGCGATCGGCGGCGGCGATCTCTCGCGTCCGGCCCTGGTACAGGCCATGGTACGGAGCGAGAGGGAATGGGAAGCCGTCACCTCCTTCTGTGAAGCAGTAATGCTCGCGAAGGAGGAGGCGGAGCGCGTGAGGGTGCGGCAATCGTTGCGCCCTCACGACCCTAGTCGCCGCAGGAGGAGACACCCTGGGCGTCGGGAGTCGATAGCCGACTCCCGGCCACCGTAGGCGCGGGCCTGCGGACGGCGAGCAATGGGCAGCTCGCCGTCCGGCAAGGACCAGGCCCGGGTCGACGGCGCGTTGTGTTCCACGCGCGCCTCAAAGAGATGTCAGCATAATTGACGGGGTCCGACAGGGCCGATGCCTGCCGGGGTCGCGGATTGTTCGAAAGAGTTACCGTGGCCCTGGCGCACAGGCAACTGAAGGAACACGGGTGGGTTTTAGTCAGTAAGAGTCTGACACGCCCTTCCGCTCCGCCCAGAGCGGGAGAGGTCATTTGATGATTTCCCACCCAAAAAAAAAAAAAAAAAAGTCTCTCTCCCCCCCCCCTTGTGGATAGGTTTGATAAGAGCTAATTTAAATGCTCTAGGGAAAACACCTGTCGCCAATGCCAGTTTGCAAATGAGCGTAATAGGAGTAGTAAGAAAGTTAATGTACCTCTTTAAGATCTTACCGGATATCTGGTCAATTCCTACAGCACACTTCTCCCTCAAATTATTGATGAGGCAACAGACTTCTTCTTCATCAGGCGGGAGCATGACAAATGAATTGAGGGGTGGTTCAGCGTCATATGACATTGGCATATTCTGCGTTACTTTGTTAGTGTTCTCCGCAAGCTTTCTGCCCACGTTTGCGAAGAAGTTATTTACGCTATTAATATCCTTATCTTTGTTTACGGATGTGATGAGACAGGAAGAGTGGTCAACTGGTTTGGTTGAGCCACTTATATTTTTAATTGCATCCCATAGCTGCTTTTCATCACCCTTTGCATTTTCAATCTCTGTCTTGTCGAAGATTCGTTTTGCTTTTTTAACTATAGAGCTACAAAAATTTCGATAACGTTTATAGGATAGTTTTAGGATCTCATTTTCAGGATCGCGTTTGACTTTTTTATATAGATTATCCCTGTTCCTCATGCAACGAAGCAACCCGTTGGTGATCCACGGTTTGCTGATCCGTTGTCTTTTGGGATGTTTTATCAGACTAGAGTTATTATTTATAGCAGTGGAAAGGTAGGACACCAGTAGGTCGGATGCGGTATTCGCATCACTACTTTCAAGAATGGGCTGAAAGGTAGTATTCTGAATAGTGTCTTTGAGAGATTTAAAGTTAATTGAATAGGCCGTTTTACTGCAGTAATCCGGGCGAGCCCGCAGGTCCTAACTAATGGCAACAGTTTCGTGATCTGTAATTGATGACTCGAATATGAAACAGTTAGCATCTAATTTTGTTTTTACCATTATGTGGTCCAGGCACGTACATCCATGCGTCAGTGCGGTATGACCTGGGAGCATACAGTGACTTGCTAAGACGTTTAGGTATTCCTGCGAACGCTTGTCTGGACTGTTAGGTGCTATATCGATATTTATATCGCCGCAGAGAACAATATTTTTAAACCTAATCAATTTTGTGAGAAGAGAGTCTATTGATCTAATGAAATTATTCGTGTTGGCTTGGCTCGGGGGGCGGTAGATTCCGATAATACAAGTTTCAGAATTTATTTTAAGCAGAAGACAGTTGGCGTCACTAATCTCTGGTTCTTCGACAGTTACTGCAAGGTTCTTGTTATAGTAGATAACTACTGCATCATTTTGGGTTCTATGAGAAGTCGTTGATGCATAATTATAGTTATCGAGATTAGGTATGCTACGAGCTGAAGAAAGCCAACACTCGGAGAAGACTAATATGTCCCAGGATATTTTTGATCTATGAAGAAGGGTGGTCAAATTAGGCATGTTACAGGTAACGCTACGGATGTTTTGAGACAAGAGATTCAGGGTGCAATTACTTGTTGAAATATATTTTTTTATATCGTCATGTCGCATGAGATTGATTTAACTATTTGAAGTGAATCAAGATCTGAGTGAAGAGTCTCAATACTTTGCATTTTTCAAGGAAAATGCAACTTGAGTATCACGCGACTTGCGTGACCTACATTTACGGAAATAATTAAAGTTTAAACTCAAAATTGTTAAAGAAGTCGTTAGGGTTCATTATTATGAAAAAGAGTGCCTCTCGCCATCAAACGTAAAAGTTTGGCGAGTTTAGAATTAAGTAACCCCTCTGTATTATAATTTCTTTAAATAAATACAAAAAAAAAAACATTGTCTTACCGGCAGACGGCTCCTCAATGTTTTCCGATCACATAACTGACAAATGAACGCTTATATTGGTACACTGAGTTTTAAAATGGGCTTTTTTATCAGTTAATGAATTTTCACCAATGTGCCTGCGATAGTTTGTTTCTATGTCCACAGATGTATGAACGTGGACGAAGCAAAAGGAGTATGTCACAATGATCGTTCAGCTGGCGTTCTGTTGTTTCTGCCTATCCCTATGGAAAAAAGGCGTGACTTTATTTATGCTTTATCAATTATTAATGAACTGTATTTGGATTAGGCTTTCTCTTGAGCATTTAAATCGTCAAGCATATAAGATTATTGGGGACGAATCACGCATCGCCCGCCCGGTTAATCCAGAGAGTGTCGTACCTACGACAAAACAACGCCACCAGAATACCTACCGATATGGTGGGTGATAAATTTAATGGTGTTTTATTTCATAACAGATTTCAATACTCGGATTACAAGACCCTAAACTAAACTTAAACAAAAATGATGAAATTTGTTGCATCGAAATATTTGTTTGAAAAGTTGTGCAATGCGATGTGAATCACGCAAAAGTATTATTAAATATAAGTATTATCTGTAGAATTAATATAATTATGAACATAAATGTGAATAAGACGAAGGTTATGGTGTTAGAAAGAGAAGAGGATGAATCGGTGTGTGATGTGAAAATAAATGATAAGAGTGTGGAGCATGTAAATGATTTCGTTTATTGGGGAGTCTGTTTAAACGTGATGAAAAAATTGATGGAGATGTGGAGAGTAAATGCAGAAAATAAAGTGTATGGTGCTACACATTTGCAATTATGACCAACCAGTTGAGGTTCAAAAAGCTCGATTGGCTGTTCATAATGGTGTGCACAACGGTGCAGTGCGGTGCGGTGGTGTGTGTGTGTGTGTGTGTGTGGTGTGTGTGGTGTGGTGGTGCCTACGCTTATGAATAGCAGTGAATATTGGGTATGGCAAAATAAGCATGAAAATAGAATAAATAGTATAACCAGTTTGGTTGCCGAAAAAATGGAAACCGATTTTTAATTTTTTTTTGGCAATCAAACCTGCTTGTCCATTATTGTATTTGCCGCATTTAAGGAACTATGACAAGTTTTACTTTCACCTATTAGAGGATTATGTTTTTCCATATCACTTTGGCTCTGTTTGATCTCTTCCTAAGTAATCAGATCTAGAAGGATTTAACAACAGAGGTTAAGACGATATTCGTAAGGTGGCTGCCTAGGATTGAGGTACATGGTCTGCTAATGTGTTGATAATGGTTGTTATTTTTAACACAGTTTTACACTTTTACTATATTTTCAACCGACTTCAAAAAAGGAGTACGTTCTTAATTCGACTGTATTTTTTATTTTTCTATGTGTTTTAGCTCAAAAATCTCTTCTAGATTAACCGAATTTGATGAATTTAATTTACTGTCACTGTTATATACATATCAATATAGTAATAATAGTGGTATACGAATTTGTGTGGGGTTGGCACCAAAACTAAAAAATGAAAAATAAAAACGTTTTTACAAAAAAAAAAAAAACATCCGACTTCCAAATAAAACAGAAAAAAGGGAAAAATAACTTTAATTTCGGAAGCGGTGGCAAAAAACGAAAATATAACACCACAAACACCTACTTCCAAAATTAAAGTTATTTTTCACATTTTTGTGTTGTTTTTGGAAGCCTGTTGTTTTTCTGTAAAAGAGTTTTTTTTTAAAGGGTTTTGAAACATAAATTATTTTTTGTTGACGTATTGGCCAGTTAGGTATTGTAAAGGGAAACAGACCAAAATTGCATCATTGTAAGCCTTGTTTACTTGAGATTACTGTGCAACAATTTCGCAATACTAAAATAGTTACATAAATCACCATAATAATTCTATTAGGTTACCAAAGATCTCGCAAATTATGTAACTGAATCATCATCACCGTCGTACTTCTCTTTTAGTCGTCATCTTAGTGTTCACCCCCTTTCTAGGCATATCATTTTTCACACAGCCCATCCATCGTTTCTTTGGTCTACTCATACACTTATATATATCAATATTCATACTCAAAAGTTTCCTCAAGACACTTTCTTCATTTCTGCGCATCACATGTCCATACAAGGAAAAACGATTTGCACTCAAATTTTCAGTCACCGTTACCACTTTCAAACTTCGTATTAAGGTATGTTGGAGTTAGTTCGGCGCAGGGATAAGACCGCACGAATCAAATTGTGCGCCATTTTATCATGTCCCGTCTATCGGAGCAGAATAGAATGTTGGCAGTATTAAATTGTATTGTTAATTTACTGGCTAATTTAGCTAGTTTTTTTATTCGTAGGTACGGTCTTATCCCCTCGCCGAAATTACCCCGTCATACTCTATTTTGTCATTACTTATTATATTCACTCACATAATACCACACATTCCTCTTAGCCTTTTGTGGCCTAACATTTTGATCCATACAAGACAGTAGGTCTAACCATTGTTTTATAAATCTTCCTCTTGAGTTAAGGGGAATGCTGGCGTGTCAACGCCAAATTTACATTCAAATATGTACCTGAAATATTCATTCAAAAATGATCAACGGAGCAGTTACGTTTACGTTACGTAGGTTAAAAAATTGCGGAAAACTTGCATTTCAATTTCAGTGATAATATTTTTGTTATGTTCAGTTTTAGGTACTTCTATAGCATATATTTATGTTTGTAGTGACGCAAGCTGATACAATGAGAATTTCACTAACCTTCCTATTGGCATGGCTTTTTATAGTTATTTTACCTATCTCTGAGCAATCAAGTTCAGATGCAAGTTATGGAGAACAAGTCAAAGTCAAATCATTTATTTCACATAGCCACATAAAAGGCACTTTTGAACGTCAAAATTTACAAAAAATATAATTGATTCTAGATGCCCCTTCCAAAAGGTAGTTTCGTATGGAGAAGAATGGGTAAGAAACTCCACCGTTACTCTTTTAAAAATGTTTAACAATATTATGTATACATTAATTATATAATTATATGTGAAGACGACAAGATTATTGAACAATTTCTATCAGCTATAGAGACACCGTAAACCGTTAGCACGCGAATTAGCAAACGTAGGTTAGGTCGTTCTCGTGCTAGGTTGAGTGATGATCTACGTAGGCAAGGACCTGAGCTGGTAGCAACGAAGGATAATTGAATGCAACGATCGCTCATTTAAGGACACGGGGATAGACCATTCGCTTATTTTGTCAGTACCTAGATTAGCTTGCATGAATGTATCTGAGATAGTTTGTTACTATGCACTATGCACAATGTTTATGAACGTGGACGTGGCAAAGGACTTACCTAGAATACCTACTAGGTATGTAATGATCATTCAGGTGGCGTGCTGTAGTTTCTGCCTACCCTCTTGGGAAAAAAAGCGTGACATCATGTGCATTTTAACAATTAAAGAGTGGTTATTGGATTAAGCTTTCTCTTGTGCATATAATCTTTTAATGGTCAAACATATAAGATTACCGGGTATGAATCACGCAACGCACGCCCGGTTAATTCCGAGAGTGTCGGACCTAAGACAAACAAACGCCATACCACCAATGAGGTGCATGATACATTTAATGGTATATTATTTCATAACAGTTCTTAGTAGATGGGACTCAAGGGGGTCCAGAATCATGAACTGTATCCATAGTATCAGGATGGGCGTCAAGGTCTCTGCCATCCTGTATATAAAATTATTGTTTTTTTGTCAAAAACAAGTTTTGTTACCGCAAAATGGAAAATAAATGTTTAATTTTTTTTGGTAATCAAACCTATTTGATTGTTGATCTATGGACCACATTTGGGGAACTGTGTCAAGTTTATTAGATCAGGACTTCCTGATCTAATAAACTTGACACAGTTCCCCACATTCACACATTAGCAGACCATGTAGCTCAATCCTAGACAGCCATCTTACGAATATCGTTCTAACCTCTGTTGTTATATACTTATACAACAACAGAGGTTAGGACGATATTCGTAATCAAACCTATTTGATTGTTGATCTATGGACCACATTTGGGGAACTGTGTCAAGTTTATTAGATCAGGACTTCCTGATCTAATAAACTTGACACAGCTCCCCACATTCACACATTAGCAGACCATGTAGCTCAATCCTAGACAGCCACCTTACGAATATCGTCCTAACCTCTGTTGTTATATACTTATATAACCACAGAGGTTAGGACGATATTCGTAATCAAACCTATTTGATTGTTGATCTATGGACCACATTTGGGGAACTGTGTCAAGTTTATTAGATCAGGACTTCCTGATCTAATAAACTTGACACAGTTCCCCACATTCACACTTTAGCAGACCATGTAGCTCAATCCTAGACAGCCACCTTACGAATATCGTCCTAACCTCTGTTGTTATATAAGTATATAACAACAGAGGTTAGGAATAAAATAATGGTTGTTATTTTTAACACAGTTTTACACTTTGTCTAAGGGTTAAAATCCTATAAAATAATACAAATTATAAATAATGACGTATTGGCAAGGTAGGTATAGAAATGGAAAAAGACCAAAATTGCATCATTGTGAGCCTTGTTTACTGGAAATTACTGCGCAACAATTATACGATGATTGGAAGGAGTATTTTGACAAACGCTCATAGGAAAAAGGGATCTGGTATAAAACCATGCAGGGTCAGCCTTTTTGTGTGCCCTGGTTTATAAATAGTAATTTAAGTAGGAAACTGGTTGTAATAGCTCATAGACTCAGATTTGGACACATTCCATGTAACAAGTTTACGTTCATGATGAAGAAAACTAACTCGCCTAATTGTTTGGAGTGTGGAGTTGTGGAAGACTTACATCACTTATTAATGGATTGTGTTAAATATGAGTCTCAAAGAAAATATCTGTTTGAGGTCTTGAGGTTGAACCGACTTGATATGGGCGGCATATTTCATAAAATTTTGTCTCAACCAAATGGTGATGATGCGAAGAGTCTGTTCAGGTTCATGGCCCAGATGTAATCTGTAGCAGTAAGTATGTATGTTTAGGGTACGATGGGACTGGCATACGCATTGCCGTCTTATAAGTCCCTAATTAAAAGAAGAAAAAAAAAAACGCAATATTGTATGAAATGTAATATTACGAGTATAATATAACGAAATCTCACACTCAATCAAACTCACGTATTCGTTCAAACACAATTTATAGTTGTGATCGGAAGTGATAGTATCTGTTTTTTTTGGGTGAAACATTCATTGTAATAATGTAAGAAATTGTATTTAAGTATATCTGTTTGTTCAGTTCATCTTTAGGATATTAAAGTGACGCAATATTGTGATGATGAAATAACGTCTTTAGGTGGCTTAGTGAAATTCCCACCTTCTATATAGGCGTTGCATAATCCAAACAGTTCACAGTCTTATGTAAGCAATCAAAGTGGGAACATCTCCTGATAATGGCGACTACTATTATTTTGTTTGGCTTCAGCCTGCTTTTATGCGCTGGAGTTGCGTTGCCAGTTGCGCGTGATTTAAATTCAAGGCAATCTCCGGGCAGTGACACAGTAGATACTGTAGTAATTAAAAGAACTATTAAGCTTGATGCTGTAACAGTTTTAACTCCTGAAGATAATAGTGTGCGGGATAAAGTACTAGTGAAAAGTTTAGTCAGTGATTGTGTAGTGGCGCCAAGTTTAACTGGCGATGGCGGTGTCAAAAGCCTGCAAAGAAACAAAAGAGCAGCGATTACTGGCAATGGATGCTCCAGAGGAATGCGGTGGATTGCTAATCAATGTGTAACGTTGAAAAAGTAAGTTCTTTTAAAATTTTGTTTTAACAAATAACTTTTTACGAATTGTTGCTCATTCTTTTTGAAATTGTCAGTACATTGCTAAGTACAAAATACAAAAATATTTATTTAAACTTAAAACATTGTGTCATACATAAATTGAGGCAGCCCCAGTAAGTTACAAAAAGTACTTGTGTCGGAGCTGTCTCGCTCTTCCCTTAAGTGGTAGCTTAACAATGATAAGGCTAATAATTATTATGCAAGTAAGTAAATAGAGAAGTATAAAGTAAAAATAAAATGAAATAAGTACCTAGTTTGTTTCATTTGCATTTTTGAGCTTTCAAAATTATGTTACGGGTCTCAGTATTATTAGAATTCTAACCATAACCTGATATAATTTATAAACATAAATATTGCATACTTTTTGATTTTGTATGAACTTTACTGAAAATATCTTTCGATTTTGTTTCCTTTAATTTCATCCTTACTGTTTGGTTGGTTTTAAATTGTCCCTACATTGATCAGAAAAAATATTGTTTTTCCACATACTTATTTACCTATTTAATCTTCACAGGTACAAGGAATTACGAGATAACGAAGAGGATAAATAAATGACATGCGACCTCTTGAACCTGCAGCACTCACGACAACATACATCTCATCAATTACGTTATTGATTTATTTAATTAGAGTGCCAAGTAAGCCATACTCATACATTTAAAAATAGTTTAAAATATTTGGAAACAAAGCAAAAAAAAAATGGATTGTAGTTTATGATTTTATCATATGTAGGTACATATGAGTTTAAAGTATTTAAGATTCTACACTTAGTATTTTAAGTGAACTTTCAGAACACTAACATATTTAATGTATTATCTCTCTAAGTAATATACTAATTTTTTATCGAATTACCGTAGTACTTAATTAGATCGACTAGTTAGTTGATTCATAAACGAAAAATCTACATATTTCGCTTGCCAGTGGGGTTGCTGTAAAGAATCGATTCTTCTTACTTTTTTTCACACAATATATCTCATCAATCCTAGTAAAAACAGTGAAATATTCGAGAACGCTGATTGCTAAAGCATCGTATTCGCTGTAAACCAAAGTTGTCGCACATCATGTTTTCATGTTGCTTGAAACATGTTACACATAAACACTGCTTGCAGTGCTCCCAGTTACATGTTGCTAGCAACATGAATCCAAATTTACCATGAATTTGCATACAATGGAGTAAATCGAGCCATCATAACAACACAGTCGAATTGTATACGTTTATGATGTCTCATTTGACTCGAAGTCATTACTTTATTTTCTTTTAATTGAAGTTTGAAGAAGTTTCGATTGTCTACACAAACTCCTTATTGTGCATTGGCAAGTTATTTCTCGGTTCCCACTAGTGTGTTCGTAGCTCGTCCTATTCAAAAGTATTGAAGACATTGGACCAGTTTTTTATGTTTATTTCGTGCTTGCTCCTCACTCTTTGCAACTCCGATGGTTCAATCTGATCACTCATTTTATTCAAAGGGATGGAGGCTCGTATTTGGAAACAGGCTTTTATATCCTGCATTCAAAATTGTAATAGCAATGGATTTATGAAAAGTTTTAATTACTTTTGTTTTAGGGTATAATTCCGACAGAGACTTCAGCCGCCCTCGAAATAATACCTTAAATATTTGTTGTCCAAAATTAAGAAGTTTTTTTTTCATTTTTAAAACTCGTATATCTAATGGAATTATAATGTTGTCTACACGAGATAAATGAGTGAGTTCAAATGCGTGCGTCCTTTTCGTTGAGAAAAATGTGAGATAATTTTGAAATATCGTTGTTGCAAAGTGTCATGTTTATTGCAATCAATAAATGCGCAGATGAAAATAATTGTGCCCCAATGTAGGTGGGTTTATTAACATTTGCTTTAATTGCTCAAAAAGAACCTTGTGGTGCCACACATCCAAGAACAAAAAAAAATAATCTTTATATTTGTGCATTTTGTCTAAAACAGTACGAAATAAATACTGAAAGTTGTTTAGAAAGCCGTCCTTATTTGCATTATGATGAGATAAGAACACACGAACTGATTATTTTGATAAATGACGTGTGAATGACATAATTTATCTTAGTCTGTTTAATCGTAATACTCGTAATAGATAATGTAATTTGTGAAACATTATAACGTAGTTATTTTCATGAATGAAGTTATGCAGATATATTAGAAATGAATACAAATAATGTTCCCACTGCATGTTGCACCCTGCATGATTGCGTGTCTGCGAGACTTCTTTTGTGGAAAGATTTTTGTTACTTTCTTATTTTTATTTTTAGATATTAATTGTTTATTTGAGACTGATAATAAATTTATTGTAAAGTTTATTTTTTAACTTTGTTTTGATCAAGTAGAAGCTAAATTAACTAGAGAGTTGAGACTTTTTTATAATTTAGTTTTATACACTTTTTTTCGTTCGCTTCACCTATTTTTTTTTAAATATTGTGACATTTAAGAAAAGAACATGGGTAGTAGAGTAGATAAATTGTTTATTGTTTTGGTATTTGTAGCATTTAATTTATCAGTATTAAGTAATATTAACTATATCTGTGATAAATACAATATAAGTGGTTATGTTCCTATTGCCTAATTATGATTATTATTTTCATGTAATACACTCGAGAGCAATGAATCCGGGTCACTTAAAGAATCCAAAAAATCTCGGAAACTAAAAATGCTAGGTTAATGCAATAAATTGTATTTAATAGACAATGTAATACTCCTTAAATGAAGGTATTAAAACTTCTTAGTTATTGTAAAGTTATATCATAAAAAAATCAAATTTGAAAAAGGGCCACTTTCGAAGATGGAACTACGAAATTACAGCATTTGGTTTTGCTTTTGTTTGTAATCTGTCATTTATGTGGGTACATAAACCATGTTGATAGTGCTCTATATTCATTATTCAAGCTGAAATTATGTCGCTTACGCCTGAAGAATGCACCAGAATACTTACAATGCTGGAAACCGGCCGGAGTCAGCGCGATACAGCCAGGACTGTCGGTGTGTCGCTGTCAACAGTACAAAGAGTTCTCCGACGTTACGAAGAAACTGGTTCTAACTTACGCAGACCAGGAACGGGCAGAACCAGGTGTACCACAGCACGAGAAGACCGATACTTGGTGAACACCATGCTTCGAAATCGCTTTCTCACAGGAACTGAACTCACAAATCAGTTTCGACGCCTCGGAGGAAGTAACCCAAGTGCATGGACAGTAAGACGTCGGCTTGCTCAATCTAACTTAAAACCCCTTAGACCTGCAAATGGCCCTAAACTGGAGCGTGGGCATCGTATTTCAAGACTAAGATATGCCCAGAGCCACGTAAATTGGAGTATTGAAGATTGGTCAAAAGTTATGTTCTCCGACGAATCAAAATTTATGCTCTACAAGCACGATGGAAGACACAGAGTGTATCGAAGACCAGGGGAAAGATTCAAGCAAGCATGCATCGAAGAAAAAGTAGCCTACGGTGGTGGGTCTGTACTTGTGTGGGCCGGAATTTCTTCTGAAAGTCGCACAGAGCTGGTGATCATAGAAAACGGCTCTTTAACTAGCGTAAGATATGTGGAAGAAATCCTCAATGATCACGTTGGTCCATTTATGGTCAATTTAGGTGAGGATGCTATATTTATGCATGACAATGCCCGACCTCATACAGGTAGGATTGTGAATGACTACCTTCAAGAGATGAACATTACTCGTATGGAGTGGCCAGCGCGCAGCCCGGATATCAACCCGATCGAGCATGCTTGGGACGAGCTAGGCAGATGCGTAAAACAACGAAACCCTCCCCCAATCACGCTTCGTGAGCTCAAAATTGCTCTCACAGAGGAATGGGAGAATATTCCCCAAAATCGTATAAGGAACTTGGTGTACAGCATGCCAAACCGCGTAAACGCAGTAATGGAAGCACGAGGAGGCAATACGAAGTATTAAAATTCAAGAAAATCGTAATAAAGTTCAAAAATTTCATGTTTCCTATTTTTGTTTTAAGGAGAGATCAGCAGTTTTTTTCTTTATGTAATTTTGTGTTAATAAAATGTATGGTGACTCATATTTTTTTTACTTTCATTTAAGGAGTATTACATTGTCTATTAAATACAATTTATTGCATTAACCTATCATTTTTAGTTTCCGAGATTTTTAACATTCTTTAAGTGACCCGGATTCATTGCTCTCGAGTGTATTTAGATTTGCAATTGAGCAAAGTAACACTAAGCGCATTACATTAAAACAATGTATTGTAGCTTTTCTTTTTAGGTTTAAAGTTTATCTATGTTGTGTTTTTTTTTTGTATTAATTTATCCGAAATGATTATGATTAATAAATTATTTTTTGAAGTATCTAAACGGACTTTTTGATGATATGATCTTAACATAGGAGTTTTTGGATCAGTTTTAATCTCAAGAGGGCCCTATATGATAATACCCACCCGGGAATACCAATATGGTGATAAAATTATTGGATGTGTTATTTCATAACCCTTCACAGTAATCGGGTTTACCATATTAAACCAAAGAAAACCAGCAAGGATGATGAAATATTGTTGCATCGAAACATTTGTTTCTCATAAGTTGTGCAATGTAGTTATGTAACTCACTGATTACTTCATTTGCTTGTGGCTAGCACCCCCACAAGTTGTAACGACCCAAACTCAATCGCCTTTAGAAAAATCGAGACAAAATAAGAATATGAGGAAAACGCGTGTTTTAATGCTATCTGTAAATCGCCTGCAACCAGTAAAAAGTAAAGGATTACTCAAATGGAGAACCACCAATAAACTTCCGAGTTCCTCAGGGCAGTGCTTTCGGTCCGCTTCTATTCGCCTTATTAATTGTGAACGCTTACTAACTGCAAACGCTGAGTTTTTGCATTCCCATTTTATGTTTGCAGGTATTTCAATAGACGAAAACGTAATTATAATAAACCTGCTTGCTCGTCACGACAATAAACTAATCAACAGTACGTTCTGATAAACAACGTCTCTGTCAATCAGTGAAACAGTATGGTATCTCTGTCTGGGGCAGATCCGGGAAAGGCCAATTTTTATAGACGGGATACACCAGTCTTTATGTGGTTCATCTGTATTTTAGAGTAAATAAAAATAAAACTAAACTTAAAAGACTGCCCCATTGAAATAGTATTGCAGAGATGAATGCTTAAGTACATAATAAAGTAATTAATAAAGGATCACTTAGAACAAAATTAAAAATCTTTTTGCAGGATAGCAAACAGAACTAATTACATACAAATCACCATACATACAAAACCATAACAGTAAAGTATAATAATAATATAAATGTTTATTATCTCTACACAAATTATGTACTTACAGCTAATATACGAAAATAGTACACGAACAAGGAGCTAACTTTGTGAGAGACTGGTGCCTGAAGTAGGTTTATATAAAAACCTGCATTACAGGTCACCAGGGCCCTCCCGCGGCTAGATGCCTGTGATTTGGAGACCATCATAGCAATGCAGTAACTTAACTGAGGCTGGGTTAAGAAACAAACAACATAGAAATAAAAATAAAAAGTACAAAAAAATAAATAAATAAAAAATGTGAAAATACCAGATTGTGTTTGCAACTTGAGAAAGTGTATAAGAGAGTGTGAGAGTGAATGTGAAAGGTTGCTTGTGTGAGTGTGGTGCGAGTATGGTTGATGGTACGTAGAAGTAACAAAGGGGATGAGTAGTAGGTAGAGACAGTCTATCTGAGAGGGATCAACAAATTCTCAGTTCCCTGATAGTCAAGAGTTTTCAAATAAGTAGTGACTGAAATTTTACATTTGTTTTTAGTTTGAGGATATATATATTTAGGATGTTATTTAGCTTATTGTACAGGTAGGGTCCGAGAAAGAAGAAGAAATTACGTGAGTGTGCAGAACTGGAAGGTTGTGTTTGGCACACTCTGCCTTTTCGGCGCTTATCCCTATACAGATTCGGATCGTATTGTAACAAGGAGTGTTCTTTAAGCACCGTACGCAATACGAAGGTTTGCCTAACAGTGAGTACATCCCAGTTTTTAAATAGGTCTACAGTTGGGAATAGATAGGGAAGACTGGCCCCAACTTTGAGAATGGCACGCTGTGCCCTTTCAACTTCAATAAGGTGGGTCTTTGCGGCACCTCCCCAGGATGTTATGCAGTACTCTATTAAGGATTGGCATAAAGCATGATAAACCATTTTAATAACCCGCAGGTCCGCTGCGTGTCTAAGGGTTTTGAAGATGTAGATTAGTTTACGGAGCCGGGTTACAAGAACTTTTATATGCGGTTTGAAGGTCATGAGTTGGTCTATAATGATACCAAGGTATTTTATATGATCGATTGTTTGGACAACGGGACAGGAGCACAAGGAGGTGATGACAGGAACACAAGCTAGGTGCACGGTTTCAATTGGTTGTTTCCTATCGAGAAGAGCCGGCAAGAAACTCCACGGTTACTCTTTTAAAAATAAGGGGCTTTTACAATGTTTCCAATTACAGTGTTGATAGGTATGGGAGGACAATGTAGGCCTGTCAAGAAGTAACATGTACTCAACAAAATATAAAAAGGTCCACAAATGTAGTCTACAAGTTAGGTCTATAAAGTTCTCACATTCACAAAATATAAAAGAATCTATATATAAATAAAAATAAAAGCCTATTTAGACTAAATGAAATGATTGCCATTACTACTGAATCTACTAATCTATGAGCAAAAGTGACATATTTAGATTTGTTAACGTTAAGCGTCAGAACATTCGATCGGAGCCATTCGCAGACTTGGTTAAAACCCTTTTGAGCAGTGCCAAAAACCTCCACCCAGCTCTGTCCACTGAAAAAGAGGGCAGTATCATCAGCAGAGGTAAAAAATTTGCCCTTGAGGAGCTGGAGTTGGCAGAGGCTGTTGATATACACCAAGAACAACGTTGGGCCGAGTATACTGCCCTGTGGAACACCAAACTCGATACATGCCTCATCGCTTAGCCTACTGCTAATCCGAACTCTTTGTTTTCTGCCTGTAAGGTAGTCCTTCATCAATTTCAACGGAATACCTCTTACACCAAACCCCTCCAGCTTTATGAGTAGGTGCGGGATAGAGACTGTGTCGAAGGCTTTGCTTATTCAAGGAACACTGTCATTTTTTTTTTCCTTTGGTGTAGGTTTGTAATTATGGAGTGTAAGAGTTCGTGCACTGCATCATTGGTTGACATTTTACTTCGAAAACCATATTGATTAGGTGAAAGGAGATTGTTAGTTTCTAAGTAATTTGTTAGTCGACAGTTTATAAGCCGTTCCAAGATCTTAGACAGAGCCGGTAAGATAGAGATAGGGCGGTATTTATCGACACAGTCTCTCTCCCCCCCCTTGTGGATAGGTTTGATAAGAGCTAATTTAAATGCTCTAGGGATAACACCTGTCGCCAATGCCAGTTTGCAAATGTGCGTAATAGGAGTAGTAAGAAAGTTAATGTACCTCTTTAAGATCTTACCGGATATCTGGTCAATTCCTACAGCACACTTCTCCCTCAAATTATTGATGAGGCAACATACTTCTTCTTCATCAGGCGGGAGCATGATAAATGAATTGAGGGGTGGTTCAGCGTCATATGACATTGGCATATTCTGCGTTACTTTGTTAGTGTTCTCCGCAAGCTTTCTGCCCACGTTCGCGAAGAAGTTATTTACGCTATTAATATCCTTATCTTTGTTTACGGATGTGATGAGACAGGAAGAGTGGTCAACTGGTTTGGTTGAGCCACTTATATTTTTAATCGCATCCCATAGCTGCTTTTCATCACCCTTTGCATTTTCAATCTCTGTCTTATCGAAGATTCGTTTTGCTTTTTTAACTATAGAGCTACAAAAATTTCGATAACGTTTATAGGATAGTTTTAGGATCTCATTTTCAGGATCGCGTTTGACTTTTTTATATAGATTATCCCTGTTCCTCATGCAACGAAGCAACCCGTTGGTGATCCACGGTTTGCTGATCCGTTGTCTTTTGGGATGTTTTATCAGACTAGAGTTATTATTTATAGCAGTGGAAAGGTAGGACACCAGTAGGTCGGATGCGGTATTCGCATCACTACTTTCAAGAATGGGCTGAAAGGTAGTATTCTGAATAGTGTCTTTGAGAGATTTAAAGTTAATTGAATAGGCCGTTTTACTGCAGTAATCCGGGCGAGCCCGCAGGTCCTAACTAATGGCAACAGTTTCGTGATCTGTAATTGATGACTCGAATATGAAACAATTAGCATCTAATTTTGTTTTTACCATTATGTGGTCCAGGCACGTACATCCATGCGTCAGTGCGGTATGACCTGGGAGCATACAGTGACTTGCTAAGACGTTTAGGTATTCCTGCGAACGCTTGTCTGGACTGTTAGGTGCTATATCGATATTTATATCGCCGCAGAGAACAATTTTTTTAAACCTAATCAATTTTGTGAGAAGAGAGTCTATTGATCTAATGAAATTATTCGTGTTGGCTTGGCTCGGGGGGCGGTAGATTCCGATAATACAAGTTTCAGAATTTATTTTAAGCAAAAGACAGTTGGCGTCACTAATCTCTGGTTCTTCGACAGTTACTGCAAGGTTCTTGTTATAGTAGATAACTACTGCATCATTTTGGGTTCTATGAGAAGTCGTTGATGCATAATTATAGTTATCGAGATTAGGTATGCTACGAGCTGAAGAAAGCCAACACTCGGAGAAGACTAATATGTCCCAGGATATTTTTGATCTATGAAGAAGGGTGGTCAAATTAGGCATGTTACAGTTAACGCTACGGATGTTTTGAGACAAGAGATTCAGGGTGCAATTACTTGTTGAAATATATTTTTTTTATATCGTCTATGTCGCATGAGATTGATTTAACTATTTGAAGTGAATCAAGATCTGAGTGAAGAGTCTCAATACTTTGCATTTTTCAAGGAAAATGCAACTTGAGTATCACGCGACTTGCGTGACCTACATTTACGGAAATAATTAAAGTTTAATCTCAAAATTGTTTAAGAAGTCGTTAGGGTTCATTATTATGAAAAAGAGTGCCTCTCGCCATCAAACGTAAAAGTTTGGCGAGTTTAAAATTAAGTAACCCCTCTGTATTATAATTTCTTTAAATAAATACAAAAAAAAAAACATTGTCGCACCGGCAGACGGCTCCTCAATGTTTTCCGATCACATAACTGACAAATGAACGCTTATATTGGTACACTGAGTTTTAAAATGGGCGTTTTTTATCAGTTAATGAATTTTCACCAATGTGCCTGCGATAGTTTGTTTCTATGTCCACAGATGTATGAACGTGGACGAAGCAAAAGGAGTATGTCACAATGATCGTTCAGCTGGCGTTCTGTTGTTTCTGCCTATCCCTATGGAAAAAAGGCGTGACTTTATTTATGCTTTATCAATTATTAATGAACTGTATTTGGATTAGGCTTTCTCTTGAGCATTTAAATCGTCAAGCATATAATTAATTTAATAATATAATATTGGGGACGAATCACGCATCGCCCGCCCGGTTAATCCAGAGAGTGTCGTACCTACGACAAAACAACGCCACCAGAATACCTACCGATATGGTGGGTGATAAAGTTAATGATGTTTTATTTCATAACAGATTTCAATACTCGGATTACAAGACCCTAAACTAAACTTAAACAAAAATGATGAAATTTGTTGCATCGAAATATTTGTTTGAAAAGTTGTTGATCAAAAGTATTATTAAATATAGGTATTATCTGTATAATTAATATAATTATGAACATAAATGTGAATAAGACGAAGGTTATGGTGTTAGAAAGAGAAGAGGATGAATCGGTGTGTGATGTGAAAATAAATGATAAGAGTGTGGAGCAAATAAATGATTTCTAATATTGGGGAGTCTGTTTAAACGTGATGAAAAAATTGATGGAGATGTGGAGAGTAAATGCAGAAAATAAAGTGTATGGTGCTACACATTTGCAATTGTGACCAACCAGTTGATGTTCAAAAAGCTCGATTGGCTGTTCACAATGGTGTGCACAACGGTGCAGTGCGGTGCGGTGGTGTGTGTGTGTGTGTGGTGTGTGTGGTGTGGTGGTGCCTACGCTTATGATTAGTAGTGAATGTTGGGTATGGCAAAAGAAGTTTTTGTTTTTAAGTTTTTTTTGGCAATCAAACCTGCTTGTGCATTATTGTATTTGCCGCATTTAAGGAACTATGACAAGTTTTACTTTCACCTATTAGAGGATTATGTTTTGATCTCTTCCTAAGTGATCAGATCTAGAAGGATTTAACAACAGAGGTTAAGACGATATTCGTAAGGTGGCTGCCTAGGATTGAGCTACATGGTCTGTTATTGTGTTGATAATGGTTGATAATTTTAAGACAGTTTTACACTTTTACTATATTTTCAACCGACTTCAAAAAAAGGAGTACGTTCTTAATTCGACTGTATTTTTTATTTTTCTATGTGTTTTAGCTCAAAAATCTCTTCTAGATTAACCGAATTTGATGAATTTAATTTCCTGTCACTGTTATATACATATCAATATAGTAATAATAGTGGTATACGAATTTGTGTGGGGTTGGTACCACAACTAAAAAATGAAAATTAAAAACGTTTTAAAAAATAAAAGACATCCGACTTCCAAATAAAACAGAAAAAAGGGAAAAATAACTTTAATTTCGGAAGCGGTGGCAAAAAACGAAAATATAACACCACAAACACCTACATCCAAAATTAAAGTTATTTTTCACATTTTTGTGTTGTTTTTGGAAGCCTGTTGTTTTTCTGTAAAAGAGTTTTTTTTTAAAGGGTTTTGAAACATAAATTATTTTTTGTTGACGTATTGGCAAGTTAGGTATTGTAAAGGGAATCAGACCAAAATTGCATCATTGTAAGCCTTGTTTACTTGAAATTACTGTGCAACAATTTCGCAATATTATAATAATTACGTAAATCATCATAATATTTCTATTAGGTTACCAAAGATCTCGCAAATTATGTAACTGAATCATCATCACCGTCGTATTTCTCTTTTAGTCTTCATCTTAGTATTCACCCCCTTTCTAGGCATATCATTTTTCACACAACCCAGCCATCGTTTCTTCGGTCTGCTCATACACTTATATCTATCAACATTCATACTCAAAAGTTTCCTCAAGACACTTTTCTCATTTCTGCGCATCACATGTCCATACAAGGAAAAACGATTTGGACACAAATTTTCAGTCACCGTTACCACTTTCAAGCTTCGTATTCGTACTTAAGTTCGGTGCAGGGATAAGACCGCACGAATCAAATTGTGCGCCATTTTATCATGTCCCGTCTATCGGAGCAGAATCGAATGGCGCATGACACAATGTTGTCAGTATTAAATTATATTGTCAATTTACTGGCTAATGAAGCTAGTTTTTTTAAACATAGGTACGGTCTTATCCCCTCGCCGAAATTACCCCGTCATACTATATTTTGTCATTACTTATTAAATTCACTCACATAATACCACACATTCGTCTTAGCTTTTTGTGGCCTAACATTTTGATCCATACAAGACAGTAGGTCTAACCATTGTTTTATAAATCTTCCTCTTGAGTTAAGGGGAATGCTGGCGTGTCAACGCCAAATTTACATTCAAATATGTACCTGAAATATTCATTCAAAAATAATCAACGGAGCAGTTACGTTTACGTTACGTAGGTTAATGTTCAGTTTTAGGTACTTCTATAGTATATATTTATCTTTGTAGTGACGCAAGCTGATAAAATGGGAATTTCACTAACTTTCCTATTGACATGGCTTTTTATAGTTATTTTACCTATCTCTGAGCAATCAAGTTCAGATGCAAGTTATTAAGGACCAGATTAGTGAACCTATTCTACGGATTGAGCAACCTGATGTTGCAATGGGTCTGGTATATAAGCAATAGAGATATTGACCGTAAACCGTTCGCACGCGAGTTAGCAAGCGTAGGTTTGGTCGCTCTCATGTTAGGTAGAGTGATGATCTACGTAGCCAAGGACCTTAGCTGGCAGCAACGAAGGATAATTGAACGCAACGATCGCTCTTTTTTGGGTGGGATATCATCAAATGACCTCTCCCGCTCAGAGCGGAGCGGAAGGGCGTGTTAAGACTCTTACTGACTAAAACCAACCCGTGTTTCTTTAATCGCCTGTGCGCCAGGGCCACGGTAACTCTTTCGAACAATCCGCGACCCCGGCAGGCATCGGCCATATCGGACCCCGTCAATTATGCTGACAACTCTTTGAGGCGCGCGTGGAACACAACGCGCCGTCGACCCGGGCCTGGTCCTTACCGGACGCCGAGCTGCCCATTGCTCGCCGTCCGCAGGCCCGCGCCTACGTTGGCCGGGAGTCGACTATCGGCTCCCGACGCCCAGGGTGTGGAGACACCCGCAGGAGGAGTCCTGCGGCGACTAGGGGCATGAGGGCGCAATGATTGCCTCTCCCTCACGCGCTCCGCCTCCTCCTACGCGAGCATTACTGCTTCGCAGAAGGAGTCGACTGCTTCCCATTCCCTCTCGCTCCGTACTATGGCCTGAACCAGGGCTGGACACGAGAGATCGCCGCCACGAGGACACGGCGGTGCTCCGCCCAAGCCGGGCAGACCTCCACCGTATGCTCCACCGTGTCCTCCGGTCGATCCACACAATGCCAACACCCGGGCATTTCCTCCCGCCTTATCCGAAACAGGAACCTCCCGAAACAGCCATGTCCGGTGAGGACCTGCGTCAGGCGGAAGGTGAGGACGCCGTGGCGCCTCTCAAGCCACTCCTCAAAGAGGGGACTTACCGCCGCAATTGTGGCGTACTGGGTATGTAATGATCATTCAGGTGGCGTGCTGTAGTTTCTGCCTACACTCTTGGGAAAAACGGCGTGATTTCATGTGCATTTTAACAATTAAGGAGTGGTTGTTTGATTAAGCTTTCTAGTGTGCATATAAGCTTTCAATCGTCAAACATATAAGATTACCGGGGATGAATCACGCATCGTACGCCCGGTTAATCCCGAGAGTGTCGTACCTAAGACAAAACAACGCCTTAAGAATACCTACCAATATGGTGGATTTAATGAATAATTTAATGATATATTATTTCATAACATTTCTCAGTAGATGGGACTCAGGGGGGTCCAGAATCATGAACTGTATCCATAGTATCAGGTTGGGCGTCAATGTCTCTGCCATCCTGTACAATAAATGATTGTATTTTAGTCAAAAACAAGTTTTGTTACTGAAAAATGTAAAATAAATGTTTTATTGTTTTGGTAATCAAACCCATTTCGTTGTTGATCTAAGGATCACATTTGGGGAACTGTGTCAAGTTTATTAGAAAAGGAAGGCCATAAGAACAGAGGTTAGAACGATATCATGTAAGGTGGCTGACTAGGATCGAGCTATAATAGTTGTTATCTTAAACACAGTTTTACAATTTGACTATAAGTAAGGGTTAAAAACCTATAAAATAATATAAATTATAAATAATGACGTATTGGCAAGGTAGATATAGAAATGGAAAAAAGACCAAAGTTGCATCATTGTAAGTATTGTTTACTTGAAATTACCACGCAACAATTTCGCAATATTGTATGAAATGTAACATTGTAATAAAACGAAATCTCACACTCAATTAAACTCACGTATTCGTTCAAACACAATATATAGCTGTGATCGGAAGTGACAGTATCCAGTTTTTATGGATGAAACATTCATTGTATTAATGTAGGAAATTGTATTTAAATATCTGGTTGTTCCGTTCATCTTTGGGATATTAAAGTGACGCAATATTGTGATGATGAAATAACGTCGTTAGGTGGCTTAGTGAAATTCCCACCTTCTATAAAGGCGTTGCATAATCCAAACAGTTCACAGTCTTATGTAAGCAATCAAAGTGGGAACATCTCCTGATAATGGCGACTACTATTATTTTGTTTGGCTTCAGACTGCTTTTATGCGCTGGAGTTGCGTTGCCAGTTGCGCGTGATTTAAATTTAAGGCAATCTCCGGGCAGTGATACAGTAGATACTGTAGTAATTAAAAGAACTATTAAGCTTGATGCTGTAACAGTTTTAACTCCTGAAGATAATAGTGTGCGGGATAAAGTACTAGTGAAAAGTTTAGTCAGTGATACTGTAGTGGCGCCAAGTTTAACTAGCGGTATCAAAAGCCTGCAAAGAAACAAAAGAGCAGCGATTACTGGCAATGGATGCTCCAGAGGAATGCGGTGGATTTCAAATCAATGTGTGACGTTGAAAAAGTAAGTTCTTTTAACATTTTGTTTTACCAAATAACTATTTACAAATGGCGGCTCATTCTTTTTGAAATTGTCAGTACATTGATAAGTACCTAGTTTGTTTCATTTGCATTTTTGAGGTTTCAAATTATGTTACGGGTTTCAGTATTATTAGAATTCTAATCATAACCTGATATAATTTATAAACATAAATACTCGTATTTCATACTTTTTGATTTATCATAAACTTTTCTGAAAATCTCTTTCGATTTTGTTTCATTTAATTTCAGCCTAACCGTTTGGTGTATAGCTTAAATATTAAGTATAAGTTTAAATTGTCCCTACACTGATCAGAAATAATATAGTTGTTCCACATACTCATTTACCTATTTAATCTTCACAGGTACAAGGAATTACGAGACAACGAAGAGGACAAATAAATAGCATGCGACCTCTTGACCCTGACTCACTCACGACGTACATCTCATTAGTTATATTATTGATTTATTAAATGAGGGTGCCAAGTCAGCCATACTCATACATTTAAAAATAGTTTAAAATATTCGGAAACAAAGCAAAACAAAAAAAAACAATATTTTATGTTTTTATCATACTAATGAGTTTAAACCATTTAAGATTCTACACTTAGTATTTTAAGTGCATTTACAGAACATTAACATATTGAATGTTTTATCTTTCTAAGTAATCTAGTAATTTTTTATCGAATTACCTTAAGGGGCATGCGCCAAGGTAGCCCGCGAAATCCAAATTTTTCTTACGTTTTTTTGCAATTTGCAGGTCTGTATTAGATTGTATGGTGATCTAAATATGATTCGCGACAATATCAAATATGGCTTTATAGAATTATAATCATTAGAATCAGCAATACTACTCCTTAAGTTAGAATTGCCCTCAAAGGTCTTGATTTCATGAAATAGTCATACAATAGGGTAATATGAACTTATAGAGATGTATTGCTGATTCTAATGATTATAATTCAGTAAAGGCATATTTGTTACACTCGCGAATCATATTTTAATCAAAATACAACCGGACAGTGACCTGCAAATTGCAAAAATCGTAACAAAATATGAATTTCACGGGCTACCCTGAAGGTTCCGCCTTAAGTACTTAAGTGTTATCGACTAGTTAGTTCATTTATAAACGAAAAATCTACATATTTCGCTTGCCAGTGGGGTTGCTGTAAAGAATCGATTCTTCTTACTTTTTTTGTAAAAACAGTCAAATATTTCAGAACGCTGTTTACTAAAGCGTCGTATTCATTGTAAACAAACTTTGAGCAACATTGTCGCACAACATGTTTTCATGTTGCTGGAAACATGTTACACATAAACACTGCTTGCAGTGCTGCCAGTTACATGTTGCTAGCAACATGAATCCAAATTTACCACACACAACACAGACAAATTGTACATAATTACGATGTCTCATTTGACTCGAAGTCATTACTTTATTTTCTTTCAATTAAAGTTTGAAGAAGTTTCGATTGCCTACACAAACTCCTTATTGTGCATTGGCAAGTCATTTTTCGGTTCTCACTAGTGTGTTCCTAGCTCGTCCTATTCGCATGTATTGAAGACATTGGACCAGTTTTTTATGTTTATTTCGTGCTTGCTCCTCACTCTTTGCAACCCCGATGGTTCAATCTAATCACTCATTTTATTCAAAGGGATGGAGGCTCGTATTTGGAAACAGGCTTTTATATCCTGCATTCAAAATTGTAATAGCAATGGATTTATGAAAAGTTTTAATTACTTTTGTTTTAGGGTATAATTCCGACAGAGACTTCAGCCGCCCTCGGAATAATACCTTAAATATTTGTTGTCCAAAATTAAGAAGTTTTTTTTTCATTTTTAAAACTCGTATATCTAATGGAATTATAATGTTGTCTACACGAGATAAATGAGTGAGTTCAAATGCGTGCGTCCTTTTCGTTGAGAAAAATGTGAGATAATTTTGAAATATCGTTGTTGCAAAGTGTCATATTTATTGCAATCAATAAATGCACAGATGAAAACAATTGTGCCCCAATGTAGGTGGGTTTATTTACATTCGCGTTAATTGCTCAAAAATAACCTTGTGGTGCCACATCCTTGAACAAAAAATGTTTTCTTTTTGTTTGTGCATTTTATATAAAACAGTACGAAATAAATACTGAAAGTTGTTTACAAAGCCGTCCTTATTTGCACTAAGATGAGATAAGAACACACGAACTGATTATTTCGATAAATGACGTGTGAATGACATAATTTATGTTAGTCCGATTAGTGGTAATACTCGTAATAGATAATGTGATTTGTGAAACATTATTACGTCGTCATTTTTATGAATGAAGTTCTGCTGACTTAATATAATAATATATGCAGAATGAATACAAAAAAATGTTCCCATCGCTGGGACTCTGTGATTATTGCGTGTCAGCAGGACTTTTAGATATTAATTATTTATTTGAGACTGATAATTTACTGTTAAGTTAATTTATTATCTTTATTTCGATTATGTAGAAGCTAAATAGAGAGTTGAGACTACTTTATAATTTTGTTTTTATACACTTTTTTTCTTCGCTTTAGCAATTTATTAAAAAAAATATATATATGTAATAAAATTACATGTGTAGCATTGTATAGTAGATATAGTTTAGTGTTTTGGTATTTATAACATTTAATTTATCAGTATTATGTAATATTAACTATATCTGTGATAAATACAATGTAAGTGGTTATGTCCCCATTGCCTAATTATGATTATTATTTTCATCTAATATTTAGATTTGCAATTGGCCAAAGTAACACTAAGCGCATTAGGTTAAAACAATGTATTGTAGCTTTTCTTTTTAGGTTTAAAGTTTATCTATGTTGTGTTTTTTTTTGTATTAATTTATAACCGAACTGATTATGATTAATAAATTATTTATTGAACCATCGAAATTGACATATTCATTATAATTATTTTCTTTACCTTATAATTATGATCTGGTTATAGGAGTTCTTGGATCAGTATTAGTCTCGAGCGGTCCCTATATTATTATAACGACCCGGGAATACCAGTATGGTGGATGATAAATTATTGGATGTGTTATTTCATAACAGTTCGCAGTAATCGGGATTACCATATTAAACTAATTTAAACGAAAGCTAATGATGAAATATTGTTGCATTGAAACATTATTGTTTGATAGATAGTTGTGCAATTACGCAACTCGCCAATTCATGATTGAGCGCTATGATGAATTGTGTTAAGTTTACTAATAACATAATATCACACTTGTATTTCCCGAAAGGTTGGGCAGAGGTATGGTTACTTGCATTTTGCCATTAATATTTGATGTAGGGGAGACAATATTGCCATCAATTGGGATTAAATCTAGCTATACCTGAGAAATTCGGAATTGAGAAACCCAATAACACTTTGCCCGAACTGAGCGGCAAAGCCAGGACATTACGCTTACCAGTCGTGCTTATTACCACTGGTCCAATGAGGCAGTTAAAAGTATCTTTTAAGATTTTTTTTACCGACTTCACAAAAAGGAGGAGGTTCTCAATTCGTCTGTATGTTTTTTTTCTTTTTTATGTGTGTTAGCTCAGAACTTTTTTCTGTGTGAACCGATTTGGATGATTCTTTTTTTATTTGATAGGTGGTGCTTCACATGTGGTCCCATTTAAATTTGATTAAGGTTTGACCAGTAGTTTTTGAGTTATCCTTAATACTGTGTGTGTATGAGTATGTGTTAATAATTTCCTGTCACTGTTATTTACACACCAAGTAGTGGTATACGAATTTGTGTGGGGTAGGTACCGCAACTAAAAGGTGAAAAATAAAAACTTTTTTACAAAAAAACAACCGACTTCCAAAAAAAACACTAAAAGACGTGAAAAAAAACTTTAATTTCGGAAGTCGGTGGCCAAACACGAAAATACAAAACCAAAGGCACCGACTTCCGAAATTAAAGTTATTTTTCACGTCTTTTAGTGTTTTTTTTGGAAGTCAGTTGTTTTTTTGTAAAAAAGATTTTTGAAACTCTAAATCACGATTGAACCATAATAATGGCTGATGCATATATCCCGTCCGTAAATATATTCTCTTTCCGGCTTCGGCACAGACGGAGATTCCATAATGGAGCAACGATTGACAGGGTCGTTAGTTGTCATAATGTAGGTACCCGTAGTTGTGTTTTCTGTCGCGACCCACAAACAGTTTTATGTAAGGTTTAAATGTTTCGTGTATTGAAATACCTTCATATATAGGAGAGTGAAAGCATAATCTCGTCATTGTGATGGTGCATTAAGCGTGTCGTTCACAAAAAGGGTGAAAAGAGTCGGACCGAGAGCACCGCCCCGAGGGACTCCTAAGTTCCACGTTCCAGTTCTAAGTTGTTAAGTCAGCTATCCACATGAGTAATCATCAAATTTTAACTTGTTGCTGGTGATTATATACTTAGCATTTAATTCAACCAAAGCCGTTTCCTCCTATTCATATTTACTTTAGACTTAGACAGGAGATTTATCAATATTGTGTCAAATGCCTTGGCTAAATCTATGCAAACTGCAATGGCGAGTAAACTTTTTTTGACACAATAGTTAGCAAGAAGAAGTTAATACATAAGAAGTAGGTTAGTTTTAGTAACTATAGTCCTGCTTTTGTTCGTCAGCGTTGTAACGAATATCTTTGTGTAATAATTAAAGTGGTACACAAAAATGGTTGGGTTGATCAAAATTAAGGCATTACCTACTAAATAAACACACGTAATATCACTCTATATAACATTACAAAACACAAACTCCATAAAATTATTGTTTTTATTCAATAAACACTAGTTATCTTCAAAAACTTATATTTTCCTGAAAATATTATAATTCTATGTATAAAGGTTTTGAAGAAATAATAGTGTTTGAATACTTATAACTAAACAGTTCATTTCTTACTGCATAGTCAAAATAATAAAACTTAACAATAAATGATCAGTGTAAAATAAGTTATTAATAACTAAAAATGGCATTTAACGCTTTTCACAAAAGAAGTCCCGCGGACGTGGCGATATAGTCTTCCCACTCTCTCTCACAGAAAGGAGTACAATATCTGTAATTTTCCCACGACTGGGACTCATGCCCCTCACGAACATTATCGTGGCAGTAACATTCTAAGCACCTATCTCTCTCTTTACTAGTAAAGAGAAAGAAGTATATTTCCGCGAGACTTCTTTTATCAAAACGACTATGAGAAGTTTCACAAAGCACACAACTCATTACGATTGTAAGGTACGACTAAAGTCAGATTAACATAAATAATGTCATTCACACGTCATTTATCTAAATAATCAGTTTGTGTGTTCATAACTCATCTTAGTGCATATAAGGATGGCATTAAAAACACGTTTTAGTATTTATTTCATGCTGTTTTACACAAACTGCACAAAAATTAAAAATTATCTATTTGGTTTTGGACTTGACTTGCACTACTAGGTAATTTTTTAGTAGTTAAAGGGAATATAAAAACCTACCATCATTCATGCAAAATTGTTTTCATCTGTGCATTATTAGATTGTAATATTATTATAACACTTTGTAACAACAATATTTCAAATTTATCTCACATATTTCTCAATGAAAAGGACGCACGCACTTGAAATCACTCATTTATCTCGTGAACACAAAATTATACTTGATCTACGAGTTTTAAAAACTAGCAAAAAAAAAAAAAACAATTTAGGACAAATATATTTAAGGCATGATGCCGAGGGCGTCTGGAGTCCCCGTCGGAATTATACCTTAAAACCATAAATTTAAACTATTCATAAATCCATTGCTACTATCATTTTGTATGCAGGATATAAAAGCTTGTTCCCGAATACGAGCCTCCATCCCGTTGAATAATATGAGTGATCAGATTGAACTATTGAGGTTGCAAAGAGTGAGGAGCAAGCACGAAATAAACATAAAAAATTTGCCCAATGTCTTCAATATGTGCGAATAGGACGAGCTAGGAACACACTAGTGAGAACCGAGAAATGACATGCCAATGTACAATGAAGTTTATACTATCTAAAAACCATCAAAACTTCTTTGAAGTTACTAAAAATAATAAAAAGCATTGAGTTAAAATATTACGTCATCATACCAATTTTAATTAATTATGTTGTATCTGATGATCTCTCATTTTGCTTGATTTTACGCCTATGAACTTGGATTCATGATGCTGGAATCATGTTACTGGCAGCACTGCATGCAGTGTTTCTGTGTAACATGTTGCCAGTAAGATAAATCGTCGTACAACAAGGTTGCGCAACTCTGTTGACTATGCATAGGTCGATACTTTAGTTATCGATATCCCCAAGCACAAAGCATTCGACCGCTTTGATTATGGCCAACGTGTTTGAGATTCTATAATAAAAGTTAAAGTTAAGTAGGAACACTTAATCGATTTTTTTACAGCAACCTCTCCATCAAGCGATGTATACAGACGAATAACAAATATGTGTAAATATTTGTTATTCGTTTGTATACTTAACTTACTTATCTCTAAACGATTAATCGATACTAATTTTCTAAATGTCAATTTTAAATAAATTCACAAATACGTACAAACACTTATGGGCTCCGGACACGAGTCCAGTTTACGAGAGCCTCCAGAGAGAATAAAACCTCCAAATAAAAATATTGTTTCTGTAATGTGCTATTCTGTAAAAAACTCACCTTGTAAACTATGGAGAAATGAGCTTGAAGGGACCCGTTAACCTGTTACTAGGCACAGCTTACTTCACGCTCACTTCACTTACATTTTCACAGTGATATTTTTACAAAATAGACCGCCTGATCTAATAAATTACATGCCCTTATACTTTTTCAAAGTAGACCGCCTGCGGGATAATTATGTAACACACTAACAGTAGCAATGGGTTTCATTTTGACAGTTCAACAAGATTCATTGCGTTATTTTCGTTGTTGAGCAGACAAATTTTTCGAACACATGAAGCAAAAGATTAGCAATAGGCTTCAAAATGATTCAGATTGTGATAAATAGTGTGTTATGTAATTAGGGTGCTGGTCTAACAAATTACATGACATTATGCTTTTGCAATTAAATTAATTAATTTGCAAAAAACATTATGCAATTAAATGTCGTTTTGCAAATATATAAATAAAGCTATAGCTTACTTGGTTTAGGAACTTATAAAATTAAATATAGTAAGTAAGTAGGAACTTATAAGATTGTTATGTTTTGTCCATCAGTGTCGAGCCTTGTTCGTAAAGTATGCATTACTTGTCGTTTTGATGATCCCGTAACTGATTATACCTGAAAAGTTAAGGTAAATAAGGGTGTGGAATAACTGGAATATTTTCTGAACAATGATCATTAATCTGTATAAACCGTACCGTAATAATTAAAAAAAAAATGTTTCAGCGTTATGTAACAGTTATGAAAATGAAACGGATTGGCAAACGAAATAAAATAAGGTACATAAAGTTCTAAATTCAAACAAACTGATAATACGGAGACCCGTTGATTGTTTGCCAATTGAAACAAAAATCTCAAAAAAAAGCTTTTCAGACCAAAGCATTACGTAACTAAAATGCAATTACTCAATTGTATTGCAAGCAATTGAATAATTAATTCAATCAGAACAAAACGTTCATGGATTAAAAAATATTGGCAAAATGTAACAAACAAACTTACTTTTTCAACTTCACATATTGGTTAGAAATGCACCACATTCCTCTGGAGCATCCTTTGCTAGTAATCGCCTCTGGGATCCATCGGGAGCATTTGATACCGGCAGTTAAAATTCGCACTACTTCAGCATCACAGTGTAAACTTTGCACTTGTTTATACAAGCTTATTTACAACTTCAGGACTCAAAACTGTAGCAGCATCATGCTTAACAGTCCTTGTAATTACTTCAGTATCGTTTTCCAGAAACTGTACTGAATTGGAATCACGCGCAACTGACATCAAAACCAAAAAAACAAAAAAAAGAACAAAATAATGTGCAGAATAGTAGTTGCCATTTTCAGGAGATCACCCCACTTTGACTGCTTACATAATTATGAAACTATCTGGATCAAGCAGGCTTATATACTGTGGGAGTTTCACTAATCTACCTATTGACATTATGGCATTAATACTATACTGCGTCACTATATAGTTATGTAAGTAACAATTTTTTTTTTGACTACAATTACCTTCATTAAAACAATGAAAGTTTTCCCCAAAAATTTTAGATAGATTCTTCCTACCTAAGCTTAACTTTTATGACCAATCCAGTGGTATTGAATAAGATTATGAATTCAAATTTCTTACCATATTGCGAAAATGTTGCGCCGTAATTACAGGCATACAAAATTTAAAATTATGCATTTTGGGATATTTGCCATTTTTATAAAATTGCCAATACATCGTTATTATTTTGTTAACCATTTGAACACAATATTAAAGGTATTAATTTTAAAAAAAATACAGTTTAAAGTTGCTGTTAAATTCTGTAGATTATGTGACAATTCTGGCTCTCCGTCACTTTCCTCTGGATTTGACTGCTCAGAAAAAGGTACATAGGTACCTACCTATTTTAAGCGTAGCAATAGGGCTAGAACAAAGCCATATCAATAGAAAGGTTAGTAAAATTTCCATTTCGGTAGTTTATGTCTATTCCATCATCGTTACCGCTGATAGCATATCATTTTCTCTGGGCCCTCAGGTTGCTTATTCTGTGAACTAAGCTGACGAATCTGCTTCATGATTTGACTTATCAGGGATAGGTACTTTAAGCATAGCAAAACGGCTAGATAAAACCATAACAATAGGAAGGTAGATGAAATTCCCATTTTACTATTCTGCGTCACTATGATATAAATAATATCCTTTTAAAGCTGAATGAAGTAAAAAAATATTTTACCTCAATTATTTGCCGTAATTAACACAGTGAAATTTTTTCAGTTTTTTTTTTTTTTACTGTAATGGTACGTGCTTCCGAAATTAACTGTAGATGTTTTGAATCAACAATTCAATTACAGAACAATAATTAGAGAGATTTATCATGTGATTATTAGTGTAGTGATGTTTAAGGCGGTGTGTGTGTGTGTGTGATCTTGTTGTATGTTGTACTAGCATCCGCCTGCGGCATCGCCCATGTGGTATGTCAATAAAAAGTAGCCTATGTCCTTCACAGGGTGCAAAGTATCGCCATTCCAAGTTTCATTAAAATCGGTCCAGCCGTTTCGGAGATTAGCCGGAACAAACAGACAGTGAGACAATAAATTTAAAAATTGTTTTTTTGTCCGTTTGAAAGTACCGTATTATACGTTGCATTTAGTAAAAAGCCTGGTATTGTGACATTATAAATAGACACTTCAATTTTATTTATTTGTATGTATAGATAGATGTGTTTTGTGAAAATGTTGTGGAGGCATTTCAAGTAAGCAAGCTTAAAATGATGCAACTAAAGACAATTTGCCATTTCTATATATTGCCAATACGTCATTATTATTTTAAATACAAATAGTTATGCAATAAAAATATATAATAGGGTAAGAAATAGTAGATTTAACTCTTCATCTTCCCGTGACCCAAGGGCTGGCTTTTACCTTGGCCAGAGGCTTAAGCAGAGTAATTCATCAACTCGTCCTACATGCCTACGGCCCATTTGGGACGACTTGCAGAAAATCAAAATAAATGATATTTTCAGTCTGCAACTCGTCCCACGTTTCTTTTTGTATGGAACTTTAAACTTTATCAACGTTTGGTACAGTTAGTAAGAAAAGATATTTCAGTCATAATAAAAATTGTTAAAACTTTTAAAATTGTTGTTTATTTTATTTATAAATATTGATTATTATCTTTATGACGATTACTTATTATTTTATAATTTTAGGTTTATTATTATTAAAACTACATTTATGAATGTTCATTATTACCTCGTGAGTTAATTAACTTAAAAATATTAAAAAAAAAAAAAAAATAATAACTATAAAAACTAACCAAACTAACTAAACTATTATTATTAAAATATTAAATCATCACAAATTTGACACTAATTAGTGTCAAAATTGTGATGATTTAATATTTTCTGTTTAAAAGTGACAATGTTGTGATGAATACCTAAATATGTATTTTATAACAAATTCTTTTTCTTTTTTCACAACTAGCACTTTTGCTACTGATTGTACCTTTTCTCATTTTGATAGTAAAGTGGGACGAGTTGCAGAATGAAAATATTATTTATTTTGATTTTCTGCAAGTCGTCCCAAATGGGCCGTAGGCATGTAAGACGAGTTGATGAATTACTCCTTAAGAGCGGCCAACCCGTCATACTTTTCATACAAACGCTCGTACGTGATTATGGCGTTGTAACTCATCTTTCATTGATTTTTTTTAACTAATAGGTATGTTGTGCACTTTATCTAGGTTTCTGTGCAAGCAAAAAATTAAAATTTGTAGAAATAAATTCAGTATAAGCCTCCAAAAATCTGCTTTTTTGCACTAATTTTACCTGAACTTTGGCCGTTTATAATGTACTAATAAACTGTAAAAGTAAAGAAAACATTATCATAGAAACCTCGCATATGTAATGGAGATTCTAAATGACATTTTTTTTTTCCCAAAAACTTGTAAGACTTTTTCAAAAAAACGTATTTTCTGGTAAAAGTTTTGTTAAATCTTTGCGCGCCAATTCTCGTTCGATGTTATCGCGCTCTCACTCTTGCTTCTTTTTCAAACATTGCGTTGGGTGAAACAACAAGCTTTTTAATCATGCTCGCGTTGACGATAGACGGACCGGGAAGGGCCCTCTTAAGCATTGCCATACAACATGGCAATACCGCCAGTCTTTTGGGTACATTACCAGTCGACAGCGATGCGGAGGAATTTTTCGACGCCATATTTTAGTTTGTTAATAGTTTTAGTTAGGTTAGGTTATTATATTTTAATAGTTTTTTAGTTAAGAAGTTTATCCAGTGTACTCGTTTATGTTTATAACCCCTACAGCAGAGATTCCCAAAGTGGTCGATATAGACCCCTTGGGGTTGATATCGGTATCCCAGGAGTCGACATAAACGAAAACTGATTGTGGGGGTTAACGAGGTCTAAAATTCGATCCCTATTAATTAACACAAGTTCATATTTATAACTTCCAAGAGGCTGTATAAGGTGTATTACGTGTAACATCCATCACACTGAATTTTTATTTTTTCATCTTTTCTTTTCGAATTCAATGTTTTTTTTACAAAAAATAATTACCTACTTAAGTATTTTAACGCAACTTGTATTAATAATAATTAATTACACTTGATATTTACTGAATTTTATGTCTATTTACTTCGATAAAATTTCATGAGAAAATGATGTCAAGTTTACTCACTTAACCAACTGCAAAGTTTTTAAATTGGTAAATATTTTGTATCAATAGGAAAAGAACTAGAGATAGGATTTTTAAAGTAACTTGGCTATGGGGGTCTGAGGTATCAGTTCATTTTGGAAAAGGGGTCAATTGCCCAAAATAGTTTGGGAATCCCTGCTCTACATGAATATTAAATTACATTCATTTGTTTCATCACCAGATAAGTATTTTCAACATAGACATTACTGTTGCCACTGCAATTGCCTGCCTTTGAACTCGGTCTTCAGTTGCTACCAGCCACCCTACGTAGATCATCACTCCGCTTACCTAATCTACGTTTGCAAATTCTCGTTTAAACGGTCATCGTATCTACAGATGGATGGCAGGAGGAGGGGCAGGAGTTTCTTGCCCGTTCATAGCCATAGAATGCCTATTACGCTTTGGAATGGGTAACTAGCGTCATCTTACTGACTGACCGATCCCTTAACAATTCAAAAGTGCCTGTAAGAAAAAAAAAAGATGTTTTATCTATATCTTGTAATTTAGAAATAACAGCTATTTACTTAATGCATATGAAAGTATATACAATACTTATAACAAAATACCATTTATTTTAATGTTGTCTGTCTATCTGTCTTTCTGTCTGTCAGTTTGTTCTGGCTAATCGCCGAAACGGCTGGACCGATTTTGACGAGTCTTTCACTGGCAGATATTTGATGTTATAAGACGTAACACAGGCTTGTTCCGGTATCATGAACCCGTCGGATAATTTCCGATATCCACGCGGGCGAAGTCGCGGGCAGCAGCTAGTTTGAAATAAATGCTTTGAGTTTGAGTGTGTGTTGAGTGACAGCTAATACGCGATCAGTAGCAACATCAGAGGGCCTAGGCCAGTGACAAACGCTTTTCAAAACGTTTCGATTTTCTACAACGATATTCAACAGGATTTACCTAAGCTTTTCGGTAGCTTACGTCAAACTCATACATTTTTGTGTATTCCATAGATTTAATTATACTGAATCTGTGGTCTATTCCGTCATGGTTATCACTGATAGTATGTCACTTAACGTAAGCCCTCAGGTTGCATAATCTGTAGACCACCGCATAGTCTGTGTACCAGGTTGTTTAAATAAAAGATAATTCAGTATATAGAGGGTAATTATTTCAATGAAGTCAAATTAATCTATAAAAGTTTTCATTATAATGCGCTCTGTCAACTTTTCAAGCTGAGACTCAATTATTTTTCATGTTATATATACGAAATAGTGTTTATCTCATAATATTACGTCGTCAAGTTATAAAATATTCAGGAAGGTTTCATAATAAAACCAAGCAGGCAAAAGACTCTTTAGGTATAGCAAAACAGCTATTTAAAGCCTTAGCAATAGGTAGGTTAGTGAAATTCCCATTTCACCATTCTGCGTCACTATAATTAAATAATAAATATATATCTTATTACAGACGAGTGTAACAGAAAAATATTTAACCACAATTTACCTTATTTAAAACAGTGTAAGTTATCCGTATCTTTTTTTTTTTTGGGTAATCCTCTTTTTACCTAACTTAACTGTTGATCCTTTTGCATCAACAATTCAGTTACATTGAGAAGATTTTCGTTATTGTTTTTGCCATAATTCATACAATATAGCGTGTATCAGAAATGCGTATTAATATTTAAGGGTGTCGTACAGACTACCTAATTGAACAACTTTCTCCATGGAAACAACATCGTAATCGCGAAAAAATTATAAGTAGTTCCATACAAAACTTCAATACCTTTCTCGACCCAAATGTATCGAGGCTCCCGCAAACAGGCGCGACAGGACTCTAGTAGAACAATTTCTACGAAAACTTCATAGAAATTATTCTGCAAGAGCGGCGTCGCACTTGTCTGCGGGAGCCTTCATTCAGAATTACAGCAGTTCTTGAAATAAGCAGCTGTGACAGATAAACTGACAAAGTAGGGACATCCATGCCTTAACTGATTCGGAATATGCTTTGACGTAAAAATAGTACGGACCTTCATGGCTCTGAAAGTCCCAAAACTTACTTATGAATGTGTCGTTGATCTGGCGGACGTGAGCGTGGGGTCCTGGGTTAAATCTTCAGTTCGGGCAGTCTTATCGAGTTTTTACAATAGGAATTTCTCAGCATCCCGGAGTATGAATTTGTGACCGGTTGATGGCAATAGGCTCGCCCCCATAACATGGAAATTAACATTATCTGGCGAAATTTGGGTGTACCTACATACTATAAGGTACACCTTTGCATATCCGTCGGGAAATTCAATGCGGACTTGATTTTATGCTTTTTAGCACAATTTTAAACAAAATGGGCGAGTTGAGTAATTCGCATTGCACAACTTACTAAAGAAATGTTTCGATGCAACAATATTTCATCATCTTTGATTATTTTCTAGGGTTTATCGGGAACGGTTAATTATGACGTAATCACGTAACACACCTTATAAGATTATCATACGCCATATAGAATGTCCCATTGGTCTCATGATCGCAAGCATTACTGCTGATCGTGGGATCCTGGGTTCGATTCCCAGGTTGGGAAAAATGTTATTGGGTTTTTCCATCAGAAATTTCTTATTAACTGCCCGGAGTTTGAAATTGGCGGTGTGATACTCCAGAGCCTCGAAAATCACGTTAAGCCGTTGGTCCTGCGCCTGATCTCGTTCCTGTCGTGTCGGTTTACCGTCCTATCGGACTATGCGAGTGACGGAAAAGAGAGTGCACCTGTGTCTGCGCACAGACTTGTGCACTATAATATCCCTCGCTTCGAAGGGTAGTTTCCGCTGAGATTGGTCGCCACGGTGGAAATTCAGTCTAGAGGACTATTATTATTGATATTGATAACCAGCCTATAACGTTCCCACTGCTGGGACACAGGCCTTCTCTCTTCGAGAGGGAGTGGGCCATAATCTACCACGCGGGCCCAGTGCGGGTTGGTAGATGTCACATGTCTTCGAATTTTTGCTTCTAGGACATGTCGGTTTCTTCACGATGTTTTCCTTCACCGTTTTTGAGAGCAGTGGTGATGAAATTATTTACACAATGTAAAGCGCCTGCCTTGGTTCGAAACACGACTTACAACTCGTTAGTCGGGGCTGTTACCACTGGGCCACCACTGCACTCCATTATTACTATAAACTAACTTTATTTCTACCCTGGACACACTAAATTTTTAACATAAGTCGCAAAGTGCATATACTTAATTTTCCTAGGCGTAGAATTAAAGTGTTTTCTAATAATTTATACTGCATTTCCATTACCGTTTATAACAAATTTCCTGATGGCTTCAAAACTCTCAGCCTCAGAAAATTTAAATGTAAATTATTTAACTTCCTTTCAAGTAAATGTTATAACTCGACTGAAGATTTTATTAATGAAAAATTTACCTAAATATTTGACATTATTGCCTAAAAATTATATTTTATCGCCTTGCCCTTAATGAATTTTGACTTGTTCTTATTCTTCTTTTTCTCATTCTTATTCTTTTTTAATTTTTTATTAAAAAAAAAAAAAAAAACGGATTCTAACTTAATTTTAATGTAATGATGACCCATAATTTTACAACCCATATTTGTACGCCGGAAACGGCAGAATATTATGATCGTAATACATAATGAACATAACAACTTAGTACAACAATCTGACAAATAAATGCATTATATTCTATTCTATAACATAACACCACGGCTTGTTTTCTCGAAGGGTTGGGCAGAGCTACAGTAATAGTACACCCACATTTCGCCAGTTATGTTAAAGTTCCATGTAACAGGGGGTCGCCTATTGCCATCACACGAGCACAAATCCAGACTCCGGACAGCTACTGAGAAATTCCAACCTAGGATCTAATGCTGTTGTTACTTATCACATTTGTTGACTATACTAATAAATTCTAGTACACCGTATAGTATTGTAATTTCAAGATTATAATTATTTTTTTCGTCAATCAGTCTGAGGATCGTGGTCACTGGACCCCTTTAAGCGCACAATCTGCCTCCATCGACGCCCGCTGGTCCAAAGTTGCCATCACCACCTGCTGAAATTTACTTGAAGACGTAGCTTCTTTTTAACCGACATCAAAGAAAGGAGGAGATTCTCAATTCGAGTGTATTTTTATTTTTTAACCGACTTACAAAAGGGGAGCTTCTTAATTCGACTGTATTTTTTTATGTGTGTTAGCTCAGAACTGTTTTCTAGTGAACCGATTTGGATGATTCTTTTTTTATTTGAAAGCTGGTGCTTCTCGTGTGGTCCCATATAAATTTGTTCTGACCAGTACTTTTTGAGTTGTTCTTAATACTGCGTATTTTTTTTCCATTTATTTTTTATTGATGATGTTTTAATATTTTTTTGCCACTGTTATTTACATATCAAGTATTGGTATACGAATTTGTGTGGGGTAGGTACCGCAACTAAAAAGTGAAAAATAGCTTTAATTTCGGAATTCGGTGGTAAAAACGAAAATACAATAACCAAAGACACCGACTTCCGAAATTAAATCTATTTTTCACTTTTTTGTGTTTTTTGGAAGTTGGTTGTTTTTTTTTATGTAAAAATGTTTTACTTGGTCAGACCATTGTATTGGCGACCAGCCTCGTGCTCTCAAGATTATATTTAGGTAAAGGGAATCTATTGTAACATTTCCCGTTTGCACTAGGACTATGCGAAACCTTAAATGAAAGCCTGTTGGACTTTCAACGCTCGGCTGAAACTTGGAAATCCAACAACGCGCTTTTACTTAGACACTCGATTAGGTGTCGCCCTATGTCTGTTAGAACTTATATAGGGAACAATATTAAGATTGAAGTACTCGTATTGTGTACTAGCTTTTTCCCGCGCCTTCATCCGCGTGGATGTCGGAAATTATCCCACGGGAACGTACTACCAAGATAAAAAGTATCCTACGTGTTAATCCAGGTTATAAACTATCTGTGTTCCAAATTCCATCCAAAACATCCATCCATCCATCCTCACAAACTTTCACATTTATAATATTAGTCAGATAAGATTTATTTTATATTTTATTTGTTACTAGCTTTCGCTCGCGACTGCGCCCGCGTTGATGTCGGAAATTATCCCACGGGAACTTGCTATCGAGACAAAAGTAGGCTATGTCCTATCTATTTCCTTGCCAAATTTTATCGAAATCCGTTCAGTGGTTTAGGCGTGAAAAGGTAACATACAGATATAGTTACTTTCGAATTTTCAATATTAAGTATGGATTTTGTATCTCATTTCATGCTGCACCGGTTGACGTCATCTCGTCAACTTCGCCTGTCGTTGAAAACCAGTGCTGTGACTCTTTCTCGCATAGGGTCACAGCTTTATCCAGAGCGATGTCAGTTTTGCGTGGATGTGACGCATATTTTCTTCAAACTTGTTCTTTTTTGTGTTTGTATCTTTTCTTTGAAATGAAATGAAATGATATTTGAAATAAAATGAAATGATATTTGAAATAAAATGATATTTATTTGCAAGAATTGTAGTACATACAGATGGTCGGCTTTTTTTAAACAGTTTCTAAAAACAATTCGCTAGAACTTGCATGCAAAATTACAAAATTATTGTTACATTAATGAAGTTAATAAAATTGGTACATAAATCATAGTTATTCAATTTAAAATGTCAAGTATTTGTCAAGTTATAATAGTAAGATGTCATTTTCAGTGTCAATCTTTGAAGCCTAAATACTCACTGACAGAATAGAATTATTTGCTTCATGTGTTTCTGCAAATAAACGAATTTCCTTTCTTATTATAGACTGATTACACTATTCTTATGCAAACGTTTCAGTATCTCAGTACTTATGTCATTCAGAACAATGGTCGCCATTTTTGGGAAATACTCTCTCTTAGACTACTAACCTAACAAGCCTGTACCTACTTGTCTGGATAAAACCAGTGGTTTTAATTAAAATTGGGAATTTTGCTAATATTTTGCCTATTGTTATTATGGCATTTGCGTCACTACTTATTCTAGGATATTATAGCAATGATGATAAGCAATTTTAACAACGGTTTCATTAAAACTACGATAGTTTTCCGCAGTACGTTAAAATAATAGTACTTCTTACCTGTACTGACGTCATAGCTTCCCATTCTACGTTTGTTCACCTGCGGTTTCCACCTAGGATCACGTGTAAGTGTTGCCACTAACGTGCGATCGACTGTATTTAGGTAAAGTTGAACGGTCGTCAGTTCTAATACTTTGACCTTGAGCTGGTCGTATTATTACAGAGTCTCAATAGAATACGAAGCCAACATAGACTGCTTTTGTTACTTCTGAAGTGCGGCCTACTGTGCATCCGCACTTACTAATATTATACCTAATTACGAATCTAGCTCTGTCTGTCGGTCTGTCTATTTCCTTTTCATACCTAAACTACTTACTGAACCGACCGTTAAAAAATTTGACAGATAGCCACCCTGGAAAAGGACATTTAGACTAGTTTTTATCGTGTATAAATATATCTTTTTATTCCAATAAAAAATGATGACACGGATATGAAATCGCCGGCAACAGCTAGTTAGTTATAAATACATCGCTTTTTAATTAATATTTCAGTTATTTGTATCTATTGGGAAATTTTCGTTGAAATAACATGAAGGTTTCCATCATCGCTCAATAAAATTTTGGGCTGTTAGTTATTTTTTTGGCATTTTCTGACTGCCTGCAGTATTGTCTCTCCTTCTCCCTTTAATCCATCCAAAGGTTGCCTGTAAAAGATCACTTTTAGCGATAAGACCGCCCATTGTGTCACCCTATGTAAAATTTCTATATTTATATCTGTATTTTTATGGTGTACATAATAAAGAGTATTCTATTATAATATTCTATTTGCCATTTCTATGACTTGCCAATTCGTCGATTCATGATTGAAGTCACGAGCAGGCCCAATCAGCAACAAAAAACAAAAACGAAGACGCTGGGACGACAAATTTAAGGAAAGATGCGGATCAGATTGGATGAGGCGAGCAAGAGACAGAGAACATTAATGGAGAAGATTGGGGAACATAGGCTTTTTATTTTATTTTAATTTACAAGTGATTCTGATCGACAAGGTTTTTACCACACGGACTCAGTATGTTAATTATTACTGTACTATATACCCTCATTACAAAACACAAATTATTTTGTTTTTGTCGGCCACAAATTTGTTGAGACAGCGACTTATGATTTTTCCATATTTTCCGCTAACACTACTGTACGTACGGTCGAATTGCATCAAGTTTTCATTTAAAACAGTCTAAAATTGTGAGTTTATCATACGAAATTTTATCGTTGTTAGTTTTTCAAGATGCAAAGGAGGTGTATCAATCATATTAACAGTTTTTGCTACGTATGTTGGTGAACTAACTTTCAAAAGTCAGCGACAAATTTTACGCGAACTGGTCAAGCAGTGTTATGTTATTGTGATAACGTTGGCTTATCTGTGGCTCGTCAAGATAAGGATTGAGCACCTCATATAATATATAATATATGCTGTACGACATTCTTAAAGAATCTTACAGGTTGGGCAAAAGGAACGCGACATATGGCTTTCGGAAAACCCCTGATTTGGACAGAGCCTGTAGACCACGTATCTGATGATTCCTTTTGGATGACTTATATAAAATGAGATAAATATGGCGTCAAAACACTGTGAAACATGAAAATGTACGTTCTGCAACATGACCACTTCTTCATAGTGCCGATGTACCTACACTTGCAGTGCCAAATCAGACAAAATGATGACGCAGCAAATGATGCCATCAATATACCTTCATGTAGTGTAATAAGCAAAACGATACCGAGGCAAATGGAGTCTCTGCTATAGGCAGAATTTTGTTGGACGCTTGCAAGAGACCAGCTTCAATTCAAATAATCCAGAAAATCATAACAATTAGTTTAAAAAACCACATTTTGAAGTTTAATTTTAAATAGTTTCAGTATTTTTTATTAAATATAAAGTTCCAGTTACAAAAAATATACATAGTATTTGTTGATTTCGATGCTCGGGTCATGATGAGGGCTGCTGCCTCGTCTTCCCGTTCGTATTTAGGATTCGGTTTTCTTCAATTAATGGTTTTAATTTTCTTGTAGAAAGACATTTATTGATGATAATTTGTACATTAGGTTTTCAGACGGATTTTATAAGAAAAAAAAATTTAAAAAAAAATGGTGGCGCGTGCGGTGCGTGACATGCGAAAAAATCTATCTATATGAAGTTAGTGGCAGATGCTCCACGATGATTGGCCGACATGCACGACGTTGATTGATTGATGTCATTCGCAAACACGCCATCAGCGGCAACTTCAGGTCACTATCTTGACTGCCCATGCCGATAGATGGTGCAGGCGGTAACATAGGCCCGGCCTTGGAAGTAGCAGGTTCCAACAGGATCAACAGGACGGCACATCAGAGACTGACAGCGGCACAGGCAGCGGGAATTTTTTTGAAAAAGCTCTGCGTGTGACTCCTGAAGCCGTGAGTAGGTCAGCCACTCTTGATGTACCGTCAGCACCTGGATGAATTCGTATAATCCTTCCTCGTTTCCATCTGAGTGGAGGCAGGTTATCGTTTTTGATTAGAACGAGTTGATTTAGAGTAATGGAATGTTTATGAGTCTTCCATCTTGTCCGCGTCTGCAGCTCAGACACATATTCTGCAGCCCATCGCTTCCAGAAGCATTGCCTCATCTACTCGATCACGTCGTAGCGCTGCAGGCGATGACTCGGTGTAGCAGTCAAGTCTTGGTTGGCTGGAGCGGTCAGCGGCCAGCCGATGAGGAAATGGGAGGGGTAAGGGGTTGTAGGTCGTGAGGATCTGTGGACAGAGCTGTTAAGGGACGGGAATTCAGAATGGCTTCAGTTTGTGCCAACACCATACTGAATTCCTCGTAAGTGAGAGTTGTGCCCCCCACTACTTGCCGCAGGTGGTGCTTACACGATTTCAAGGGAGAAATCGTGTAAGCGCCCGCTTCCAACAACCCGCCAAAATGAGGAGCATACGGAGGAATGAAGTTGAATTTAATATTGTTATTTGCAGCAAAATCACTAATATCCTTACTATTATTTTCAATGAAAGAAACAAATTATTTTTCAGCCCCGAAAAAATTCTTACCGTTGTCTGACATTATCTCAGCTGGCTTACCCCTACGTGATATGAAACGTTTTAATGCGAGTATGTAATCTTTTGTTCAAAGACTCGTAACCAATTCAAGATGAATGGAAGTGTACATAAACAAACAAATAAACATATATAACCTTTAGTGACACTAGACCCCTGCCCCTACGGTTCAAAATCATCACTGGCCCAGCGTAGTCAACGCCGCAGCGTATAAAAGGGAAGCCGGGTTCCAGGCGTTCAGCCGGCAAGTTACCCATGAGGGGCTGTATGGCCTTTGATGCATGTGCACGTGACGCAGTCGTGTACCGTTTTCCTCGCTAGGTTCCTCCCTCCGAGCGGCCACCAAGCCTCCAAGCCCACAAGCCAGCAGGAGCTGAGGTCCAACGTGCAACAATTGTTTATGTTCATGTGAAAACAACAACACTGTGAATCTATGCTTACTACATAATAGCACTGGATGTTTTTTATTATTATCGAAATATGACGAGTTACTTAATCTTCCACCAACGCGTATTAATTTCAATTTATCAAGAAAAACATTTAAACCTATTATTCTTTTAGATTTCACCACCAATCGCTTATACAAATCATTATATTCGTTGTAGAATGATTGCATTTGCGCGAGCCGTGCGAGCATTACAACTGAGGCGTCTAACTCATCAACAGATAACGAACCGGTTCTGCGATGCTTTTTACTCGCACGCGTGTTACCTATAAAACGTAGTACATAGGCTGTCGCTCGCCGTAACCGATTAAATTAGGAGAATCTGTTAAAATCTAGTAGACCAGCATTATCACTTGAATTACTGCACACCATACTAATATGTGTGGTTTTAAATTGGGCAATTGATCATTATCTATGGAAATATCGCATGAATAATCGAATTTATGGTGTTGTAAAAAAGCTGGCCCGTCCCACCACATATTATTGGTTTGAAGCTCGTTCAGAGGAAGACCTCTCGACACAATATCAGCCGGGTTATCTGTACCGTTAACATGCAACCAAATTGCATCACATGTAAGCTCGTTTATTTGTGTCACACGATTCTGAACAAACGTTTTTAAACTGGGACGTGACATTCTGATCCAGCCCATGACTATGGTGGAATCAGTCCAGAAAACTACTTTAGTGAACGTTAGTCTTAACGAACATATTTTTTTTTATATATAACCGTGCGCCTAGTAAAACGCCATATAACTCAAGTCGCGGAATGGTGCATACAGTTTTGACTGGCGCGACCTTGCTCTTGGCACATAACAACTTCGTTACTATAGATGGGTCATCTGTGTAAGTAGGTACGTATGCGCAGGCACCGTACGCGTCATGCGACGCGTCATTGAAAATATGTAACTCACTATTATGTGTACATTCACTCATGACGCAACGAGGGACACGAATATTGCCTAATGAGGATAAGTCTTGAAGGAATCGATTCCACTAGCATTCGATATCGTTAGGAATTGAATCATTCCAATAAATTTTACATAGCCACAATTTTTGTAGCAATATTTTTGCTATAATTACTGTGGGCGACAAAAGACGTAATGGGTCAGAGATTTGAGAAATAACAGACATCATACTTCGCTTAGTAACTTTATCAGATTTATTTTCTAAGTTGGTGGTGAAATAAAGTTCGTCTTTATCGAGTTGCCAACCTAAACCGACAGTTTTATTTTGGCAATGTTCCCCAATAGCTAATTCTTTAGATGCTTCTATGTCATAACTAAATGTCCACTTCCGCAAAAGAAAGCAGGCCGATTTTAGAACCTCCGAAGTTTTCTCGCATGTTTTCAACAAAACTTGGGGATCGTTATCACCAGTAATTAAATCATCGACAAAGAAATCTTCGTTTATAACCTCAGAAATGACCTTATCTTCCGTTTCCTGTGCGAGTTGACGTAAACAACGCATACTTAGGTATGGAGTCGACGCGGTTCCGTTCGTAACAGTGTTGAGTCGATATATACATAATTCATCCGATGCATTTTCCCGCCATAATATTAACTGAAGGTTGCGCTAATCGTGATCCACCAGTACTTGCCGGTACATCTTTTCCACGTCAGCGCAGGCGACATACTTATATTGCCGAAAATGAAGTAGAATAGAAAGAATATCGTTTTGAAGAGGAGGACCTATCATATGTATATCGTTAAATGACTTATTTGAAGTAGTTGTGGCACTAGCATTTTGATGCTAGTGCCACAACTACTTCAAATAAGTCCAGTGTTTACTACTCGCAATTTTGTAGTCGTACTGTGTTCTCGGCATACTCCGTAATGCGGGAGAAAATAGTGTGGCCATGCTTATTCGTTTATTCGACACATGTAGTACGTATTATTTTTTTGTAATATGTAAAAGATAAAAATGGTTACTGTGGGTTATCCTTAGGAGATAGAGATATACCATTGTGGACATTTTGGTAGATCTTTTTAAGATATAGAATTTTGTAATACATTATTTTGATCTATCTCGTAAGATTTAGGCAGCGTTTGTAATGTAAGCGCACAAAAATGTATTTATTTATTTGCTTTATTTTTGGAAGGCTTACAGACTAATAACATTATAATAACAATAATTTTTATCTAAGTTGCTAATTACAAGCCCCCACAGATAAATACAAAATTAGTACTCCCTCATAGTCTAAGTACCGTATTACAGAACGCCACTCAACACTCAAGCACTACCTAAATCCAGTCTCAACCAATCAAATGGCTTGAATCTAGCTTCAAGCATTGCCCGAGCGATGAGCGACGCTCTGCAATACGCGCCTAAGTTACATCGAATCTGTATAACTAACTTAAGCAAATAAATGATTTTCTATTCTATTTTAAATAGATTAAACGAAATCAACCAACCCAGAGGGTTAGCTAAATAGCTATCCCTCAAAGCTAGCTAACTTCATTCAATCTTAAGCTAATTATGTCTATAGACAATAAACGGATCATGTGCAGTTAGGTGCCTCTTGTACAAAAAAATGGCTTTGCTAAGAGCTTCCTTACTGTACTTACTTGCATTGGTGCAGAAAAAGGTCAATGCCTTGTTCACAACAAATCTCTTTAAAACTGCGACTGGCTCTAATAGAGTATGCGTTACGCCTGTAATTTGTATTTGCATAAGGTACATATAGAAGTGGCCGCTGTCGCAGCCCCATCTGATTAGTATGTATCGTTAATTTTGAAACAAGTTCAGGACAGTCAATTGAACCATTCGCGATATTAAACAAGTAACATAATTATATGACGTCTACGGTCAAGCGATAGAAAATGATACCTTCTACATCGGTGAGTGTAATCAACAGATATTTGTTTCGCCCGGTAATCTAGGTACTTAAGAAATTTTCTCTGAAAGCCCTCAATACGAGACTTGTAAATCCCGTACTGAGGGTTCCAAACTTGTGATGCATACTCAAGGTGGCTGCGTACGAACGAACAATACAAGACTCATTATGAAACCAAGTGATCTCGACGCTTTTTTTACTATGCTATCAATATGCTGATCAAAGAGTAGCTTGCTGTCTTGTATAACCCCAAGATCCCTAATACTATTGACTTTGTATATAATGATATTAGATGTACGTGGAATCAATTATCGACTTCTGGCGCGTAAAAGTCATGTGAAAACATTTTGAAACATTCAATTCAAGTCTGTTACATCTACAGTATTCTCGACAAACATTCGACATCATATTACAAATCCTTGAAAATTCTCGGCTTGCATCTTGAAGCCAGGGCCGGACGCGCCCTGACTTAGCTCACAATTTATTAAATATTCATGGCAAGTAGCTGCTGACCAGAGCTTATAATCGAACCTTATTGGTTTTCCGTGGATATGTTGCTTGGTACAGTGCCTTTCAAAGTATGGTAGGTACTATAATTAATTCTATGGAAATGTGTGAAGAACCACCTTTTTTGAAATTTTCTGTAAAATTTGCGTTCAGTTTTGTGAAATATTCTTGAACCGTAGCAAATTTGTCGCTGGGCGGCAAGGATCTCCTGTCGTTGAAATGAAGAATATGCTGAATTTCGAGAAATCTATTCCGGTTCATGCTAGATGCTACTAGGTCATTGTGCGTGTCACTTTTTATTTTCCAGAACAATCTCATGTACTTTGGCATCAAATATCCTGTAAGTAGCAGTATTGCAATGTACTCTCTAATTTAATAACAAGTTATATTAAGAGTGTGATTTCTCTGTAACCATGGGCGCCGGGAGCGGAATGCAAGAGGTTGCACTTTCACCTACCTGGCTTCAAAATAAAACATAGGTGTAAAACCATTCAGAACTAAAAATATCCGAAAACGCCTAATAGAATAATAGAGAACTATTCCAGGCGAGATCCAAAAAAAACTCGATTCTAAAGCTTTTGAGCAATAATCAACAACGTACCGAACTCTTATTTCCGCTTCGTGGAGCTGAAGATGCACCCCCCTGAAAATAAACTTACTGGCGCTCAAGTCTGTAAAGCGTAAAAATTGCTCATATCAGCAATTAATCTTACCATGTCGTCGCTATAGAGCAATTTGAAACATTCGACGGCAGTTACCTCCACCTGAAAGTTAGTAAAAACTTCATCACCACAGTCTCCCATTTTTTTTTTTTTTTTTTGTCGCTGAGAAATGCTTTATGCATTCCCGCTCGTGGGGGGACGAGACGGGATATGTGGGACTCCTGTCGGAATGACAGTATACCCACTAAAACTCAGCGGTGTTCCCACATCGCCGTGATGGGAGGGCCATGGGAATCCGGCTCAGCCTTTGCATCCACAACCCTCCCGGCGCGTGCCCACCTAGCTGGCGGGCCCCGCATGCCCCCCAGCTTGGGGGGCTACGGGAATGGCCGGGAACACCTGGCCATTCCCGTCCGACACTGGTGGAGGCCTGTGCAATACAGGCAAGGGCGCCCCCGCACCCGCGTCTCCCCTACCGCAAGTAGTAAAAGAAGTATTGCTGACATTGCTATACCACTTTTTTATAGTGTTGTCTTTTATCCTTTTTTTCTTCGTTATACATAGGTACGTTGATTTCTTCTTTTTCTTCTCCCAGCTCATGTTTACCATTTTTTCCAGAGATGGAAGGTCTATTTTGTAGTTCTACTTGAGGTCGAAGTATACGACTAGGAAGTTACTATATAGGTATATATTACTATAAAATTCAAATTACTTTAATAATTATAAGTTCAAAATATTAAGTTAGAAACAGTTTAAGTATGTATTGGTAGTAATAATTAATATTTTGATATTGATACACGGTATTTTACACGGTGACATTTGAATCACAGTTTTGCCAGATAATATTTTGAATTCTGAATTCATTCTAAGTAATAACAATTGACTGTTAATTACATTTGGTCCTATCATTATGTGGTTATGTTGTTTTAGAGCTGGTTGACGTGTAACAGATTGATGTTAGATGAGATTGCCGAAGAGTTGCAGACCGGGGAGGACCCAGATCATATTATTTTATTTCCTCCTGATGATGGTGTGGTGACTGACGAAGACAGTGGAGGTGAAAACGAAGGTAATATTCTTTACTTATTTATTTATTTTTACATAATGTACACTCAATTACAGGCTAGGCTAAAACTTAAGAGTACATGGCCCCGTTGGGGCGCAGCAAGTATTATTACATTTAAAACTTATAATTAGGTTCTAACTTAAAAGTTAACATTATACACGGTGACATTTGAATCACAGTTTTGCTAGAACTAAACGTTGTTTAGACCATGGTTTATACTACCATTCTATAGCATCTAATAAACATCATCCATCAAACATCCATCTACACAGATATTCTACCTCCGACTAGTTACTTCATATAATCAGGATAGAACTTCACTTACACTTAAGTTCGTCTATCCTATCGTATTTTAAATAACTTACGCCATCTATGTTGTACTAAAGAATCTACGTCCACAAATTGGTCAGGTTTTATTTATTTGACCCATCTTCCTTAACTTGTTGAAACGTGTCATTGTTCAAACAGGATTTTTTTGTTTCCAGTCTGTTGTATAGATGTCGCTAGTAATAGGAAATACATTTTTATGTCATCTTATTTTCGATTATCTAACAGATTTTCGTTAGGAGCCCAAAAGTCTGACAACCAGTCTTACCAAGGGTATTGTTTTACCCAGTAACTGGGCTGTGGAGGTCATATAGGCTGTCGCTCCATGTAAAATACTGGCATTCAGCTGTATTCAGTTAAACTAGAAGCCGATTCCAACGTAGTTGGGAAAACACTTACCAGATTGATTGTTTTTTTAATCTAACTAATGCCCGTTTTCATAAACGTCAAGTTAAGAAACACCGTTTTACGTAATGCAACCACTCCCGTTCCACAATTCTTTTCTCAGTCAAGCTTTGATTTCCTAGGAAAGCGGGTCCGTCATGTCATAAGGAACGTCGTGAAAATCTGTAATATTCCCCAGTATTTGACGTTAAGGTCTAAAAAAACACTGTGTATTTGGAGAGCCATTTTTTTTAAATTAATAATTAAGTGATTAATAATTATATAATAATAATAATTATTATTAATAATGTTATGTTTGCACACACTCGTAATTGGGATCGGGAACGTCAGACTAAAACGCCGGTTAGAGTCACACTGTTTATTCAACATGGCGCCGGCACAACCGGCGCGTCACCGGGCAAAGGCATTCGTTCGTCCAGCCAATGCCCAACACAACATCCCCCCACCCTAGTTAACAATACCCTTTAGATTTACAAGAAATACACAATCATACAAACATAAATTACACAAGACAGAAAATATACGTTCACAAATAGGGCGCGTAATCCACCCTTGGTACATTGCGCAGGAGCCTGTGTGGACACCTGGAAATCGGTGCTCTCTGACTGTTTCCCACAATCTCTCCTTCCCCCGTTTGTGGTTGAGATGCAAACCCCCCAGCTGTCAAGTCATCGTCCTCTATGCAACAATAATGAGGATCCCTTACATTGATAACCATTTGATTTTTGTGTTTCCGTTCGTTGGTAGAAGTTACACTGTCTTTAATGAGGTATAACACCGACCCCAGTCTTTTTATGACGACACCCATACACCATTGATATTTGTTTTTATGTAAGTATTTTTTATATAAAATTTCGTGCCCCGGCTTAAACACTTGTTGGTTGTTTCCTCCACTAAACTTAATCTGCGAGCACTGTTTACGTTTTACATTATTTACAAGTGATGTGAGCGGAGGCGGCGGCGGCGTCGGGTTAAGAACATCTAACCGTGTTCTGAGTTTTCGCCCAAACGCTAGCTCCGCCGGTGAGAAACCTGTGACAGAGTGTATTATGGAGTTTCTGTAATCGAATAAGTATTTTAACAGCTTTAACTTACAGTCTCTTTTACTGTGTGATGATAAAATACTAGATTTTATGCCTTTCTTTACAATTTTTACAAAACTTTCCGCTTGACCGTTACTAGCTGGATTGTACGCTGGTGATGTTAAATGATTTATACCGTTTAGTAAGCAAAAATGTTTGAACTCTAAAGACGTAAACGCTGTACCATTATCACGAACTACCAAAAACACAAGGTTGTGATTGATAGGGCCGAGAAAGTCTATGTGAAGTCGATGGAACAGCGTTGGTGGGTACTTCCATGGAGCGAGAGGCGCTCGTGGCGGAGAGGGCCGCAGCTGTTTACAAATATCACATGAATTGATCATTGTCTCCACAGCCTCATCTATACCCGGGTACCAAAAGCGTGACCTGACTTCTGCTTTAGTTTTAACAATCCCTAAATGTGAGTTATGCAATTCTTTCAACATTTTAACACGTAATACTTCAGGTAGTACAACCTTATGTCCTCTCATTAAACATCCATTCTCGTAGGATAACTGGTTTTTACACAAACAATACGGTTTAATACGTAAATCTACTATTTTCCTTGGCCACCCACTAAGGACTAAATTAACAACTTTTTTTAAAGTAGAATCCTTATCAGTTGCATCACGTAACTCGTCTAAGCTTACTGGTAAGCTACCCTCTACAACAAAGTGGACGTATGACGCTCGGTCGATGAGCGCAGCGGCTGCGGCCGCGTGAATACCGCCCTCCCCCTCCGCGCTCACTTGCGGTTGTTCATAGCGTAAACTAGCCCGTGATAAGAAGTCCGCGTTGTTATTGGCACTTCGTACGTATTCAATTGTGTAATTGTATGCGGATAAAAACATTGCGTATCTTTGTAACCTATTAGCTGACACTTCTGGTATGCCTTTATGTGGGCCGAAAATTGATATTAGTGGCTTGTGATCTGTGCGTAAAACAAAAGAGCCTGATCTTCCATACAGGTACTGGTGAAACCGCCGTACCCCAAATATAATGGCTGTTGCCTCTTTTTGAATTTGTGAGTACCGTTTCTCAGCTGAGTTAAGAGTGCGGGACGCGAATGATATCGGTCGTTCAATTCTATCATTCCCAATCTGTGATAACACGGCACCTAGACCGTATGGAGAGGCATCAACTGTTAATATTATTTTAGCACTGGAATCAAAATGTGTTAATACTTGATCAGATGTTAACAGATCGGTTTTACGAGGGGTCGTTCGACTACTGATGCCGGAGTTGAACTTTTAGGACATGTTTATGATGCATGGGAGGACAAATGCGATGCTTTGGGAATCTTTTGCGATTTGCCCAAGGCATTCGATTGTGTTCTTCATGAAACATTGATCAGGAAACTGCACCACTACGGAATCCGAAACGCCTCTCTGGATCTTCTTACTTCTTACTTAAGTGATAGGATTCAGAGAGTTGATGTTAATGGAAAAAGATCACCCGGATCGGTAGTAAGAATGGGGGTCCCCCAGGGCTCAATTCTTGGGCCATTTTTATTTCTTATTTATATAAATGACTTGCCTTACCTCATAAAGGATAAACATGATATAGTGTTATTTGCAGACGACACTTCACTTTTATTTAAACTGAAACGTCAGCAGCTGATTACTGACAATGTAAATAGCGCCCTTGCAATAGTAGTTAACTGGTTTAATGTTAATAACCTACTTCTTAACGAGAAAAAAACTAAATGTATTAAGTTTACGATACCTCATGTTAGACAAGTGTTCTCATAAAGGGTGAAGTGCTGAAACCCGAAAATACCACAGTTTTCTTAGGCATAACTTTGGATACCAAGCTTCAATGGGGCCCCCACATAGATAAATTGTCAAAAAAGCTTAGCTCTGCAGCATACGCCGTTAGAAAAATTCGTGGTTTAACTGATTTAGAGACAGCCCGTTTAGTATACTTTAGTTATTTTCATAGTGTGATGTCGTACGGTATTCTGTTGTGGGGAAATGCCGCCGATATCCAGACAATTTTCGTTTTACAAAAAAGGGCAATTCGTTCTATCTATAAATTAAGTCCCAGACACTCCCTCAGAGATAAATTTAAAGAGATTAATATAATTACTTTGCCTTCTCAGTATATTTATGAAAATCTTTTGTATGCACATAAAAATATTAATCTGTTTAAAAAATACAGTGATATCCACAATATAAATACTAGAAACAAACACAAATTTATTGTTCCTACAACCAGGCTCAAGAAAATAGGTGGCTCGTTTAGATGCCAATGTATACGTTTTTATAATAAACTTCCTAGCCACATTCAAGATCTAAGCTTTAATAAATTCAAATCTTTTATAAAACGGAAACTATGCCAGAAAGCCTATTATACTGTGAAAGACTATATTGAGGACAAAAAGGCTTGGGCTTGAGCTGCTCCAATAAATTTACACGGTGAATGTTGATTTTAATTTGCTAGCTATTTTAGACATGAATATTTACTGTAAAAAGTATTATATTATTTTCATTATTGAGAATATTAGGACTATGTGGGTCATTGTTTCAGTTATATTCTTGATCTGGCAGTTTAAGTAGTTTATGCGGCCTACCCAAATGTCCTTTCTTTGGTATTGTTCGTCGAATCGTTGAGCTCCTTAAGTTCTGACTTGAGCTGCACGGTTACTGACAAATGCGTGCACTGACTGGACAGGTCCACTTAATCTGTGTGGTTCTTTCCTCAAAAGACCATTTCAGACACCAATCTACATGGTTCTCAAACATTATGTCCGATTTTTTTATATACACATTGACATTGTTGAATTTTATATACACAATGACATGAGTATTTACTTGTAAAGTAGTATGTTATTTTAATTATTGTGAATGTGAGGATTATGTGGGTCATTGCTTTTTTTTTCGCAGTTAATTTTGATCATGATCTAGCAGATTGAGTAATTTATGTGGCCTACCCAAATGTCCTTTCTTTGGTATTGTTCGTCGAATCGTTGAGCTCCTTAAGTTCTGACTTCCTGAGTTGAGCTGCACGATTACTGACAAATGCGTGCACTGACTGGACAGGTCCACTCAATCTGTGTGGTTCTTTCCTCAAAAGACCATTTCAGATACCAATCTACATGGTCTTCACATGATCTGACCAAGATTATGTCTGGACTTTAAAAGAGTCTGTGACCTCTGAGTTTGTTTCGGCCTTTCTTCTCAGAGTAGTCAGATAGGAAACGCCGACCTCATCTAGTATAAAAATATGATTGACGTGTAAAAGTGTTTGTACAAACCTACTTACAGAAATAAAATCATTTATCATTTATCATTTAACCTTTGTTTTATTTGAATAAAAGCATTATTGTGTTCTGCTGTCCATTCCCACTTAATACCTTTTTTTAACAAATCGTATAAGGGGCACAATATACTTGACGCTTTGGGTACAAAATTCCTGTAATAGTTTACAAGCCCTAAAAAAGATTGTAACCTGTGAATGTCTGTGGGAACTGGAGCCTCCATAATAGCTTTAACCTTTGATGGATCCTTTTTTAATCCGTCCTTGTTAATCACATATCCTAAATAACTAATTTCATCTTTAAAGAATTCACATTTTTCTTTCTGTAGGGTTAACCCTGCATCTTGGAGTCTTTGTAGGACTGCATGAAGCTTCTCCGTATGCAATTCTGGAGTCTTTTCAGTCACTAACACATCATCCAACAAGCATAATACCCCATCTAACCCTGCCAGTACCTGTTCCATTGCCCTTTGAAATATAGAGGGTGCGCTAGAAAGACCGAATACTAGCCGAGTATATTTGAATAAGCCTCGGTGAGTATTTATACATGTTAAATTTTGCGATTCTTCGTCTAATAAAAACTGATTATACGCCATAGATAAATCTATCTTAGAGAACTGCTGACCCCCATGTAACTTAGAAAACAACTCATGTACAGTCGGCAAAGGATATTGTTCATTATCAAGCTGTTTATTAATCGTGACAGAGTAGTCAGCGCATAGTCTAACTGAACCGTTTCGTTTTAGTACTGGTACCACTGGTGACGCATACTCAGAGTGCTGTACTGGTCTTAAAACTTCTAAGCCCACCAAGCGCTGTATTTCTTTGTCTACTTTATCACGTAAAGCGAAAGCAATTGGGCGTGCCTTAAAAAATGTCGGTTTCGAATCCTTTTTTAATTCTAACTTAACACAATATTTTGTAAATTTACCTAGTTTGTCGGAAAAAACTTCGGGATAACGAGTTTGTAATTGTTGAACTAAACTATTTTGATTATTTACGAAATTACAACTTGTAAGCCTGAGTTGAAACTTAGAAATAAAATCTCTGCCTAAAACCGGCGGGCCTCCGTGCCGTATGACGTATATGTTGAGCCTGTGTGTGTGCTGCTGGTATGTAATAGGCAGCTGCATGTAACCGACACATTCCATGATGTCACCCGTGTAACTATGAAACGCTTGCTCCGCAGCTAGTAACGGTACCTTGTTAAAGTTTTGCTTGTACGTTTTTTCTGATACCACTGATACAGCAGATCCACTATCTAACTGAAATTTTAACCTAAACCCATTTATTGCAATCACTTCTGTCATAGGTTCCCCTCGGGCAGAGCCAATATTAAACAATGACTTACCATCGTCGCCCTCGCTCACCTCACCGGCCTCTTGGGCCGTCACAAAATTCACTTTATTCTTGCACATCCTTCGTAAATGGCCTTTCGAATTGCACTTTTGACATTTATAATTTTTGAACCGGCACTGAAACGACTTGTGGTTTTTACCACCGCACACCGCACATTTATTTTCATCGGACGAGCTGGGCGTTTTGCAAGCATCCTGTTCTTTATCTATCTTGTATAGGTCAGCCTGCTGCGAAGTGGAGAAGAAGCCCGACGTTGTGAGGACGGCGGCAGCGCCTGCGCGCGCACAACGCACGCTTTCTGCTAACTCCACCGCTTTCGCCAACGTCAAGGACTCCACGTCCCGTGCAAACAGCTTTTCTCGTTCTGGACACGCTAGCATACCCATCACGAATTTATCCCGCAGCGCTTCTTCTACGTTGCTGAAGTCGCAGTGTACTGTAAGCCCCCGAAGTCTTGCCGCCCATTGCGTGTGCGTTTCGCCGGGCTGCTGCGACGCTGCGTAAAAATTATGTCGCTCTCCGAAACCGCAACGCTTGGGTATTAAATGGCTATCTAGTAGCCGAATTATTTTGTCGTACGGCACATTTTGTATGTCGTTTGGCAAAGATAAATCTGCGGCAAGTTTGAAGGTGGTGTCGTTGAGTGCGCTCAACAAAATGGCGCACCTTTTCTTTCCCGACTCGTCGGTTTTTGCGTCGATATCGTTCGCGATAAACCATTGCGTGATGCGCCCTTTGTACGTCCGCCAGTCGTGAACATTATGGTCGAAAGTCGCCAAGATACCGTAAGTCGCGTTCATCCTCGTCGCCACTGTTATGTTTGCACACACTCGTAATTGGGATCGGGAACGTCAGACTAAAACGCCGGTTAGAGTCACACTGTTTATTCAACATGGCGCCGGCACAACCGGCGCGTCACCGGGCAAAGGCATTCGTTCGTCCAGCCAATGCCCAACACAACAAATAATTAATATTAATAATATTTTTCTTAACAACGCCCCTCTCCAGATACAGAATGGAATAATGTTCCAAAGCAAGTGTTTAAAAGGTAAAGTTAAGATAGTTAATTTAGAGTTAGTTAATTAATAATAAAATAAAATAATAAAAAAGACAATATATAAGATACAAAAATAAAACTTTTTCACAAAGAATTTTCGTATTTGGCCACCGACTTTCGAAATTAAAGTTATTTTTCCCGGCTTTTAGTGTTTTTTTTGGAAGTCGGTTGTTTTTTTTGTAAAAATGTTTTTATTTTTCACTTTTTAGTTGCGGTACCTACCCTACAAAAATTCGTATACCACTACTTACTTGGTATGTAAATAAAAAAAAAGTTCTAAGCTAACAAACACAGTAAGCAAAAAAAAAAAAAATGTACTGACTAATTGAGAACCGCCTCCTTTTTTGAAGTCGGTTAAAAACAGCACGGGACATGTCATTGTGTATATAAAATTCAACAATGTCAATGTGTATATAAAAAATCGGACAATGTAATGTTTGAGAACCATGTAGATTGGTGTCTGAAATGGTCTTTTGAGGAAAAACCACACAGATTGAGTGCACCTGTCCAGTCAGTGCACGCATTTGTCAGTAACCGTGTAGCTCAACTCAGAACTTACGGAGCTCAACGATTCGACGAACAATACCAAAGAAAGGACATTTGGGTAGGCCGCATAAACTACTTAAACTGCCAGATCAAGAATAAAACTGAAACAATGACCCAAATAGTCCTCATATTCACAATAATGAAAATAATATAATACTTTTTACAGTAAATATTCAGGTCTAAAATAGTTAGCAAATTAAAATCAACATTCACCGTGTTAATTTATTGGAGCAGCTCAATCCCAAGCCTTTTTGTCCTCAATATAGTCTTTCACAGTATAATAGGCTTTCTGGGATAGTTTTAGTTGAAAAAGAGGATCAAGCTGAATATTGTTTTCAGTCCATTCACCGAACGTACGGCACGCATAATGGTCACGCGGTTACAAATCTTGCACCACTTGGTTCTTTTAAGCTCGCAAGCCGAGATATCTTATTTCCGCAAAATCTTTCACAAAGTGGATCGACGCAGCTCCAAATGCTGTGCACGATGGCGAATCGACTCATTCTGGTCCTCTTCAACACTACGCTCCACAGCAGCAACAACATCTTCTGTGCGCACTGTGTGGCGTCTTTGTGGAAGTGTATTATCAACTAGAGTGTGCGTGGTGCGAAAATGATCCATGATTTTCCGAACACCTTGCTCGGATGAACGATTATATCGACCGTAAAATGGACGCAGCTCACGGTAAGTTTGGCGAGCTGAACCATGATTTTCAAAATAAAGGAGATGTTCCAGAAATAATGTATGGAGCCTGGGCTAGCACTATGTACAATATAATATGTAAATATCGTTGTACAGTAAAGTAATCATTTTTTAATGTTAGATTAGAATTACTTATTAGTCTTATAAGCTATATTGTAATTGATTATTAAAAACCTGGTTCTTTTTAATACAGGATAAAAAAAAGGTTAATAGAATGTGAGTTTGAACTAAATGAGTCAACTACCTGTCAGTCAACTGCGTATCTGCTTCTACTCGGGACTTTCTAATTGCATAAACTCATTTAATTTTAAATATTAAAATGTGAAAAGGTGTAGTTGTCTATACCTGTTTTAATAATAGTAAAAATTGAGAAATAAACTTAATAAAAAACGAAAACTTAATAAAACCTATGATAAAACAAAGAGTTCTAAGTCGAATTATTCAAAAAAGTGAATTTCGCAGAAATTGTTTGCTGCTTTCCTAGAAACTTGCTGCCGTCGCGTCGACTTTATTCGTCTCTCAACTTTCGATATCTGTAAAGAGGAATAAAAACAGTTATTTACATAATTGAGAAAAAAAGCTGTTGGTATCTAGATAGGTAGGTACCTACCTACTTTTTTGGTAAGGCTACTTTAGTTTATAATAAAACCTATAGAAAAATTTGAATAATGAAAAACTGACAATGGTTTTTTTTTTTTTTTTTGATGGGTTTGCTCTTGACTCTAGTCTAAGTCAGAGATGACAGAGACAAAGTCGACAATGGAGTGAGCTTACCCAGAATAAGCCTGTTTGTTCTGTTCATTCTCACTTTGAAGAGATTTGGGTTGTAAGCGGTCGGAAACACAGACGCAGGTAGAGAATTCCACTCTTTTGCTGTGCGCATTATAAAATATGTTTGCGCGTGCTGTTTGGTGTTTGGAATTATTCACAAAATACAATAATTGCAAAATTACTTCACATAAAACAGTTAGATTACTTCGAACTAATCTGAAAATATAAATGTACCAACAGTGGGCGAAAAGCATGCGATAATAATCACAGTGATAAAAAAAAACGTGATAAAGCTCTGCCTACCTTTTCGGAAAATAAGGGCATGACTAGCTTTGTAAACCACATAAGAACGTGTGACGAGTTTAGTAGAAGATAATTATGATTTAGTGAATCAGTGAATGAGATGGTTACCTAACGTTGACAATATTTCTTATGACTATAGCCAAAATTTGTGAAAATACAATGGAATTGGAGTCACACACGTTGGCTGGGTTTCCATCACGACATGGACAACGTCGGCACGTGTATCTGGGACCATTTGTAACCTGTGACTAAGTTACAAAGACAGCGTACCCAATGCATCGACTAATCAGCCGCAAGAATGAAGATCGAAAGATATGTGCCTCGATCAAGAAGTGGCACATTTTGGAACTGTGAAGCTTATCGAGCTTAACCGGATTAAACTCTCAACAGTCGGTCATATATCAAGAATATTTCAGATTAAGAATAACAGTTTGACTCTGCACCTTCTGTTCCATTCGCTAAAGTCACTAAGTCAGCAACAATGCAATCAACCATTTTCGTATTTTCTGTAGAAAGGACAACACTAGCTAACCATGTACTACATTTAATGCCAAGTACATTATTTGGCCAAGTCAAGCCATTCAATGTGTTTAAGCAGAAGCTTTTATAAAATGAATTGCAGTGTAAAAACGTCATAAACAGTTTTTAGTGCTCTGCGTAGTATTGTACCTCTTTTGTCTCTACGTAAAGAAATTAGCCATTATCTATCGTGGAATGTTCATTTCATTGGACAGTGGTGCCGATTCTCTTGTCACAAAATTCTCTAAACTAAACTAAAAATCACAAAAAATTAGTTTATTCCTGTCAAACGACGATTTATCATTCCGAAATAGACTAAAGTGACACAACTTCACTATATTTTAGTTTGACAGCACTAAGATGGCACTGAATTATTAGTCTAGTGAAAATGCCAATTTTGCTATTCTGAATTTGACGTTTTTCACCTAAAATTTTGGTTGTCTAACTAAATCTGGCTATTTTTAATTGCGATTAAAAAGGTGTGGAATAAAATTAGTGGTTATGAACTAAAATTCACCACAACACATCGACTTCAGGTGCAAAAACAGTACTGTATCTTTTTTATTTAATTTTGCTTATATCTCGAAAATGGTGTGTCCTATTGCAAAAATAATGAAAATTTCGAACCCCTTTATCCCCTTAAACCCCTAAAACTCTACATGTAGGTATTGTTTCTCATAGCCAAAAGTAAGGAATTTTAGTGATAGTTTAGTAAGTTTAGTTCGGTGTACAAGAGAATCGGCACCAGTGTGTGATCGTGAAAATGAGTGTATTTCGTCGCTGTGCTTTGAATCAACTTTACAGGAAACATAAAAAAAACTTTTTTCTAAGAGGTTACTAAAACTTAGTCGTTGAATATTTTTGTTAGTAATTGTAATGCATTTACATAGTTTCAAGTCATATTGAAAATTATAACAAGAATAATAAGCTCATAAATAAATAGTTTTTATGACTTTCACACATAGGGTTAATGGTTTGGCTCCTTAATTTACAATAAGTGCCTAAAGTGTACATCGCTATTTTAAAATATCATAAATATTATAGAATAATGATTTAAACCACATAGCTATTTTATCAGAAAAAAAACTTTTTTTACAAAAAAAAAACCGACTTAAAAAAAAAACACACTACAAAGTGAAAAATAACTTTAATTTCGGAAGTCGGTGTCTTTGGATTGGATCTGTTTTTTAGTTTTATGCCACCGACTTCCGAAATTAAAGTTATTTTTCACTTTGTAGTGTGTTTTTTTTGAAGTCGGTTTTTTTTTTTGTACAAAAGTTTTTTATTTTTCAGTTTTTAGTGAGTCAGTTATTAATTTATCTTAGTTACAATAGCCTAATGTCAACTGCTCATCACCTTTTACAAAATATTCCTTTCCCCGATGCAGGGACGTTAATTGTTGAGGAGTTCTCCTGGTAAGAACCAAAAGAACTGGAGCTGATGGTGCCTTCACCATCAGCTCCATTTCAACATATTTCAACCTTGTGACGAGCATAAATAGCTTAGCAAACATATTAAAGTAATCGAATCGCAACCCGTGAAATACTTATTATTGAGTAGTTCCGGTTGCCACGAATGGCCTTCATCATCAGTTCCACTTCACCGAATGGTGCTTTCCGAGAACAAATGCACGAGTTACTATAAAAATACCCAAATAACTATAGGTGTGCCTATAAAATTTGAGGATTTCCCTCGATTTCCATGGGATCCCCTCATCAGATTCTGACTTGGTGACAATGGGACTACCTCGAGAGCCTACCCTTTTGAACAAAAAAATAATGTTGGAAATCCGTCCATAAATGACGGAGTTATGCCCGAACATACATAAAAAATATATATATATATAAACATCCGAATTGATAACCTCCTCCTTTTTGAAGTCGGTTAAAAATAAATAAAACAATGATTATTATTAAAAACAACTAAAACAACAACAAAACAACACAACAACACAACACCAACAAACAAAAACACAAAACAACACAACAAACAAAAAATAAACAACAACAACAACACAACAAAACAACAAAAAACAACAACAAAAACAACTTTAATGAAATAAAATCGGTTCGTGTGACAATATTAATCAATTTTATTACACAACTACAACACACAAATGAATCAAAATCAATCAAACAATTAAATCAAGTGTTCATTTTAGCGTGTTTCATTTTAACAGCAAGAGAGAATAAAGAAGAGGGTGTAACACGCTTTTATTTGAAAGCGAAATCACAATTCCAATCGGAATAAAGGTTGCAATGTAGGTACCTATATAATCGTATTTTTCTTATCAGGTTTAAATTATTTTGATGTTTTAGTTCTTTTTTTTATTAACAAGTAATACAAACTTGTATATTTTTTTTTCTGTTATTTTTTTTCAATTACAACCAGTAAGTTCCTGATATTAAGCGCGGTCAACCAAACAAACAAATAAAGAAAGGATCGTGACAGAAACTCGTGACGGTTAATTCTTACACTTTTTTCACCTAGCCCTCATCCGCCAATTCCGTACCGTGCGACAATAAACATCGTTCCAAAAAATATTGAAACACTGATTTCTATAGAGTTTCTTGTCCAATGGACATTCTAACATTGACTTCATAATATCTCTCTTGAACCGTCGGGCAGGTTTTCTGCCACCAAGTTGCATTCTTTTCCCAGGGTTAGAACGTGAAATAACATCAAGTAATGCTGCGTGGCTTAAACTTTTGACTTGCTTAGTATTTTCACCGGAACTGAGAAATGATTCAGGATTAAAAACAGTTTTTCTTTCAGTTAACTCACTGTTTTGGACACTGTCTATAAATTGCACTGTAACTTTTAACACCGGTAAAGATAATGATTCAAGAATAAGCAAATTAAATACGAATAAGGCGTTGAAAATTTTGGGCTCCATTTTTAATAACGTCCGTAATACTCGACATAGAAAGTCAGTTTAGTAAATTTGAACAGCCTAAACATTGCCTTTCTTTAGAGCAACGCGTTTGCAAAGAAAGTTTTCAATTAAATACGGTCCGTGGCACGAACGGCCAGTTTATTGTTACTATGCCACTTAAGGCGGATCCCAGCGTTCTCGGTGACTCATACGCTGCGGCAAAACGTAGGTTTTTATCCGAATTATAAATGCATGTATATTGATTTCATGAATGAATATCAAACGTTAGGTCATATGACTGAGGACAGCGATTTATCAATCGACGATAAAAACAATATCAGGTATTTGTTGCCACACCATGGGGTTTTACGGGAATCCAGTAAAACGACCAAATTGCGAACGGTTTTCGATGCGTCAGCAAAGTCAACTTCGGGATTATCACGAAAGGACATACAATATGTAGGCACTACTGTACAGAATGATCTACTATGGATCTAACTACGAGTTAGACAACATAAATATGTAATCTCAGGGGATATCGAAGAAATGCATCGTGCTGTCGAATTAAATCCCAGTCAACGGTCACTACAACTCATTTTATTTCGGAAAAATCTTTCTCAGCCTCTCAAAACATATACTTTAAATACAGTCACATATGGGACGGCGTCTGCACCTTATCTCGCGACCAAGTGCCTTGTAAGCCTCGTTGAGGTCACAGATGATCAGCACGTAAAAAGTTGCATCCAACGTGATTTTTACGTACATGATTTGTTAAGTGGTTCAGACACTAAACGCGGCGCAATCAAACTTTGCAACCAAATAAAAACATTATTAGCTTCAGCGAAATTTAATCTAAGAAAATGGCAGTCGAACAGTACTCAAATTCTAAAATAAATAATAGACGTAGACGATGATTCTTGCCTAAATTTAGATTTGTTTGATAATTACGCATCAAAATCCTTAGGGCTACTATGGATATGCAAATCAGACACATTGTCATTTTCAATTATTATTAACATTCAAAAAACAATTACAAAAAGACACATTTTGTCTATAATAAGTAAATTTTTTGACCCATTGGGCTTGTTCTCCTAATCCACTTGATTTCTGTGCCCTGACTCCTTCTCACTTCTTAATTGGAAGGTCACGTCCGTTCCACATCCACAGATTGACAGCGGAAACATCAGTCGACTCGAGCGATTCGAAAGGGTGGAATACATCAAGCAGCATTTTTGGAAAAGGTTTAATACCGAATACATATCTCTGCTGCAGCAAAAGACCAAATGGTCTACAACATCGGGAGACATCAACATGGGGAGCCGCGTCCTGGTCGCATTAGCGCTTCCACCTCTCTGCTGGCTGCTGGATCGCATCGTGCAAGTGTACCCGGGCTCCAACGGCGTCGTGAGGATCGCCGAGCTGAAGACCAAGAAGGGGACAATTCGGCGTGCTTTCAACAACATCTGCCCACTACCACTTTCTTGAAGCTACCACTTCAACCTGGGGAGCATGTCCACGCGCGGACACGGTTCGCGGGAGACGAACGCGGGGTGCCGGAGACGTTTGGGGCGACTAGGCGGCGAGAGCCAATGGGAGGGACCGAAGCCGCCGGCCGCGTGTAAGGTTGCGCGTCACTTTTACTCGATCAGAAAAATCAGATTGACTGATGACCATCCGTCATTGTCTCTGTTACCTGTACCGCCTTTTGCATTATACCTATTTTATACAGTCCACTATAGTTTCATTAAAAACCAAGAACACACCAACAACAGAGTTGAAATAAGAATTAGAGGTATATAATGTCAAATAATGAGAAGATAATAAGAGAATCACAGAAGTTAAAAAAAAAATCTTCGTAATTTTGAGCAGTTAATAGACATTCACCTAGTGATGCCGCTAATGCGGTACCAGGGAAGCCACATGAGCAGAAGGAATTATTGCCAAACTTCCTTGTCTTCAACATAGTCTTTAATGTTATAATATGCATTTTTGATAAATTACAAAGTTGATAATAAATACGTATTCATTAATTAGAAACGTACTACGGTTTATCACAGGCGGTATCCTTAATTAAATTATTTTATGTTAAGTTAAAAGGACTGGAATATACCCAAGGTATGTACTTTACAATTTAAAAGTGTGCAATCATATCGCTACGCCTATGTTCCACAAAAAGTTAGGCAGAAGTGCACAGTACAATTAGTAACAGCTGTTCACAAATTATGTTTATTCGTGATGAGAGCATTTCCAGTAACCGGGAAAAAATTCAGACTCTGGTGTTCTACTGAGAAAATCGTAATCCATTAACACTGCTCAACCTAGCGACAGAACTCAGTACCACACACGCTCAATAGTTACACCACGACCATTGAACCAACGACTCCTACGAGTCAGTATCAAACAACACATTTTATACAAAATACATAAACTACTGTGACTAGATACATACATTATATTATTTTTAAGAATAGAAATTCTTTAAATACAAATTATACATTTAATTAAAGCTGAAACAATGCATTTTGTGTAATCAGATTACAATTTTATTAATAAAATTGCATTAATTGGTCTTTATGCAATTTATTACAATAATGGAGTGTACTTGATAAAAAATATAAAAATAATAATACTTAGTAGGTACAGCAAGTAAACAATTTTATTTACAGCTGTTTATCGGATGCTAGAGAAGTCTATAACGTGCTAATGGGCCTTAAATCTGAAAGCGCTCCAGGCTGGGATAGAATTACAACTTTTTTTTTTAAACTGCCCATGAATTAGTCGTACCCATAATTTCACATCTTGCTAATTTGTGTTTTAGCCAAGGGAAATTTCCACCAACTTTGAAGTAAGCCATAATTACTCCTGTGCACAAGGGTGGAGACAATGACGACATTAACAACTACAGACCTATCTCTGTATTACCTGCAATATCTAAAATCATTGAAAAGCTAATTAACGCAAGACTAACCAGCTACACTAATAAATATAACATTATTTCACAAGCTCAATATGGTTTTAGACAAAAATTATCTAAGGAAGACGCAGTTACAACATTAACCACTCATATTGTTAACTTAGTAGATTCAGGAAAAAGATGTCTAACTGTATTTCTTGATTTGAAAAAAGCGTTCGATACCGTTTCTGTCCCCATTCTTGTGCGTAGTCTGGAAGGTATAGGCGTAAGAGGAGGCCCGTTAGCATTATTAATAGATTATCTACGGGATCGTAGGCAAAAGGTTAAGGTAGAAGAGTATATTAGTATGGAGTCTTATGTGACCTACGGTGTTCCACAGGGTAGCGTACTGGGCCCCACTCTATTCTTAATTTATATAAACCATCTCTGCAAAATGATGCTAGATAATGGTCGCGTTTTCTCATATGCAGATGACACTGCTATTACTTTCTCTGGTGATACATGGGAATCCGTATATCAATATGCTGAAAAGGGTCTTTCCAAAATTGCTGACTGGTTGAACTCACATCTTCTTACACTAAATATTTCTAAAACCAAATATATTGCCTTTACAATCTACAACAACACTCAACCAGGACCTAACGTAACTCTCCAAATCCACACTTGTCATAATATATCTAGCACAAACTGTTCTTGTAAAAATATTGAAAAAGTTACTCATATAAAATACCTAGGTATAATCGTTGATCAACGATTATCTTGGCATACTCATACAGATATGATCATGGCCTGTATGAGAAAACTTATCTGGATATTTAATAACCTAAGACATGTGACAACAAAAAAAATGTTAACTGAAATCTATGTCTCTCTGGTTCAATCAATTCTTACCTACTGCATACCCGTGTGGGGCAGTGCGACAAAAACGAAGTTTCTTGAACTAGAGCGAGCACAGAGATCTCTTATCAAGGTCATGTATACCAAACCATACAGATTCCCAACCAATGAGTTATACTCCTTTAGCGGTATTCTCACAGTCAGAAAATTATACATACATACTACATGCTGTCTTAAAATTACACAAAATCCTGCCCTATGACCCTCACCATCAGGAAAGAAGGCGAAAATACAGTGTAGTACCAGTCAAATTCGTTAAAACTGCATATGCCAAAAGACAATTCAACACAAATTCCGCTGCCCTATATAATAAAATAAATAAAATAATTAACATCTATCATATGACTACTAAAGACTGCAAAAAGGCAATTGTTCAATGGCTAAAAATGAAGTCCTATGATTATATTGAACCTTTATTATTACTATTTCCTTTATTTCATTATTTACATATAAATTATATTTTTAAATATTAGAATATATAACATTCGAACTGGGTCGGGCACATACCTGTAGTATGGCACTTCCGATTCTACAAGGCTGTATTTCAGAGCAAGTTGCTGATGGGTAATCCTGGCTACAAGGTTGTGTCTATGCAAGTACTCTTCGTTAGCTAGACGAGAACATCCGGAGATAATAATGTCTGATTGATTCACCCGGACGGTGGCATGCCCGACAGATGTCAACCGTGCCGTCTTTCACAATAAATCTCCGGTAATTCTTCGTCATCATAACTTCGTCCATAATTGCACAGACAAAACCTTCGGTTTCTCCAAAGAGGTCACCGAAACGCAGCCAGGCTACGGACGCCAGTTGGTCTACATCGGGCCCATGTAGGGCCCGAAAAAAGCGTCCGTGAAGCTCCTTACTCTGCCATACTTCCATGCGATCATTAGTGTCAAGCACTACTGGTTTGCGCCAGTTCTCTTTAGCTAAGGAGAGCGGGGTGAGGCCCTTGTCCACTGTGACCACATCTCGATGCATCCCCACGTCGGCTTCTAAGAAATATTCCCTGAGATTGCATATCTCGCGATTGTGGAGGGTCTTAGCATTTAAAAAGCCTCGACCTCCACACTTTCGCGGGATATACTGCCTCATTACCGATGATCGTGGGTGACGCATTCGATTTGCAGTTAGCAGCGAACGGACCTTCTTATCCAGGGCGTCGAGTTCGGTCTGAGTCCATTTGAGTATGCCGAAAGAGTACATCAAAACTGGCATGACCCAACCGTTAAAGGCGCGCGCCTTGTTTCCGCCTGATAAAAGACTATTAAATACTTTTTTCAGGCGGCCAAAGAAGCGTTCCTTTAACGACTGCTTCATGTCAGTACCATTGATGCCCAACGCTTCCGATATACCCAAATACTTATAGGTTTCGGATGCGGAGAGGGTTCTAAGGTTTATGGAATCCGAGTGTTGGGTTCCGACGGATTCCACAATCTCCCCTCGCTTTACATGCATGACCGCACATTTGTCCACACCAAATTCCATCCTGATGGCACTACTGAAAGTTTCAGTTACTTTCAGTAGCTCCATCAGTTGCAATGACCACCTCTCCTCAACCGATAGCCTAGACTTGAATCCTCCAGCAGTGTGCTTAGAGGATTCAAGGCTAAGCAAAACCAAAGCGGACTCAAACTATCACCCTGAAATATGCTTCGCTCGATCCTTATAGTTTCGTTATCTTTCTGGATATTTCGACATCCTGGATAGTGAAGGAACGTTCTCCATTGCCCCATACATGACTTCAGGAAGGTGCGCAGAGTTGCATCTACTTTATACAACTCCAGCACCCTCACAAGCCATGTATGTGGCACCGAGTCATAGGCCTTCTTGTAATCTATCCAACATGTTGACAGATCCTTTCGGGAACGACGAACCTGTTGGCTAATAGCCATATAAATGAGGAGTAGCTCCTTAGTACCACGGGACCCGTTCCTACATCCATTTTGAGAAGGAGACATGATGGAGTTGGTGTCTATATGTTTGTTAATTTTAGCTCTCAAAATGGATGTAAGAACTTTATAGACCATCGGTAAACACGTGATTGGCCTATAATTTTTGGGTTCCGCAGTACTACCTGATTTATGGAGCAGGTGGGTAACTCCTGTTGTTAGGAACTGGGGTAGCGAACCAGATTCTAAAGCAACCTGGTACTGAGCCGCCAAGCGAGCGTGCGACCTACCAAACCATTTGATCCAGAAGTTGTGCAGTCCGTCCGGCCCTGGAGACTTCCAGTTAGGCAGCGGACGGACTGCACGAGTTACATCTTGGGGACAGATGGAAATAGCCCCCATTTCTGGTATTGGATGGCAGGCTCGCCCGACTTCCCGAGCCCAATCACCTTCGGTGTGACTGACAGGCACCGACCAGATATTGCGCCAGAAAGAACACATGGCATCATCATCCGGCAGGCCCGTGTCAGCCACACCTTGATCCGGTCGCTCCCAACCCCTATAAACCCACCTTTCATTGCGCTGGAAGGTGCGATTCTGAGTGTATCGCTCCACTCGCCGCTTATAGCGACGAATACGGTTCGTACGAATACGGTTCGCCCATGCATACACTTTCTGCTTCAGGAAGTCGATGCGCTCTGTGACACAGGACATGTAGTCATGAGGGCAGATATTAGTCCCTGCGAACGCGCGTCTCACAAAGCGCATCACTCTAGGGCGAGTACTGCCCTCCCTGAAGCAGATTAGTTTGCCGATGAGTGCTCTGGCCCCACCAATACGGCGCTCAATTCTGCACTGCCAAGCTGGTACGGCTGGTTTCGGTCGTGTAGCTCTAGAATCATTAGCAAATTTGACGTGAGCTACACGACATGCCGCTACAGCCGCGCAGTACAGAATCGAATGTGTATCGGTGAGGTCTACGCAGTCATCAAAATAATTTGACAACTGCGCATCCAGTGCCGCCACCAGCACCCTATTTTTGTTATGCATGGGTAAACGACGTAAGCGTGGTCTAAGTTCGGGCGATATGAACCGATATTCTCGAATCGCATCCTCCAAAGCACTCCTCAATTCATCATTGCACTGGGTACTTACTACTCTGCATTTCATTTCGCAGGCGACCAAGTACAGTGTCATCCAACATATGATTACGTTGGATGACCCGCACCTGATCCGACAGTCGTTGTGCCGACACGTTGACAGCTGGATCAAGCACCTGAAAAAGAGAGAGCATCCGAACACGGTACGCGGTCAGATTGTTTCCCCCCTCTGTAGCCCCATAGTATGAGCGCATGACGTTTTCGTTGATGGATCACGTCCATCTCATGCGCTGCACACTTCCGCCGGGAGCTGGGACCCTATCAGAGGCCGGTGGGCCTCGAGGTCCTAAACCGTCCGGCGGCCGGTGTCCTCCACGTCGACGAGCAGGTGGTGGCGTCGTGGGCGGGGAGAAATACTCGTCACTCGAGCTCGACGCAACTACCGCGGCCGGTGTCGTCACAGCGCTCACAGTGGGGCTGGATACCGGCGGCAGCGAGGCGGAGCTGAGCGACGAGTCCGGAGGTGGTGGGCGTGCTCGACGTGCGGCTGATCTTGTCAACATATTGTCTTCATTTTCTTATTTTGTTTGCTTTATCGGAGGTGACATCTGTCATGTCACCTCCGATTCGGTAGTTTTTGTTCAAATTTATTTACATTCTGGTACTCGTATTATGTATGTAATCAAAGGGTTTAAAAGTGATTTTCTGGTTTTAGATTTGGTTAATGGTAAACTATTGCAAATATGAGTTAAAATTACTTTTTTTGTTGATATTATGAAATAAAATTGAAAACGAGACGTTTTGTTGACACGCCGGTGTTGCCAATTATTATTATTGTCTACGTTCTGTTGAAGCTAGTGTTTTATACAATAATTATCTATTTATCTTAATGCAGATGCCTTCTTGATACACTCCCAGATACACTTCTTCTTCTTCATCTTGCACTTCCAGATACTCATAGTCCATTAAAGAATGAAAAAAATATTCTTTAGTTTCGGAGTAAGAACACTAGAAGTGTCACTCCGTTGTTTGTCTATTTGTACAAGAAAAGTCTTAAGAATGTGTTTAAGATGAGATCATAATATCTCTATCTTTCGTTTCATTAATCTACTACTCTTCCAACATTCTTTCATACCTGAAGTGACAAGAAAAATAAAATTAGTTTCCGTAATCATTTCAACTAGAACTGTACTCTGTACTCCCCAAAGAGGATAAGCAGAGGTGTTCAGTGAAAGACATCTATGTCAAGTGTCATGAGGGGCGACTATATTGCCTGTTTTATATCGTTAAATCTATTTCTTTAACAATAGTTTACGTAGAAATTAAAAAAAAACTATATATTTATGGACTAAAATACAATAACTTACTAGGTATCAATCAATCAACTCAGCCTATCGCAGTCCACTGCTGGACATAGGCCCCTTTCATGCTGCGCCACAACACCCTGTCCTCCGCCTTCCGCATCCAGTCTGTCCTAGCCACTTTTTTAAGGTCGTCGGTCCATCTAGCTACTAACTACTACTACTAGACACTAGTTACAGACAGGCAGGCATGCCAGGCTACTAGGTATATTCTTGTCGTAATTGGCTTTAACCGGTTTTCCTTGTTTTGGGTTTCCTTACGATAAGTAATTGCACGCGTTTGAAGTGTTAAGGGAGTGTCTGATATAAAATCTGGTAATTTTTTATCAATGAAAGAAAAAAAAAAAATTTACAAAATATTTGATTTTCTTAATATCGGTATACTTATTCTTTATATTGAAAGATCTACTGGGTAACGACTTACTTTATAGTTAAAATTATAATTATTATCAAAAAATAAAATACTTGCAATTTTATTTTTTGATATATTTTTTTTTCCTATTCGGCAACTCGTAGTCTTGACCACTGAGGTCGTGGCTACTTAACCGGTCAATCCTGTGGTGCCTTAAGCTACCAACTTAAAGCCTCCAGCCAGGGGCGAAATTCTTAAGGTGATATATTGAAAAAAGTGTGCTTTTTCTTTTTAGTGTACCTTTTTTAGTATATGGAATAGGTATTTAACAATTTGTTGTGTGTTTTATGACTATATTTCCTAGTATCCTGTAAAAGGAATACACGATACAATTAAATTTTCTCGATACAAAAAAAATGCAAAGTTCTATCTATGTTTATTTTTTTTGAGCATTATGGCGTAAAGCTTATGAGTTACTCATTGGAGTTTACTACAAAACAGAGAATAATTATATTAAAGTTTAATTAGAGCAGTTTTTGTTTTAATAATACTTTTTATTTAAAAAAGACGGATTTTTGTTTTGGCACATACGTTGTTTTATTCCGAGCACACACACACTATCGCCATCCCTTCTTTTGCCTATCAAAAGTAATGTCATCACTCTCAATCGTTAATAAATCAGTCGCCCGGTGGGGCTGATTGAGGATGAATCTATGTCACTTTTTTGCAAATCGGTGCGATCTAATTTACGTTATTTAAATAATTGTGTTTACAGAATATGTTAGTAGCTTAGCAAGTCAAGGTAATTATTTAATACAATTAGTGTTGAATAGGTATTTAGACACTGTGTGTGTGTATTCTTGTGGCTGTGAACAATATAACATTCGTTTTCTATTATTATTTCGTGACGACATTCAATTTATTTATGAAAATGGAAAGAAATAAAAATCCAAAACTAAACAGTACCTTCAACGTTAGGAGTATCTGCTGTCTGCACAGGGCAATCAATGAACTCATTCAATAGCAATAAGATGATGATAATAGTGAGTCGAATTCACCACCTTCACTAAAGCATTACCAGCAACAATCTATTCTCGCCTTGCAAAGTAATATTGGGTACCAAAGCATTCTATTTTCTAGAGAATAACGTCTGTTTTTATACATACAACTTATAATAATCGTTTACATAAAGAAATAGGCTAAAATAAATTATTCGTTTTTAGGTTTGAAATACGTCAAAAATACTTCAATATGTCAAATACTGTCACTACGAATGATAGAGCACAAAAAATGAATGGAGTCACATTTGAATTGTGAAAAAAGGTTAGTCCTTACCCGACTACGCCAAAGCCTAATGAAGGTATTGATTTTAACAGGCTGTGTATGTATATATGTTTATCTGTTTCCTCATAACTTCTCGTCGTATTTTGACAAACGAGACATCGTTGGAAGCGTCATGTTGTTCCGCGGGTTATAAGCTACATGACCTCACATAAAATTCAACATGGCAACTAATAGCGGATGTGAAGTGTTACCGGGGATATATCGTGTTTGGTATCTAATAAAAGGTCTTAGAGAGTTCTTTCTGAAAATATATTGGATATCCATAACTAAACCCGAAATAAGATCAAAACAATTATGTTTCACTCAGACTGTTTTCAATAACACTAAACATCCTTCTGAAATGTTATGAAGGCTGCTTAGCAAATTATTGTTATCAAATTCCATTTGCTACCTACCCACAATGATCTCTAACCCCACAATAATTGAAATAAAAAACAAAGTTTGCCCAACTACGACAAAAATCTCAGCTAAAAAGTTATAAACAAGATTTGGTAACAAAATAACATGGGTTTCGGTTTTCGTATATTACCGGAGTAACGTAACGTAATTTCTAAAATATATCTAATGTAATTAGGGCATAATTCATACAGATTACCACTGCCATATAAAATCGATCTTGAAGAAAATGTGAATAACTTCCATTTTAATTTTAGTTCATGTACAATGAGCTATTAAGCTAACATAGAGCCTGGCATAAATAGCAATTCCGTTTTTGTTTTTTTTTTCAGGTGTATAAAACTATTTGGAGTACCTACCTTATATATATATATAATATTTTTTATCTATTTATTACATACATAATAACACCGCATGGAATTACTATGCACTTTATAGTTCAAATGGAATGCTCACAAGCACCGAAAAGTCAGTCTTGAAAAAGAAAACTGAACAAGCAGGTAGTGTGTTTTTTTTTAGTAAGGTGAACATACATTTACTTGAAAAGTAGGACACGATGGAAAAGCTAGGACTATTACATTATTGACGGAATTTATGTAATATTTGGTACTAAAGTGAAAAAAAAATAGTCATTTACCAAGCCAGTGTATGGTGATCGGTGAAACGGTGTTGGAGTTTATCAATCTCATATATAACAACATCCATTTTATATAATATATATATTATAAAGAAGATTAATTAACTATTTTTAATTTCATGTTGTTTATTATAAGTAATAATAGGATATTGATTAAATATTTTGTATTATTTGTCTACTCCATAGATGCATAGTGCGAAAATTTCATAGACCGAGATATATTAACGTAACTTAGCACGCATTTTTTTCTGAGATATGTTTCCGTCTTTATCTTGCACTTTTAGATTGACAGTTGTGCGACAGTGACAAGAATAATGCTTAGCCAAAGCCCATGCTAAGTAAGGAACCTTTTTAAATTCCGGTCAGTATTTTGTTAATTCCACTTTTGGCCACTGGCTCGGGTTCAGATAAGTTTGTTGCGGTGACGTGGCGACCGACCACGGACGGTAGAACCGTCACTCCCCGCGTGCGGGGGAAATAAGCCACGCCCATCAAACAATTATTTATTTTCAAGGTAGGGCCTTAAATACTAGGTGACCGCACGATAAGGGCACCCCTGTGGGGTACGAACCTCGGCTTAGGGCGTCACTAAGGGGAGGGCAGCAAGGTGGAACAGGCTGAATCGAATTTATAATATTATTATTATACAGGGAAATTAAAGCTACAGGCTCAGCTACGACGCGGGCTGGCGCATCGTCGAGCAAGTGTCGGGGGGGAGGGGGGGACAGTTACGTCGGGGGTGTCGCGTAGGACCTCGGCGGCGAGGTTGGAACGATGGCGGTCTGTTTTTGTATACTGTACTGGTGGCCCTACTGCTCTCCTGGAGGAGGGTTATGGGGTCATCGGGGTCGGACAGGGCATGCCTTGGACGGCGGGTATGACTAATACGGAGGGGGTATATCTGGCAGCCTCGACAACCAGAGGGTTGCGATGTGAGGCCGCGGAGTCAAAGAAACGCTTGGAAATGCGCTTCATGAATTGACGGATAGTGGGGACTTTAAGATCGAGATGGAGGATCTCGTTCCGAACGAACCAAGGGGAGCCGGTTGCCCTACGGAGGAACGGGTTTTGGAAGGTCTGCATCCTATGGATGTGGTGGGGTTTCGAGTTTGCGAAAACCACGCTCGCGTAGGTCATGATTGGGCGAATGCACGCTGTGTAAATGCGCAATTATAGGGAGTGGAGTCTACCGAGAGCGAAAGCGGCGTGCGAACGCGCCTGCCTTATGTCTCACCGAAAGAGAGTTGTTTGTCCAGTATGACACTCAAGTATTTGGCTCGCTTCTCCCAAGGGATAGGCTTGCCGAACATGGTGATCAGACGGGGGGGGGGGGGGTGGGGTTGAGTCCCGGTTTCGAAAAGAGAACCGCTTGACTCTTATCGGGATTGACTTCGATTCTCCACTTCCTAAACCAGTCACCGAGTTGGTTGACTTTGGTTTGGAGAGTGCGAGATATCGCATCGGGGCTTACGCTAGTATAGTAAATGGCCGTATCGTCTGCGAACAGAGCCAACTAAGCCTTTTTACTTTTCGGGATATCGCTGGTGAATAGCGTGAAAATGAGAGGGGCGAGCACGGAGCCCTGAGGGACTCCGGTGCGAATGGGACGGGGGGAGGATAGCGCTCCTTCGATGCGGAATCGGAAGGTGCGGTTCGACAAATAGTCTCGCAAGATGAGCACGAGACGATCAGGCACTTTAAGTTTGTATAGCTTATATAATAAGCCATTGTGCCAGACTTTGTCAAACGCTTTCGCTATGTCGAAGAAAACAGCACCCGTCAACGAACCACGTTGGAAGTCAACGCTTATCTGTTCGATGATACGGTGGACCTGTTGGACGCACGAGTGTTGGGTTCGGAAACCGAACTGCTCGTTGGGAATGAGACCCATTGTCTCGGCATAGTCTCTGAGACGCTTATAAATAAACCTCTCATAGATCTTGCCGAGGACATTGCGAAGACTGATGGGGCGTTAGCTAGATGGAGCGGATTTAGGCTTGCCCGGCTTGGGAATACCGACGACAGTGGCCTGTTTCCACGCTCGGGGGAAGATGTTATTGCTCATGGCACCATTGAAGATGGTGGTCATTAGCATGATCAGGTGGGCAGGGAAAAGTTGGAACACCTTTTTGGTGATTCCATCAGAACCGGGGGCTTTACGGGGCTTAAGGCCCTTTATGAGCTCGTGCACTTCGTCGGGGGGACGGGAGGCAGAGGGCACTCGGGGTCTTCTACGGGGGAGAGGGAGGCTCTCCTTTCGACTTCGGCTTCGACCTCAGAGAGGTGAGCTTGGTCTACAGGTTGAAAGCTGGGCGAACATTGGGGCTCAAGACTGTCGGCTAGGCACTCGCCCTTGTCGACATCATCGAAAGCGATGGTATTATCTGGGCGGATCAAAGGGGGCATAGGGGCTACTTCTCGGGATTTGAGTTTCCTCTGAAGCTCCCAGAATGCTAGGTGGGTAGGCTCTAATTCGCTCAACATCTTATCCCAGCCCGTTTCCCAATGCTCCGCTACACGTGTCCTTACAGCTCGCTGTAAGTAGCGCATATGGGCTCGGTTCGCGTTGCAGGGAAAGTTGCTCTACGCACAGACAGCCGCGTTCTTCTCAGTCATCAGTTCACGTACATCGTCCGGCAACTTCCAGCGACGGTCGTCCATCGCTGGACCTTCCCTTGAACAATCGTTAAGGACTGATTGTACGTGTCCAGTGAATGAGTCGATCGCAGCCGTCGTGTCAGCGATAGAGTCGAAGAGGTCGGGGATGGAGTCTAGGTGGGGGGACGTGTTGGACTTCAGGCATTCGCTTACTTTCCTCCAGTTCGTTACCACTTTGGTGGAGGAGGGTTGGTCGGGGTCGGGGAGACCTACGCGAGGGGCTAGTTTTAGCACAACTGGTCGGTGGTCAGATGAAAGTTCGTGTATCACCTCTATAGAATCCAACCGTAGGTTGATATTCTTTAGAAGTGATACATCGAGCACGTCAGGGGTGTGGTCAACCGCGAGGGGGAACTGAGTGGGAGTCATCGGGGCGATGACATCGAAATTTAGAGGAGAACAGAGGTCGAACAAGTGTCTCCCTCGGGTAGAGATTCTGGTACTATTCCAGGCGTGATGTTTGGCGTTGAGATCCTCTGCTATGATAACGATGGTCACTCAGGCCGAAGAAGATGGTCAGGTCGTCAGTCAAGAGTTGAAAGTTCTCTGAATGGTTTGTGGGGGGGAGATAAACCGATACCAAGGTGATCGGTTGGTGTCCTGTCATGCCTAGCCGGCAGATGGAGACTTCTAGACGTGAGAGGGGGGGTGGGTCCAAGGGGATGCAGTAAAGGGACTTTTTATAATAGATGAGGGTGCCACCCTTGTAAAGCCGAGTCCTGTCATTTCGAACAACCCGATAGTTCGCTATCGATGGCGTTCGATTGTGGGGTTTTAGAAAGGTCTCCTGTAAGAGGAGGACATCGATCTGATGGTCGCGGAGCAAAGTACAGATTTCGTCGCGCTGACCTTGAATGAAGCATTGAAGTAACCTAACTTTAGGGATCGAGGTTTTAACCGCGTGAGGATTCCGTTATCCATTAGTGGGATTGGGAGAATTGACGAAGGACTGGAGCGCGTGCGTAATGTCCGGGTATGCGTTGTAAATACCCTGGATAGCGTAAAGGTTACCGGCATTCCTGGCGGCAACGATTTCGATAGCCATTTGACGAGCGCGGGGGGTGAGGAAGGCAGTGAAGGTGCCTGAGATCACGTTGAATGAATCCATGGGGTTGGGACCGACAGCCACGGGTGTGTTTGTGGAAGGAACGGGCGCGACTGGGGCGGGGGTAGTGGCTTTAGGAGCCGGGGGGTTGCTAACGAGGGGCGCGAGTGCGGGAGCGGGTGCGGCTGCGGGCGCATGTGCGCGAATACGGGGGTCCATCTGAGGAGCGATGGAGGGAGGGGGGGTTGGTTACGCACCAGGGCCGGGAAGGCCTGTTGGTGCTGGGAGTAATTCTAAACATTGGGTCTCTGGGGACTCAGGCGCTCGGGAAGTTGGGAGGATGGGGCTTCCCTTCCCTGACGAGCGTCCGTACGCTTCGTCAGCTTCGGGTTTGTTGCCTTAGGGGCTTTGGGGCAGCCACGGTAATTGGCTGGGTGCCCGGAGTGGCCACACAGCATACTGCTGGGTGATTCCGTGCAGAGGGTTCTATCTTTGGGACAGGAGCACTCGGAAGTGCCATGCCCACCCAGGCATTTGACGCACCTGGGTGTTGCATGGCAATTCTTTTGGGAATGGCCATAAAGTTGGCAACGGTGGCACTGGCCGACGATTCCAGTCTTTCGGGGCTTCTAGATATCGAATCCAGTGAGATGGCAGATCGATTTTATTTGGAATATAGGGTGGTGTTCTTCGACGGGGGGGCATACAACAAGGACCATGTTGTATGGCTCGCCGCCTCGGGCACGGTGCATGCGGTGCACTTCGGATACAGGGATTCCTTGCGACATAAGGTCGTCTTTTACGTCGGAGGTTGCGATCTCCTTGGGGATCCTATTTATGACCACGCGGGTCTGGCGGTCCTCGGGGAGGGAGTAGGTGTGGAAGGACACACCTCTCACTCTGAGGAGCTTTGTAAGTTCCCTATAGTCATTCGACTTGGGGTCCTGGACTTTAATGCCCTGCTCAGTTGCCCGGGCACTGGTGAAGCCGATCCTGAGATCGACGCACCATTTGGACACGTCAGACCATTTAGACTTGTCCTGAATGAAGACAGGGGGGGGGGGGGGTCGTGATGGCGACGACGGGGGTCGGTTTTATAAGGGTGGGGGGGGGGCTGTGACCGATTGGTCCCTGAGTTTGTTGGCCTGGGAGGAAGTGAAAGACTTCTTCCTTTTGGCAGCTGAGGTGACAGTCTGGAAACCGTCATCCTCGGAGGAGGAGGTAGTGAGGACTTCTGAGCCCGAGGAGTATGGGGAGACGAGGCATCTGGTCGCAGTCCGTTGGTCAGTGTCTATCGGTACGGGGGGAGGGGGGCGGCTTGTACCGGGGAGGGGGCCTCTAGTGCATCGCTAAAGTTAGCGATGGCGGTTGAGTTGTCGGGAGGGCCTCCCTAACAAAAGTTATAATAAGGGCATCCGTCATAGTTGGGGGGTGCGGGGGGCTAATTGCTTGGGGTGATGGTGGAATTGAGGATTCCGGCCTATATTCTCTAAGCCTAACTCCCCGGGTGGAAATTCCCGGGGATGAGTTACCCTCCCTGTCGGGTATAGACAGGGAGGTGAGTACCTATGGTGAGCCTTAAGCTTGTAAACCCGTCGCCAGTCTTATTGTGCGAACGGGGCCCTGACAGTCTAGCGCGAAGGGTGTAGACACACCCTAAAGACACTAGGTGAGTAGCTGTGGAAGGAAAACTGTCACCAGAGCCGACTCGGAGATCCCCCAAGGCCGGTTAACTCTGGGACCCGTCCAAATGATTGTCTCACCCTGAAAGGGTTCGGCGGGTGTGTTGGGACAACACCCCACTCGGATCGTTAGCACCGTTAGGTATCCACCGATGACCACAAAACTGTGGTTTTGCCCAGAAGGGGCCTAGTGAAGCTACTCACACAATCGCGCAGTTAAAGAAATAATAATACTTTGCCTTGAATAAGGCAGTTTTTGATTGATCAGTAATTCGATCAATTAATTAAAATAAATTTAATTAATCGACCGATGATCGATTGCAGCTGGGGCGGCTGCGAGGGCGCTACGAAGTTCGCAGCGAGAAAATATTAAACAACGACAAGAGACACGGACGGGAGAGTGCGAGCACACAACCGTTCGCGACGAGTGCCGAGTGTCTAATCTGTCTGTCTGAGTGGTCGTCTGACTTCCACAGTTTGCTTATATACGAGCATGGGCGCAGAGTACGTGGTGATGAGACGCGAATGTTGTAACATTAACCAGTTTAGTAAATCACTAAACACGTCATATTCGAACAGAACCCGTTTTGTAGATAAGTTATGACGTTGGAGTTCCGTAACTGGTATTTTAAAATAAGATTTAGTTATGAGCTTAATAAAGTTGTTTTTTTAACCGACTTCAAAAAAAGGAGGAGGTTCTCAATTCGACTCTATGTTTTTTTTATTTTATGTGTGTTAGCTCAGAACTTTTTTCTGGGTGTACCGATTTGTATGATTCTTTTTTTGTTGGAAAGGAGATAGCTCAAGGGTGGTCCCATGATGAGGAAACCAGGATCTGATGATGGCATACCAGAGAAATCGAGGGGAACCTTCGAAAATCGTAGGTGCGACTATCGTAGGTGCTAGTGCGTTTGTTAATTTTTTCATGAACTATTTTAAAGCACTACAATTTAATGAAGGTCCGGAGTTGATCTGATGATGAAGCCGAAAGACAGTCGAAGGAATTCGTTAACGATTTATAGCAGTTACCTTGTGTTTAGGCTTGATTCATTTGTATTGATGAGGACTTTACACCTAGATGGGTTGAGGCTGTCATTAGGGGTCTGATGTTAAAGACAAACGACAGTTAAGGGAACCCCTCAACGGTTTACAGTAGCTATCTTTTGTTTGGCTTACTTCATAAGATTCGATATGCTAAAATATTCAGTTCGTACAAAAATCATACCTAATTAAGATTGAACTTTTACATAGGACAACCACTACCTACTAGTCATGCTGATGCGTCAATTTGACACTGAATTTAAGTTGCGTAACCGCGTCATCTCTAGCAATGCTCTTTCGTTGTTTGCTAAGCAATGTATGCTTGCGACAATGCATATGGTAAAATGGAGCTGATGGTGAAGCCACCATCAGCTCCAGTTCTTCTGGTTTTTACCAAGAGAACTCCTCAACAATAAACTCCTCAATTCCTTGCATCGGCAAAAGGAATATTTTGTAAAAGGCGATGAGCAGTTGTCATTAGGCTATTTGTAACTTAGATAAATTATTATCTAACCCACTAAAAATTTAAAAGTAAAAACTTTTTTACAAAAAAAATAACCGACTTCCAAAAAAAACACTACAACTGAAAAATAACTTTAATTTCGGAAGTCGGTGGCAAAATTCTAAAATACAGATCCAAAGACACCGACTTCCGAAGTTAAAGTTATTTTTCACTTTGTAGTGTTTTTTTTGGAAGTCGGTTGTTGTTTTTATAAAAAAGTTTTCTGTCAAATATAATTATGAAATTGTGACGCCCGTTTATTGCACAATTTATGCATAAATCCTTCTTAGAAAGTGATGTAACTGTACAATACAATTGTTTTACAATAACACTTGTGCAGTTATCATACTTTTCGATATGGAATAACCCACGAACAACATTTTTATACATGCGTTTAATTTGTCCTTGGGTTTTTTAATGATCTCTATTTCAAAATTTGCACAACGGGAACCTGATTTAATAAATATAATTAAACCTCCTACAACACAGCGCGGTAACAGTAATTTAGCTCATTGGAGGCGCGGACTGGCGAGGCCCTGAGTTTGATTCCTGCCTGTTGAAATAAGATAATGCGTGAGTCGGTTTTCGTTAATTAACCTACCGACATATAGCAATAGCTTATTTATATTAGTCGGAGTAATTAACAGGAATATGAAATTATTGATTTTAGCCTGATTCATCCTATTTCAGTTCAATCATGCCAAGCAACCTAAAATAGCTGCTATCTTCGCACAATGTCCCTCTGTCGTACACAAGGCAAGAGTGCAATCCTGGGTTTGATTCTTATTTGATTTGACAGAGTTATTAGGTTTTCCTGTATGAACATTTTAGTTAAAGCTTCTTTAGATTTTGTGTACTTGCATACAATAAAAAAGAAAACACTTAAATAAGCCGCACCTACTAAAGTTCCCACGTTCGATTATTTACGTCTTTTCCTGTGGCTGAGCAGGGTGTTACTTACTTAATCGACTTGTAAACGTCACAAAGTCCAATGCCCATGTCTTCCAATCTCACAAAAAAAGTCTGTGAAATATCTAGGTGTACTTCTAGATGAACGACTTAGCTGGCGTCCACACATTGAACTGACCACTTCCCGTGTTAGGAAACTTGTATGGGCATTTAAGAAGCTTCGACACGTGGCTAAGTTTAAGCTACTCCGCACGGTGTACATTGCGCTGGCACAGTCAATCATAGCCTACTGTATCACGGCCTGGGGAGGCGCATGTAAAACCTTTATGATTCACCTCGAAAGAGCCCAAAGATCTTTGTTAAAGGTCATGACCTTCAGACCGTATCGGTTTCCTACGAAAGATCTTTATCAAAACTGTAAAGTACTTACCGTGAGACAGGTATACCTTCTTCATCTCACAATTAATCAACACCAACTAACGCCGGTAATTCACGCCACCAAAGTAAAGAGAACTATTACTCATACTAATGTATGTAGACCAGAAAGATGTAGAACCGCTTCCGCTAGAAGACAACACTTTTACATGGCTAAATACATTTACAATAAATTAAACAATACCCATAAAATAAATCCGTTCACAACGAAAGAAACTAAATTAAAAATCTCCACATGGCTTCAAACACTTGATTACCACCAGACGGAAGATCTATTACAAAATCAATACTCATAAAATGATCTACACTCACCCATACACACACGCACACACACACACACACGCACCCCCCCACACGCACACACACACACACACGCACACACACACACAAAGAGCATGTGTCCATCTTATAATTATTGTAATTTTGTCTTTTATTGTATTTTTTTTTTGTTTTTTTTTTCCTTTTCTCCTTTATTTTGCTTATTGCACATTGTTATGAAATTAACCATAAATGGGCGAAGACACTGGCTCCTGTAACACAGGTTGCTACCTAGCTCAGGAGCCAGGGCTTCAAACAAAGTTTGTAAAAGCTGTATTTGTGTCAATAAAAAATATTATTATTATTATTATTACAGTCACGGAAGGGGAAATTCTCCATGACGTAGTGACTATCCCACGCTACAAGCGCTTGACCAGTGGGACGCCCGCCCCAACCAGGATGAATGAAATGATCATCCCGAAACCAAAAGGTCAAGGTATAACCCACAAATTTTTATCATAACAGAACATCACGACTGTTTTCTCGAAGGCTTGGGCAGGTGTTGGATACACCCACATTTCGCTCGTTGTTTTAGTCTCATGTAATATGGGGCGAGCCCAGGGTGCGTCGGACGTAGACATGTCCGTCTGACTCCGTTATCCAACACTGTATGTAAATATGAGCTATTAATTATGGGGAAATATTTATTGATTCTCTAAGCGAGTTGGTCTTAGTAACTTTGCTATTTAGTATTTTAGAACACGAAAATACGAATTAATTTGAGCATTTAAAAAAAGTATATTTATTACATTAGAGTGTCCATCCATATTTTTAGGAAATCTAAATGGAAATTATTCAGGGTTCCATTTAAATTCAAGCCTTAAACCTTGTGGCAGTTTAATATGTTGCAGTTAAATATGTATAAGCTTGTAAAAAAGTCTCAAAACAATATTCGACGGGTTTAGAAATATTTCAGTAGGTGTGATCTGAGGTTTATCTGAGGTATTGGGAACAACCTTTGCCAAGCAGTGGGACAGCACTGGATGGAGAAATAACAGGATAGATATTTAAAAATAAAACTTACTTCTCAAGCGTCACGCACATATCCAAAATCCACCTCATTCCTAGAGCACAGCTGTTATTTCCTTTAATTGTTTCTCTCCTGGTTTTTTTTACACTTGCATCAAAAGTTACACTGTCTAAATTTTTCACTTGTTCAATATGTTTGGCAAGACTTAGAATTGTATCAGGGTGAAACACGGCAGTTCTACCAGTTAGCTCAACATCTGCCACATTGTCTGGTGATTGCACTGATTTGATATCTTTCAAAACAGGAAACGATAATGCTGCACGAAGAAACAGAGTTAAGAGCAACACGAAAAAAATTGTAGTCGCCATTGTAAGAGGCGAGAACGTCTGTGCAAGTCTGTTGACTAGCAACGAATAAGATAACGCACGGTGCGACACAGCGCGCACTAGCTCGCTGATGAAATTGTTAGAAACTTAGATTTGATATAAGCGCCTTGCGCGGGTTTTACGCTGTAGCGATTAAATAAAAGATGCTGATAATATATTATAGCCAAAAAGTTTATTGCTGCACTTGACAATGTAGTCAGAATAAAGCAACATGGAACAGTATTGCAAACAATTTTACTAACCTAATGTCAATTTTTGCCAGTTTACAATACCCTCCCTCAATGTAGTTACACTTAAAAAACAAAATAACTCTAAATTACTGCAAAACAATATTTAACAAAAAATAAACTAACTTATGAAATTGTTATCTATACCACACTTCTTAATACATCTCATAAATAACTCTCTATTTAGAGCTTTTGTAAGCATGTCAGCTGGTTGCTCACTAGTATTTATGTACTTAACACATATTTTATTATTCTTAATTAAATCTTTAACAAAATGAAAACGAATATCTACATGCTTTAGACGTTTGATAGATTCAGTAGCTGCATTTAATATTGCTGACTGATTGTCACAAAAAATATTTACAGGGCAAATATTCTGGAAACCATAGTCATTAAGCAAGTTTATTAACCAACAAGCTTCACTAGTAGCCATGCTCATTGCAACATACTCTGACTCAGTTAAAGACAGGCTCACAGATACTTGTTTCTTAGAACTCCACAACCATAAATAATTAGAGAACATATACCTATACCCAGAGCTGGACTTTCTGTCTTTTAAATCGCCACACCAATCAACATCACAAAAAACTTCTAAACCTATATCTGTGCACTTATAAATCAACTTATAATCTAGAGTACATATTTTACACATATCGTAATTCTCTTTTCAAAGCAGCTCATAACACATTATTAGAACATTTTTGATACCTACTCAGCATAGAAACTGTAAAACATAAATCTGGTCTAGTACCTTGTACACCATGCTTCCTATAATTTGTCTACATAATATTTTCTCAATATTTGTATCAAAAATTTGCTTTTCAAAAATTTTAGAATTAAAATTACTATCCATTTTAAACTTTTTAAGAACATTCGCCAAATAGCTTTTCTGACTATGTTCAGTAATACCAGACTTTAAGTTTTGATTCACATTAATACGTAAAAATTCAGATACCAATCCTAAATTCTTCATTTTAAATTCCGCCTTCAAAATCTTTTTAAACCGAGTAATATCAGGGTTTTTAGTTCCAAAATATAATAAATCGTCAACGTATAGTATTACAAACATTTTATCTTTTCCATTAAATCTATTGTATAAACATGAGTCACAGTTTGATCTAAGAAAACCCTCTCTAGTCATTACTTCATTGAACTTGTTATTCCAACACCTAAGAGACATTTTTAAACCATACAATGATTTATTAAGTTTAACTATGTTTTTATCATTAGAGTAAGCCCCTTCAGGCAACTGAATATAAACATCCTCTTGGATTTCCCCATACAAAAATGCCCCGGTTACGTCCATTTGATAGATTGGTAAATTCAACTTAGTAGCAATAACAACATAGAGTCTAAATGTTGACAGCTTTGCTACTGGAGCATAGATATCTTGATAGCTAAACCAATCATCCTGTTCAAATCCTCTTGCGACTAACCTGGCTTTATATTGATCTGCCCCTTTAATTTTGGACACCCATTTACTGGTTACAATTTTACTTGAGTCAACTGGCACATTAGACACTGTACCCAGTAAGTGTTTGCAGTTCTCTTTCTATGGCCTCCCTCCATTTGAAAGCATCATCCCTACTCGTAGCATCTTTGTATGTCACCGGATCAGGATCTACATTAATGTGCACATTGTTACATTTATAAAAAGAGGTTTGTTTCCTACTTCGCTTAGATCTCTCACTGTTAAGTGGTGATGTATTGTCATCATTTAATGAACTCAACTCACCCGGACATGGTTCATATTCACTTTCTGAATCTGTTTCGTAAAACGAACATTCCTCGACATCACTTTCAATCATACATACGACATCTTCTGATATAATATTCACTTCATTTACAGTTTTAGTCTCCTGTGATGGCTGGTCTTCTAAAGTTACTATCTCATTTGATTCCTGCACTTTATTAATTTCTTTTTCCAAAAACACGTTGTCCCTTTTTATTTCTACGGTATTCTTTTGTGGGAAATAAATTCTATAACCTTTCACATCTTCACTGTGTCCAACCATCAGTCCCTTATCACCCTTTTGTCCCTTTTTCTTCTCCTTTCTTTAGGGATGTGTGCATATACTGGTATGTCAACTACCTTCAATTGATGAATATCAAATTTTCTGTTAGTCCATACTTCAAAGGGAGATTTTCCATCTTCCCTACTTTTTCCAGTCCTATTGAGCACTTTATTGCCGCTTATGAGCCGCTTTATTTATGGCCCCTGCCCATAGTTTTCTCGGTAAATTCTTTGCATGTAACATCGTCCTTGCAGCTTCAACTAGCGTTCTAATTTCTCTCTCCGCTTTACCATTCTGCTCCGGTGTGTACGGAACGGTGGTTTGATGAGTTATGCCGCGCCTTGAGAACATACGAGTATACTTGACCCCTCTGTTTACAAACTCCGTACCATTGTCACTTCTGAAAACATTAACTTTATTTCCAGTAACATTCTCAACCTTGTTCAGGTCCTGTTATTACCATTAATTGCTTCTCGCTTGGTTCTTTTTACACCTGCATCAAAAGTTACACTGTCTAAACTTTTCACTTGTTCAATATCTTTGGCACGACTTAGAATTGTATCAGGATGAAACACAACAGTTCTAACAGGTAGCTTAGCATCTGCCATATTGTCTGGTGATTGCACTGATTTGATATCTTGCAAAACAGAAAACGATAATGCTGCACGAAGAAGCAGAGTTACAAACAACACGAACAAAATTGTAGTCGCCATTGTAAGAGGCGAGGACGTCTGTGCAGGTCTGTTAACTAGCAACGAATGAGACAAGGCACGGTGCGAAACGGCGCTCAGTAGCTTGCTGATGAAATTGATCGAAACTTAGATTTGATTTAAGCACGCTGCGCGGGTTCTACATGTATCAAAACATTGTGCAATACTTTTATTGTGTAATTATATTGCATCATCCCTTGCTCCCAAATGATAAATAAAATCATAATAACGTAATAACATTGACGGCTCATAAGCATGAATGATTTGGCATGAACTATACTTGCCAATAGTTCCGTGAGCATGTCAGACCAAGATTTGGCTGGATCTGGTCAAACTGGTACTTTTTTTTATTAGCATATTTGCAAAACAGTGCCAAGACAGTCACAACATAGCGCAGGAGTTTTAAGCGCCGTATTCATAGGACATAAAGTCAAGAAACAGTTGCGCAACATTGTTTCCCGCAACGTAAAATGTCGCACATATTTTTCTTACGAAACTAGCATATTGCCATCAACACTCCAATATTCCATGTTGCTTAAAACATGTTGTAGAACTTTGTTTGGTTGGACGGATGGTGGGATGTAATGTTATTAATGAGAAACTGTTCGCTTGCCACAGTTAGTACCTACATTGAACTTTTATAAATTTTTAAATTAGTTACTGATGGGTGCCTTTATTAACATGAAGAGATTTTCCGATATCTTCATAACTCATTATTTGAAAATTGGCCCTGAAGATGTAACTTTACGAATTATCATATAAAGCTCAAGCCAAATCGAAGCGAAAACCACACGGGATACGTGACGAAATTCGCTCGCGCCGATTGTGTCAAATAAATGCAAACTGACGCCAATAGTCACGTGACTACTTACCCAGTATCCTAAAGTAAAATCTTACTCTTGTTCAAAGGCATACTATATCAAAGACTAAGAATAGTTGGTCACTGTGAAGACAATGTTCATGTTATTTCTTTGGTTACCTTAAGTTTGAAAAATATTTGACCGAATTTCATTTCACCTAAAACTTTTCAACTATTATCGTTTCGTTATTTTTTACTTCATCGCAGTCACGTCTGCACTGTATCAGTTGACCTATTATCAATTCGATTTTTTTAGTTACTCCGACGTTTCCGTTGGTCGAAATAACAATTGTTCCAAGTATTATGTTTCCGAAAATTTATTATAGCACTGTTTTAATTGCCAAATTTTCATTTCCCCAAACGCCTAGAAAGTTTGTGGTCACTATTTCGTCTCTAATTTTCAGCAACATGCACAAGCACAAGTATGCAACATGCAAGCGGGCATGCGACATGCAGCAAGCATTGTTTCTGACACGGCTCCGGCGTTGCGGGGCTTGGGCGGCTCCGCGCCTACGCGGGCTTAAATTATACTCTAGGGGTAGGGTAGACTGCGCACGCCACAATTGCGGCGGTAAGTCCCCTCTTTGAGGAGTGGCTTGAGAGGCGCCACGTCGTCGTCTCCTTCCGCCTGACGCAGGTCCTCACCGAAAATGGCTGTTTCGGCAGGTTCTTGTTTAGGATAAGGCGAGAAGAAACGCCCTGGTGTTATCATTGTGTGGATCGACCTGAGGACACGGTGGAGTTCTGCCCTGCTTGGGCGGAGCACCGCCGTGTCCTCGTGGCGGGGATTGGCAGAGGCGATTTCTCACGTCCGGCCCTGATTCAGGCCATGGTATGGAGCGAGAGGGAATGGAAAGCAGTCATCTCCTTCTGCGAAGCAGTAATGCTCACGAAAGAGAAGGCGGAGCGCGTGAGGGAGAGGCGACCATTGCGCCCTCACGCCCCTCCCTAGTCACCGCTGGAGGAGACATCCTGGGCGTCGAGAGTCAATAGCTGATTCCCGGCCACCGTAGACGCGGGCTTGCGGATGGGGAGCAATGGGCAGCTCGCCATCCAGTAAGAACCAGGCCCGGGTCGACGGCGCGTTGTGTTCCACACGAGATGTCAGCATAATTGAAGGGGTCCGATAAAACCGATGCCTGCCAGGATTGCGAATTATTCGAAAGAGTTACCGTGGCCCTGGCGCACAGGCAACTGAAGGAACACAGGTGGGTTTTAGTCAGTAAGAGTCTGCCACACCCTTCCGCTCCGCCCAGAGCGGGAGAAGTCATATGATGACATCCCACCCAAAAAAAAAAAATGGGTTAGGGCAGACAAGACTGCGTGAAGTCGGTTTTGCAGCGATTCGTTTCTCACAAAATTTTGTAGGACAACATATTGAAGTTTTATGACATTATTTTAATTTAATATTAGAAAGCTACCAAGTAACCGGTAATATATTTGTGACCAAATAATGAACAAAAAGTTCAAAAGAGGCTTCGGCCAATAGCAATAAGTTATTTTGTAAATCGGTGAAATAATACTATAATAATAATATTTTATTTATTTAGACAACAATGATCCATATTACGTTAGTTAGTTTGTTACAAAACTTAAAAAACTATGTTAGTGTGTTACATAACTAATTACTAAGCTCACGGAAAAACAATATTTACATACATTCACCAGATAATGGATCACTCCTGCCTAACCAACACCTGTATGAAGTGATTCATTATCGGCGAGTTAAATTTGTCCATTAACATCTTCAAAATGCTATTAGGACTTGTCCGCGTTCTGTCCAGTAGCGACGCGGTTTTTCTCCTCACCATAGCATGGAAGTTGTGGACACGCGCCTGAGCGAACATGCCAGAGGCACTACAAAATCGCGGCAGCCCCAAAAGCATTCTGAAACTGTTATTGTACTGGACCCTCAGGGCTTCCATTGTTTTCCGCGTGTAGCTAGTCCACAGGCTGCTTTTGTAGAAGGTCTGGCAGCAAGCCTTAAACAACGTAATTTTAACCTCCTTACTACAACACGCAGACCTGCGAACCAGCATAATTGCTTCTCACAGCAAGAGCCCTGCGCTCGCGTTTGATATCTTCATGATCTTTAAGGTCCTCCGTTACGTTATGCCCTAGGTATTTAATCTGTTTCATCCTTTGTAAGGTCTGGCCATTGAGGCTGATAATAGGCTCGTATGACTGCTTCGTGCCGGGGGCCTTAAAGATCATGAAAATGCTCTTTTTACAATTATAAACTAGACCGTAGCTAACAGCGTACCACTCACAACATTCTAAAAGCTCCCTTATGGAGCCGGCCGTTGGACCCAGCAGCACCATATCATCTGCGTAACTGAGGTTATTGACGCAAATGTTGTCAACCCAACATCCAATCTGTTTGCTGCTGAGTCCAGCGATCAGCTCATTGACGTAAAGATTGAAAAGCTTTGGCGATGTTAGCCCCACAATCCAACCCATACGCACCAGAGAGTGAATTATTCCACTTTACATAGTTCACTTGATTACCATACCGGTACTAGAAAACACGTATAATTTCAGCTGGTACGCATGCTTCCCCGAGCTTTTTCCATAATATGTCATAGGAGACGAGATCGAAAGCTTTAGAGAGGTCGAGGAAACACGCGTACACAGGCGTGCTTCTGTCAGTATAATATTGGACAGTTTGTTTAAGACTCAAAATTGCGCTTTCAGTGGAAAGTCCAGGCCTGAACCCGAACTGTGCGTCGTTTAATTTCAACCAATTGTTGAAAGTCTTATCTAACAGACTGTTCAATACTTTTGCTAGTACAGTGGCAAGTGATATGGGTCTGTAGTTAGTTACGTCGGAGACGTCACCAGTTCTATTCTTTAAGATTGGGACAACTAAAGTGTGCATTAACTCGGGAGGAAGATAAGAGTGACTTAAACACAAAGAATAAAAAATGGATAACACTCTCGGACAGTGTACACCCGCGTGTTTCAAGTGCTCGATGCTGAGACTGTCATGCCCTGGAGACTTGCCTCTGGCCATTTTCTGTATTGCAGATGATACTTGCTTGGCAGTGATACGAATGAGATATTTATTGTGACAGATCTCAGCATGGACCATTGATGTAGAAGGTCCAAGCAGCGAGGAAACCCGAAAGTGTGTTAGGAAAGTGTTCGCTATATCTTCTGGTGTACTGCAGCCCGCCACTGTCACCGGTAAAGCTGGCTTAAGATCAAGCCGGGATGTCGACTTCCAAAACCGGCTAAAGTTTTTTGACGATCTTTGGGAAGTTATTATGTCCATTTTTATTTGGTGTTGATGATTTTGGCACCATTTAAGCTTGCCCTTAAAAACCCTTTGACTTTCCCGCATTTCTTCCCAAACTCTGCCGGAATTGGGTTTATTGTAAGACAACCATGACTGATACTTAAACCGCAAGGTATGGGTATCCATGTGAGCAGTACGAACATGCTTATTCCACCCAATAATACGCCTTATTCCTTGCGGCCGAACACCTTCATGGGTCTGTATGGCAGCTCTAGACAAAATACCTACAATATCTTGGTACATTATCTGTAAGCCACGTCTGTGTTCTGCGTTATCGCAAACTTCAGTGCAAACAGTTAGTGTCAGTACAATTGGAAAAGAGTTCCGGAAAAAGCATATTTTTAAACTCAGAGTTACATAATTCATGATATTTTGTTATCTGATCACCTCCACACTCATGCTATTTTACCTTGTCTGACACTAACTGTTTTAACTAAAGTTTTTCTGGGATCGTATGCAAATTGCACTCTATAGCTAGGGGAAGGTGATCAGACCAGAAGACGTCATACTGAATGTTAACACTCAGCACAGAGTGCCAGGCTGTTTGAGTAACAAAACAATGATCCAACCAACGCTTGCTACCATTCATGTCGCTCACATACGTATGATTGTCTGAACCTAAGCCTAGTTTCTCCGCATCAGTGCATACCCAGTTTTGATCCAAACTGAATTTACATAGTTCAGTCCAGAAAGGTTGATATGGGTGAGAGTTATAATCCCCTAACATATAAACTGCTTCAATGTCGTTAGCCTCAATTATGGCACTTACTTCACTCAAGCACTCTGTAAATTCAAGGAGATTTTCAGTCGCATCTGTGGGCATGTAAATACTAAAGACTAAAATTGCACGATCCACTAAGCAAGCTTTTATGGCCGAAATTCGAACACTATTGCACTGCAACATACATACCGACTTGAAGAGCCTCTTATGCCACAGTAATGCTACTCTTCCATAAGCTCGTCCTATGAGCATTCCTTCCGAAGTGTCTACTGCTGACTTTCCTGTATATTCGAAATCCTTATGAACAGTGCCAAGCAATGATAGGTCATGCGGCAGGAGCCAAGTTTCTTGCAGAACCAGAATGTCAGCTGTATCACATAACTGTCTTACGCTTTCCATTAAGCGCTTCAACGACTTACAGTTAAACGTAATTATCTTATTAGTAGTATAACTAGTCATTGTGTTGGTTTGAGTCCTTCATGAGATGTATCATTAATGCATAACGCTTTGTCATGAAACTGCACAAAGCGTCTAAAACATATGCCATCTGGCCACATATTATCATTTAAAAATAACCTTAACTTCTGCCTTGATACATAGCATATAAATGAGTTATAATCTTTGACTTTTTTCATTTTAATTTTTCAATAGTAATATTGTCTTGTGTTTTATTCCAAATATATTATATTATGTCCTCTTCCTGTGATTGTTTACAAACGTTTGATATATATAATGGTATTCTATAGATTGGTGCTGCCTTAAATTTGTTATTAAGTTCGTTATTTGCTTTTCCTGTATGGCTAATAAACCTATTTCTATGTGACTTTTTATATTGTACTTTTACCCATTCATCCGTGTCCCCTACTTTTTGCTTACATTCACTACCCACTTTTATTACGTCAGCCATAGTCGGCCTCGAACCTACCTCGGTTTGCTTGGCTATATAATTCACGCCCGTACTCGGTGTATTAATTAATGAGTGAGAAGTAACGTTAGTAGCGAGCTCTGCTAGCGGGCATACGGAAACCAGTTCTGTATTTGGAACCGCGGTCGGGGCCTCAACGCTCTTGTGAGCGGTCGCTTCATCGGCGTCGCTCACACAGACAGGTTTTAAGTTACGCTCCGTCGGAACCGCAGTGTGGGCCTCCACGCGTTGGCCAGCTGTTAACGATGATATGTAGGTAGGCGATGTCATTTTTGCAAGTTTTTCAGATATTAGACAAGATGTTTGGGATAGGTCTCTGTTTGCAACACAGACATTTTCATGGTTGGTTGGTGGTGATACGGTGATGTGACTTAAACCCATAGGCCCACTCTCACACTCGAAATTATCCAATAAATGCCCATCTCGCTTGCGATTTACCGGATCAAAATTAAACTCATTCATTGACTGTGTTCGCATAGCAATTTGAAATTCATCCAGTTGTTCCCTCGTGATATAGTCGTTTTTTATGTGTTTTATTTCTTGTTGTAGCAATAAAATATCTTTAAGCAATCTTGTTGCATCCAAATGATCGAAAGTTACAGGAGGTAGTCGGTGTAATTCTTTAGCAACAAAAGTTGGAAGCCTCTCTGGGTCGGTGGCCTCAGTGTGCTTAATGAATTCTATGATATCTTGTAAATCTCTGTTCGATTTACCTGCCTGTCTTCTTGTTTTAATGTTTTTGGTCGGCACCGCTTCAAATAACAATTTCTTAGCAGCTAAAATCTCATCTTCAGAAAAAGCTGTATCACATATCCGTATTAGGGAAATCTCATCCATAACACAAATCTTGTTATGCATAAATGCGAGCACTTCATTTATCACAATATTGCACGAACTACATTTCACTAAGTTCGAGGTCATTGCCGAACGGGTGCGCGCGCGCAACTGAACTGAAATTATAGTTTGGTAAAATAATAACACATGAAACTTCGATGATCTAAAAATATGTCAAATAATACATATAGCAAAATAGACGTCGGTCTATAGTTTTCGATAAAATGAAATTCGAAGAAAAAAAAAACAGAAATTTGATCGGTTCCCTATTTCTTTATCTGTTATTGTTTGTTTCTTTAGTGTTTTTTACTTACTTTAAATTGTGAAAAGTATCGTGTAGGTATAAAAAGAACTCAAAAAAGTAAGTGCTTTCGAAAATGTTAAATTACACTTTGGGTTTTTTTTTTTCAGTCTGCTTACGGGCGCACGAGTTGTTTTTTTCGAAGGAGGGAAGTGAAATTTCTATTTAATATGGAAGGTAGTGAAAATGTGACATTTGGGTGAATTTATAAAAACAGAATTATATTGCATGTTTTTAATATTTGTTTATATTTCCAAACAAATTGCTTTGTTTTACAGTATTTTCACTTAATTTACAAAGTAGATAATAAATACTTATTCATTCATTAGAAACGTACTACGGTTTATCACAGACGGTATCCTTATTTAAATTAGTTTATGTTAAAAGGGCTGGAATACTCGTATACCCAAGTTACTTTACAATTTAACAATGTGCAAACACTTACGCCTATATTCCACAAAAGTTAGGCAGAAGTGCACAGTACAAGTAACAGCTGTTGACAAATTATGTTTATTCGTGGTGAGAGCATTGCCAGTAACCGGGCACAAATTCAGACTCTGGTGTTCTACTGAGAAAATCCCAGCCCATAAACAGTGCTCAACCTAGCTATAGAACCAAGGACCACACGCTCAACAGTTACACCACGACCATTGAACCAACGACTCCAACGAGTCAGTCACAAACAACACATTTTATACAAAATACTTAAACTACTGTGACTAGATACACACCTACTTTTTAAGAATACAAAATCCTTTAAATACAAATTATACATTTAATTAAAGCTAAAACAATGCATTTTGAGTATTTACATTACAACTTTATTAATAAAATTGCATTAATTGGTCTTTAGGGAATTTATTACAATAATGGAGTGTAATTGATAAAAAATATAAAAATAATAATACTTAGAACAGCAAGTGTAATATTTTATATAAAACTGTTTATCTACAATCTGTTGAAGCTAGTGGTTTATACAACAATTATCTATTTATCTAAATGCAGATGCCTTCTTGATACACTAGCACATACACTTCTTCTTCTTCTTCTTCTTGCATTTCCAGATACTCGTAGTCCATTAATGAATGAAAAAATGTTCTTTAGTTTCGGAGTTAGAACACTAGAAGTGTCACTCTGTTGCTTGTCTATTTGTACTAGAAAAGTCTTGAGAATGTGTTTAAGATGAGATCATAATATCTCTATCTTTCGCTTCATTAATCTACTACTCGTCCAACATTCTTTCATACCTGAAAAGACAAGAAAAATAAAATTAGTTTCCGTAATAATTTCAACTAGAACATTACTTTTGTACTACACAAAGAGGATAAGCAGAGGTGTTCAGTGAAAGACATCTATGTCAAATGTCATGAGGGGCGACTATATTGCCTGTTTTATATCGTTAAATCTATTTCTTTAACAATATTTGACGTAGAACTAAAGAAAAACGATATATTTATGGACTTAAATACAATAATTTACTAGGTAATAGTAAAGTATATTCTTGTCGTAATTGGCTTTAACCGGTTTTCCTTGTTTGGGGTTTCCTTACGATATGTAATTGCACGCGTTTGAAGTGTTAAGGGAGTGTCTGTGATACAATCTGGTCATTTTTTATCAATGAAAGAAAAATATTTATTTACAAAATAGTGGTTTTTCTTTATACCGGTAAACTTATTCTTTGTACCGAAAGATCTACTGGGTAACGACTAACTTTATAGTTAAAATTATAATTATTACCAAAAAAATACTTACAATTCAAACGGCATGCATATTCTCATGTAATAAATATGCTCTGAGGGACACCCACTTCCACGAATAGTTTCTCGTTTGTCTCTTCTGACACGTTTGGCGCCGTCAGTCAAACTTGGCGCCACTACAGCATCACTGTCTAAACTTCGCACTAGTTCACTATCAACTTGAGCACTTAAAACAATTACAGCATCAAGCTTAATGGTTCCTTTAGTTACTACTGTATCAGCACTGTCTGTTGATTGCACTGATTCCGAATCATACGCGACTGGTTTTGAAAAAACTCCGCACAACAGCAGGCATAGGGAAAACGCGATTAAAACTGGAGTTGCCATGTTGTAGAGGTCTGCTCGCGTCCACTGCTTGTGTGTAAGAGTGCTTGTCTGATTTCCACAGTCTGCTTATATACGATCATGTGCGCAGACAAACGTGGTGATGAGACGCGAATGTTGTAACATTAAGCAGTTTAGTAGACACGTCATATTCGAACATAACCCGTTTTGTAGATAAGTCATGACGTTGGAGTTCCGTGACTGGTATTTTAAAATAAGATTTAGTTGTGAACGTAGTAAAGTTTGTTTTTTGTAAGTTATAATTGTGAAATTGTGACGCCCATTTATTGAACAATTTATGGATAAATCCTTCTTAGAAAGTTATGTAACTGTACAATACAATTGTTTTACGATAAAACTTGAGCAGTTATCATACTTTTCGATATGGAATAACCCACGAACAACATTTATATACATGCTTTTAATTTGCCCATGAGTTTTTTAATGATCTCTATTTCAAAATTTGCACAACGGGAACCTGATTTAATAAATATAATTAAACCTCACACAACACAGCGCGGTAACAGTTATTTAGCTCATTGGAGGCGCGGACTGGCGAGGCCCTGAGTTTGATTGCTGCCTGTTGAAATAAGGCAGTGCGTGAGTCGGTTTACGTTACTTTACCTACCGACTTGTAGCAATAGCTTATTTAGCTTGTTGTTGTTGTTGTTGTTTGTTGTTGTTTATTTTGTTTGTGTTGTTTTGTTGGGTTTGATTCCCGGGTCGAACAGAGTTATTAGGTTTTCATGTATGAAAATATTAGTTAAAGCTTCTTTAGATTTTGTGTACCTGCAAACAATAAAAAAGCGGCCAAGTGCGAGTCGGACTCGTCCATGAAGGGTTCCGTAGCAGCAAGTAACATAATTTGCGGTTTACGATTTATGACGTATTAAAAAAAACTACTTACTAAATCTCGTTCAAACTAATTTTCGCTAAAAGTTTACATGGTAATGTACATCATATATTTTTTTTTAGTTTTATCACTCTCTTATTTTAGAAGTTACAGGGGGGGCGGGGGGACACATATTTTACCACTTTGGAAGTGTCTCTCGCGCAAATTGTTTAGTTTAGAAAAAAAATATGTAAGTAACCTCGATATCATTTTTGAAGACCTATCCATAGATACTCCACATGTATGGGTTTGGAAAAAAAAAATGAGTTTCTGTTCTAAATATGGGGAACCCCCAAAATTTATTGTTTTTTTTTCTATTTTTGTATGAAAATCGTGATGCGGTTCACAGAATACATCTACTTACCAAGTTTCAACAGTATAGCTCTTATAGTTTCGGAAAAAAGTGGCTGTGACATACGGACGGACAGACAGACAGACAGACATGACGAATCCATAAGGGTTCCGTTTTTTGGCATTTTGCTACGGAACCCTAAAAAAGAAAACACTTAAATAAGCCGCACCTACTAAAGTTCCCACATTCGTTTATTTACGTATTTTCCTGTGCCTGAGCAGGGTGTTACTTACTTAATCGACTTGTAGACGTCACACAGTCTCGGAAGTGGAAATTCTCAATGACGCGTGACGTAGTGACTATCCCACGCTACAAGCGCTTGACCAGTGGGACGCCCCTACCAGGATGAATGAAATGATCATCCCGAAACCAAACGGTCAAGGTGTAACCGACAAATTTTAATCATAACAGAACATCACAACTGTTTTCTCGAAGGCTTGGGCAGGTGTTGGATACACCCACATTTCGCTCGTTGTTTTAGTCTCATGTAATATGGGGCGAGCCCACGGTGCGTTGGACGTAGACAAGTCCGTCTGACTCCGTTATCCAACACTGTATGTAAATATGAGCTATTAATTATGGGGAAATATTTGTTGATTCTGTAAGCGAGTTGGTCGTAGTTACTTTGCTATTTAGTATTTTAGAACACGAAAATACGAATCGATTTGAACTTTAAAAAAAAAGTATATTGATTACATTAGTGTCCAATCATATTTTTAGTAAATCTGAATGGAAATAATTATTCAGGGTTCCATTTAAATTCAAGCCTTAAACCTTAAGGTTTGAATCTAATTGGAACCCTATTATTATACTTATATCTACACTTGAGTAAGCTGTTGTAGGTATCCAAAACTATGATGCAACTAAGGCACCAGTACAAGGAAGGAAGGGATCCAGGTATGGGCTGAGTCAACTATATATCTAGGTAGGTATACCTTATATTTTATTGTGACGTCTCATGCACAGACAACAGGTATGACCCATCGAATAGTTAGCTATGCGGGTGAAAATATTACACAAAACCTAAATTAATAGTACTTAACTTATCTGTATTATGGTTTGCATAATCCGCGTGAGAGTCTCAGTGCCTTTTGGTAGAGAAGACGGATATTCCAAAAGGTGACATATCGGTGAAGTAAAAGAGAATAATTGCATCACTTCAGAAAATACTGTTTTGTTTAATCGTACTTAAATGCGCAATAGTTGCGGGTGCCTAGTGAATCACTGTCCTACGAGAACACTTCGAAGCCACAAGAAAATCTTCAACCTTGGATGCCTAATTCAGTGTCATGAAAGGGTGACGTATTTTTTTCATACGATGTGGAGACATCAATAAGACAATAAAATAAAACACTGGCAATACTAACGCTTAGGTATAAGTATTTTAGAACTATCACATTAAACCTAGCATGGAATTAAAAAAAGTGATGTTTTAAAAATAAAAAAGGATGTGATTGGCAGTCTATGGATTTAGCCGCATTTTAACTAGCTATAATGACTGCACTATTGGATATATTTGATTAAATTTTCATATGGAGACTGGAAACAGCATTCGATACATACAGGGTGGCAGGTATATCGATGCACCAACCGTAACCATGAATTCAGAACATGATACTGATCTCGGGACGTGTTGAAATTTTTCGTGAGTTATTTAAAAAAAAACTGCTGTTCCATACATTTTTACCGCGTGAGTATTGCACTTTTCTATGAAACAGTAGTTTTATTTTTTATATCCGATGAGAAATTTCAACGCAAGGGATTCAGAATTATGTACTGAATCCATGGCAACAGTTTGCACGTCGATGTCCTGCCACCCTGTACACACGGTTTAATTAATTGTTGTTTTGTCGGCTCCATCTTGTATATCAGCGCACTGTTCCACTTCTGGGCAAAGGCCGCTCTATTCTCTCCACTTCACACCACTTTTTCTTGAATTTTTGGTGGGTTTACGTGAGGTTAGCATTCCTTACATCATATACTTAAGTAGTTACCCACTTCTCTCGTATACGCCCCAACCATATCACCCATACTAATACATCCTTCGTACTAGAATTATAAATGCGATAGTAACTCTGTCTCTCTATAACCATTGACGCCTTAACGGATAGACCATGAGCTGAGTAAGGACAGGATACTTTTTATTTGGTAAGTAATTTAAGAGTGCCGCCTTTGTAGGCACTGTCGTTAGGCCAGCAGTTGAGCTCTCTGTAAAGATTTTGGTCCAGAGACGTACGACTATCATACCTACGTATATTCAAGCATTGCAGCTTAAGTCCAGTTTGCTGGTGTGGTTGTAATAAGGGGCACATGCGACATTACAGCTTTTTTGAAACAATTGTGTATGTGCTCTTTGAGAGCACAGGCGTCACCCACCGTCAATAATCACTACATTACGTGTAGGCCGGAGTAAGGGAGGTACCCTTAAAACTCTAAGCAAAGCCGCGGAAAGACAGACAGACGGACGGACATGGCGAACTATAAGATTTTCTTGTTGACTGCGAAACCCTAAATAGGCTAAAGAGTAACCGTAGTATATTTTGCCGGTTCTTCTCCATAGAAAACGACCAATTTGGAACCATGCACGTAATTTCTGACGTTTCATAAGTGTCCATATTTTTGTTACGTGGGATAAAATATTTGAATTTGGTTTATATTAATTTAACTACGTAACTGGGCAGTTTACGGTAACTTTACGCAACATTAGGGCCCATAAAGAAACTGCTCAAGATTATCTTTATATAAACATAAAAAGACTGATCAAGTACTTGACTACCCAGGTTTTAATATCTGATAAGGGTATGTCTAGGACCGGGCTACTGTAGATCAAGACAGACAGGAGTGGAAAGGAGAAAAGGAGGCCTTTGGCCCACATATCCTTATTATTATTTATAGTAAGCCTATGTTTGTAGCGTATTCCTTCTGCAGAAAGAAACTTAGGTAATGTGCTCAGTTTCTGTTCCAGGTTCAAATCAGAAAAACAACTCAGTCGTCACAATAAATTAATGTTTATTACAAAATGTAAAAATAATGGATATCATAATGTTTATACAAATGTCTGTTTGCGTTTGTTTTGTACAAATAAACCTGTTGCAAAGTTGTTGTAACTTAGGTACTGTAAAACATTTTTATTCTTAAAAAATTATGGAAAAGTCTTCAGACGTAAATTTTGACAAAACTGGCTATTTAAAATCTTTTTAAACATAAACAGATCAAAATTGAATTTATATAAATAAAAATGAAATGCTGTTAGTTGGTAACAGCATCACTTTAGAAGGGCTGCACCGATTTGGCTATTTTTTATTTTAAAATATTCTTATTACTCCGAAATAGGTTTCTATATAAAATAAAATAAATTAAAAGTTTTGCGAATATTTTTCAAATTCGGGAAGAACTGAACGTCGTTTTTCTATGGGATTTTGAAATTTGGACAGGAGAACGTCTTTCCGGTCAGCTAGTTACAAATAAAAACATAATCGCTTTTTTCTACAAAAGTTAAGCTTATTCTAGCAACACGGATAATATAAAAGAAAGAAATAAAAATAGGTTTATTTGTCAGAGAAACGCGTGTATACAAAGAAAAAAAAATTAGCCCATAAATGAAGCCCATTTAGGAAGCTAGGTACAATAAATTAATTTTAAAACGAATGCAAAGTGTGAGCTAGACATTCGATTTGAAAGTAAAAGTAGCTTAGACACTAAATATGTTTGTTATTAATATTTCTATTTCCAAATAAAATAAAATAAATAACTTAATTTACAAGTATTTTTCTTGATCACAGTAATATATAGCCATTGCTATATGAATATCACATAACTTTATCACAGAGTCAATATCTTAAATAGATAATATTTTATATCTACATATTTAAGTACATAATTCTTAGGCATAACGTCAAACTGCAATTACAAATGATTAAAAGATAATAAATAGCCAAGGAATGTAACAAACAAACAATTATGATTTCTATTGTACTCAGCACTGGTTTCATACAAAATTATACAAAGAAAAACATTGCTTAAAATGTTCAAGGCGTCAATGAATTCTGATGCTGTTTTAAAAGCGAGTTTTCATAATCGCATCGCTTTAGATATCTAAAAAGATAAATACTAAAATATCCGCTAAGTTATGTATTAGGTATGCGAAACATAAATTAAGATAAGGGAAAGTCCACAGTATCAAAAGATTTTTTTTACTGACTAGAAACACTAGTTTCAATAAGTAATACCTACAGCTAAATAAAACCTACATAACTGCATCGGAGGTAACAACGTTGCGTTAGAGGTAAAGAGATAAACGAGTGTTCATCATTTCAGTCTTCATTTTATCTTTGAGATTAAGACAGAAAACAAAATGAATAAGATTATGAATTCAACTCTTGTCGTCATAATCATCGCCTTCATTTAATTGTTCATACCTGGAAGGAAAAAAATATTAAAATTAATATAATCACTCAGGTACTTAGAATATATGTCAATTCGTTTTTCAAGAACTGGTTCACTTGATATGTTAAACAAATAAAGTGTCTCTACGTTTTATTTGGGGGTGGGCTTAAAAATAATAGATTAGGTATTATCATCGGGATTATCAAAGTTCTTTGCAGTAGCACTCAAAATCAAAATCAAAATATTTTATTTCACATAAACCAACATGGGCACTTATGAAACGTCAGAAGCTAGGTGCACGGTTCCAATTGTTTGTTTCCTATGGAGAAGAGCCGGCAAGAAAGGAAGGCACTACAAAGAAAGGAGAAAATATAATGGTACAAAAAGGAATCTTACTCCTCGCGTGTGACGCACATGTTCCAATACCACAGCATCCCTTGAGCACAGCTGTGATTTCCATTAATTAAGTTTCTCTTGGTTCTTTTCACACTGTTTACATCGAAAGCACGAACGAAAAATACACTGTCTAAACTTTTCACTTGATCAGTATCTTCACTTCGACTTAGAATTGTCTCAGGATCAGTAACAAAAGTCCCTTCAGTTACTGTTGGCTCAACACTTCCCACATTATCCGATAATTGCACTGATTTTACATCTTGCAAAACGGGAAACGATAATGTTGCTCGAAGAAGCAGAGTTACGAACAACACGAAAAAAATGATAGTCGCCATAGTAAGAGGTATGGCCGTCTGCGCAGGTCTAGTGACAAGCAACGAATGCGACAGCTCCGGTGCGCTCGCTACTATAAAAAGGAAAATCGCTGTAGCGTCAGAAAATGTATGACTCATAAGAGGACGGTATTTTGTTAAATTTTATGTCGTCATGATAATACGCTACTCTAGGTAACACTGTAAATTTGTGTCCTCCATTCTGACTTCACAAGTTAAAACAATGGTTACATTTTAATATAAGATATAGGGATTGAAGCTACCCGAATTTCGGGCTTAAGAGACAGAAACTAGAGACTTGCCTTTTTAATCAGACCCTAGATCCAACCCTGACAAGAACCTCATGTGTTTTCGGTTTAAGCTTGCTAATACATCCATAAACCTCTAGCGGTGCGTTGGTTTTTATGGTGACGTCGGTGACGGCGTCGGCGTCGTTGGTGACGACGGCACTGTTTAACGTCATCAGGGTGTTTCAACTGATAGTGGCAGCACCGTGCATCTTTACGACGCTGCGCTGGATGACGGCGACGGCACAATCGAAACGGCTTTTGAGGGCGCATCGTCTTTCGATGGCGCAGCGTCACGCTGTTTTCTTCTGGCCTGGTCGTAATCTCGACGTCGTAATCGTCTTTTAGTTCGTTAACCTGAAAAATATATTTTTTTCGTCGTTTTTAGTTTTTGAATCACATAGATTTTAAGAAATGTTTCACATGAATCTGTAAATTGATATCTGCAATGTGTTTGAGTGGCAAAAATAAAAAAAAAACAAACCAATATTCAACGGGTTAAGAAAATATTCATTAGGTATGATCTGAGGATTATCTGAGGTATTGCGAAAAATCTTTGCCAAGCAGTGGGACAGCGCTGGATGGAGAAATAACAGGATACTCGCAGATACTTAAAAATAAAACTTATTTCGCAAGCGTCACGCGCATATCCAAAATTCACCCCATTCCTAGAGCACAGCTGTTATTTCCTTTAATTGTTCCTCTATGGTTCTTTTTACACTTGTATCAAAAGTTACATTGTCAAACGTTTTCACTTGTTCAATATCTTTGGCACGACTTAGAATTGTATCAGGATGAAACTCAACAGTTCTATCAGGTAGCTCAACATCTGCCACATTGTCTGGTGATTGCACTGATTTGATATCTTGGAAAACAGAAAAATAGATAATGCTCAATACTCAATACTTTTATTGCATTCCACATGTAGGTATTCTTAGGTGGTAAACTTTTAATTAGATCATATTGACCCTGTCGTGCACAGCAAAATAGTGAGTTAGGAGAGAGGAAGCATTTTTTAACTATATAACATAACTTAGCAAACTACTAGCTATACCAAAACAATGATGTTTTTTTTTTTTTGTTAATCTATTCGCTTTAATTTAAAATATAAACAGGTTGAGAGATGTAATAATAATAATAAAATACAATAAAATTTTAAGCCTCGCGTGCTTAAATTATGACTTTATAAGTCTATCTCTTAAATATTCGTTTAATGAGTAGTAGCTTTTATTTACCAAAAATTGTCTAAGTTTTTTTTTAAATATGTTCATTTTCTCTTCTTTTTTATTGTTGCGGGTAGTTTATTATATTATTTAATGGACATTACATATGGACTTGTAGAGTATATTTTTAATCTAGAACTTGGTACGTTTAGCCTAGATCGGTGTCTGAGTAGATAGCGTGTCTGAATATCTTCACATTTTGCATAAAATTCTTAATGTTTCCGCACAAATTTGCATGTTTCTAAAATGTATACATACATATACAGGGAAGGGTTAAAATGTTATGTTTTTGAAAGAAAGGTTTGCAACTATCTGTCTGCTCAATGTTTACCATGATTCTAATCAATTTCTTTTGCTGGGTAAAAAGTGTTTGCGCACCTGTGCTGTTTCCCAAAAGGGTGACACCATAGCTAATTGGTGGTACTTTTTATTTCACGAAGGGCGTAAGAGAATTTAGAATTTTTTGAGTGAGTTTTCTGTATGTGTGATTTCCAGTTTATATACGTGTCGATTACTAGTCCGAGTGAGAAAAATTCGTTAACTGTTTCTAATTTTGAGTCGTTGAAAATAAAATCTAAAGTTAAAGGTGTTTTTTGGTAAGGGTAGAAAGTTATTAATTTGGTTTTTGAGAAGTTTATCTCAAGGTTATGTTCGTTCACCCAGTTGCATGTTTTAGCGAGTATGGAATTGAGAGTTTCTTCTATATTCACATTGTTTTGGCATGAGATTAATATGGATATATCTTCCGCGAATAAGACAAATGGCCCTTCTATGGTCTGAGGTAGGTCATTTATATAAAGTAAAAATAAGAGGCATCCTATGACGCTTCCTTGAGGAATTGAGGCGTTAATTGCTTTACTATATGATCGGATTTTTTCGATTTCATTATTGTTGTGGTTAAAGTATTCTATTTCAACCAATTTTTCTCTGTTCTTTGGATAAGATGTTAGCCATTCGTGAGCCTTTCCACGTATACTTATTCCGTATAATTTGTTTAGCAATATCCCAAATTGTACTTTGTCGTAGGCTTTGGTCATGTCTAGCAATATTCCTATTGCATATTTTTTGTAATTAATAATATTAAGGGCTTCCTGGATATACTTATAGACTGCTAAGGTGGTGGAACGGTTTTTTCTAAAGCCGTTCTGGCATTCATCAAATATGTTGTATTTTTCGCAAAACGTATAAATGCGGCACACATGGCTTTTTCAAATATTTTAGAGGCTAATGGTAAGAGAGCTATTGGACGATAGTTGTTTGGATCTGTTTTCGTTTTTTGTTTTTTATAGATTTTTTTAGTAAATCGGGGAAGATACCTTCGTCAAATGACTGGTTCAGTAGCAGGTAAAACGGTAAGGTAAGTTCATTTGCGCATTGTCGTAGAAGCGTTGGTGGTATTTTGTCAATCCCGTGGCTACTTTTGTTTTTGAGGTTTTTAATAATTTTGTTTACTTTCCAAGCGTCTATTGGGCCAAGAAATATCGTGTTCTCTGTTGGATTTAATACAGAGGTGCTCCCCGGTTTGTTTTCTCCAATGGACGCAAAGAAATTATTAAAATTGTTGGCTACTTGTTTAGGTTCGGATAGAAGGTTTGCAATTTAATATTATTATGCTCCTTTTTAGGTTTTTTGTTTGTTCTCTCGTTTATGATATTCCACATGGTTTTAACCTTATTGTTAGATTATTTTATTTTATTTATATATTGTAACTTTTTTGATGTACTCACTAGATTTTTTAATATTTTTTCATAGTTTTAATAATATTTTTACGTGTGAGTATTTATAACAATCTTTGGTTATTACTGGAGATCTTGATGCCCGTCGTAAACCAGTATTTTTTTACATATTTTTTACATATTGGTATACAGTGGTTAAGGATATTTGTTAATGTATCATGAAATGCTTTACAGTTTTCATTAAAATTTTGGTTTTTCAGTAGGATTTTGTTCCAATCCTGTTCATTTAATTAAGACTTAAACTTTAAAATGTTCGTGCTGTTAAATAATCTTTTTTAACATACCATTTTGTTTGTGTAGATAAATGTGGTGCCGGTATGGTGATCTGTATAATTGTTGCGTTATGGTCTGAAAAATCTAGTTCCTCTACTGTTGTATACCTATATATTTTATTTGTGTTAGTGTTTGTAAATATTAAGTCTAAACATGTAGATGTAGTTTATGTTATTCGTGTGGGTGTTTTTATATGTTGTTTAAGTTTATATTCTAGCATTAGGTCTAGGAATTGACTAGTTTTTACATTTCTCTCTATGATATTTATATTAAAGTCTCTACCTATAATTATATTACATTTAAAATACTTAATATTTATATAATTTAAAACACATTTTATCTGGCTAATAAATATTTCTTCCTCTCTTCTATTCCAATACATTGTTACTAACAATATGTTTTCATTGGGTAACTCGATTGCACATACTTCTAAAATATATTCTATGGACATATTCGTTACATCATTTCTCTTTTTGAAGTGGACATGATCTTGCAGGAGGATGCAGACGCCGCCACTCCCTCGCGTGCTGCGGCAGTATGATGAATGTTGCACGAAGAAGCAGAGTTACGAACAACACGAACAAAATTGTAGTAGCCATTCATTGTAAGAGGCGAGGATGTCTGTGTACGTCTGTTAACAAGCAACGAATGAGACACTGCACGATGCGAAACAGCATTCACTAGCTCGCTGATGAAATTGATCGTAACTTAGGTTTTGATTTAAGCACCCTGCACCGGTCCTACACGTACTCGTACCATAATATTGTGCAATACTTTTTTTGTGTAATCATATTGCATCATCCCTTGCTCTCAAATGATCAATAAAATTATATTGACGTAATTGACGGCTCATAACCATCAATGGTTTACTTGCCTAGTGTTCCGTGAGCATGTCAGACCAAGATTTGGCTGGATCTGGTACTTTCTTTATTAGCCTAGTTGCAAAGCAACAACAACAGTAACAACACAGCGCAGTGGTTTTAAGTCTTATATTCATAGGAACTAAAGTTGTGCAATATATAATTATTAATTACTTCTCTATATGCTGTAGGTGTAACTAGCATAGTGACTGCACAGTGCCAGGACAGTCACAACACAGCGCAGGAGTTTTAAGCTCCGTATTCATTGGCTAGCTACGTAGTACCTAGAAAAACCATAAGCCGTGGGGTGCGCGCATGACCTCTATTCGCCTTATCTTCTAGTCATATGAACGCAGGCTTGGGAGCACCCCTACGTCGCCTCACTGGTCAATATAACAATCTCTTTCAAAATATTTACATCTTCGCTTTTCCAACTGATAGATTTAGGGGCCTTGTTCGCGAAACTATTTTGGATATTTCTCCGTAATATTTAACTCTTAGACTGTACTTTTATAATTTATTGTTCTTCTTTTTTATTTGCATGCCCGTTTAATTTTGTCATTAACACATTACCTATTATATGTATTTTTCAAATTGTAAGCGCACATCACAATAATTTTATAACTTGTTTTTATAATATGTGGAAAATGTCGTGGGTTATACATTTACTCACTCTATAGCCCACATTTTGTGTAATACTGTAATGCGTAACTGTTTATTTTCCCAAATAAATAAAATAAATAAATAAATTAAAACCAAGTGGAGAAACAACTGCGCAACATCGTTTCTCGCAATGTAAAATGTCGCACATCTTTTGCTTACGAAACATTAGCATGTTGTAATCAAATCTGCAACATTCCATGTTGCTTGAAATATGTTGTAGAACTTTGTCTGGTTGGACGGATGGTGGGATGTAATGATATCATAGACAAAGTGTTCGCTTGACTGAGTTACTACACACATTGAATTTTTATTAATGTTTAAATTAGTCACTGATCTGACTGAGCAGTGGTGGCCCAGTGGAATCGGCCGCGACTTACAAGATGTAGGTCGTGGGTTCGAACCCAGGCAAGCGCTTTACTTTGTGTAAATAATTTCATAACAACTGCTCTCAATACAGTGAAGGAAAACATCTTGAAGAAACCGGCATGTCCTAGAACAAAAAATTCGAAGACATGTGACATCCACCAATCCGCACTGGGACCGCGTGGTAGATTACAGTCCATTCCCTATCAAGAGAGGAGGCCTGAGTCCCAGCAGTGGGAACATTATAAGCTGATTATGTATCTATGTATGTAGTCACTGATGTGTGCCTTTATTAACATGAAGAGATATTCCGATATCTCATAACTCATTATTTGAAAATTCGCTCGCGCCGATTGGGTCAAATAAATGCAAACTGGCGCCAATAGTCACGTGACTACTTAACCTGTGTCCTTAAGTAAAATCTAACCTTTGTTCAAAGGCATACTATATCAACGACTAAGAATAGTTGGTCACTGTGAAGACAATGTTCATGTTATTTCTTTGGTTACCTTAAGTTTGAAAAATATTTGACCGAATTTCATTTCACCTAAAACTTTTCAACTATTATCGTTTCGTTTTTTTTTATTTCATTGAAGTCACGTCTGCACTGTATCAGTTGACCTAGTTATCAATTCGATTTTTTCGTTACTCCGACGATTCAGTTGGTCGAAAAACTTTTTACCGAAGTTACACTTAACCGAAATAATATTTGTTCGAAGTATTATGTTTCCGAAAATGTATTATAGTACTGTTTTAATTGCCATATTTTCATTTCACCAAACGCCTAGAAAGTTTGTGCACACTATTTCGTCTCTAGTTTTCAGGCTTGCAGCGTGCAAGCAGGCATGCAGCGTGCAAGCAGGCATGCAGCATACAAGCAAGTATGCAGCATGCAAATAAGCATGCAATATGCAAGCAGGCATGCAACATGCAGCAAGCATTGTTTCTGTCACGGCTCCGGCGCTGCGGGGCTTGGGCGGCTCCGCGCCTACGCGGGCTTAAATTACACTGTAGGGGTAGGGCAGACAAGACTGCGTGAAGTCGGTTTTGTAGCGATTCGTTTCTCACAAAATTTTGTAGCACAATATATTGAAGTTTTATGACATTATTTTAATTTAATATTGAAAAGCTACCAAGTAACCGGCTATAAATTTGTTACCAAATAATATTCCGTAATATTTTGTTTCAGTGTGGTGAAAATATGGCAAATATCATTTGGCAAATGAAAAAAGTTGAAAAGAAGCTTCGGCGAATAGCAATAAGTTGTTCTGTAAATTGGCGAAATATAGTTCGGTAAAATAATACCTATGACACATGATACTTCAATGATCTAAAAATATGTCAAATAATGCAAATAGCGAAATAGACGTTGGTCAATAGTTTTCGGTAAAATGAAATTCGAACAAAAAAAGTCGGAGAAGTGATCGGTTCCCTATTTCTAGATCTGTTATTGTTTGTTTCTTTACTATTTTTTACTTAATTTAAATTGTGAAAAGTACCGTGTAAGTATAAAAAGAACTCAAAAAAGTAAGTGCTTTCGAAAATGTTAAATTACAATTTGTGTTTATTTTTTCAGTCTGCCTACGGGCGCAGGAGTTGTTTTTTTCTATGGAGGGAAGTGAATCTTCTGTTTGATATGGAAGATAGTGAAAATGTGACAGTTGGGTGAATTTATAAAAACAGATTTGTATTGCATGTTTTTAATATTTGTTTATATTTCCAAACAAATTGCTTTGTTTTACAGTATTTTCACTTAATTTACAAAGTTGATAATAAATATTTATTTATTAATTAGAAACATACTACGGTTTATCACAGACGGTATCCTTAATTAAATTACCCAAGGTACTTTTTAACACTGTGCAAACATTTACGTCTATAGTCCACAAAATGTTAGGCAGAAGTGCACAGTACAAGTAACAGCTGCTCACAAATTATGTTTATTCGTGGTGAGAGCATTGCCAGTAACCGGGGAAAAATTCAGACTCTGGTGTTCTACTGAGAAAATCCTAACCCATTAACACTGCTCAACCTAGCAATAGAACCCAGGACCATACGCTCAACAGTTACACCACGACCATTGAACCAACGACTCCAACGAGTCAGTCACAAACAACACATTTTATACAAAATATTAAAATTACTGTGACTAGATACATACATCCTTTTAAAGAATAGAAATTATTTAAACATAAATAATACACTTAATTAAAGCTAAAACAATGCATTTTGAGTATTCACATCACAATTTTATTAATTAAATTACTCCCCCCATACGTTGGCTCGCAACAGGTTTTTAAGAAATTTATTGCAATTACGGAACGTACTTGATATAAAAATAATAATACTTAATAGGAATAGAAAGTATACAATTTAATTTAAAAATGTTTATCCACATTCTGCTTAGACACTGGCTAGATAATTATTGTATATAATAATTATCTATTTATCTAAATGCAGACGCCTTCTTGATGCAACTTCCAGATACTCATAGCTCATTAATGAATGAACAAAAATGGTCTGTAGTCTCGGAGTAAGATCACTAGATGTGTGACTCTGTTGCTTGTCTATTTGTATTAGAAAAGTCTTGAGAATGTTTTTAAGACGAGAGAATAATAAATAACTTATCTCTCTCTTTCGCTTCATTGATCTACTACTCTTCCAACATTCTTTCATACCTGAAAAGACAAGATAAACAAAATTAGTTTCCGTAATCATTTCAACTAGAAAATTACTTCTGTACTCCCTAAAGAGGATAAGCAGAACTGTTCAGTGAAAGACATCTATGTCAGGTGTCATGAGTGGCGACTATATTGCCTGTTTTATATCGTTAAATCTATTTCTTTAACAATAGTTGACGTAGAAATAAAGAAAAACGATATATTTATGGACTTAAATACAATAATTTACTTGGTAATTGGCTTGTAATAATTGTATATTCTTGTCGTAATTGGCTTTAACCCGTTTTCCTTGTTTGGGTTTTCTTAACGACATGTAACTGCACGCGTTTGAGGTGTTACTGGAGTGTCTGATTATTTACAAATTATTTGTTTTTCTTTATACTGGTAAACTTATTCTTTATACCAAAAGACTTACTGAGTAACGACTTACTTTATAGATAAAATTAAATTATCAAAAAAAAACTTACAATTCAAACGGCATGCACATTCTCATGTAATAAATATGCTCTGAGGGACACCCACTTCCACGAATCGTTTCTCGTTTGACTCTTCTGACATGTTTGGCGCCGTCAGTCAAACTTGGCGCCACTACAGCATCACTGTCTAAACTTCGCACTAGTTCACTATCAACTTGAGCACTTATAACTGTTACAGCATCAAGCTTAATGGTTCCTTTAATTACTACAGTATCAGCACTGACTGTTGATTGCACTGATTCCGAATCATACGCAACTGGTTTTGAAAAAACTCCGCACAATTGCAGGTATAGGGAAAACACGATTAAAACTGGAGTTGCCATGTTGTAGAGGTCTGCTCGCATCCACTTCTTGTAAGTAAGAGTGCTCGTCTGACTTCTGCAGTCTGCTTATATACGATCATGTGCGCAGACGGACGTGGTGATGAGACGCGAATGTTGTAACATTAACCCGTTCAGTAGATCACTAAACACGTCATATTCGAACATAACCCGTTTTGTAGATAAGTCATGAAGTTGGAGTTCCGTGACTGGTATTTTAAAATAAGATTTAATTGTGAACGTAGTAAAGTTTGTTTTTTGTAAATTATAATTATGAAATTGTGACGCCCATTTATTGCAAAATTTATGCATAAATCCTTCTTAGAAAGTGATGTAACTGTACAATACAATTGTTTTACCGTAAAACTTGAGCAGTTATCATGCTTTTCGATAAGGAATAACCCACGAACAACATTTTTATACATGCGTTTAATTTGCCCTTGGGTTTTTAATGATCTCTATTTCAAAATTTGCCCAACGGGAACCTGATTTAATAAATATAATTAAACCTCATACAACATCACATGGTTACAGTAATTTAGCTCATTGGAGGCGCGGACTGGCGAAGCCCTGAGTTTAAACCCTGCCTGTTGAAAGGATAAGGATAAGGTAGTGCGTGAGTCGGTTTACGTTACTTTACCTACCGACTTGTAGCACTAGCTTATTTACATTACTTGGAATAATTACCAGGAATGTGGCATTATTGATTTTAGCCTGATTCATCCTATTTCAGTTCAATCATGCTAAGCGACCTAAAATAGATGCTACCTTTGTACAAAGTGCCTCCGTCTTGCACAAGGCAAGAGTGCAATCCTGAGTTTGATTCCCGGGTCGGACAGGGTTATTTAGGTTTTTCTTGTATGCAAACTTTATTAAAAGCTTTTTTAGATTTTGTGTACTTGCATACAACTAAAAAAGAAAATTGTTACTTTGTCACTTAAATAAGCCGCACCTACCACATTCGATTATTTACATATTTTCCTGTAGCTAAGCAGGGTGTTACTTACTTAACCGACTTGTAGACGTCACACAGTCTCGGAAGTGGAAATTCTCAATGACGCGTGACGTAGTGACCATCCCACGCTACAAGCGCTTGACCAGTGGGACGCCCCTACCAGGATGAATGAAATGATCATCCCGAAACCAAATGGTCAAGGTTTAACGGACAAATTTTAATCATAACAGAACATCACAACTGTTTTCTCGAAGGCTTGGGCAGGTGTTGGATACACCCACATTTCGCTCGTTGTTTTAGTCTGATGTAATAGGGGCCGAGCCCACGGTGCCTCGGACGTAGACAAGTCCGTCTGACTCCGTTATCCAACAGTGTATGTAAATATGAGCTATTAATTATGGGGAAATATTTATTGATTCTGTAAGCGAGTTGGTCGTAGGTACTTTGCTATTTAGTATTTTAGAACACGAAAATAAGACTCAATTTGAACATTACAAAAAGTATATTAATAACATTAGAGTGTCCATTCATATTTTTAGTTAATCTAAATGGAAATAATTATGCAGGGTTCCATTTAAATTCAAGCCTTAAACCATAAGGTTTGAATCTAATTGGAACCCTATTATTATACTTATATCTACACTTGAGTAAGCTGTTGTAGGTATCCAAAACTATGATGCAAGTAAGGGACCAGTAGAAGGAAGGAAGGGATCCAGGTATGGGCTGAGTCAACTATATACCTTCGTAGGTATACCTAATATTGTATTGTGACGTCTCATGCACAGACAACAGGTATGACCCATCGAATAGTTAGCTATGCGGGTGAAAATATTGCATAAGACCTAAATTAATAGTACTTAACTTATCCGTTTTATGGTTTGCATGATGCGCGTGAGACTCTCAGTGCCTTTTGGTAGAGAAGACGGATATTCCAAAAGGCGACATACCGGTGAAGTTAAAGTGAATAATTGGATCACATCAGAAAATACTGTTTTGTTTAATCGTACTTAATTGCGCAATAGTTGCGGGTGCCTAGTGAATCACCGTCCTACGAGAACGAGAGATGCCTAATTCAGTGTCATGGAAGGGTAGGTACGTATTTTTTGCATACGATTTGGAGAAATCAATAAGACAATAAATTAAAACACTGGCAATTCTAACGCTTAAGTATAAGTATTTTGGAACTATCAAATAAAACCTAGCATCGAAATTAAAAAAGTGATGTTTTAAAAAAATCTAAATAGTATAGTGATGGGCCAACAATGGGTTTAGTCGAACTTTAACTAGCTATAATGACTGAACTATTGGATATATTTGATAACATTTTCATATGAAGACTGGGACCAGCATTAGATATACAAGGTGGCAGGGATATCGACGCACCAATTGTAACCATGAATTCAGAACATGATTCTGAACTCCCTGTGTTAAAATTTTTCGTCAGTTATTTAAAAAAACTGCTGTTCCATACATTTTAACCGCGTGTTATTGCTATGATGATAATGATGATTGGTTTCGTGACGGTGCAAACGAGTAAGCGCCGATCGCGAACAAACCAGAACCGCTGTGACAAAGGTCCTGCGGAGCCTGAAGTGAGCCTGCGTGCCGCAAAGCCGAACACACCGGTGTACATCTCCCACCAGCACTACACCACTTAGGCGGTGGACATCGTGGAGTACGTGCGCCAAAAGACGAGGTACCGCCCAGGGTGCAGTTACTGGAATTGCACCCAAACGTCAACTTCAAGGCGTTCGTCGTGCGTGTACCGAACTGTTATCTGCCCCTCGTCATGGAAGAACACTTTTGGCCGCAGGACGTGGTGTTCCGTCACTTCCGCGGACAAGTTCCACTGGATAGCACAAAGTTAAGCTGGTGCAAAGTGAAGCGCTACTAACATAGTCTTATGCCTTTTACTAACACAACTTTTGTTTATATAAAAGTATGTATGTTTAGGTTAAGGTATTTTTCTATGGGCCTGTGTCGCCTGAAATAAATGGTATTATTATTATTATTGCACTTTTCTATGAAACATTAGTTTTTTTTATAACCGACGAGAAATTTCAACGCAGGGGCTCAGAATCATTTACTGAATCCATGGCAACAGTTTGCACGTCGATGTCCTGCCACCCTTTTTTGTTTTTTTTTTTTGGTTGGGTAGTCATCAAATGACCTCTCCCGCTCTGGGCGGAGTGGAAGGGCGTGTGCTGCCACCCTGTACACACGGTTTAATTTATTGTTGTTTTGTCGGCTCCATCTTGTATATCAGCGCACTGTTCCACTTCTGGACAAAGGCCGCTCTATTCTCTCCACTTTACACCATTGTTTCTTGAATTTTAAGTGGGTTTACGTGGTTGTAATAAGGGGCACATGAGACATTACAGCTTTGTTGAAAAAGTTGCGTATGTGCTCTTTGAGAGCACAGGCGTCACCCACCGACAATAATCATTACGTTACGTGTAGGCCGGTGTAAGGGAGGTACCCTTAAAACTCTCAGCTAAGCCGCGGAAAGACAGACAGACGGACGGACATGGCGAAACTATAAGATTTTCTTGTTGACTGCGGAATCCTAAATAGGCTAAAGAGTAACCGTAGTGTGTTTTGCCGGTTCTTCTCCATAGAAAACGACCAATTTGAAACCATGCACGTAGTTTCTGACGTTTCATAAGTGTCCATATTTTTGTTATGTGGGATAAAATATTTGAACTTGATTTATATTAATTTACCTACGTAACTGGGCAGTTTACAGTAACTTTACGCAACATTAGGGTCCATAACTATATAGCTCAAGATCATCTTTCTATATAAACAAAAAGACTGAGCAAATACTTGATTCCCCAGGTTTTAATATCTGATAAGGGTATGTCTAGAATTGGTCTACTATAGCTCAAGACAGAGAGGAGTGGAAAGGAGAAAGGGAGGCCTTTGCGCCACATATTATTATCCGAATTATTATTTATACTAAGCCTATGTTTGTAGCGTATTCCTTCTGCAGAAAGAAATTTAAGTAATGTGCTCAGTTTCAGTTCCAGGTTCAAGTCAGAAAAACAACTCATTCGTCACAATAAATGTTTATTACAAAATGTAAAAAGAATGAATATGATAATGATTGTACAAATGTGGTATGTCTGTTTGCGTTTGTTTTGTACAAATAAACCTGCTGCAGAATTGTTGTAACTTAGGTACTGTAAAACATTTTATTCTTAAAAAATAATGAAAATGGCTTTAGACGTTCAGCGTTTTAACAAAACTGGCTGTTTTAAACCTTTTTAAAGATAAACAGATCAAAATTGAATCTTTTGAAATCGTTGGTAAGTGCATCACTTGAGAACGGCTAGACCGAGCTATTTTCTATTTTAAAATGTTCATAATAGTCCGGAATATGTTTCTATAAAAATAAAATGGTTTTCCGCATATTCTTCAAATTCGTGTAAAACTGTACGTCGTTTTTCTATGGGATTTTGAAATTTGGACAGGAGAACGTTTTTCGTGTAAGCTAGTTACAAGTAAAAACATAATCGCTTTTTTCTACAAAAGTTAAGCTTATTCTAACAACACAGATAATATGGGTAAAATAAAGCCCATTTAGGAAGCTATGTACAATAAATTATTTATAAAATGAATGCAAAGTGTGAGCTAGACATTCGATTTGAAAGTAAAAGTAGCTTAGACACTAAATGTTTTTGGTTATTAATATTTCTATTTCCAAATAAAATAAATAACTTAATTTACAAGTATTTTTCTTGATCACAGTAATCTAAAGACTTCGCTATAATAATATCACCTACCTTTTATCACAGAGTCAATATCTTAAATAAATAATATTTTATATCTACTTATCTAAATACATAATTCTTAGGTATAGGGCACAACGTCAAACGGCATTTACAAATGATTAAAAGATTATAAATAGCCAAGGAATGTAACAAACAATCAATTATAATTATTATTTGTATTGTACCCAGCACTGGTTTGAAACAAAATTTTACTAGGAAAACATTGTTTAAAATGTTCAAGGCGTCAATGAATTCTGATGCTGTTTTCAAAGCGAGTTTTCATAATCGCTTCTCTTTATATATTCAAAAAGATAAATACAAAAAAATCCGCTAAGTTATGTATTAGGTAGGTATGAGAAACATAAATTAACATTAAGGAAAGTCCACAGTATCAAAAGATTTTTATTACTGACTAGAAATATTAAATAAACACTAGTTTCAATAATACCTACAGCTGAATAAAACCTACATAATTGCATCGGAGGTAACAACATTGTGTTAGAGGTAAACGAATGTTCATCATTTCAGTCTTCAGTCTATTTTTGAGAGTTAGACAGAAAACAAAATGAATAAGATTATGAATTTAACTTGCGTTGTCATAATCATCTCGTTCATTTAATTGTTCATACTGTAACGACTAGGGCTTTGCAGGTAGACTGCGCAGGCCGTTAACTTCAGGTAGTTAAGAGAAACTAGGTAATATTCATACACTTTTTATTATAAGTACAAAAGTTATTCTGAGTAAGTACACTGTTTAGCTGCACTGAGCACCATCACTTTATAGTTAGGAGGGGTACCGTCCTTGGGTTCTGGGCAGCCGGCAGGTCCTTCCGCACAGCACCGCAAGAGGCCGGTAAGGCCTTCACAGGGCCGCAGTAAACGGGCGTGGGTAGCAGAACGTAGGACGCCGATGGCTCAGTACGCCTCAGCGCGCAGGTTGATTAGCGGGCGTCGGTGGCAGACCGTAGAACGCCGGTAGTGGACTACGCATCAGCGCGTAGGTTGGTTAACGGCGTCGGTAGCAGTCGGTAGGACGCCGGTAGAATACTACGCTTCAGCGCGCAGGTTGTAGTTGCCCTGATCCAGCCAGGACGTAGAACCCTGGAAGGCGCGTAGGGAGCGCATGTTATTTGAAGTGCAAAAGCAGCTAGCCGCGTGCGATGTGCCCAGCCTCCTTTCCCCGTCGGCGACCAAGGAACGGTGTAAGGAGAAGGATAGGCAGAAGCTCAACACATCGCAGCGGCTTACAGGCAGAGAGTTGCAAAGACAGCGTGTCACAATGACAGATGCAATAAGAGGTTATATATGTAACACGCGAGCATAAAATACAAAGAAAACAGTGATTTTAGCAGATGGCTCGCTATATGGCTTATAATACACAATGAGGCCCTGCACAGCCCGGATGCAGCTGTAATACATACATATTTCAGATCCTTGAGCACCAATCAACCTACCGCCACGCGGTACAATAATGACAACCGCGAAATAGGTGATGGTAACATTAACATAGGTCGACTGGTACTGGAGGCATGGTATTGTAAATAATTAATGAGGAACTCACCCTAGGTCGGGGCACAAGGAATCCTGAGGGTCAGAAAGTAGCTGCTAGCTAAACCAGCGCGAGATCAAAATGGACGAGTGTTCTCAAGAAAATTAGTGTTGTTCCATCTTTTTAGTGATGTGCTTAGCGACTAACTAATTACTTTATTATAGCATCACTCGACTATTTACCGTTGAGACTCTTCGCAACGCTACAATACCTGGAAAGAGCAAAACATAAAAATTAATAAAAATCACTCTGGTATTTAGAATTTAGGTCAATTAGTTTTTCAAGAACTGGTTCACTTGAATCTGTTAAACAAATATAGTGTCTCTACGGATTATTTGGGGGTGGGCTTAGAAATAATAGAGTAGGTAACATCATTGGGATTGTCAAAGTTCTTTGCAGTAGCACTACAAAGTAAGGAGAAAAAATAATGGTAAAAAAAAGGTATCTTACTTCTCGCTTGTGACGCACCTATCCAAAAACCACTTCATCCCTTGAGGACAGCTGTGATTTCCATTAATTAAGTCTCTCTTGGTTCTTTTCACACTGTTTGCATCGAAAGCATGATCGAAAGTTACACTGTCTAAACTTTTCACTTGATCAGTATCTTCACTATGACTTAGAATTGTATCCGGATCAGAAACAAAAGTCCCTTCAGTTACTGTTGGCTCAACACTTCCCACATTGTCCGATAATTGCACTGATTTTACATTTTGCGAAACGGGAAACGATAATGTTGCTCGAAGAAGTAGAGTTACGAACAACACGAACAAAATGGTAGTCACCATAGTAAGAAGTAAGGCCGTCTGCGCAGGTCTAGTGACAAGCAACGAATGCTATAGCTCCGGTGCGCTCGCTACTATATAAAGGGAAATCGCTGTAGCGGCAGAAAATGTATGACTCATAAGAGGACGTTATTTTGTTAAATGATATGTCGTCATGATAATACGCTACTCTAGGTAAAATTGTGTAAAGATATATAAAGATATAGGGATTGAAGCTACCCGAATTCCGGGCTTAAGAGACAGAAACCAGAGACTTGCCTTTTTAATTAGACGCTGGATCCAACCGCCTGACGAGAACCTGATGTGTTTTCGGTTTAAGCTTGCTAATACATCCATAAACCGTCTAGCTTTGCGTCGGTTTTTACAGTGACGTCGGTGACGGCGTCGGCGTCGTTGGTGACGAAGGCACTGTTTAACGTCATCAGGGTGTTTCAAGCGATAGTGGCAGCACCGTGCATCTTTACGTCGCTGCGCTGGATGACAGCGACGGCACAGTCGAAACGGCTTTTGAGGGCGCGTCGTCTTTCGATGGCGCTGTGTCGGTCCCGGTCGCGGCATCGTTCGAGAGCACAGCGTCACGCTGTTTTCTTCTGACTGGGTCGTAATCTCGACGTCGTAATCTTCTTTTATTTCGTTAGACTGAAAAAAAAATTTTTGGTCGTTATTAGATTTTGAATCACATAGATTTTAAGAAATGTTAACATGAATCTGTAAATTGATATCTGCAATGTGTTTGTGTGGCACAAATAAAAAATTATCAAACCAATATTCAACGGGATGAGAAAATATTCATTAGGTATGATCTGAGGATTATCTGAGGTATTGGGAACAATCTTTGCCAAGCAGTGGGACAGCGCTGGATGGAGAAATAACGGGATAGATACTTAAAAATAAAACTTAATTCGCAAGCGTCACGCACATATCCAAAATCCACCACATTCCTAGAGCACAGCTGTTATTTCTTTTAATTGTTTCTCTCTTGGTTCTTTTTAGACTTGCATCAAAAGTTTTCACTTGTTCAATATCTTTGGCACGCCTTAGAATTGTATTAGGATGAAACACAACAGTTCTATCAGGTAGCTCAACATCTGCCACATTGTCTGGTGATTGCACTGATTTGATATCTTGCAAAACAGAAAACGATAATGCTCAATACTCAATACTTTTATTGCATTCCACGTGTAGGAATTCTTAGGTGGTAAACTTTTAATTAGATCATATGGACCCTTTCGAGTACAGCAAAATAAGTGAGTTAGGAGAGAGGAAGCATTTTTTAACTATATAACATAACTTAGCAAACTACTAGCTATACCAAAACAATGATGTTTTTTTTTTTTTTTTTGTTAATCTATTCGCTATAATTTTAAATATAAACAGGTTGAGAGATGTACATATTCGTTTAATGAGTAGTAGCTTTTATTTACCAAAAATTGTATAAGTTTTTTTTTAAATATGTTTATTTTCTCTTCTTTTTTTATTGTTGCGGGTAGTTTATTATATTATTTAATGGACATTACATATGGACTTGTAGAGTATAATTTTTTATCTAGAACTTGGTATGTTTAGCCTAGATCGGTGTCTGAGTAGATAGCGTGTCTGAATATCTTCACATTTTGCATAAAATTCTTGATGTTTCCGCACAAATTTGCATGTTTCTAAAATGTATACATATACAGGGAAGGGTTAAAATGTTATGTTTTTGAAAGAAAGGTTTGCAACTATCTGTTTGCTCAATGTTTACCAAGATTCTAATCCATTTCTTTTGCAGGGTAAAAAGTGTTTGCGCACCTGTGCTGTTTCCCCAAAGGGTGACACCATAGCTAATTGGTGGTACTTTTTATTTCACGAAGGGCGTAAGAGAATTTAGAAATTTTTGAGTGAGTCTTCTGTATGTGTGATTTCCAGTTTATATGCGTGTCTATTACTAGTCCGAGTGAGGAAAATTCGTTAACTGTTTCTAATTTTGAGTCGTTGAAAATAAAATCTAAAGTTAAAGGTGTTTTTTGGTAAGGGTAGGAAGTTATTAATTTGGTTTTTGAGAAGTTTATCTCAAGGTTATGTTCGTTCACCCAGTTGTATGTTTTAGCGAGTATGGAATTGAGAGTTTCTTCTATATTTACATTGTTTTGGCATGAGATTAATATGGATATATCTTCCGCGAATAAGACAAATGGCCCTTCTATGGTCTGAGGTAGGTCATTTATATAAAGTAAAAATAAGAGGCATCCTATGACGCTTCCTTGAGGAATTGAGGCGTTAATTGCTTTACTATATGATCGGATTTTTTCGATTTCATTATTGTTGTGGTTAAAGTATTCTATTTCAACCAATTTTTCTCTGTTCTTTGGATAAGATGTTAGCCATTCGTGAGCCTTTCCACGTATACTTATTCCGTATAATTTGTTTAGCAATATCCCAAATTGTACTTTGTCGTAGGCTTTGGTCATGTCTAGCAATATTCCTATTGCGTATTTTTTGTAATTAATAATATTAAGGGCTTCCTGGATATACTTATAGACTGCTAAGGTGGTGGAACGGTTTTTTCTAAAGCCGTTCTGGCATTCATCAAATATGTTGTATTTTTCGCAAAACGTATAAATGCGGCACACATGGCTTTTTCAAATATTTTAGAGGCTAATGGTAAGAGAGCTATTGGACGATAGTTGTTTGGATCTGTTTTCGTTTTTTTTTTTTTATAGATTTTTTTAGTAAATCGGGGAAGGTACCTTCGTCAAATGACTGGTTCAGTAGCAGGTAAAACGGTAAGGTAAGTTCATTTGCGCATTGTCGTAGAAGCGTTGGTGGTATTTAGTCAATCCCGTGGCTACTTTTGTTTTTGAGGTTTTTAATAATTTTGTTTACTTTCCAAGCGTCTATTGGGCCAAGAAATATCGTGTTCTCTGTTGGATTTAATACAGAGGTGCTCCCCGGTTTGCTACTAGATGATTTAGCGTTGTTTTCTCCAATGGACGCAAAGAAATTATTAAAATTGTTGGCTACTTGTTTAGGTTCGGATAGAAGGTTTGCAATTTAATATTATTATGCTCCTTTTTAGGTTTTTTGTTTGTTCTCTCGTTTATGATATTCCACATGGTTTTAACCTTATTGTTAGATTATTTTATTTTATTTATATATTGTAACTTTTTTGATGTACTCACTAGATATTTCAATATTTTTTCATAGTTTTAATAATATTTTTACGTGTGAGTATTTATAACAATCTTTGGTTATTACTGGAGATCTTGATGCCCGTCGTAAACCAGTATTTTTTTACATATTTTTTACATATTGCATATTTACATATTGGTATACAGTGGTTAAGGATATTTGTTAATGTATCATGAAATGCTTTACAGTTTTCATTAAAATTTTGGTTTTTCAGTAGGATTTTGTTCCAATCCAGTTCATTTAATTAAGACTTAAACTTTAAAATGTTCGTGCTGTTAAATAATCTTTTTTAACATACCATTTTGTTTGTGTAGATAAATGTGGTGTCGGTATGGTGATCTGTATAATTGTTGCGTTATGGTCTGAAAAACCTAGTTCCTCTACTGTTGTATACCTATATATTTTATTTGTGTTAGTGTTTGTAAATATTAAGTCTAAACATGTAGATTTAGTTTATGTTATTCGTGTGGGTGTTTTTATATGTTGTTTAAGTTTATATTCTAGCATTAGGTCTAGGAATTGACTAGTTTTTACATTTCTCTCTATGATATTTATATTAAAGTCTCTACCTATAATTATATTACATTTAAAATACTTAATATTTATATAATTTAAGACACATTTTATCTGGCTAATAAATATTTCTTCCTCTCTTCTATTCCAATACATTGTTACTAACAATATGTTTTCATTGGGTAACTCGATTGCACATACTTCTAAAATATATTCTATGGACATATTCGTTACATCATTTCTCTTTTTGAAGTGGACATGATCTTGCAGGAGGATACAGACGCCGTCACTCCCTCGCGTGCAATACTTTTATTGTGTAATCATATTGCATCATCCCTTGCTCTCAAGTGATCAATCAAATTATATTGACGTAATTGACGGCTCATAACCATCAATGGTTTACTTGCCTAGTGTTCCGTGAGTATGTTAGACCAAGATTTGGCTGGATCTGGTACTTTCTTTATTAGCCTAGTTGCAAAACAACAACAACAGTAACAACACAGCGCAGTGGTTTTAAGTCTTATATTCATAGGAACTAAAGTTGTGCAATATATAATTATTAATTACTTCTCTATATGCTGTAGGTGTAACTAGCATAGTGACTGCACAGTGCCAGAACAGTCACAACACAGCGCAGGAGTTTTAAGCTCCGTATTCATTGGCTAGCTACGTAGTACCTAGAACAACCATAATAGTCTAGTCGACAAGTTAAAAATGGTGTTAATTCGACATACTACTGCTAAAATTATGTGGTTTAGCTCATTCGATTCGGAATAATGTCTAGACCATTGTGCTAAAAAATTGAATTAGCACATAAAAAATTCTAAAAGTTATTAACAATTAAACATCTTCAAAAAATAGCGTTTCGTTTATTACTTATTGTCCGTAAACTATAAATATTTTCGAAATTTGAAAAAAATATCCTTAAAGAGGAGGAAATTTAGTAAAAAAAAGTTCCAACTCCCGGAACTGTAGCTCCATTATTTATAATTTTAATTTAACGCTGAAAATAGCCCGCCGCGCGCCATTGTTAGGTTGCGCGCACGGCCTCGAAAGCGAGTACGTCACTAAAAAAAATTTTTTTCAAGTACTTAAAGTTAATTGAAAAATCTAAAAAAATTATTGCATAATCTAAACACTTTAAAAAAATTATTCCCGTTGGAATTTTTTATAAAAACATATTTTTCAATATTCTAGACGGTTGTTAATTAAGAAAATTTTGTCCAATTTCCATCATCCATCTAAACTAAAAAAAATGTTTAAATAATTACCTTAAAATTATTTCGCTTCGTGGACCTCTTCTTATAAATATATTAAACAAGATTGCGTCGTCTAAGTTATGAAATTGTTAATATTTTGTTAATAATATTTTTTTTAAGTTAACAAAAAAAGAAAAAGCACAATTATGTTGTAAAGATTTTTTTTTTCCTTTATTTATTATTATATTTTCGTTTTTATGTCAATAAAAGACATCTTTTAATTGAAAAAAATATTTTTTTTATCCATTTGTTTATAAATATTTTGTTAACAAATGGACTATTTATATATTTTTGAAATTTTTTTTTTTATAATTTTATAGAGAACTGTCAATTATGATTTTTAGAAAAAAAAAAAAATCTTAATAATTATTTTTAATTGTTTATAATCGTTTTATTTTTTATTTGTTGTTTAAATTATTAGTTAAGAATTTTTTTTTTCTAAAAATCATAATTTACCTTTCTCTAGAAAATTACAGAAAAAATTTTTTTTTTCGTTAACAATAGCATTGTTTATTAACTTTACAATTTGTTATAAACAAATTCTCAACTTTGTTTTATTTTTTTCCTGTAAGTAATAATAATTACAAAAACGACCTCGTGCATTAAAATACCGAAAAAAAAATTATATTATTTTTTATGTAATTTTGAAAATACACGTGCTACAAAACTTGCAGCAGCTGATCCATTTGTTGACTTTAAAGTTAATATAACTTTTGAACTATGAAAAATACGACCATTAACATTCAGGTCATTTTTGTAGGCAATAAAATTATCTTTCAGATAATGTTAGTCATATATTTTTTATTTATTATTTACTTGTTGTTTTGCGCATTTGTTTATAAAAATTGAAGATTTTTTCAGGTTTTTCGAACTTCTGCGGCTTCTAACTCTGTAAATAATGCGAATTCGGTTATTGAACTTCAAGGCAATTTTGTTCAGCTATAAATTATGCTACTGACCTAAATGTCCCCTAACCTAACCTAAATGTCCCTCTCAAGAGAGGAGGCCTGAGTCCCAGCAGTGGGAACATTATAAGCTGATTATGTATCTATGTATGTAGTCACTGATGTGTGCCTTTATTAACATGAAGAGATATTCCGATATCTCATAACTCATTATTTGAAAATTCGCTCGCGCCGATTGGGTCAAATAAATGCAAACTGGCGCCAATAGTCACGTGACTACTTAACCTGTGTCCTTAAGTAAAATCTAACCTTTGTTCAAAGGCATACTATATCAACGACTAAGAATAGTTGGTCACTGTGAAGACAATGTTCATGTTATTTCTTTGGTTACCTTAAGTTTGAAAAATATTTGACCGAATTTCATTTCACCTAAAACTTTTCAACTATTATCGTTTCGTTTTTTTTTATTTCATTGAAGTCACGTCTGCACTGTATCAGTTGACCTAGTTATCAATTCGATTTTTTCGTTACTCCGACGATTCAGTTGGTCGAAAAACTTTTTACCGAAGTTACACTTAACCGAAATAATATTTGTTCGAAGTATTATGTTTCCGAAAATGTATTATAGTACTGTTTTAATTGCCATATTTTCATTTCACCAAACGCCTAGAAAGTTTGTGCACACTATTTCGTCTCTAGTTTTCAGGCTTGCAGCGTGCAAGCAGGCATGCAGCGTGCAAGCAGGCATGCAGCATACAAGCAAGTATGCAGCATGCAAATAAGCATGCAATATGCAAGCAGGCATGCAACATGCAGCAAGCATTGTTTCTGTCACGGCTCCGGCGCTGCGGGGCTTGGGCGGCTCCGCGCCTACGCGGGCTTAAATTACACTCTAGACAAGACTGCGTGAAGTCGGTTTTGCAGCGATTCGTTTCTCACAAAATTTTGTAGCACAACATATTTAAGTTTTATGACATTATTTTAATTTAATATTGAAAAGCTACCAAGTAACCGGCTATATATTTGTTACCAAATAATATTCCATAAAATTTTGTTTCAGTGTGGTGAAAATATGGCAAATATCATTTGGCAAATGAAAAAAGTTCAAAAGAGGCTTCGGCCAATAGCAAAAAGTTATTTTGTAAATTGGCGAAATATAGTTCGGTAAAATAATACCTACGACACATGATACTTCGATGATATAAAAATATGTCAAATAATGCAAGTAGCGAAATAGACGTTGGTCAATAGTTTTCGGTAAAATGAAATTCGAACAAAAAAAATCGGAGAAGTGATCGGTTCCCTATTTCTAGATCTGTTATTGTTTGTTTCTTTACTGTTTATTACATAATTTAAATTGTGAAAAGTACCGTGTAGGTACAAAAGAGAAGTCAAAAAAGTAAGTGCTTTCGAAAATGTTAAATTACAATTTGTGTTATTTTTTCAGTCTGCCTACGGGCGCAGGAGTTGTTTTTTTTCTGTGGAGGGAAATGAATCTTCTGTTTGATATGGAAGGTAGTGAAAATGTGACAGTTGGGTGAATTTATAAAAACAGATTTGTATTGCATGTTTTTAATATTTGTTTATATTTCCAAACAAATTGCTTTGTTTTACAGTATTTTCACTTAATTTACAAAGTTGATAATAAATATTTATTTATTAATTAGAAACATACTACGGTTTATCACAGACGGTATCCTTAATTAAATTATATTATCTTAAGTTAAAAGGGCTGGAATTAACCCAAGGTACTTTACAATTTAACACTATGCGAACATTTACGTCTATAGTCCACAAAATGTTAGGCAGAAGTGCACAGTACAAGTAACAGCTGCTCACAAATTATGTTTATTCATGGTGAGAGCATTGCCAGTAACCGGGGAAAAATTCAGACTCTGGTGTTCTACTGAGAAAATCCTGACCCATTAATACTGCTCAACCTAGCGATAGAACCCAGGACCACACGCTCAACAGTTACACCACGACCATTGAACCAACGACTCCAACGAGTCAGTCACAAACAACTCATTTTATACAAAATATTAAAATTACTGTGACTAGATACATACATCCTTTTAAAGAATAGAAATTATTTAAATATAAATAATACACTTAATTAAAGCTAAAACAATGCATTTTGAGTATTCACATCACAATTTTATTAATTAAATTACTCCCATACGTTGGCTCGCAACAGGTTTTTAAGAAATTTATTGCAATTACGGAACGTACTTGATATAAAAATAATAATACTTAATAGGAATAGAAAGTATACAATTTAATTTAAAAATGTTTATCCACATTCTGCTTAGACACTGGCTAGATAATTATTGTATACAATAATTATCTATTTATCTAAATGCAGACGCCTTCTTGATGCAACTTCCAAATACTCATAGTTCATTAATGAATGAACAAAAATGGTCTGTATTCTCGGAGTAAGATCACTAGATGTGTGATTCTGTTGCTTGTCTATTTGTATTAGAAAAGTCTTGAGAATGTTTTTAAGACGAGAGAATAATAACTTATCTCTCTCTTTCGCTTCATTGATCTACTACTCTTCCAACATTCTTTCATACCTGAAAAGACAAGAAAAACAAAATTAGTTTCCGTAATCATTTCAACTAGAACATTACTTCTGTACTCCCTAAAGAGGATAAGCAGAAGTGTTCAGTGAAAGACATCTATGTCAAGTGTCGTGGGGGGCGACTAAATTTCCTGTCTTATATCGTTAAATCTATTTCTTTAAAAATAGTTGACGTAGAAATAAAGAAAAATCGATATTTTTGTGGACTTAAATACAATAATTTACTAGGTAATAGTATAGTATATTCTTGTCGTAATTGGCTTAAACCGGTTTTCCTTGTTTGGGTTTTCCTTACGATATGGAATTGCACGCGTTTGAGGTGTTACTGGAGTGTCCGAGATAAAAATCTAGTATTTTTTATCAATGAAAGAAAAAATATATATTTACAAATAATTTGTTTTTCTTTATACCGGTAAACTTATTCTTTATACCGAAAACTTACTGAGTAACGACTTACTTTATAGATAAAATTAAATTGTCAAAAAAAATACTTACAATTCAAACGGCATGCATAGTCTCATGTAATAAATATGCTCTGAGGGACACCCACTTCCACGAATAGTTTCTCGTTTGACTCTTCTGACACGTTTGGCGCCGTCAGTCAAACTTGGCGCCACTACAGCATCACTGTCTAAACTTCGCACTAGTTCACTATCAACTTGAGCACTTATAACTGTTACAGCATCAAGCTTAATGGTTCCTTTAATTACTACAGTATCAGCACTGACTGTTGATTGCACTGATTCCGAATCATACGCAACTGGTTTTGAAAAAACTCCGCACAACAGCAGGCATAGGGAAAACACGATTAAAACTGGAGTTGCCATGTTGTAGAAGTCTGCTCGCGTCCACTGCTTGTGTGTTAGAGTGCTCGTCTGATTTCCATAGTCTGCTTATATACGATCATGTGCGCAGACGCACGTGGTGATGAGACGCGAATGTTGTAACATTAAGCAGTTTAGTAGATCACTAAACACGTCATATTCGAACATAACCCGTTATGTAGATAAGTCATGACGTTGGAGTTCCGTGACTGGTATTTTAAAATAAGATTTAGTTGTGAACGTAGTAAAGTTTGTTTTTTGTAAATTATAATTATGAAATTGTGACGCCCATTTATTGCAAAATTTATGCATAAATCCTTCTTAGAAAGTGATGTAACTGTACAATACAATTGTTTTACCGTAAAACTTGAGCAGTTATCATGCTTTTCGATAAGGAATAACCCACGAACACCATTTTTATACATGCGTTTAATTTGCCCTTGGGTTTTTAATGATCTCTATTTCAAAATTTGCCCAACGGGAACCTGATTTAATAAATATAATTAAACCTCACACAACACAGCGTGGTTACAGTAATTTAGCTCATTGGAGGCGCGGACTGGGGAGGCCCTGAGTTTGATTCCTGCCTGTTGAAATAAGGTAGTGCGTGAGTCGGTTTACGTTACTTTACCTACTGACTTGTAGCACTAGCTTATTTACCTTATTTGGAATAATTACCAGGAATGTGGCATTATTGATTTTAGCCTGATTCATCCTATTTCAGATCAATCATGCTAAGCAACCTAAAATAGCTGCTACCTACGCACAATGTGCCTCTGTCCAGCACAAAGCAAGAGTGTAGTCCTAGGTTTAATTCTCAGGTCGGACAGAGTTATTAGGTTTTTCCTGTATGAACACAACATAACATCACGCCTGTATTCCCCGAAGGGTTAGGCAGAGGTGTACCTATAGTACACCCACATTTTGCCAGTTATGTTTAAGTCCCATGTAATAGGGGGCGAGCCTATTGTCATCAACCGGGCACAAATCCAGACTCCGGGCTGCTACTGAGAAATTCCAGATGGAAAAACCCAATTACACTTTGCCCGACCCGGGAATCGAACCCGAGACCTCATGCTCAGCAGTAGCGCTTGCCACCACTAGACTAACAAGGCAGTCCTGTATGGAAATATTAGTAAAAGCGTCTTTAGATTTTGTGTACATGTATACAACAACAAAAAGAAAATAGTTACTTAGCCACTTAAATAAGCCGCACCTACTAAAGTTCCCACATTCGATTATTTACATATTTTCCTGTTACTGAGCAGAGTGTTACTTACTTAATCGAATTGTAGACGTCACACAGTCTCGGAAATGTAAATTCTCAATGACGTAGTGACCATCCCACGCTTCAAGCGCTTGACCAGTATGTCGCCCCTACCACGACCAAAGGGTCAAGGTATAACCGTCAAATTTTAATCATAACACAACATCACGACTGTTTTCTCGAAAGCTTGGGCAGGTGATAGATACACCCACATTTCGCTCGTTGTTTTAGTCTCATGTAATAGGGGCCGAGCCCAGGGTGCGTCGGACGTAGACAAGTCCGTCTGACTCCGTTATCCAACACTGTATGTAAATATGAGCAATTAATTATGGGGAAATATTTATTGATTCTGTAAGCGAGTTGGTCGTAGTTACTTTGCTGTTTAGTATTTTAGAACACGAAAATACGAATCAATTTGAACTTTAAAAAAAAGTATATTTATTACATGAGAGTGTCCATTCATATTTTTAGGAAATGTAAATGGAAATAATTATTCAGGGTTCCATTTAAATTCAAGCCTTAAGGTTTGAATCTAATTGGAACCCTATTATTATACTTATATCTACACTTGAGTAAGCTGTTGTAGGTATCCAAAACTATGATGCAAGTAAGGGACCAGTAGAAGGAAGGAAGGGATCCAGGTATGGGCTGAGTCAACTATATACCTTCGTAGGTATACCTAATATTGTATTGTGACGTCTCATGCACAGAAAACAGGTATGACCCATCGAATAGATATGCGGGTGAATATTGCACAATACCTAAATAATTAGTACTTAACTTATTCGTTTTATGGTTTGCATGATGCGCGTGAGACTCTCAGTGCCTTTTGGTAGAGAAGACGGATATTCCAAAAGGTGACATATCGGTGAAGTTAAAGTGAATAATTGGATCACATCAGAAAATACTGTTTTGTTTAATCGTACTTAATTGCGCAATAGTTGCGGGTGCCTAGTGAATCACCGTCCTACGAGAACGAGAGATGCCTAATTCAGTGTCATGGAAGGGTAGGTACGTATTTTTTTCATACGATGTGGAGAAATCAATAAGACAATAAATTAAAACACTGGCAATTCTAACGCTTAAGTATAAGTATTTTGGAACTATCAAATAAAACCTAGCATCGAAATTAAAAAAGTAATGTTTAAAAAAAAAACTAAACTGTAGTGATGGGCCAACTATGGGTTTAGCAAAACTTTGACTTAGCAATTCAAAGTTTTGCTAAACCCATAGTTATGACTGAACTATTGGATATATTTGATAAAATTTTCATATGAAGACTGGGACCAGCATTAGATATACAAGGTGGCAGGGATATCTAATAAAACTCGTGAATAGTTTGAACGTACTGACGCTTTATTAGTAAACTAGGAAAAAATACAGGTGGCGCTACAGTCAATCACAATTAGTTTTATACCACAGATAATACATTTTATAACAATATCAACGCACCAACTGTAACCATGAATTCAGAACATGATTCTGAACTCCCTGTGTTGAAATTTTTCGTCAGTTATTTAAAAAAACTGCTATTCCATACATTTTAACCGCGTGGGTATTGCTATGATGATAATGATGATTGGTTTCGTGACGGTGCAAAGGAGTAAGCGCCGATCGCGAACAAACCAGAACCGCTGTGGCAAAGCTCCTACGGATCCTGCGTGCCGCAAAGCCGAACACACCGGTGTACATCTCCCACCTGCACTACACCACTTAGGCGGAGGACATCGTGGAGTACGTGCGCCAAAAGACGAGGTACACGCACAGGGTGCAGTTACTGGAATTGCACCCGAACGTCAACTTCAAGGCGTTCGTCGTGCGTGTACCGAACTGTTATCTGCCCCTCGTCATGGAAGAACACTTTTGGCCGCAGGACGTGGTGTTCCGTCGCTTCCGCGGACAAGTTCCACTGAACAGCACAAAGTTAAGCTGCTGCAAAGTGAAGCGATACTAACATAGTCTTAAGCCTTTTACTAACAACTTTTGTTTATATAAAAATATGTATGTTTAGGTTAAGATATTTTTCTATGGGCCTGTGTCGCCTGAAATAAATGGTATTATTATTATTATTGCACTTTTCTATGAAACAGTAGTTTTTTTTTATAACCGACGAGAAATTTCAACGCAGGGGCTCAGAATCATTTACTGAATCCATGGCAACAGTTTGCACGTCGATGTCCTGCCACCCGTTTTTGTTTTTTTTTTTGGTTGGGTAATCATCAAATGACCTCTCCCGCTCTGGGCGGAGTGGAAGGGCGTGTGCTGCCACCCTGTACACGTGGTTTAATTTATTGTTTTTTTTTCGGCTCCATCTTGTATATCAGCGCACTGTTCCACTTCTGGGCAAAGGACGCGCTATTCTCTCCACTTTACACCATTTTTTCTTGAATTTTAAGTGGGTTTACGTGGTTGTAATAAGGGGCACATGAGACATTATACCTTTGTTGAAACAGTTGCGTATGTGCTCTTTGAGAGCACAGGCGTCACCCACCGGCAATAATCATTACGTCACGTGTAGGCCGGTGTAAGGGAGGTATCCTTAAAACTCTGAGCTAAGCCGCGGAAAGACAGACAGACGGACGGATATGGCGAAACTATAAGATTTTCTTGTTGACTGCGGAACCCTAAATAGGCTAAAGAGTAACCGTAGTGTGTTTTGCCGGTTCTTCTCCATAGAAAACGACCAATTTGAAACCATGCACGTAGTTTCTGACGTTTCATAAGTGTCCATATTTTTGTTATGTGGGATAAAATATTTGAACTTGATTTATATTAATTTACCTACGTAATTGGGCAGTTTACAGTAACTTTACGCAACATAAGGGTCCATAACTATATAGCTTAAGATCATCTTTCTATATAAACAAAAAGACTGAGCAAATACTTGATTCCCCCGGCATTAATATCTGATAAGGGTATGTCTAGAATTGGTCTACTATAGCTCAAGACAGAGAGGAGTGGAAAGGAGAAAGGTAGACCTTTGCCCCACATATTATTATCCTTATTATTATTTATACTAAGCCTATGTTTGTAGCGTATTCCTTCTGCAGAAAGAAATTTAGGTAATGTGCTAAGTTTCAGTTCCAGGTTCAAGCAAGAAAAACAACTCATTCGTCACAATAAATGTTTATTACAAAATGTAAAAAGAATGAATATGATAATGATTGTACAAATGTGGTATGTCTGTTTGCGTTTGTTTTGTACAAATAAACCTGCTGCAGAATTGATGTAACTTAGGTACTGTAAAACATTTTATTCTTAAAAAATAATGAAAATGGCTTTAGACGTTCAGCGTTTTAACAAAACTGGCTGTTTTAAACCTTTTTAAAGATAAACAGATCAAAACTGAATCTTTTGAAATCGTTGGTAAGCGCATCACTTGAGAACGGCTAGACCGATTAAGCTATTTTCTATTTTAAAATGTTCATGTGTGTGTTTTGTGTGTTTGTGTTTTAGTCCGGAACATGTTTCTATAAACGAAAAATATAGTTTTCCGAATATTCTTGTAATTCGTGTAAATCTGAACGTCGTTTTTCTATGGGATTTTGAAATTTGGACAGGAGACCGTCTTTCGGGTCAGCTAGTTACAAATAAAAACATAATCGCTTTTTTCTACAAAAGTTAAGCTTATTCTAACAACACAGATAATATGGGTAAAATAAAGCCCATTTAAGAAGCTATGTACAATAAATTATTTATAAAATGAATGCAAAGTGTGAGCTAGACATTCGATTTGAAAGTAAAAGTAGCTTAGACACTAAATATGTTTGTTATTAATATTTCTATTTCCAAATAAAATAAATAACTTAATTTACAAGTATTTTTCTTGATCACAGTAATCTAAAGACTTCGCTATAATAATATCACCTACCTTTTATCACAGAGTCAATATCTTAAATAAATAATATTTTATATCTACTTATCTAAATACACAATTCTTAGGTATAGGGCACAACGTCAAACTGCATTTACAAATGATTAAAAGATTATAAATAGCCAAGGAATGTAACAAACAATCAATTATAATTATTATTTGTATTGTACCCAGCACTGGTTTGAAACAAAATTATACAAGGAAAACATTGTTTAAAATGTTCAAGGCTTCAATGAATTCTGATGCTGTTTTCAAAGCGAGTTTTCATAATCGCTTCTCTTTATATATTCAAAAAGATAAATACTAAAAAATCCGCTAAGTTATGTATTAGGTATGAGAAACATAAATTAACATTAAGGAAAGTCCACAGTATCAAAATATTTTTTTAACTGACTAGAAATATTAAATAAACACTAGTTTCAATAAATAATACCTACAGCTGAATAAAACCTACATAATTGCATCGGAGGTAACAACATTGTGTTAGAGGTAAACGAATGTTCATCATTTCAGTCTTCAGTCTATTTTTGAGAGTTAGACAGAAAACAAAATGAATAAGATTATGAATTTAACTTGCGTTGTCATAATCATCGCCTTCATTTAATTGTTCATACCTGGAAAGAGCAAAACATAAAAATTAATAAAAATCACTCAGGTATTTAGAATTTAGGTCAATTAGTTTTTCAAGAACTGGTTCACTTGAATCTGTTAAACAAATATAGTGTCTCTACGGATTATTTGGGGGTGAGCTTAGAAATAATAGAGTAGGTATTAGGTATTATAATAGTAGCACTACAAAAGAACGAGAAAAGATAATTGTAAAAAAGGTATCTTACTTCTCGCGTGTGATGCACCTATCCAAAAACCACTTCATCCCTTGAGGACAGCTGTGATTTCCATTAATTAAGTCTCTCTTGGTTCTTTTCACACTGTTTGCATCGAAAGCATGATCGAAAGTTACACTGTCTAAACTTTTCACTTGATCAGTATCTTCTCTACGACTTAGCATTGTATCTGGATCAGAAACAAAAGTCCCTTCAGTTACTGTTGGCTCAACACTTCCCACATTGTCCGATAATTGCACTGATTTTACATTTTGCGAAACGGGATACGATAATGTTGCTTGAAGAAGTAGAGTTACGAACAGCACGAACAAAATGGTAGTCGCCATAGTAAGAAGTTAGGCCGTCTGCGCAGGTCTAGTGACAAGCAACGAATGCGACAGCTCCGGTGCGCTCGCTACTATATAAAGGGAAATCGCTGTAGCGTCAGAAAATGTATGACTCATAAGAGGACGTTATTTTGTTAAATGATATGTCGTCATGATAATACGCTACTCTAGGTAAAATTGTGTAAAGTTAAATAAAGATGTAGGGATTGAAGCTACCCGAATTCCGGGCTTAAGAGACAGAAACTAGAGACTTGCCTTTTTAATTAGACGCTAGATCCAACTGCCTGACGAGAACCTCATGTGTTTTCGGTTTAAGCTTGCTAATACATCCATAAACCGTCTAGCGTTGCGTCGGTTTTTACGGTGACGTCGGTGACGGCGTCGGCGACGGCGTTGGCGTCGTTGGTGACGACGGCACTGTTTAACGTCATCGGGGTGTTTCGAGCGATAGTGGCAGTATCGTGCATCTTTACGTCGCTGCGCTGGATGACGGCGACGGCACAGTCGAAACAACTTTTGAGGGCGCGTCGTCTTTCGATGTCGCTGCCTCGGTCCCGGTCGCGGCATCGTTCGAGAGCGCAGCGTCACGCTGTTTTCTTCTGGCCGGGTCGTAATCTTCTCGTCGTCGTAATCTTCTTTTAGTTCATTATACCTGAAAACAAAAAAAAAATCGTTTGTAGTGTTTGAATCACATATATTTAAAAAAAATGTTTCACATGAATCTATTACAAAGTAAATCTACAATATGTTTGTGTGACACAAATAAAGAAGTATCAAACCAATATTCAACGGGTTTTATAAATTATTCAGTAGGTATGATCTGAGGATTATTTGAGGTATTGGGAACAGTCTTTGCCAAGCAGTGGGATAGTAATGGATGGAGAAATAATATAATAGATATCTACTTAAAAATAAAACTTACTTCTCAAGCGTCACGCACATATCCAAAATCCACCTCATTCCTAGAGCACAGTTGCTATTTCCTTTAATTGCTTCTCGCTTGGTTCTTTTAACACCGGCACCAAAAAACATCTCAACTAAACTTTTCACTTGTTCAATATCTTTGGCACGATTTAGAATTGTATCAGGATGAAACACAACCGTTCTATCAGTTAGTTCAACATCTACCGCTTTCTCTGGTAATTGCATTGATTTGATATCTTGAAAATCAGGATACAATAATGCTGCACGAAGAAGCAGAGTTAAGAACAACACGAAAAAAATTGTAGTCGCCATTGTAAGAGGCGAGGACGTCTGTGCAGGTCTGTTAACTAGCAACGAATGAGACAATGCACGGTGCGAAACAGCGCTCACTAGCTCGCTGATGAAATTGATCGAAACATAGATTCGATTTCAGCGCCCTGCGCGGGTCCTACACGTATCATAACATTGTGCAATACTTTTATTGTGTAATCAAATTGCATCATCCCTTGCTCTCAATTGATCAATACAATTATATTGACGTAATAACATTTACGGCTCATAACTATGAATGTTTAGGCATGAACTATACTTGCCTAGTGTTGCGTGAGCATGTCAGACCAAGATTTGGCTCGATCGCCACATGCGAGCTACACGTCATACTGACGTCACGCAAATCCTGCATCGCGCAAGCAGAGTTTACTGCGCTACTAGCATATATACAACGTCCCGACATCAACCGTTGCGCAGTTGTGCACAGGTGTGAGTACTATGCACCTACTATAAAGCTACCATTTAATAGGTTTTTCTTTCATTGACTTGAATGTGCCCTGGCGGCTGAGAGTTTGTCATGCTCACTCTAATATCTCGCTGGTGGTGGCGTGTGTGTTGGATCATTAAGTTCCCTTCAAAATGGTTGAGCTGAATGGTGCTGATCTATGCGTCATGTTCGTGAACGGGCGCCGTCAGTGGGGACTAGTCATTTCTTGGCTGCCACGGCTTATTTTAATTTAATTTAATATTTGAATTGCTTTTGTCTTTTTATTACGGACGCTTTTAACGTTCTGCATCGTTCTCACATGCATAATTTCAACATGAACGATGTAATCAATATTTTGTAACCATTTTTTGATTTAAAAGAGTGTCCATGGAGTTTCTTGCCCGTTCTTCTCCATAGGTACCTACTACGCTTTGGAATGGGTAACTAGCTTCATCTTTCTGACTGACCGACCCCTTGACAATTCAAAAGTGCCTGTAATTGGTTTATTTGAAATAAATGCTTTGAGTTTGAGTTTGAGTTTGAGTTGCCCACCAGACACGATACCCGTCTGGTCGGAGGATCCTCCCTTTTCCATAAAGTATGAGTGAGCTTTACACCCTGTTCCTCATACCTCTATACTGGTGACACCGAACATGTACGTCAGCGCAGCCTTCGTGCATCTACATCAGCGTGACGTCATCATCACTTCCTTCAAGCTTTCGAGTTGCGAGTCACACAGCCAGCCAGCACCCACGGCTTCAACGCGTATCCTGACCACCAGCATGCAGCGACTGCGCATACCTGGTCATCACCCTCAGCCATATCAAGCAACCTTGGCACAGCACAGTGCACTTCGGCCGGTCCACAAGAAGAGCTCTTAAACCCTCTCCTGGTCGACGCCAGTAGTCAGCCTCAACCCGGCGCTGTACCACATCTGACGCACTGAAGCATAACGCAGCGCCACCCCGACTCACTGGGGGAACCTTCGCAGACAGTTCCGACTCACCGCGCACTATGCGACACCCGGTTCACTAATAACAAGACCTACGTAATAACATTGACGGCTCATAGTCATCAATGTTTTGGCGTGTTCCGTGAGCCTGTCAGACCAAGATTAGGCTGCAGCTATCGTGTTGCTCCTTGGGACTAAACGTAAAAAAAGGGGCGATGGTCGACAAAGTGATTAAAAGTAAACGCTGAAATATATTTACGAACATCTTTTAAAACACTTTGAGTGAGCTGAAGCAGAATACTTTAAATTTTTTGTAAGATTGGATTTGCCAAAGTTTCAAGAATGCTTAGACTTGGTCCATTGAGTGAGAAAAAAAACATATGAAGGAATCAATACCGCCTATTCAACGGCTATCAATAAAATCATGGTATCTCCCGACTGGAAAGACTGTCGAAGATTTATTTAGTATTCCACAACGCCTTTCTTTAATAATTATATAATCTTGCGATGCCCATGCGCGTGTCGTCCTTGCCAAATGAAACTAAAAAAAAATACGCAATATCCTACACTGTGCAATGAAAAACTATAGTACAATAAAACTTTTGTTTAATCATTGCGCAATCTTCAATGCGCGCGAGTGGAATTTACCCGCGCGCACGTAATATCTAACGGTAAAAAAGTTCGGGATACTTTTCATCCCGAAATCGTTCGAGCGGTTAGCCCTAAACCGTCAAAAACATTGCGCACTTTGCGATAATGTGGATTATAATTGTTTGGGCCCACTAGACGAGACAATTTCTTAACCAACCAAGAATTTATTTATTTAAACTTCTCGCACACAATGGTGCCGATTCTCTTGTATACCGAAATAAACTAACTAAACTATCGCTAAAATTCCTTACTTATTGGCTATGAGAATCTTACAGCTATTCTGCAAAAAAAAATCTATGAATTTAAAAATAATTTAGACGTAACAAAAATTTATTTTGACAATCGCGACTCCACTTGGTAGGTACTTGTTTGCCCGTATTTTTTTTTTAGAGCCGCAGGCACGCGTTTTATGGGCAGCCTCGTCGTGTTTTATATGGATATTTTTACTATTTGTTTGGAAAGTATGAAAAAAAAAATTACCTACGTGTAGAGATTTAGGGGTTTAACGGTTTCATAAAGGAGGTCGAAATTTTCATTATTTTTGCGATATTGCACATCATTTTCGAGATACTCGTATAAGCAAAATAAAATTAAAAAAAGACAGAGTACTGTTTTTGCACCTGAATTCGAGGTGTTGTGGTAAATTTAAGTTCATGGCAACTAATTTTAGTCCACACCTTTTTAATCGCGATTAAACTCAAACTCAAACTCAAAGCATTTATTTCAAATAAACCAATTACAGGCACTTTTGAATTGTCAAGGGGTCGGTCAGTCAGAAAGATGAAGCTAGTTACCCATTCCAAAGCGTAGTAGGTACCTATGGAGAAGAACGGGCAAGAAACTCCTAGATAAAATAGCTAGATTTAGTTAGACAACCAAAATTTTGGGTGAACAACGTCTAATTCTGAATAGCAAAATTGGCATTTTCACTAAACTAATAATTGAGTGCCATCTTAGTGCCGTCAAACTAAAATATAGTTAAGTTGTGACACTTTAGTCTATTTCAGAATGAGAAATCGTCGTTTGACAGGAATAAACTTAATTTTAGTATTTTTTAGTCTAGTTTAGAGAATTTTGTGACAAGAGAATCGGCAACATTAGCATACAAAGGCGGACTTAATGCACTAGGTATTCTCTACCAGTCAACCAAGGGTGGTGAAGAGATAAGATGGCAGGTGCTCTGTTTACCAGGCGTTACTAGTAATAATAATAAATATTAAAGAGATAACATAAGTATTTATAAATATAATAGGTATACAAGTACCTAAACAGGAAATAAACTTATAATACACATACATACATCACTATAATATATACCAACAGTATACATATACTAATATATACACAAAAAGGGAAGGAGATAATTGAGATGACTCTACGCTATTTATTTTAAAAATAACTGCAATTTTCGCTTAAATGCATACTGATTGTTGATGCCGAGAATTGGCTTGTTATCCAACTGAATTAATACTAATCTCCAACGCTCTCGGTTCATTGGGATGAACTGCCAACTTGCTCCGATAGATAATAGTTGTAGTGTCTGGTCTATAGCTTTGTTAGACAAACGACTGCATTTGCTCATATTTTTTTTTTGAAATCTTCGCAAAATTCAAAACACTAACTGTAATCGCACGCCGGCCGGTCGCTGTGGAAATAAACTGTAGGTTTGTACAACCTGTTGTCTCGAAAGGTTGTTAGGTATTTAAAGACAATTCACAAAAAAAAAAGTGTTATCATTCTTCTTCGTTAGATAAATAAATCGTTATCAAAACATACAGGAAAAACTCAGGATCATTTACTTTTTTTGTAGATATTATAAGATAAGCTAGCACAACTAGTCCTGAGCTTAGAAGGGGAATGGCTCATTCACCGTCTAACAAAACGAGCTAACATTAATTTTATTCATGGTCAGCACTAGTTGGATTTGAAAGAAGTTAAGTATTAAAAAATCATCGTAATTTTGATTTTCTCACAAGTTGGGTGATGAAATTCATACCTACTGTTGGTTTTGCCTAAATCATGGAACGCCAACATTTAACCAGAGAATAGATGTTGAGAGCAATAGAAATGCTGGAAGGGGGCGAGATCCAGTGTAATGTTGCTGATGCCATTGGCACCAGTCAAAGCACAATATAAATATTGTGGTCTCGTTACCGGAACACTGGCGAGGTGGTCGAGCGACACACTGGGAATATTCGAATTACCACGACAAGACCGATTTTTCTAAATAACGGCGAAACGACAACCTACCGCAGCAACTAGGCAATTGGTTTTGACATTACAGTTGGAGCACCAGGTCCTGGTGAGCGATCAAACTGAAGGAGGAGACTGCACGAAGTCAATCTTCATGCTCGTAGACCACTTCAGATTCCAGCACTACGACGAGGCACTACTTGCGGCCAACGATTACAATGGGCAAATGAACATTTGGCTTGGAACGATCGCCAATGGGCTAGAGTGTGATGAATCTCGGTTGGGCTTTCATCCAGATTCACGAAGAATACGTGTTTGGCGATCACCTGGACGTGAGAGCCGTATACGAAATCCCCAGGAAGTTCATCCATACCAAGGTGGAACAATTATGGTATGTGCGGGAATACGCCTCGGCGAGAGAACGGACCTCGTTTGGGTTCACGGCAACTGAACTGCTGCAAAATACCGTGCCGTACCGTACTGGAACCTGTAGTCCGACCACACCGGTTGCAAATGGGTCAAAAGTTATGCTTATGCATTAAAATGCCCGCGCACATGCGGGTTGAGTGGTAACTCTGTGGCTGCAGCAACATAATGTGGCAACTCTGGACTGGCCCGCGCAGTCCCCGAATTTAAATCCTATTGAGCACGCGTGGGTTTTGGTCCATCGAAGGGCTTTACAATTTTTTCCCAAAAATCTGGTGAGAGCCAGTGAATTTTTCATGCATCTTCGTCAAACCTGGGACCTTATCCCAAGAAGTATCGATAAACCCATTTTGAGTGTGAATAATCGTATTATTATTTATGTATTTCTATTTTATAGGAGTATTTTTTTTAAATCAGCTTTATATTTTATTTTATTTAGAGTATAAAGTATTGCGCATTTTGATATAAGTATGTTATAAGATTTTCTAAGTAGTTTATTTTCAATACATGAATAACTAAAACATCCCTAGATTGTGTTGATGTGTGTATGCCCCATGTGACAAGGAGCGAGCCTATTGCTAGCAATTGGGCACAGACCCAAGGTAACTGCTCCGATAGCGTTTCATGTCCAAGAATATACCGTCGAAGTCCTGTGTACTGTGTAGGGATCTTATTTGACATTGCTATGCTATCATCAGTAAATAAGTGTTAATGAGTCACAAACAATTAAACATGATAATCTTCCAATGCTAAAATATACGGTAAAGGAGCGAAAATGTTTAGAGACTTTATAAAAAATCCTCTGTAGTAAATAAGGTGCAAGTAAAAATGTACCTTAAGGTGCTTTACATAATTCTTCATTTCTTTAATCTCTATGTAGAATGTCCCTGAATGTTTAACTCTTTTCTAACCAAGCTACATGTTTTCTTTATTTGCATCATACAATAAAGTTTCTAGGAATAAACTTTATGAAACAGAAACTGGAGAAAATGTTGTGTAATTGTGCAACTCAGTTACACAATTATTGCATGTTTCTGGTTTATATTTTGTCTCAACGAACCGTAAACTTTAAAAAATGCAATGATTGTGCAATATCGTGGAAACTCATCATCATTCTCCTGCCCTTATTCCAATTTATTTATGGTCCACGCAACATGTCTTTTTCGCCCATATCTTGAAAACTATCATCTTTATTATAGTATTGTCTGGTCGAGTTGGAGCAGAGTTCCAGGTAAAGTTCTCCTACAAATGCACCGTTTACACTAATTAGTTGGATGAGTTTTTAGGTCCGCTATTTCACAGATCCCTATCACCAGAATGCCTAGAATGACCTAGACAACATGACATTTTACTGAGCGATGGCGTTTTGCGTGGCTGTGACGCATATTTTACCCAACATGTTATTTTTTGTGTGTCGTGTTCTTTCTTTGCGTAATGTTTACCGCAAATAAAAGTATTTTACTTCCTTATTTTTCTTTCTATTCTATTAGCGATGATGAAGAGAGAAGAGTTAAAAGTATGATCAGTAGCTTGCTTCTGGAAAGCTTATGTCAATGTAGAAATACGAAACGCTTTGAAAGCGATTGCCATTTGTCTAGACCTTCAGGGCCCGAATTAATGAATAACTACGAGTGCGTACTATTTTCCTAAAACTTACAAAACATTCTCACGACAGGAAGATACTGTTTAGTAAAGCAGAAAATTATAACAGAAAGTTGTCGGATTGTCTGATGGTCGCCTGTCCGTTTAATGAAATATAGTTTTATATGAAATAGGCTTAAGAACGCAATTGGCGTGGCTATCTTCTGGGCTAACTTGTATAAAGGCTCCCGCAAACAGGCGTGACGCGACAGCCCGACACAAAGGCGCCGCCCGTCGCGCGGCACGCGGTGCCTTTGTGTCACGCTGTCGCGTCGCGCCAGTCTGTACGAACCTTAAAGAGATAAAAAGAAAAAAAAACTGTCCTTCTATTCATTTCGTTCGTGTAGCTTAGGTAAGTTTAGTATGGGACAGATGATATTTATTTCGTGATTACGATGTTGGTCTCATGGAGAAAGGTGATGTTTGTGGTCTGTACCACACCCTTAACACGTTAACAGTCCAATGCCCCCAATGTGGGGCCACCACAAAATTTGATGGCACGTCCGTGCCCCCACATGTGGGTCACGGGGTTCATACTCCTTCGAACAACGTTTACAGGCCTAGACTTATGAGTAAGTTTATTTAAAGTATTGGACTTATGAGAGGAGTACTATTTCCCTTTATCTGTTGTATTAAAATATTTTAAAATACTAATTCGACTTTATATAAGTTGCATACGACGGATCAATAAAAAAAAAATATGGGAACTGTGAACGTGTTTTACTGATGCATGCTGTTTATGAATAAGAAAATACGTTGTGTCACTCTTGTAGTCAATGTTAAATACATAGGCATGTAATGTTTAGGGAAAAATAAGGTGAAAACTCTGTTGATACATAGAACACTTTATTGAAATAAAATAAATACGTTCATTCAAAAGTAGGTACTTTATTAGAATAACCAGGTATCTCTTCTAAAATGTTAAGTCTAAATTGAGCATGGTTTTACAAAACTAAAACTTGTTTTTGACAATATATACGATTGAATTGAAAAAATATTGAGCGAAAATTATTCAATAAAATCGAAGCTTGTTTGTTTTTTTTTAATAATTATTAACTTAAGTTATAAGTGCTGCCTTCTTATTAAGTTACTGTGCATTTTTAGGATAATTAACTTACGCCATGTCCTAACATAAGCGATTGGGCGAACACGGCCGCGTTGTCACGTAGGCCGAGGGCGAGTTCGGATTTTCCGAACATAATGAGTGGCAAAATGATCGCGACGATCACTTCACACATTCGCGTTCGGTAGGACAAGAGCATACCGACAAAAAAAACAAAAATGACTTAAGTATGCCAAAATACTTTAAAAAGTTCCTTTTATCCGGAGCAACGAAGACCCGTATCACTATCAGCTTAATGCCGCCAGAGGGCATTCGTTTTACTATCTTGGCGCGACAAGATCTTAAAATGACTCTCCTGTAAAATCACTAAAAGAACAGTTATGCTCTTGTACTACCGAAGATGCGACTTATTCTTGCCGCGATCCCTTTCTATTAGGACATAATTAATGGCTTAGCTTAAATGAAAATGGCATTCGACAAAAAATATGACAGTTGAAAAAAAACAATGCCTTAACAGTTAACACCGTTCAAGACATTACTTTTTTAAGGCATGGAAATAGTGAATACATAATATTATCACAGAAAATCTGCCTAATAATTACTATTACGATAAAAATGGTATAGGTACCTATTTATTTTAATTGAAAGTTCATTATTCTATCATGAATATTGCAGATTAAGGAAATTATTAAAATCCTAATGAATTGTTGAGTAGGTACCTGACAAGCATGTTACATTATTTTACATGACTAGATACAATTAATAAATGCTTGTTTTATTAATACTATATCTACTTAGCTAATTAATCTATACTATAATAATATAATATAACAATATAGACCAAAATTATGAAGAGGTACAATTTGTTTGTTTGTACATTTGTGTGTAGGGGGTAATCTCTGGGACTACATGTCGGATTAAAAAATTTTTTTTTTTGCTATTCATAGCCTTCTTGAGGAAGGCTATAGGCTATTTGACATCACGCTAGGACCCTAAGAAGCCAAGCAAAAAGGAAAAAAAAACTGGAAAGAACGCTAAGCGAAAACGAAGTAACAGTGTGGGCAGGCGATGCGATGCGACGGGGTGGGTCGGGGGAGCCAGAAATTTCACGCGGACGAAGTCGCGGGCAGAAGCTACTATTCTATAAATTATAAGCAACAGATTATAGTGCTTTATTAAATTTCACAAAACGCTCATTTGGAGATTTATCCCAAAAATTTGTTGTCAATATTTGTGCTCGAGCAAATTTACAGAGGAGCAGAGCCGTGAAATATTTAATATGTATTGAGATTTATGAACTGAAATATCTTTGTCTTTCTCAAATGATTGAGATTTATCAAATGTTGAACCCTATTATAAAAACAAAATATTCACTTTAAATCACTATCAAATACTATGTATCGAAATATAATGTACTAGTGACCCGCCCCTGCTTCGCATGGTTTTTAAAACTTGACAAAACATCGAGATTTAAGGCTCCTACAAACAGGCGCGACACGCAACGCGAATCGCGGGCGACACAAAGGCACCGCTCGTAGCGCAACGAGCGGCGACTTTGCGTCGCGCTGTCACGTCGCGCCTATCTGTGGGAGCCTTTATTATTATTGACTTTAATTTGAGGAGGTTAGGAACAAAAAGACAAAAGGTGACATTTAGAATTTTTCTTTTTTCTCAGAAACCGGGAAAAATATAATATGGATATGCACGATCGAATGTAAATGTTACCTTTTGTACAGAATACTCCTTTTAAACGCCATTTTATAATGAAATAAGTCACTAATTGAACCAAATCTGTTCAGAAATTGATAATATTCTTGGTTTTGAGTCCGAATAAAAAAAAAGACAATCGAGCCGGATGCGTCAATAACACTTTTTATTCCTGACCTCCTCATTTGTAACATATTTATATAGATATAGAAGGTCAACATGACTAGTAATATTTTGAAAAATAAATATTACACCTAAACGAAGTAAATTTTCATAATAAATTATCTAATAGATAATTAATCTTAACTGCTCAAGTAAACGGGTGTTGGTCATTTAATTTCCTGTTCACGTTTACTATAAAAGGAATTACTAAGTTTATTCTTCATTGTAATCTTTCATTACTCGATCGTACCTGGAAATAAAACAAAGAAACATTAATAAAATTGTTGCGGTACTAAGGTAGCCGTAGAGTTGAATTTTTAACAAAATATTATTTGCGATCGTAACAATTATGACATTGTATTTACAGAATTATAATCATTAGAATCTTCAATCAATCACGCTTAGCCATTTCCAACTATTTTTGGGGTCAGCTTCCAGTCAAACCGATGCAGCTAGATACCAGTATTTTACATGAAGCGACTGCCTATCGGACTTCTACAACCCCCCCCTTAGCAAGACTAGTTGTCAGACTTTCGGGCTTCTGATACCCGTAACGACTATCAAAGCCACAAATGACAGCCAGGAACTACAGCTGCTCGTGCTTCCTGAGGCACAGAGGCAGTATATTAAGATGGTCAGCCATCCTCGGACCTACCGTGGCAATCGTAGCTTAACCTGATCGATCGGCCGATTAAAATCAACAAAACAACTATCTAAGTTAGAATTAGCCTCAAATGTCATGATTTCATGAAATAGTCATTCCTTTACAAAGGCCATTTGAACTAATAGAGCTGCCTTATACTATGTGGTTCTCTTTTCATGGAAAATGATATATTATCTAAGTAATCAGTTTACGCCCTAGTTTAAATCTTTTCCTGCGAATAAAATCACTTTTTACCGTAAACTCCCTAGAGTCTACTTATTATACTTAAAATGGGATTTTATTCGCCCAAACTTGTATTATAGGTACATGAGATAGAGAGGTGTAAGTGTATCCGCCCTTTATATACAATGTGTAACAAATACTGTCCAATCAGAAAGGGGCACATAGATGCCTACTGCAATATAATTATTATTACAAAAAAATAATAAAAAATCTTATAAAATTCACGTTTTTAGTTCAAAATTTTTTTTTTTTTTTACCTCATTACTTATAACCCACGGCCGCCCGCGCACAATGTTGGTACGTCCGTGTACAGTCATGTAAAAATTCCCAAACATTGGACGGGTTTTTTATTCATAAGTTGTTATATATATTAAAATAATAAAATTTAAAAGCAAATGAGTAACTTACTGTTCTTTCGTCAAACATTTATCAGCATATCCAAACATATCTCCTGCGCATTTCACCAGCGTCAAAAGAAATGCCCTCTTTACTCTTCTGCCATGTTCCCCATGTTTCTCATGTTCTGTCATGTCCCCTAACCCTAAACTTGGTACAGCATCAACTAAAGTTAGACTTTGTACAAATTCAGCCTCTTCACTGGGTCTTGGGTGATGATCAAGCACAGCAGGACTATTTTCAGTTAACTCAGATTCACGCACACTGTCAGATAATTTCACTGCTTTGACGTCCAGCGGAACGATCAAAGAAAATGATGCACGAATAACTAGAGACAGGAAAAACAAGGAAAAAACTTGGGTCGCCATTTTGCGGGACGTCTGTTTAATACAGCGGATCCACTTCGAATGTAACATAAATATACGTGTGCTTGCGATTATATAGGAGCATTTCGTTACCTACTGAAGTGCTGTCATCTTTGTGGAGGGAACGGAATCGTGAAGTTGGATGCGTCAGATTTGGGGCACTTACGGGACGGTTGATTTATATTATTCAGTCTAGTTATGGAACGGACTATGCCTGATGTTTCTTAGAGGAATATAATTTGTAACTACGTAGGTACGATTCATCGACGGTTTTCCTTCAGCGGAATAAGTAATAGATTGGAATAACTCACAGGTACATGAAGACCAGAAATATATCCTGACCTATATTGTTCTTAATAATTGTTATATTCACTATACACTTACAGCCTTATTTATAAAAAATCTCACTAATGACTGACATGATTAGCCACTGACTAGCTAACTAATTAGTTAGCTCTTAATCAATGATTAACTTTTCTTTATTTATAAACGGTAGTTAGCAGGTGATTAGTTGCGAAAAGAAATAGAGGTGAAATTATGCGTTCGGCACAGATTATATTCAAAATAGTCCACTCAAAAGCAGAATTTTAAGAATAATTTTGTCAAATACAAGTTTTTGTATCTGTCGTGACTTTGACAGACAAAAGTCAGAAAAAATATTGGAAAATTTGAACTTGAATAAAATGGTTTATTAAGTTTATTTCATTGTGTTCGGGATGCTAGCAATAAAAATAATAAGCTCCAATAATTGGAGTAAACAGGTAAAGGTATTTATCTTTGAATTTATATCTACTTGCTAATGTAAACTGACCAAATGAATGTTAAAGCAATAGCCGATAATAGCTATGTATTTTCATGTCCTATATGCCTTTTAACACGAATATACTCTTTTAGAAATGTATGTAGGTAGGTACTTGTGCCTATTTTATATTACTTCCTATTGCTTTTGCACCAGGGTTTCAGTGTCTTTTAATAACAATTATTATGGTTGTTTATAGGTACAAGTTTGACTGCTGTTATGAAAGCCACTCGCACCTAGCACCAATACTATTCAACTATTCGCAAAGACGGCGAGGGACGAGACAATGCTACGTAAAAAAGATGAGGAATGAGTGGCATGAGAAAGAATGGCACGGCCCATGTCTTTGGAGGAAGAATAAATAGGAAATCAAAAATAATGAATTTATAACAAAAATGTTATTAAAAATTTAAAATAAAAAAAGTACACACTTTTTTAACCGACTGCAAAAAAGGAGGACGTGTTATTGTTTAGGGTTGTCTTATATTGAGCCGGTATACCTACCTAAAATTATACGAACTAGGGCTTTTCGTAGACCAGCGCTACGAAAAGTCGTAGCGGGCTACATCATTTTTGCTACGATTTCCGGGCATTTTTAGTAAATCCGCTATAAAGACTTACTCCTTCATATTATATATACTATTTCCATACTGAGTTTGGGTAAGAAGATTAGACGCAGAGGATCACGCTTCAGATATCCACGCCATTAAAGTATTGTCATCTGCATTAGCTTATTTTATGACATATTAGGTCTTTACCTATGAAATTGCCGTTCTGCAGTACTGGCCATTTCAAATCAAAATAATTTTTGTTTGGCTAAGAATTCTAATTTCAAATTAATTTTATTTTAAAAACATGGATTTTTTTTTCTAAAAGTAGTCATTTCTTTATTGATTAGTGTTACATTTTCATCGCATTTCAATCTTTTTCGTCATCATGGATACGTTAAAAATTCGAGTAATTATGGAATATGAGTACCGTCGTGGCAGCAACGCGGCACAAGCGGCACGCAACATCAACGACGTTTACGGAGCTAACACTACAAACCAACGCACCACCTGTTATTGGTTTGCTCGCTTCCGTTCTGGAAATTTCGACCTGAAAAATGAACCTCGCGGTCGTCCGAAGACTTTGGTCGACAATGACGAATTAAAGGCGATTGTGGAAGCTGATGATACACAATCTACGGCTGAATTAGCAGCAGCTTTCGACGTTAGCGTCAAAACAATATTGGTCCATTTGCGTCAAATTGGCAAGGTAAAAAAGCTTGACAAATGGGTGCCCCACGAACTCAATGATCGCCAGCGCGAAGTACGCGTCGAGACGTGCCTTGCACTGCTCAACAGACACACAAATGAAGGAATTTTGAACCGCATTGTTACCTGCGATGAAAAATGGATTCTGTTTGATAACCGTAAGCGCTCAGCAAGTTGGTTGGATCCTGGTTCAGCACCTAAACAATGCCCTAAACGAAAACTTACCCCTAGAAAAGTGATGGTCACTGTTTGGTGGTCTAGCGCCGGTGTGATTCATCACAGCTTCTTACCAAACGGGGTGAGCATTACTGCAGATGTGTACTGTGAAGAACTGAACACAATGATGGAGAAGCTGGCGCATCTCCAACCAGCATTGGTCAATCGCTCGTCTCCGCTGCTCCTGCACGACAACGCGCGACCTCATACTGCACAGCAGACGGTCTCCAAGTTGCAAGAACTGGGGTTGGAAGCTCTCCGTCATCCGCCCTACTCACCAGACCTTGCGCCTACAGACTACTACTTTTTCCAGAATTTGGATAACTTCTTGGCGGGAAAAAAATTTAATACCCGAGAGGCAGTACAAAATGCCTTTGAAGAATTTGTTGCCTCCCGTCCAGCTGATTTCTTTAAGAAGGGCATCAATAAACTGCCACTGCGATGGCAAAGATGCATTGATTGCATGGGTGATTACTTCGATTAACACAAATAAAAAATTCATGAAAAAAATTCGTTTAAATTTTTTCATACAAAACGGCAATTTCATAGGTAAAGACCTATTATATCAAAATAAATTGCTTCTACAAAATGTCTCTTGTTTTTGTGTGTGAATGCCACAACGTGGTTTTTCTTTAATTCTGGGCCTTAAAACTGGCGTCATAAGATGAGGGGCACATTGGATAATCACAATCTCCCATGAGCTTCCTCACGAACTCATTCTCTTCAAACCTCCTGAGCTAGGTGCTCAGGAGGTTTGAACAGAATGAGTTCGTTCTGAGCCTCCTCCTGATTGAGCTTTTCCTATAGATCCTTTCATCATGACTTGTACTACGAACTTGTACTTCGTATGAAGAATATGTAATGGGTAGGTATTCTCTTAGTGGTTTTAAACGAAGTTTGTAGGTCTTCCTCCGTCTACTTCCCGCCGGCGTCTCAAAATTATCTAATTCTTTGCGTCGTTCTGAAATCCCGTAAAAGTTTGTCGAATTCCATATTTACTAAGGCACAACTCGATGTTAGGAACAAAATAACCTAGAAGCCCACAATAATCGTACTAGATCCATCAGCTGATTCATATAAAATCCGCCATCTTGCCTCTTAGCATCCTGTTAACAGTGCGCCGGTGGTGTTTAATTTTGACAGCTACTAATCAATTGCTTAGCGACCTCTTAGCGCTAAATAGCGTTTATGAATAAGAATTTTGCTAATCAGTTACTTAGCAATTGATTAAAATTTAGGAGACGTTTATAAATAAGACTGTTAATGTACATATTCGTATATAGTATTTTTAATGAGTATGTCAACAGAATCCTCTATAGTGGCACTACGTTGGTACAGTCAGCAAAAGAGATAAGTATCCAGGGTCGTCTGGTAGAGTTGAAGTTTAGTGAGAAATCGATGAATGTTTTCGAATAAAATATAATTAAATTAATTGAAAACAAACTGGTCATTTATCAAATTAAATTTCAGTAGAAAACATTAATCGGTTTCTAAACTTCAACTATATCCGGCGACCTTGGATACTTATCTCTTTTGCTGACTGTACCTAATTATAGAAACGCATAAAGAACAGAAGTCCTTGTGATATGAAACAACCTTTTATTACTTACATCAGTTTATTATAAGGATTTAAATATACAATGTAACGATGCTACTTAAAGTCCCCACATTTCTTTTCCATAATTAAGCATTAAGTAAATAAGGTCTTACTGCTATTCATCCGTATTTTTCACCCGGTTCAACATCAGCTTATATAGGCTAGCAGGAACATGGACGCGAAAACTGTAACCATGAATTCAGCAAATCATTCTAGACCCCTAACGTAGAAATATTCAGTGGGTTATCAAAAAATTAAACAGCTGTTTCCTAGCTACTACAAATTCTAGGATCGGGCCTACGAAATAGGCTAATTTACTACTAAACATTGGTCTTACCCGAGTTTAAATAATATGACATGACATGATTCCTCAATATGAACCTACGAATATATGAAAATAGACTACGAAAACTTTCAACGCCACCTGTCTTCAGAATCATGTACTGAATCCATGGTAACAGGTTGCGCATCGATATCCCTGCCACCCTGTTTATCAATCCACTGCTGAAAATAGGCCACTCCAAACACACGCTATTCATTTCAATTCGTGGCAACTCTCATTCAGCTGTTACCAGCCATCCTGCGAAGATCGTAGCTCCACTTAGCCTGAGAGCGTCCTACCTTACGTTTGCCGATTGGCAGTCATCGGTTCTACGACTTATATGGCCGACGAAAATTCGCCTAACTTGAGGCAAATAACCCTTTTTTATTTTTTGATCCGGGCGTGACAATTCTCATGGATGTCCTCCGCCCTGGGGCGGAGGAAGGATCTGTCAGACTCTTACTGACTAAAAACCACCCCGGTGTTCCATCTCACACCTGCACCGGGGGTTGCCGGAACGTACGATTCTTCCGTAATCCCCGGCTGCTGCCGGTCCACCTCTGCGGGCCCCGTCCGGTCGAGCGGGGGGAGTGTGGTGTTTGACTCCCCCCGCGACGTCTAAGAGGAGCGCGCGTGGAACACTACGCACCGCCGCCTCGGGTCCTGATGTATGGGGGGCGACGGACGTCCCTGCGTCCGTCACGCCCTGGACCCATTTATGCGGGCTGGCAGACGTGTTGTCCTCCCTCCGCCGACGCCCGGTGCGCCTGCTGCGGGCCGGGTGAGAGGATAAGATCTCTCGCTCCGTTTCCACAGCCTCCTTCTGCGAGATTACTTTTTCGAAGACGAATACCACCGCGTCCCAGGACTCCTCGCCGCTGACCATAGCAATCACAACGGCCGGCAGCGACAGGTCACTGCCTACTCCTTACATGAGGGCACGGCGCGGCTCCTCCCAAGCGGCACACTCTGCCAGCGTGTGCCGCGCCGTGTCCTCCCGACAGTCGACGCAGTGGTGACACCGGGTGTCCGGCTCCCTGTTTATGCGACACAGGTACTTCCCGAAGCAACCATGCCCCGAGAGCACTTGCGTCACCTGAAACGACAGGGAGCCGCGCCTCCTCCAGAGCTAGAGGAGGCATATAACCCTATGCTTACCAAGCTAATATTTCCAATCTACTGCCACTTCAGCTTGCTTATTCTGTATTGTAGTTCCCTGTCAGATCAACTTATTCCGAATTTGATCTTATAGAAGCCTTTGTAGCTAAGTAATACCAACCCCACGCGTCCATCAAGGTTAGTCTATGCAGTCAGAAGTCTAAAGATCAGAAATCATACTAAGCGGTATCGTTACCCTATAACAGGGTTGTGGAGGTCAGATCAGCAGTTGCTCTATGTAAGATACTGGCATTATAGCTGCATTTAGTTAGACTGGAAACCGACTCCAACATAGTTGAAAAAAGGCTTAGCAGGAGCTGATGACGAGCTCTTCTCTTCCTAGCCATGCTGTCATCAGTAAATCACGGTAAATAAGTCAGACATAGACCTCATCCATCGTTTTCCATCGGGCGAGATCGAGGGCAAGAGCAGCCCATTCAGCAATTGAGAAAAATGTTCTGCAGTGTTAGACAACGAAATACGATAATTTTATTAGAATTTCTTGAACCAAACTGTACGAAAATAAAAAAGGGAAATTGCACAACCGTATTGCACAATAATTATAGCACTAATTCTATGTTTCACGTTTCAATAAATGTTTAAAATAAAATGTGCAGGGACTATGAACATAAAAAATGCAATAATTGTGCAATATTTCTATTCCTATTATTTTAGTTATTGGGTACCTATAGCAACTTCTTTTGATAGTAAATTAAAGTAAAAATTATTTACATAGATTGTAGGTACATAAAATAAGATGAAACTTGTTGTCAATACAGTATTTTCTGAGGCCCTAGACAAGTGGCAATCGCTTTCAAAGCGTTTCGTTTTTTCTACAACGATTTTCAATAGGATTGAAATTAGCTTTCCGGTAGGCAAAGTTAAACCAATACATTTTTGTTCATAATCGTTATGACTGAAAGAATTTCACTTTATCTAGGCCCGCTGGACACTCTCGATTGAAGAAGAAAGGGGCGGTGTCATAGCTATGATTGTCAAGGGCAGAATTAAAAAAACTAATAAATTGTACTATATTGTAACATTTTAAGATTTAAAATAAGGCGGTGTTATTCATTGCAAAGCGTGATCAGTCCATATGTTATTCGTTTAGCTTTCATTCGAGTTTTTTTCCAACAATACTCGAACACACGGCTACATATCAAGTTATACATTTTCAGTATAAGCTTACCGCTCATTGTACGGAAATGTATAGCTTGCTATGTAATCGTGCGTACCATTGACATGGTTAGAGGAAGAAGCATAATATTATTATATTTCTTCTGACAGGACAAAATATAGGTTGTGGTCAATTTGTTTTGTAATTTTATCAGTCTCCTTCGGAGAAATAAAACAAAAACATTGTATTCATTTGTTAACAGTCTATTTAAATACTTTTAAAAAATAATACCTTCATGCAGGTTACTTATATTGTAAGTCTTAAACTTAAGACTTTATTTTCTTCTTCTTAAAACACATGAAATTACAAGAAAATAACTTTGAGCAAATATCATTAATAATTAAAAACTTAGACAATACAACGAAAGAAATACATTTAAAACATAAACATTCCAAAAAAATACAAGTTCGAATAATATAATTAAGTAGGTACCAACTATTCCAATAAATAATATTACATGACAATTAAAACAATTAAATGTATTATAAAGAAGTAATTACGAAATTATTCATTTTGAAAATGACTATTTGTTACTTATGTTTTACAAAAACGTACACGCATAATAATTTAAGAGTTATTTCCTATAATTAATAAGTTATGATTCTGACATAGTTAAAGCTGTTTTAACATCACTTATAAGTAGTAATAAATATTAAGTAATAAATATTATTAATACGTTATATCACAGAAGACTTCTTATCTAAATAAAGGCAATGATAAAGACGATTGGTAGGTAGGTGCCAACCAATCGTCTTTATAGTTACATTTTATACATGAAAAATAAAAATTAAACAATAGTTTTGAATGCTACATTTTTCTTGATATAAAATGACTAGAAACCTTTTAATGATAGTGCCTTAACTTCTTAAGCCTGAACTATTAATTGGCCATACCATTACGTCAGAGGTCCAATTTGTATAATAAAAAAAGAAGATAATTAATTTAACTTTCCGATACGTAATAGTCTAAACCTTCCGGACCGTCGCCATCCTCAAGCCTGGAAATAACACAAAGTAACATTAAAAATCACTCAAATAAAATGATCTTTATTTTCATGAAAATAGATGGTAAAAAGATACTATGCTGTCAGTATTTATTATTTTGAGTGTGTGGGAGTACAATTCAAAACAAAGTACATGGGGCGTAGATAATTTAAAACATATTCTTACAATTTATTTACCAAAAAATATGAAAACACAATCTACTTTTTTAAACTGCGTAAAACAGTAATAAAGTTAAGTAAAAAAATATTTGCATAAATTGCAGGTACGGTAGATAAGATGTGACGGTTAAAATATGAATGATCCTTGTACAATCTACCTTATATTAGGCATGCAACTTTATTAGAACATGAGAGAATTAATATAAAATGAATGGCAATGATAAGTTATTTTTAAGAGAGGTATTACACTTGAACAATAGTCGGCATGCGGTATGGCAGGTACATTCATATAATAAAACATTAATTTAAATAATAAATACATAAATATTACACAATTAAAATCTAATGTTTAGAATATAATTTAAAACAAACGTAGGTAAGTGTAAACGAGTTTTTACGTTTTCAATTGAACGATAATATTTATAGAAAGTTAAAAAGGCATATTAAATGGCTTGAAAATTCTCTACCAGTAAACCAAATGTAATAATGAGATGTGTTACAATTCGGTGTATAAAAAACAAGGAACTTACTTTTCCGGCGTTATGCATTGATTGCCATATTTAATCATCCCGTTGGCACATAACTCATAAGTCGTGGCAATATGTCTCTTAATCCTTTTGCCATGATCTGCTTCGACACTGTCAAAAGCTGTCAGTAAAGTTTCCGTACTAAAGCTTTGCACAAGTTCATTGTCTTCTTCAAGTCTGATATTTGTTTCTGAATCAAGTACTGTTGTCCTTTCAGTTAGCCTAATTTCAGGCACACTATGTGTTGATTGCATTGTTTTCATGTCTAGCGAAATTGGCAACGAAAGTGACGCTTGAAGAAGCAGAGATAGGGTAATCACGAAAACAATTTTGACCGCCATTTTGAGAGAACGTGTGCTTCGGACCGCTGTCTAGCTACGAATGCTACTAACTTTTTTTTTTTTTTTTTTTTTCCTATTTGACAGCTCGTAGTTGTGACCACTAAGGTCCTGGCTACTTAACCGGGCAAACCTGTGGGTGCCTTAAGCTACTAACTTAAAGCCTCCAGCCAGGGGCGAACAATACTTAAATTTAGGTGACCGCACGCTAAGGGCACCCCCTGTGGGGTACGAACCTCGGCTTAGGGCGTCACTGAGGGGAGGGCAGCAAGATGGGACAGGCTGGATCTAAATTATATTATTATTAACTGGGGAATTTAAAATTACAGGCTCAGCTACGGCGCGGGCTGGCGCGTTGTCGAGCAAGGGTCGGGGGGGGGACAATTACGTCGGGGGCGTCGCGTAGGACCTCGGCGGCAAGGTCGGAACGATGGCGGTCTGTGTTTGTGCACTGTACTGGTGGCCCTACTGCTCTCCTGGAGGAGGGTTATGGGGTCATCGGGGTCGGACAGGGCATGCCTTGGACGGCGGGTACGACTAATGCGGGAGGGGGCATATCTGGCAGCCTCGACAACCAGAGGGTTGCGATGTGAGGCCGCGGAGTCGAAGAAGCGCTTGGAAATGCGCTTCATGAACTGACGGATAGTTGGGATTTTAAGGTCGAGATGGAGGATCTCGTTCCGAACGAACCAAGGGGAGCCGGTTGCCCTACGGAGGAACCGGTTTTGGAGGGTCTGCATCCTATGGATGTGGTGGGGTTTCGAGTGTGCGAAAACCACGCTCGCGTAGGTCATGATAGGTCGAATGCACGCTGTGTAAATGCGCAATTTGCACTTGAGTGACAATTTGCTGCGTGCATTCAATAGGGAGTGGAGTCTACCGAGAGCGAAAGCGGCGCGCGAACGCGCCTGCTTTATGTGCTCACCGAAAGAGAGTCTGTGGTCTAGAGTGACACCCAAGTATTTAGCTCGCTTCTCCCAAGGGATAGGCTTGCCGAACATGGTGATCGGACGGGGAGGGGTGGGGTTGAGTCTCGGTTTCGAAAATAGAACCGCTTGACTCTTATCGGGGTTTACTTCGATTCTCCACTTCCTAAACCAGTCACCGAGTTGGTTGACTGTGGTTTGGAGAGTGCGAGATATCGCGTCGGGGCTTACGCCGGTGTAGTAAATGGCCGTATCGTCTGCGAACAGAGCCAACTGAGCCCTTTTACTCTTGGGGATATCGCTGGTGAAAAGCGTAAAAATGAGAGGGGCGAGCACGGAGCCCTGAGGGACTCCGGCGCGAATGGGACGGGGGGAGGATAGCGCTCCTTCGATGCGGAATCGGAAGGTGCGGTTCGACAAAAAGTCTCGCAGGATGAGCACGAGACGATCTGGCACTTTAAGTTGGTAAAGCTTATATAATAAGCCATTGTGCCAGACTTTGTCGAACGCTTTCGCTATATCGAAGAAAACAGCACCCGTCAACGAACCACGTTGGAAGCCAACGCTTATGTGTTCGACGATACGGTGGACCTGTTGGACGCACGAGTGTTGGGTTCGGAAACCGAACTGCTCGTTGGGAATGAGACCTTTCGTCTCGGCATAGTCTCTGAGACGCTTATAAATAAGCCTCTCATAGATCTTGCCGATGACATTGAGGAGACTGATGGGGCGGTAGCTGGAGGGAGCGGATTTAGGCTTGCCCAGCTTGGGAATGCCGATGACAGGGGCCTCAAGACTGTCGGCTAGGCACTCGGCCTTGTCGACATCATCGAAAGCGATGGTATTGTCTGGGCGGATCAAGGGGGGCATAGGGACTACTTCTCGGGATTTGAGTTTCCTCTGAAGCTCCCAGAATGCTAGGTGGGTAGGCTCAAGTTCGCTCAGCAACTCATCCCAGCCCGTTTCCCGATGCTCCGCTACACGTGTCCTTACAGCTCGCTGTAAGTAGCGCATATGGGCTCGGTTCGCGTCGCAGGGAAAGTTGCTGTACGCACGGACAGCCGCGTTCTTCTCAGTCATCAGTTCACGTACATCGTCCGGCAACTTCCAGCGACGGTCGTCCGTCGCTGGAACTTCCCTTGAACAATCGTTCAGGACTGATTGTACGTGTCCAGTGAATGAGTCGATCGCAGCCGTCGTGTCAGCGATAGAGTCGAAGAGGTCGGGGATGGAGTCTAGGTGGGGGGACGTGTTGGATTTCAGGCGTTCGCTTACTTTCCTCCAGTCCGTTACCACTTTTGTGGAGGGGGGTTGGTCGGGGTCGGGGAGGCCTACGCGAGGGTCTAGCTTAAGCACAACTGGTCGGTGGTCAGATGATAGTTCGTGTATCACCTCTATAGAATCCAACCGTAGGTTGATATTCTTTAAAAGTGATACATCGAGCACGTCAGGGGTATGGTCAACCGAGTGGGGGAAATGAGTGGGGGAAATGAGTGGGAGTTATCGGGGCAATGACATCGAAATTTAGAGGGGTGCAGAGGTCGAACAAGTGTCTCCCTCGGGTAGAGATTTTGGTACTATTCCAGGCGTGATGTTTGGCGTTGAGATCCCCCGCTATGATAACGGAGTCACTCAGGCCGAGGAGTAAGGTCAGGTCGTCAGTCAAGAGTTGGAAGTTCTCTGAATGGCTCGTAGGGGGGAGGTAGACCGATACCAAGGTGATCGGTTGGTGGCCTGTCATGCCTAGCCGGCAGATAGAGACTTCTAGTCGTGAGAGGGGGGGCGGGTCCAAGGGGATGCAGTAGAGGGATTTTCTGTAGTAAATGAGGGTGCCACCCTTGTGACACCGAGTCCTGTCGTTTCGAACAACCCGATAGTTCGCTATCGACGGCGTTCGCATGTGGGGTTTTAGAAAAGTCTCCTGTACGAGGAGGACATCGATCTGGTGCTACTAACATGCGCTTGCGACTGTTATATAGGGGGATTTCTGTAGGCAGCGTCAGTCTGGCGTCACGGAATACGTCATTCAAGCTAACACCATTTAATTATTAGTTTTAATTCAGGAAAATGAAAATACCTAAATTAGTTAAATGTCAAATATAATTGTATCAGATCATGTGGATCAGTAAGCTCTGTATTCTAACTTAGTTTACTTATGAGAAATTAGCTAAATTGCAATTATATTTTTGTGTGGTGTCTCGTGAACAAATAATGTCATCGTGGGGAAAACCAGAACTTAATTAGAGAATGCTCAAGCAACTAAATATATTTTCTTGCTTTCTTTTTTCTTTCTTTCAACCAATAAGTAAATAAAAGGATATTGAAGAAAGGGTAATTGGTGTAAAACAGTGACGACACGATAGTCGAAATAAAGTCTTTTATCCGGTTTCTAGTGTGAGAATTTGAAGTTGAGAACTAGACAAATTCTACTTTAGCACTACTAAAGTTGAAAGCCCAAGGAATTCAAAATATCTTTGCTAAAAACGTAAGAAATTTTGAATTTCGCAGGTTACGTTGAAGGAATCACCTTAAGAAGATAATGCTAAAATGTAGTATATAAAGTTCTCAACTTCAAGTTCTCAATTCAGAAACAGAGTTACTACTCTGTTTCTGAATTGAGAACAATCAATCTGTAGTCAATTTCTGTAGTCGATTGCTTGTGTATCCCCTTTGCGTTGCTTTTTTCAACCATATACGACACGATGACACACCAGGAATATGTCAAATTAGTCATGGTCGCGGTGCTATCCTCGCGTGTACACCAAGATGTAAAACATGTTTTATAGACACACACTTTTCAAGACATGTGCGGCAGTATTTCAACCAGGAATACGGTGAGCAATAGATCGGCCACGGCGGTGGGCTAGTGCAGTGGCCACAAAGGTCACCAGATCCGACTCCCTTAGATTTTTATCTTTGGGGTCACGTAAAAGACCTAGGCCCGTATTAATAAACGTTCCTCAGTCCAAGAGGTCGCACTTGATAACAACTCAGAGATCATGACCGTATTAATAAACATAATAATTTGTGTACTTAAGGTACGGCTTGGGTTTACGTTATCAGCCGAGTGATGGACTGATTAATAAACGGAACACTTAAGTATACAATAGGTGAGTGTACTCGAGATGCGTAAACCTGAGTGTAGGCAGTCCGTGACTTAAGGTCGTGATTAGTAGCGCGAAACATGGAGTTTAAAAATATTTTGAGTGAAATTAATTATTACGATGAAATAGAGTACCTGCTATGACGATATTTTATGACCGGTTTTATGCTACAACATCATTTCAGGTAGGAACCTATCTACCTATGTAAATATTGTAAATACATTTATCATAAGTATAATTTATTTAATTACTATTTATAGGTATAACACAAAGCCATTAAGTCCACAAATGTACTTCTTTAAATGTATAAAGTTTAATAAATAAATAAACTTTAAAAGTAGTAGGTACCATATAAATCCAATTAATCTAATTTTAAAACCCAGTATATTTATGTAAAATGTAATCTAATAAATTCATATTTCAGCTTGTTTATGGTGACCTAATAAAAAGATTATTTTTTATTTTATTTATTGGGAAATAAATACACATTTTTTTTACAATTTAAGGCTTTCTTGGGTAGAAAACAACTTTATAACGTGATACAGCGCTATCCATTAAAGTTTTAACAGAATAAAAGTATTTCAATAAATCTTGCAACAGAAAATAATGAAATGTGATGCATGTTATTCTAAACTTCGGTCTATGTGACGTAATCGTTCACAAAATCAAGCCATCAAGTACAGCGCATTGAGGAGCTGAGATACTGTATTAATGTGTTTATTAATTAGCAATGATCTTGAGATGCTGATATCGTAATAATGGCGTATCAAATGATTACGCACTTGAACACGTCATTGAGGAACGTTTATTAATACGGGCCCTAGTGTACCAAACGGAGCTTCAAAGCTTTTAGTTTTTAGCAGTTTAAAGCAGACTGTGTTAGACACAGTCTTCTCTGAATGTAAAAAAAATGACATCGTAAACTGGGAGTAGTTCATAGACATTTACATAGTGATGCCGTCAATGACCAGGGAAGCCACATGTGCAGAAGGAATTATTGCCAAACTTCCTTGTCTTCAAAGTAGTCTTTCATCTTTTAATATGCTGTTTTGGTAAGGCTAGGTATGATGTGGGTTTTGAACTTTCCATCGCTAAGTGGGACTGACTTTGGCAAATTGTTATAAAAGCGAATACTGTTTTAGTTAATCTAAATTTTTGTATCACAATTTCATTTTTACTACTTGTATTTTATCATGGAAATCGCTTCTTATTTTGAAAAGTCCTAAGTTTTTGCGAACATACAAAATGCTTTCTAAGATATAAAGAGAAGACAGAGTTAGTATATCCATTTCTTTGAATTTACTTACGTCAGCTGCCGATCCCCACAACAGAACGTGGAAATAAGCAAAGTTTGGTAGTAAGCTAGCTGTGGCTATAATATCAGTCAACTGCCTTATTTTTCTTACTGCATATCAGCAGTTACGGAATACTGTTACCCTGCGAAGATCGTAGCTCTACTTAGTCTGAGGGCATCCTACCTTACGTGTGCCGATTCCCAGTCATCGGTTCTACGGCTAATATGGCCGCCGCAAACTATCCTAGCTTGAGGCATACAGCACTAAGCTTACGGGCTTTAGCTTGCTTATTCTGTAGTGTAGTTCCCAGTCAGATCTCCTTATTCTGAAGTAATACCAACGCGTCGATCAAGGTTTAGCTATGTAGTCAGAAGTCTGAAAACCGGAAATCATATTAAGGGATATCGTGATACCCAGTAACAGGGTTGTGGAGGTCAGATCAGCAGTTGCTCTATGTAAGATACTGGCATTATAGCTGCATCTAGTTAGACTGGAAACCGACTCCAACATAGTTGAAAAAAGGCTAAGCAGGAGATGATGACGAGCTCTTCTCTTCTAGTCAGACATAGACCTCATCCATCGTTTTCCATCAGGCTAGATCGAGGTCAAGAGCAGCCCATACAGCAATTGAGGAAAATGTTCTGCAGTGCACAGTGTTAGACAACGAAATACGAAAATTTTATTAGAATTTCTTGACACAAACCGTACGAAAATGAAAAAAGGGGAAATTGCACAACCGTATTGCACAATAATTATAGCATTAATTCTATGTTTCACGTTTCAATAAATGTTTAAAATAAAATGCGTAGGGACTACGAACATAAAAATGCAATAATTGTGCAATATTTCTATTCCTATTATATTAGTTATTGGATACCTACAGCAGCTTCTTTTGATAGTAAACTAAAGTAAAATTTATTTACATAGATTGGAGGTACATAAAATAAGATGAAACTATGATAAAATAAGTTGACAATACAGTGTTTTCTGAGGCCCTAGACAAGTGGCAATCGCTTTCACAACGTTTCGTTTTTTTCTACAACGACTTTCAATAGGATTGACATTAGCTTTCCGGTAGGCAAAGTTAATCCAATACATTTTTGTTCATAATCGTTATGGCTGGTAGAATTTCACTTTGTCTAGGCCCGCTGGACACTCTCGATTGAAGAAGAAAGGCAGTGGCATAGCTATGATTGTCAAGGGCAGAATTAAAAAAACTATAATAAATTGTACTATATTGTAGCATTTTTAGATTTACTTAAGGCGGTGTTATTCATTGCAAAGCGTGATCAGTCCATATGTTATTCGTTTAGCTTTCATTCGAGTTTTTTTCCAACAATACTCGAACACACGGCTACATATCAAGTTATACATTTTCAGTATAAGCTTACCGCTCATTGTACGGAAATGTATAGCTTGCTATGTAATCGTGCGTACCATTGACATGGTTAGAGGAAGAAGCATAATATTATTATATTTCTTCTGACAGGACAAAATATAGGTTGTGGTCAATTTGTTTTGTAATTTTATCAGTCTCCTTCGGAGAAATAAAACAAAAACATTGTATTCATTTGTTAACAGTTTATTTAAATACGTTTTTCAAAATAATACCTTCATGCAAGGTTACTTTAAATATTGTAAGGCTTAAACTTGAGACACATAATTTTCTTTTTCTTAAACTACATGAAATTCCATGGAAATAACTTTGAGCAAATATCATTAATAATTTGAACTTAGACAATACAATGAAAGAAAAACATTTAAAACATAAACATTTAAAAAAAAAAACAAGTTCGAATAATACAATTAAGTATGTACCAAGTATTCCAATGAATTTTATAATGTGACAATTAAATGTTTTAATAAAGAAGTAATTACAAAATTATTCATTTTGAAAATGATTATTTGTCAAATATGTTTCACAAAAACATACAGGCATAATAATATAAGATGTTATTTCCTATAATTAATAAGTTATGATACTGACATAGTTAAAGCTGTTTTATCACTAACACTTATAAATAGTAATAAATTATAAGTAAATATGAATATTATTAATTCGTTATATCACAGAAGACTTCTTATGTAAATAAAGGCAATGATAAAGACGATTGCTGCCAATCAATCGTCTTTAAAGTTGCATTTATTTACCTGGATACTTATTATTCATTACAATTAGGAATTATTAAGTACCTAGGTACTTATTATAATATAATGATAACTAGAGATACATTTAGATAAATGCTTGTTTAAATAAATATTATAGCTACTTATGAAATATTTATAAATATTGACATCGTTGTGAGCAAAAAAAATATTTAAACAATAGTTTTAAATGCTACATTTTTCTTAATTTAAAATGACTAGAAACATTTTAATAATAGTGCCTTAATTTCTTAAGCCTGAATTATTAATTGGTCATACCATTACGTCAGAGGTCCAATTTGTATAGTAAAAAAAGAAGATAATTAATTTAACTTTCCGCTACGTAATCGTCTGAACCTTCCGGACCGTCGCCATCCTCAAGCCTGGAAATAACACAAAGTAACATTAAAAATTACTCAAATAAAATAATCTTCATGAAAATAGATGGTAAAAAGATACTATGCTGTCAGTACTTATTATTTTGTGTGTGGGAGTACAATTCAAAACAAAGTACTTGGGGTGTAGGTAATTTAAAACATATTCTTACAATTTATTTACCAAAAAATATGAAAACATAATCTACTTCTTTAAACTACGTAAAATACATATTAATAAATATGTATAATAAAATTTTAATCTAATGTTTAGAATACAGTTTAAAACAAACGTAGGTAAGTTTAAACGTGTTTTTACGTTTTCAATTAAACGGGGTCTCCCTTGTTTCATCGAAAAGAAATGGGAAATAATAAAGCTTTCGAAAAACAAATTAACTTCCAGCGATCTGTGGTTGACTATAATACTAACTAAGCTGTGTTATAATGAATTACCGAAAAATTAATACAAAATTAACCGACAAAAATGTTGTATTTAACGAACAAACATGAACTTATTCAAATTATAATTCTACGAAAAATAATCTATACTTTCAAATAAAATAAACTAAATTTCCAAAAAAAAACACTAATTTTCCGAAAAAAATATTAAGTTGCCGAAAACATATAATATGTTCCCGAAAATCCTAACCCTAGCCGGCCGACGTCAGGGGCACCCCGAGGTTTGGTATGTTAGGTGTAAGGTTGATTCTAAATTTATAAGCTGGTGGAAAAATATTACGTCAGCAAATATTATATGAATTTTTCGGAATTTTCAGTATTTTATTCGGTCGTTTCTTTATATGTATTCGCATATAAGCTGTCGGAAAGTTAGTTTTTAAAGCAGTAAATTTCATATTTTGAGTACGCTCATATTTTAATTCTTTTTCGGACTTTTATTACTACCGAAAAGAAATTGCCAAATTAACACTTCCCAAACAATTTTCCGCATAATTTCATTTGCCAAATGATTACTTCGCAAAAAATCTCTTCACAAATACCTAATTCTAACGCAAACCTAATGTTACCAAGTGAACGTTTAAACAATAACTTGTTTACCAATTAGTAATTTTACCAATTTTTATGTAGTCAAATATTTCACTGGATATAACATATTCTAAGCAAAATAAAATAAGCCAAATATTTACATAGTATCGTCAGTTTTCAATTTACCATTTCTATGGTAAGACGTAGTCGATGGAGCCCGCTTGGCGTGGCTCCTACTTCAGGTCAGTTAAAAAAAAATAACCACGAAGGGGGAGTCGTTCAGACCCTGCCATCCCCTTCTAACCTAACCTGTCCGAGTCGGGGTGCCCTAAGTCCCGAGCTCGCTTCACTCGCTCTTGCATCCTATCCCACCCTTACATTTAATACCCTTGAAAAAATGATTATATTAAAATAAAATTGCATTTTTTTAATAATTCCCAAAAAATCTTTTTTTTGCCTTTATATTTTTTGTCTTATCAAATCATTTGACCAAACGTTTATTGTCGAAAGATTGTTTGCTGTAATAGATCATTTGATTAAAGACCAAATAAATGCCTTAGTTAAATTATTCTTGGTAATATTCTACCAAGTAAAAATTTCACCAAATGAAAATGTGTGTACTAAAATCATTCCAAATATTGCATTCGTATAAAAAAAGGTTACTAAAATTTGTTTGGGTAATGAAATTTTGGCAAAATCTTTTCGGCAAAACGGCAGGATCCCAATTACATGATAATGTTTATAGAAAGTTAAAAAGGCATATTAATGCCTTGGCAATTCTCTACTAGTCGTCCAAATGTAATAATGAGATGTGTTACAATTAGGTGTATAAAAAATTAAAAACTTACTTTTCTGGCGTTATACATTGACCGAGATATTCAATCGTCCCGTCAGAACATAACACATAAGTCGTGGTAATATGTCTCTTAATCCTTTTGCCATGATCTGCTTCGACGCTTTCAAAAGCATTCAGTAAAGTTTCCGTACTAAAGCTTTGCACAAGTTTATCATCTTCTTCAAGTCTGATATTTGTTTCTGAATCAAGCACTGTTGTCCTTTTAGTTAGCCTATTTTCAGGCACACTGTCTGTTGATTGCACTGTTTTCACGTCTAGCGAAATTGGCAACGAAAGTGATGCTTGAAGAAGCAGAGATAGGGTAATCACGAAAACAATTTTGACCGACATTTTGAGAGAACGTGTGCTTCGGACCGCTGTCTAGCTACGAATGCTAGTAACATGCGCTTGCGACTTTTATATAGGGGGGGGGGATTTCTGTAGGCAGCGTCAGTATGCGTCAGAGGAACATAGAGTGTCTGGCGTCACGGAATACGTCATTCAAGTTAACACAATTGAATTATTAGTTTTAATTCAGGAAAATAAAAATACTCACGCTCCTAGTCACCGCAGGAGGAGAGACCCTGGGCGTAGGGAGTCGATAGTTGAATGTTGGCCACCGTAGGCATGAGCTTGCGGACGGCGAGCAACGGGCAGTTCGCTGTCCGGTAAGTACCAGGCCCAGGTCGAGATTGCGTTGTGTTCCAAGCGCGCCTTAAAGAGATGTCAGCACTAATTGACGGAATCTGCTCGAGCCGATGCCTGCTGGTGGTCCTGGCACACAGGCAACTGAAGGAACACGGGTGGGTTTTAGTCAGTAAAAGTCTGACACGCCCTCCCGCTCCGCCCAGAGCGAGAAAAAATATTTGAGAAATTCCCACCCAAGAAAAAAATGTGCTTCAGCTAAGTCCGGTTTGTGTGGTTTTTAATTAAAGTTAATATATTTGATAGTGCAAATTGTTACAATATCTTGTTTTTGAAAACATAGTGATATTCTTTTACAATTTCTTTGTAGGCCTTTTTTTAAGTATGGTGATTCTTGTCAAATTGTATAGTTGCGTTCATCCAAGACAGCAATATAAATATTTTCTTTAATTGCATCATACAATATTTCTGGAAATCAATCGTATGGAACTGGAAAAGTATTATTAAATCGCGTAATAAATTGCGTTGCTCAACTATTGCGTTTCTCTGTTGCAAGTACATTGTTTATATTATGATGATTAATATTGAAACCTCGGTCAGTGGATCGTCTTAGGGGCGGGGTAGTAGGAGTAGCAGTATACGCTTAGGGCACTATAAACAATGATGAAAAAGCACTTTTTTTTACATTAATGTTTTCGGATAGAAACCGTTTTCGGAAATCTGCCAATTATTTTGCAGTATCGGGTTAACCTTGACCAAAGAAACCATTTAGGTTCGAGGAATCATGGCCCTACGACGTACGTAGGCATAGTTGACAGGGGATGGCGGGGTCTTTGTTCGAGACCCCGCCATCCCCTTACTTAGGATGCAAGAGCGAGCAAAACGAGCTCGGGAACTCGCTACGCTCGCTCTTGCATCCTAAGTTCTAAAAGGATCCCTTCGACACCATTTTTACGACAAATAGCTGGTCGCAGAAAAAAAATATCAAGTCGCTTTAAGCCTTATATTTAGGTGTTCTTTATGATAGAATCGAGAAACTAACGATTGGCTAAAACAAAATTTTTTGTTAAAAAAATTGTCCATTTTCCTCGGTAAAGTAAACAAAATATTCGAAGGCCTATCTATGGGCCTATTCGAAACGGTGCATCGTAAAACTATGCTTCTCAAAAGCTAAATGGTTTCTATAGATAAGGTTAACTCGATACGGCAATAAAATAGGTAAATTTCGAATGCTTTTTGAAGTCTTTGCTCCATAGCGCCCCTAAGGCTACACTCCAACCGAAACTTCAATTAAATTATGCGGCATCAGCAGCAAATGTATGGCACGACCGATTATTTTTTCGCGACTAAGGTGTTGGTCTCATGGAGACAGTTGTTCAGCTTAAAGGCTCGTGCACACTGGCGCGACGCGACAGCGTGACACAAAGGGACCGTGTGCCGCACAACGAGCGGCGCCTTTGTGTCATGCTGTCGCGTCGCGCCTGTTTGCGGGAGCCTTAATGGTCTGTACCACACCCTTAAATACTACCACACCTTTCTGATACACGCTGTATTATGCATTATGTGCATGACATAAATACACTCACGCCTTTTTCTCATAAGGGCAAGCAGGAACTACAAAACGCCACTTGCGAAGACGCTTAGCAACATATATTATGTCGTGACAAAAATATCTTGGCAAGGCATTAAGCTGGTACTTACCTAGCGGGATCCGTGGGCAGTCCCCAGGGAGCAAGGAACCAGTGCGAAAAAAAAAACGGGGCAGTCTTTGGGGTCTGCCGATAGAAGTGAAAACTAAGTAACTTGTAAACCCGCTCATGGAAAGCGTTCGGTGACGATGACGCGAGTTCCATGATTTTTGTTCACCCAAAAACTGCTCAACGCGCCTAAAGAAGTTTTCTCTTCAAAAATACGCTACTGATAAGTTACCAATCACAAACTTGACAATAACATATAAGGAAGTCGCGTCGTATACAAACCGCCATTGAAATACTAGTACTGTGACATTCTGGCTATTTATTGGTGATTTGAGTTTATAACTCATCACTTTTGAGTACCTACAATGAGACAATAGGCCTTACTATCACCATTATCATCATCATCTTTCTGTTCATGTGCCATGTTACTTGGAGGCAGCACAACACGTTTTCTACTTCCATTCTCCCCTGTCAATGGTCACGCTATCATTCACTCCCCTCTCTTTCATATTATTCCTCACACGATCCATCAATTTTTTTTTGACCTTCCTCTCCTCTTCATCCATCAACATTTATATTTATCACTCTTTTAGTCATATACATTTAGCCCCTCCTCATCATTTGCCTATACCAGGCAAAACGATTTCCTTTCAACGATGTGCCTTAGGGTGCTGATTCCTGGCCACGGTAGGCGTGGGCCTGCAGACGGCGAGCAATGGAAAGCTCGCCGTCCGGTAAGGACCAGGTCCGGGTTGACGGTGCGTTGTGTTCCACGTGCGCCTCAAAGAGATGTCAGCACCATAGACGGGGTCCGATAGGGCCGATGCTTGCCGGGTTCGCAGATTGTTCGAAAGAGTTACCGGGGCCCTGGTGCACAGGCAACTGAAGGAACACGGGTGGGTTTTAGTCAGTAAGAGTCTCGCCCTCCTACTTCGCCCTGAGCGGGAGAAGTCATTTGATGATTTCCCACCCAAAAAAAAAAGGGTTCAGTTCAGGTTATTAGGCTAATGTAAGATACGTTTTGGGATTTCAATCAAAAATTTCTCAGTAGATTGTGCTGAATAAATGTATTTTCTTTGTCTTGTCTGTATTTGCGTCCGGTTAATAGCAATCAACTGGATATTATATATTAATTAAATATAATTTGTAAAATTCAATTCCCCTTTCAGGAAATACAGGTGTGATATTTTTAACCGACTTCACAAAAAGGAGGAGGTTCTCAATTCGTGTGTGTTAGCTCAGAACTTTTTTCTGGGTGAACCGATTTGTATGATTCTTTTTTTATTTAGTAGGTGGTGCTTCACATGTGGTCCCATTTAAATTTCGTCAAAGTCTGAGCAGTAGTTTTTGAGTTATCCTTAATACTGCATATTTTTTCCACTTAGTTTATATGGATGATGTGTTAATAATTTCCTGTCACTGTTATTTACACACCAAGTAATGGTATACGAATTTGTGTGAGGGTAGGTACCGCAACTAAAAAGTGAAAAATAAAAACTTTTTGACAAAAAAACACACTGACTTCTAAAAGACGTGAAAAATTACTTTAATTTCGGAAGTCGGTGGCCAAAAACGAAAATACAAAACCAAAGACACCGACTTCCGAAATTAAAGTTATTTTTCACGTCTTTTAGTGTTTTTTTGGAAGTCGGTTGTTTTTTTGTAAAAAAGTTTTTATGTTATGTTATTTTGGGATAAATAAAGAAAAAGGTTTTAATATATAAATGTTTTAAATATTTAATTCTTTTATAATGGGTACGGTTAAACAGAACTAGTTATATATTTTCGTAAAAAATATGTGAAAAGGAAAACGATAAATTCCAATGAACAAAGTACCTGCACTTACAATAATTATCATTTAAACTATATTAAATATTATACAATATCACAAAAAGGTTAGAATTTAAGTTAAATATTTATGTGTTACTTATGAAGGCGATTATAAATGATGTAATGATTAAAGCTGCTAATTAACACGAATACAAAACATCACTATATAAAAAATGTTTATCACAGAAAATCTCCTAAATAAATATTAATACAATTAAATAATAGCGAGGCAATAAAAAATGAGCGAAATGAGATTTTCTATAAAACTAATGAATTGCTAATGTAAATATATTCTAAAAATTAAAATAAAATAACTAACTTAGGTATCTACTTATTCTAAATGACTAGATACAATTCAATATACGATAGTTTTAATAAAATACTAAAGCTAAGTTAATTAAAACAAATAACTATTAAAGTACAACAGAAAATGTTTATAAACATTCATGAAAACTAATAACAGATTTATTATATAAATTATAATACTTGATGATAGATAAAATGACATTTACACAAATAACCATTTACGGTTCTTTAAATAGCGGTTCCGACAGCAATTAATTATTATTTTCGTTTTATAAACTCTAAAATATCCATCAGAAAATTAAAAGAGCAGAACAGTGATATTTCTTTTTTATCGTAACACTACTTCGCTTTGTGTATACTGTAACAGCTTTATAAAGACTAGAGACGAGCTATGGAAAACTTATCATAAACTAGAAATGACTTAGGTATTATCTTCTAAGAAAACCAGCTGAAAGCTACATTTTTGACTAAGTTCTGTCAGTTCAGAGGCCCAAACGTCTTAGCAAGAGAGAAGAGAGAGAGTCTGAGGGAGTTACCCAGTAACTGGGGTAGTGGCGGTCAGATAGACAACCACTCCATGTAGACTACTGCTATTCATTGCATTTGGTGAGACTGGAAGCCGACCCCAATATAGTTGAGAAATGCTGCAAGGCTGATGACTTTCGATTTTTTCTCGAGGAAACGAATAATGGTTGACGGCTTCATTTTTGGGTTCACCTATTCATCCCATAAGGAACTGTCCTTAGAAAAGTTTAACAGAAAAGAAGTTCAACTTTCGATTACTTCTTTTCTTCTTCCAAGTTTACTAATCGTTCATACCTGTGAAACAAAACAAAAATAAGTTAATTAAGGTTTATTATAGATTCAACTAGTTTTTTTTCTATGTTTATGTTCTTGTCGCACCTATAGGTATAATTAAATAAAACAGGTTTAACCTGATAAGATTTTCCTTACTGGGCACACGTAATTAAATTGTTATCTTCAAGTGTAATGTTTGTAATAACTATCATATTGATAAAAAAAATATAACATTATTATAAAAAATCATTCTCGTTTTGTTTTAATGGAAGGTGAATAAAAAAAGTACTTACGCTTCAAAAGTCCTGCATTTCTTCATAAACCAAATCATTCCAACGGGACACCCATTTCCGGTAACTACTTCTCTTTTGCTTCTACTCAAGCCTTCGATAGAGTTTGTCAAACTTGGCACCGATACACTGTCGAGGCTTTGCACTTGTTCCAGATCACGCGCACTTCCAACTTTAGGGCCTAAAACTGTATCAATTTTAAGGGTCCTTTTTAATACACTGTCAGCACTGCCTAAAGATTGCATTGATCCCGAATCATGCGCAAGGGGCTTCGAAAAAACAGCGAGTGCGCTTAAAAGGCACAGGGAAAACGTGAATACAACTGGAGTCGCCATTTTGTAGAGGTGTGCTCGCGACCACTGCTTGTGATTAAGTGTATGTTTACAGTTCAAGTTACGTTTTTTATAGGATCGAAGCGTGTGCGCGCACATGTCAGAGATGTGATACTGTCGTAACCCGAGCATTTTTGACGTCATACACTAGTGTCATACAAGAAAAGTATTAAGTTTAACGGAAAAATATTTTAATTAAACGATCATATTATTTATCCTGTTTCACAACTTTTTATTGTAGACAATCGAAAGTTGAGATCAATTTTCATACACTTTCCAATTTTCTTTTTCCTCTTATTTCATTATCGAACTAATCTAATGATAGAGACGGTGGAAAAGCAGTCCGTAAAAATAAGACTTTCATGACCGAATTTCGTCATCCTCGTCTCTGTCGAAAGACGAAGGAGGTCGACGAAGAAGAAGGCGTACTCGCCACACCCCTAATAGAAAAATGTAGGTATGACAATATATTTTTTTTTTTTTTTTTTTTTTTAATCGTGTCAGCCACATCTTGGATAAAAACCCGCAAAAATACTACGATCATTCAACGGAAGAATGACTATTAATATATTATGAAGTATGATATTATGCAAATGTTATATGCAATATACGTATTATGCAGATATAGAAGTTGTCACTTGATCATTGTTTTTTTTATTGCAAATTTGGCCTGCTCTTGATCTCGATCTAGCCTGGTGGACAGCGAAAGATGAAATCTACCATCGTAGACTTCATCACCACCACCACACACACACGTGTCGTCGGAGCACGCTCCGCTCGTCCCATCGAACGAGCGGAGCGTGCACAGAAGATGTTGGGTGTACATGGAAGGTATGTTAGGTGTACATGGAAGGGAACACAGTCGCAAACAGTGAGTCAGAAAGGTCATGATGTAACAATGTTGTATTTAGAATTATATTGGATCATCATTTCTTAATGGCATTTTCACAAAAACAACTTCATTCTATCAGCCATGTGGTTTTTCTAGGGAAATACCCAAAAAAAAGTTTATAAATAGTGTGATCAAATAATGGCTGTTAAAACTGTTTCCTTATGACAGTGAAAGTTATCTTTAGCAGATTTTTTTGATAATAATTTTCTTTTTTTTCTGCTATTCCTTGCTCCATGTTTATAACGGTCAGTGCAAAATGTCTAAAATCTCTTCTCTTCCATTGTCGCCTCTCAGTTGTCAATTTTCAATCATAATATTATTATAACTCATACGCGAGTAAAATCCATTCATATTTTTGATTCGCCTCAAGTTCCATTTGGCTGGAACTCCTTATCTGTGATCCCGACAAGTCCTCCTACGCACGGGCGAGTTTTAATTTGATGATTTGTTATCGCGCACTTGATTTTCAACGCACTGTAAGCAGTGCGCCGAAAGTTGAATATCGAACAGAGCTCTTTTTTTACGTGCTGGGACGCTTTCTGTTGGATTCTCAATTCTCGGCTTAGTACCTAAAAACTGTCGCGTCGGCTAACTGTAGTCTGAAAGTCAAAATAATAACAACCTTCGTCCGTTGTAATAAGTCTTAATTTTGTATGAACAACAAGTTCAACTTTGACGAAAAGCTTATTTGGTTGTTATTATTTTACATATTTTTCCGCATAATTTTGATACGCGCAGTATAGCTGAGTGGGCATTTCCGCAATACCTGCGATTGGTCGCAATTCATCGGAACCACGACCGCTCTGTTAAGAGTGAATTAATTTATATATAAACATGCGCCATCGTTGGCCATCATTTCTGATCTTATCAGATCGTAAACCTACACTTTATTAAAAAGTTGACACCAGGCCCCTATAAAGTTAAATAAATTCATTTATTAATGTATTAATGCTTATTAACTAAAGTCTTTGGGAGGGTGGAGATGGACAGATAGATGGGAAGATGGACGGTGCCGCCGAGGTCGGACCAGAAAGAGGAGGCGAGATGACCTGGATGCGTACCGTGAGGGCTGGTTCAAGGTCGTGCAGGAAACAGTTCGTGGAAGGACTTGGGGGCGGCTTCTGCTCAGCAGTAGGACAGTATAGGCAAACAAGAACAAAAAAACATTAGTCTCTTTGGTTAGACCAGGATTTTCCCGTTACAACGCGCACTGTAACACCTAATACGTGCATAATACAATAACATTTACCGCATAGGCATGCTACTTGAATGTCAATGAACAATACCATAGAAGGATAATATAAAGGATATTAGTATTTGCATTGTGACGTTTTAATTCATTTCACTAGCACTTCCCCTGCGACTTCGTTTCCGTGAATTTCATATATTCTCCTATTAATTCCAACACAGAGGGTGTTGGAATTTGTCCTCTCTTAATGAAAAATTATCATGATCTTAAAATTATACTAGCTGTCACCCGCGACTTTGTCTGTGATCCAGGATGAAAAGTACCTAGCCTATATGTTCTTATCCAGGCCATAACCGAACCAACTAATAAGTCAGTTGAAAAATGGCAACAAGCGATCCGCCTGCGCTTCGCATGATGCAATCTACTGATAAGGCGATTAAAAAAGTCGAGATTTCTGTGTTTTATGTGTTAAATTTTAATATAATAAACACCTTCTGGAATTATCTTATTGATAGTGACACTGACACAAAAAGCGACAGTTCTGTTGATTATTGACATCATTCGATCCTATGAAACAAATCAACAGCGTAGAACGCGATTACTTCCCATTGGAAGTAATCGTTCGACGCTGTTGATTCGTGATGTTAACATTGGTGCCGATTCTCTTGTCACAGAATTCTTTGAACTAGACTAAAAATCACTAATATTTAGTTTATTCCTGTCAATGTCATTCTGAAATAGACACAACTTAACTATATTTTAGTTTGACGGCACTAAGATTGCACTGAGTTATTAGATTAGTGAAAATGGCAATTTTGCTATTCTGTATTTTACGTTTTTCACCTAAAATTGTCTAACTAAATCTGGCTATTTTTAATCGCGATTAAAAAGGTGTGGAATAAAATGAGGTCTCATGAAACACCTCGACTTCAGGTGCAAAAACAGTACTGTATCTTTTTTTAATTTATGCTACTTTGTCTAGGCCCTCTGGATAGATTATAGAACGTTCGACTATTTCCCGCAAAATCAATTACCAAAATCTGGGCAGAAATGTTCTTGAGTTCAGACCAGAATCTGCAAAAATGTGAGAAGAAAATTTGTAGGCAGTGTATCAGTCACGATATTTTACATCATCATGCACATTATTAAATCATTGGAACCATTATTGCATCTGTTTCCAGTTGCACTTTCATAACAATTTTACATAAAAGTTCATGTACCCGATGTGTCATGCTTATAATTCTACTCATGATTAAACATTTGTTGATTGTGATGCAAAATAATTAGCAGCTGGTGGTCGGCCAATTATTATTGCGGGTGTGTCAGCTTATATTCCCCTCGGTTCATTCCTCGCGGGACGCCCCTGTCTTCAGAGTTATTTATAACTTGTGTATAAGAGACTCTGTTGTTCCCTTAATGATAGCATGATGGTCATGCACGACCACATAACAGACTTTTATTTGTTCTGTGGTCACGGCCCATATGAAATTGGCCAATTAAAGCATTCTGTGAGGACCCACCTACTATTTAGAACTTCTCCTTATCTCATTCTGCGCTCGATTCGGTTATACACTCATCGTTGTTTCATTAATCATACATACACAAAACCTTTTTAGAGGTATATCCCCGTGGGAAAAAGCATGACTTTTGTGTTAATATTGAAACAGCTCTGTAATCTCTACTACAGAGCTGTTTCAATATTTAATTATTACTACATCTGTAATGAACATAAAAACATTACCTATGTAATTACATTAAAATTGTTTACCTACCTAAACAGGTCTCTTAGTTCTGATGCAACTATTTCATTACTCCATTATTACACCACTATGTATAACCCTGTATAATGTACATTGCGCAATCGCAGACTTAAAGTCAACTAACATAATAATACGGTATTTGCCTTTAAAATGCAACATTGTTTTGGCAACATTCGTGTTGCGGGAAATATGTTGCTAGCAACATGGAAAGTTGCAGTGTTTCTGACAATATTCAGTGTAAAGAAACACTGCATGATTTTGATGCCAGCAACATTTCGATGCGAGCAACTGTTTCTCAGCTTTTTGTCCAATTATCACTTTCTCACATAAAAATGTTCTATCTATGTTTTTGTATTTGCTTATACAAAAACAGCATTGAGCAGTTGTGGCCCAGTAGTAACAACCCTGACTTGCGATATATAGGTTGTAGGTTCGAACCCAGGCACGCGCTTTACTTTGTGTAAATTCTTTCATCACCACTGCTCTCAAAACGGTGAAGGAAAACATCGTGAGGAAACCGGCATGTCCTAAAACGAAATATTCGAAGGCATGTGACATCTAAAAATCCGCACCAGGCCCGCGTGGTGGATAACGGCCCACTCCCTCTCACAAAGAGGAGGCCTGTGTCCCAGTAGTAAGAACATTATACAAATTATGTATACAAAAACATACTGCAGCGTAAACGTTGTGATTTTTTTATTTTTTTTTATGAATTGCATCTTGATGTTGTGACCATGAGAGGTCTTGGCTACTTAACCGGACTATCCTGTGGCTGCCTTAAGCTAACTCAAAGCCTCCAGCCAGCGGCGAATTTCTTAAAATACTAGGTGACCGCACGCTAAGGGCCTATGAACCTCGGCTTAGGGCGTCACTGAGGGGAGGACAGCAAGGTGGGATAGGCTGGATCGAGTTTTAACATTTTTGCAACGCAAAGCCCTTTAGGCTTTAAAGACATTACAAACACTTTGTAGCTGACAGCAAAAAGTAATCTACTAATCTGAAATCCATACTTCATTCGGATTTTGATATTCTCAGTATCAGCCTGGAGCCGGAATAGGTGGCTCGCCCCCTGTTACATGGGGCTTAAACATAACTGGCAAAATGTGGGTGTACTATAGGAACACTTCTGCCTTACCATTTCGGGATTACAGGCGTGAAGTTATAAGTCCCGATCCTCAACACAGTGTGTCGCTCTACTTAGGAAGTGGATAAAAGACGTCACAAGTACTTACATCGTAGTCGCCATCAACTCATCATTCTGATAGGGTCATAGTCTGAGATATCATAATATGGTTGCTCAGTCAAACTTCCTGTCGTAGTACCTATGTCGGGAAGTGTGAGTCTATTTGGTTAAATGTAATTGTGCGCTGACTCATGCGCGTAGATCGCTTACAGCATGCGTGGAACTGGACTATCAATGTGTCATGTCTGGTCTAATGATTGATTGCTACACAACCATTTAAGGCGACAATAAGTGCCAGCGACCTTAAGCGAGTGGGAGGAGCATGCGAAACTTTTAAGCGAATAAAATTGCACAGAGCGTTAGCGTCTACCCGGAGATTGGTCAGCGATGCACTGCCGCCCGTCGCCCGCAAGAGCCCCCGCTTCAACGCGCATCAAGTTTATTCGCAAAAACAACCCACCTTAATTATCAAACACAATACAAATAAAAGCCGTATACAAAAATTTGGGTAGTTAAATTGTTTTTTAGATGATGGTGCAGATTTCATGACAATACGCCCGATAGTTTTTGCGTGAATATCGTTTTTGTGTTCGCGTTAGACATTACTTTACAAATTAATTACACTATGTTATAAAAATATAATTTCAAATATTCACATATCAAATTACGAAGAAAATTGTCTAGTTTATCATGTATTTTTTTCAAACAAATAAGACTATTCGTTTAGACGTGATGTTCAATTTGAAATCATTAAAAGTCGTATATCTGCGCCTTAAATCTTTGATTGCTTTTTCTCTTCTTTGATTCGTATTTTTTTAGTTGCTCATTGTTTATGTTGTAATTTTGGCCAGCATTAATTATGTGTATCTTTAATTACCTACCAAGCAAAGGCCCAAGTCGAAGATGATAGAAAAGTACCTGTGTATGAATTAGGAAGACGTTGGAGTAAGGGTTGCAAACTTGATAAGTTCCCTGTATTTTTTGTTCTTTTTTATCCAAATTTGATGACGATTAGACAAATGATAGACGAGACAGACATTGTTAAATTAAAATACCACAATGATATGCAGACACAGGTACACAGGTCTCCTCTCAGTGAAAGGGAGTGAGCCGTAATCCACCAAGCGGGCCCAGTGCGCGTTGGTAGATGTCACATGTCTTCGAGTCTTTGGTTCTAGGATATGCCAGTTTCCTCACGATGTTTTCCTTCACCGTTTTGAGAGCAGTGGTGATGAAATTATTTACACAAAGTAAAGCGCGTGCCTGGGTTCGAACCTACGACCTATATCTCGTATCTCGTCTCCGTTACCTCTGAGCCACCATTGCCACTCACTGATAAGTGTAAGATGTATGCATATAATTACTTGATTATTACATGCTAAGGTACTGACTCATTATTTCCCAGGCCGCAGCCGACAGATGTTATAAAAGGTAGGTACATTATTAAAGTTTTCTCATACATGCATGCTTGGAAATTTGAGCATTATTTTGATAACCTTCTTCGATATACATCAAAAATGATGTACTGGTCAAATAAATGCGAGCAGTGTGCAGCGGTCGGCAATGTTATACTTAAAATAAATTTCTGTCGAATTTAGCGGCCGGCAATTTTAATAAAGGAACGAACTTTTTACTTCGACCCATGGCGATCAAGGAGATAACCGTATCAAAGATTTTATTTAAATCTCGAACCGGCTTAGGAAATAAGCTGTTTAAAAGTGAAAAGAAACAAATGAACATATTGGCGCGAGAAAAGTTATCGCCGTCGTTGTTTGTCATTGATTCTGAAAATAAATAACTTACTTAGTTTGAATTTCCGCTCATTATATTTGAGCAAAGTACTAAAGTATACGTGAGTCCTTGGACTCACGTATGTGTGCCTCGGCTTCGCCTCGGCCCGCATTTTCACCTTCATCCATCAATGCCTCTGTTGTCAGCCGCTGCAGTGATGTACTATTATCATAATACATATTCATTATTATGTGTTCGTAATTCAATCGTACAATGGTGGTGCATTGTACCCATAATTATTATTGGGATGATCGCGTTCGCTAGCAGTACAGAATTAACGGTATTTCCCTATATAGGTATTACCCAGTTGCTGTTGACAATCGTTTTTTATAGAATCTAAAATCAGTTGTGGTTTCCTTTAGATTAAAGGCGACGACGACTTCTTCGCAAAGTATATGTAAATGAATGATAAATAATACAGTGTTATTGATCCGGAGTCTGGATTTGTGCCCGGTTGATGGCAAATAGGCTCGCCCCTTATTACATGGGACTTAAACATAACTGGCGATGGGTGTGCTATAGCTACAATTCTGCCTAACTCGTCGGGGTTGGTGATATGTTAAGTGGAAGGGGACAGCAAGGTTTACCCAGAAAGAGGTGGTCAGATAACTATAATTATGGAAAAAGAGGATGACGATCTACACACTGATTGAGTTTACCGTCGTCCATGGTGCCTATAGGTACTAGAAAGGTTAAGGTAGTTAAATAAAGGTAAACAAATCGTATAAAGGATTTTTTCTAGTTGACACTTTCTTGTTCAAAAAACGTTACAACAAAATTAAAGTTATTTGCGATTTATACGATAGTTTCCTCTTTTATTAATGTATGTTAAACTTTATCATTTATTCGTAAAATAAACGCTTCGTACATGTAATTGCTTGAGCACAATTTTTCTGTTAGATTTATAAAATAGTATAATATTTTGTAATCTGTCTATTGTAAAGAGCTCAAAAAGACAGGTTCCCTAAACCATTTAGAAAATACATCGAATTAGATAACATTGCTAAATTGAAGAAAACACCTGTGACGTAGTATGGCAACTGAAGTAGCAGGTATTACGTTTAGTCGGTTAACCAGATGCCTTTTATGTTGTGGATGAATTAGAAAAAAAAAATAATGGTGTCACTATATTGCGGCTGCCACCATACCATTGTGAGCGCAATTCAATTGAGTTAATATGGGCTCAAGTTAAAGGGTGTGTAGCCGAGAAAAATAAAACTTTTAAAATGTCTGACCTAAACATTCTTTTGCCAGACGCTTTAGCTAATGTGACTGCTGAGAATTGGGAAAGTTGCGAGGGTCATGTAATAAAAGAAGAACAGAAAATGTTTAAATTAGACAAAATAATTGATGATACCACTGAACGCTTTATTATTAATGTGACAGATAGTTCCTCAAATTCAGATTCAGAATAGACCCTATTATCATGGGACTCAAAATAATATGATTTATAACATTTGAAATAAAAGGTTTTACATCTATGAGTCACGTGTTTTTTTTTGTTTACCTTTATTTAACTACCTAAACCTTTCGAGTATAGATATATTCTGTGGCGCTTCTTTATGACAGTTATGGCTGTGCGTCCTATAATTGCATAAACACCTATTCGATTCAAACTGGAATTCAGCAACTCTGCATAGCAATAGAACTGGGAATTTAGCTAATAAAACTGATTTAAAATAAACCCATGTTTTTTTATATCTTATTGAAACTAACGAAACTATTTTATATTTATTTGCATTCTCAAATAAAAAATAATCGGGTTTAACGTTTCTTGTCGGATGACTTAGCATGCGAGCCAAGTTGAGGAAAACACTAAAATATAAACCTAAGTAACAATTTTTACTAATTAGGTACCTCCTGCCCACAACTTCCTCTGCGTGGACTTCAAAATTGGGTCCAAAGAGAAATGAAAAATGTGTGAGTATTAATTAAAAAACAATCGGATATAACAATTCACCCGTAGCAATTTGATAGAGGATCATACATTTTGTAGAATCGCAAAATGTATGTTAAGCCATGTCATTTATCGGGAAACAAACGGGAAATAATAAAGCTTCCGAAAAACAAATTAACTTCCAGCGATCTGTGGTTGACTATAATACTAACTAAGCTGTGTTAAAATGAATTACCGAAAAATTAATACAAAATTAACCGACAAAAATGTTGTATTTAACGAACAAACATGAACTTATTCAAATTATAATTCTACGAAAAATAATCTATACTTTGAAATAAAATAAACTAAATTTCCAAAAAAAAAACACTAATCTTCCGAAAAAATTACTAAGTTGCCGAAAACATATAATATGTTCCCGAAAATCCTAACCCTAAACGGTCGACGGCAGGGGCACCCCGAGGTTCGGTTGGTTAGGTTTCTTTAAACTCTTTAGACAGAAATAGGAGCCCCGCGGAGCGGGGCTCCGTCGACCTGCTTATTAACCCTAACCCTAGCCGGCCGACGTCAGGGGCACCCCGAGGTTTTGTATGTTAGGTGTAAGGTTGATTCTAAATTTATAATAGGTAAGTTACAATAAAAATGACTACCTGTAGATTTTTACGTCAGCAAATATTGTATTAATTTTTCGGAATTTTCAGAATATTATTCGGTCGTTTCTTTATTTGTATTCGCATATAAGCTGTCGGAAAGTTACTATTTAAAGCAGTAAATTTCATATTTTGAGTACGCTCATATTTTAATTCTTTTTCGGAGCTTTTATTACTACCCTTCTATCCTACGTGTTAATTAATGCAGGTTTTAAACTATCTGTGTGCCAAATTTCATCCAAATTCGATTAGTAATTTTTTCGTGATTGAGTAACAAACATACAAACTATCTTATTTATAATATTAGTAAGATAAACACCGTGCAGCACGCGACTAAACTATAATGGAAATACCCAACAGTCTAATTTAATGCAATCATTTTGCATTTCGTCTTTGGAGGTCACTTTTAAGCTATTACTACAACTAAACAGGGGTAATTTAATGAGTTAACTAGAAAACCGGTTTCTACCGCATTTTGCTATTACCAATCCTTTTTTAATCGACTTCCAAAAAGGAGGAAGTTATATGTTCGGTTGTATGTATGTTTTTTTTTTTATGTATGTTCACCGATTTCTCCGTCAATTGTGAACCGATTTTGAAAATGATTTTCTTGTTTGAAAGGTTATGCTCTCGAGGTGGTTCCCTTGTCACCAGTGTTCCAGTGTCATGAGGGGATCCCATGGAAAACGAGGGAAATCCTCAATTTTATCGGCACACCTATAGCGATTTGAGTATTTTTTTATAGTAACTCGTGCATTTGCTCTCGGAAAGTACCATTTGGTGAAGTGGAACTGATTATGAAGACCAGAGGTGGCCACCGGAACTACTCATTGCGGTTGCGATTCGATTACTTTAATATGGTTGCTAAGTAAGTTAAGCTCATCACAATACATATGGTGAAATGGAGCTAATGGTGGCTTCAGCATCAGCTCCCAGTTCTTCTCGTTTTTTATCAGGAGAACTCTTCAACAATTAACGTCCCTGCATCGGGAAAAGCAATATTTTGTAAAAGGGTGATGAGCAGTTGAAATAAGGCTATTGTAACTTAGATAAATTAATAATAGACCCACGAAAAAGTGAAAAATAAAAACACAAAAATGACAATCGACTTCAAAAAAAAACACCACAAAGTGAAAAATAACTTTAATTTCGGAAGTCGGTGGCAAAAAACTAAAATACAGATCCAAAGACATCGACTTCCGAAATTAAAGTTATTTTTCACTTTGTGGTGTTCTTTTTAGAAGTCGGTTGTCTAATTAGGTAAAAAAGTTTTTTTTTTTTTTTTTAATGGCCTGTCGCTTAGCGTTGACATCGCCCAGTGCAGAAAAATACAAAATTGTTGAATACTCCTACTCTACCTTATATATCTAACTTGTACAATTGTTTTGCTTTATCGGACACTGGAAATGCAAGTATGGTATTACAAAAGCCAATATCATACCTTTTATATCGTCCCAAAACAAAATTGCTATCTTTTTTGCCTTCTTGCCTAATGTTAGGGTTGGCTTGGATACCTCAATTAATGTCCGTTTGTGTCTGTGTTGTGTGTAGGTATTTATGTGTATGCCTATGTGTGTGTGTGTGTGCATGTAAATGATCTTATCGTATTTTATCTACTAGATGTGATTAAATAAATAAATATCCCACAATCTGCCTACCTTAATGCATTAAGACTGACCCCAGTATATGTCCGTTTCTGTGTTAACGTTTCGTTTGTGTGTTATGTGCAGTATGTATGTGTATGTCTATATGTGTGTGTGTATAAATAATCTTATCTCATCAGTAGTGCAACTCAAAAAGCAAGTCAAGCCGTTGGTTTCGAGCTCCCGGCTGTCATTCGTAGATCTTGGACAGTCGTTACGGGTAGTCAGAAGCCCGAAAGCTGGACAACCAGTCTTACCAAGGGGAATCAAGTTGCCCAGTGCCTGGATTAGCTAGATAGGTCATCGCTCCATGTAACTTACTGGTATTCAGCTGCTTCCGGGTAGACTAGAAGCCAACCACAACATAGGTGAGAAAAGACCAGGCAAATTGAATGTTTTTTTTTTTTCTGTTCAGACGCGGTTTGTCAACTGAGAGTGCTATCCTCTGTCTCAAGCAGACTGTTCAGTACTATACGGACAGAAACACACCAGTATACGCATGCTTTTTAGATCTTTCAAAAGCTTTTGATCTGGTGTGTTATGACAAGCTGTGGCAGAAGCTACAATGTGAAACAGATGCACCACATGAGATTGTGTCTTTACTCCGGTACTGGTATAGTAAGCAGCAGAATACCGTTAGATGGGCGGGTGCGCGGTCGGACGTGTATGGGTTGGAATGCGGAGTGAGACAAGGGGGTTTATCCTCGCCTCGCCTTTTTAACCTGTATATGAACCGGCTGATCGGTGAGCTCAGCAGCACTAATATTGGATGTTCCATAGACGGAGTGTGTATTAACAACATTAGTTACGCGGATGATATGGTGTTGCTGAGCCCATCGATCGGTGCATTACGTAAACTTTTGCGCATATGTGAGTCATATACGGAGGCCCATGGGCTCATTTACAATGCTAAAAAGAGTGAATTTTTAATCTTCAAAGCAGGTACCAAATGTTACTCATCTGTACCTCCTGTCACTCTTTGCGGCATTCCTTTAAAAAGGGTGCAGCATTTCAAGTACTTGGGCCACTGGGTCTCTGACGACTTATGTGACAATCTGGACATTGAGAGGGAGCGCAGGGCGCTGTCTGTCCGGTGTAATATGTTGGCTCGCAGGTTTGCGCGATGTACTAGACCTGTGAAGGTGACTTTATTTAAGGCATATTGTCAGTCGTTTTACACGTGCAGCCTGTGGGACAGCTTTACGCAGCGGGCGTACAGCGCACTGCGCGTGCAGTACAACAATGCTTTCAGGATACTGTTAGGGCTCCCGCGGTTTTGTAGTGCTTCGACTATGTTTGCTGAGGCGCGGACCGATGATTTTTACGCGATCATAAGGAAGCGGAGCGCTTCACTACTGAGTCGCCTACGTAGAAGCTCGAACAGTCTCCTGAGGGTGTTGTCCGAGCGGTGGGACCTGTCCCTGATACAGAGGTGGATGCAGCTTCATGTTAGCGCCTCTCCTCGTATTATTATTTGACATTTGTGTTTGTGTTTATTCTAATGTGTATGTGTATTTTTTTTTTTAATTTGTCTTTGATTATTTTTATTATTTTAATGTAATGTGTTATTATTATTTTTTATCATATTATTTTATTTTTATATAATGTATGGACTATGTCTGAATTAAATGTATTATTATTATTATTATTATATCACTTTTCGATTCATCAACCTAAAACGATTGTCTTAAGCTATTGAAGTGGCAGTGGGCTGGCCATATTAGCCGTAGACCCGATGACCGTTGGGGTAGACGTGTTCTTGAGTGGAGACCGCGAATCGGCAAACGTAAGGTAGGACGCCCTCAGGCTAGGTGGAGCGACGATCTTCGCAGGATGGCTGGTAGCAGCTGGATGAGAGTTGCCGAAAATTGAGCTAAGTGGCGTGCAATTGGTGAGGCCTATGTCCAGCAGTGGACTGCTGTAGGCTGATGATGATGATGATAAAGCTATTGATGTTTACCTGATTCGTCCCAATTGCGGAATACAATCCAAAGGATTTGAAAGGAAATTACTAATCCATTGCTTCATATGTTGGAAAAAATTGTCTGGTCAACAATGTAAATGACGAAATGAATGTTGTTGAATTGTCAAAATGAAATACATTGCCAGTGATACCCCGCTAGTTTATAGAAGTCATGAAAGACATTGCCATTGTAAGTGATATGCCGCTTGTTTGAAGTCATATGTAGATGGCGATTGCTCCTTTTAAATTGGTACTGATGTTAGGTTCTCATCTAGTAAGCACAGTAGCCGTATAACAATCGGAAATTGCAGACCAAGGTGAAGTAAGACCACAAAAAAAAATATCCCACGCATTTTTCCTTTTAACTTGTACTCCACATTGACGTAGGTAATTAATACTATGACTCAAGATGTCGTGTCATTCAAGGCACATATATCAAATCTGATCATCGAGTTGGGGAAAATGATCTTATTCTATAAATAAATGACCATGTTTAGCACAGCAATTTTCCAGGACGTGTATGTAGGTAAATCAGTGAACAATCATAAATCTATAACAATAATAATAAATAATATTTGCCATTAGTTTAGCGAACCAGAAAAATGTCAGAGAACCAGCAAAATACCAGCGAACCCGCAGAATACCAGTGAAACAGGAAAATACCAGCACCTAACCCAGACAAGTGCCGATCAATGACTGCCAATTGAAAGGTTCATGTGAATCTATGATTCCGGCAAGGTCATTCACTGATTCTTTTAATTATTTTACCTATTATTTTTAAGTAATTTAATACAATAACCTTTTATCAATAAATAAATCTTATCTAATGCAAAACATGTTTTGTAAGTGGAAAAACCCATCAAACCCACGCCCGCGCAGCACGCGCCGGGCGGCGCTCGCGTCAGGCGTGTTGCCAACAACATAATCATTAGTCACACAGCTGCGACCGGGCGCCAAAGGAGTCTTTAATTTATGTAAGACAAAGCAGCTGTTGATTAATTGCTTGTGGATCTCTCTAGTGTACACCATAACAATTACAGATCAGATCCTAGACGTTTTCGGGAATTTTCTTTTGGGAGCTCCAATGTCGGAAATATAATAATATATTAAATTACATCATATTAACATAATATCACGCCTGTTATCCCCGAAGGGCTAGGCATAGGGCACCTATAGTAATTCCACAATTCGACAGTTATGATTAAGTCTCTTGTAATAGGGGGCGAGCCAATCGCCGTCAAGCGGGCACAAATCCAGAATTTCATGAATTCAGCACATGATTCTAGACCCCCAGCGAAGAAAATTTTCAGCATTTATCAATAACCGTAGAAATTTTCATCGCAGGGACGCGGGTTGTTCGAAAGAGTTTACCGTGGCCCTGGCGCACGGCAACTGAAGGAACACGGGTGGGGTTTAGTCAGTAAAAGTCTGACATGCTCTCCCGCTCCGCTTAGAGCGGGAGAAGTAAAAAACCCAAAAAAAAAGGGGTTGTTCAGATTCATATCCTGAATCCTGGTAACATCGATGTCCCTGCCACCCTATTATATTAAAGAATCCAGAAACTACACGGTGTCTGATACGTTATTATAATGTATGATTCATTTGAAGACGTACAGTTATGAAGTTGGAATTCCACGCCACGTGTGAAAGAAGTATGCATTTTCCTTTTAACGTATCCATTCATTTACGTTTCAATTAAAACCCGCTATGTATTTAATGAGTCAGTCTCTGTCTAAATTAACACTTATAAAATATAATGTGCTTTATATAGCACCATGAATTAATTGTAATTGTTAATGAAATTAATTTACCTTATGGCGTAAAATTGTCAGCTAATAGTAGGAGGTAAACTAACAGTTTCAATTCGTAAACAATTACATATGTGTTTTATAAACAATTCACATGAATTGTCATTTATTTACTTACTATTATTCAATGGGTTTTAGCTTACGTAAAATAATGCAGTAAGTAATGTCTAAATATAACATAAGTTCTGAGTTAGTTAGGCTTAGATGGTTTGGTCATGTTGAGAGGATGAATGAAAGGCGACTAACAAAAGGTATTTACAAGGCAGATGTGAGTGGAAACGCCGGCAAGGGTCGCCCTAGGAGGACATCATAGTGACCTTGTTGGTCATGTTCTTCAGAAAGGTCAGGTACGTAGTACTCGTAACCGGCGTGCGTGTACATATGACCAGATGTATGAACGTAAAGGAGTATGTAAGGATCGCAGCAGGTGGCGTTCTATAGTTTCTACATACCCCCATGGGAAGAAGGCGTGAGTTTATGTGTGGTAATATAATTATGTTCTTATAATTTTTTTTCTTTATAACTATGCTATAAAGTAACATATTTATTTTATAATTTTATTGACTTAGATACACGAAACGAATTATGTACTGACTAAATAGAATTTTTCCTAAAATGTAGGTATAAAGGAAAACTAAAGTAACCTACAAAATGATCCAAAAATACTGACCCTAATACAAGTACACCATTTTATTCGTTTCAAAACTCAAACTCAAAGCATTAATTTCAAATAAACCAATTACAGGCACTTTTGAATTGTCAAGGAGTCGGTCAGTCAGAAAGATGAAGCTAGTTGCCCATTCCAAAGCGTAGTAGACACCTATGGAGAAGAACGGGCAGAAAACTCCATTCATTGATAAACATTCCATTCGCATAGTTTCATTTCGATTGATCCACATTAGTGTTGTGGGTTTTACCTGCTCTAAGTTACATCAGATCAAAAGTTCACAATGCAAGTATAAACACACACACACACACATCACACACAAAAAAACACATCAACATGTGATGTTTCTGCCAATTTTGGCACGAAACTCTAAATAAACAACGGACAGCCGCAATTTTTCTTTCTTTTTCTTTCATGTCTAAAAAAACCGTTGTTTCGAAAGAGTCTGTAAAAGTTTCACGTCTATTATAATTTAATAACTATGCCCCACGGTTTAATCCGCCGCTTACTTTTTTTCTTTGTGGTCGATTATATACTTTAGCTTAGCTAAGCTTAGCTTTCGCCCGAGACTTCGTCCGTGTAAAATTTCTGGTTCCCCCAACCCAACCCGTCGCATCGCATCGCCTGCCCGCGCTGTTACTTCGTTTTTGCTTAGGGTTCTTTCTGACTTTTCTTCTTTTTATTCAGCTCCTTAGGGTCCTAGCGTGATACTAAATAACCTATAGCCTTCCTCAAGAATTGGACTTGCAAATGCAAAAAGATTTTTTCAAATCTGACCGGTAGTCCCAGAGAATACCCCCTATGTACACAAACTTACAAACAAACAAATTTTACCTCTTTCTAATATTAGTATAGATAAATAAGAATACATTGTATACCTACAATCTATTCATATTATTCGTAACAATTAATAGCTCTAGGGATAATTAATTTAAATGATTACATCAGTCATGTTATGGTTATAATTTATTTAAATAAAATTCATATGCCGTTTATAAAGTAGCACAATGTTTTATTGAAGCGTTAATATCATTTATATTGAAAATTGACAAATTATAAGTATTAAAAAATATTCTTGTAGGTATAATAATTATCGTGGGGAATCCCTTGTCTGTTTGATTATATTTAAAGCACAGTGTGGCGTGATGTAAATCGTGGAATTAAAAGATGGTATCATTTACATAATCCTGCCCGTCTGGTAGTGCCTCAACGAACGACACCGTTCACTCATCGGTCTGAATTAGCTTACATTTTTAAAATAAACTTTGTTCCATGCAACTTAAAGTCCTATTTTCAATACTCGATTTTTTGAAGCGAAATGAATTTAGCCTTGAATCTATATTTTTTAAAGCAACTCAATTGAATAAATAAGCATAATTATCAAGTTCCAATAATTTTTATGTTTCTCAAAAGGAAAAACATTATGTAGCTAGTACGATAGGCCGTACTTTAGTGGTAATCTTGAGCTGGCAAAAAAATATGAATTTCGCGAGCAACCGTACGCTTCCCTCATATGGTCAAAGTGTTATCACTGAGGCCCGGCCTATGGTACGTCTGCACGGACTTCGGAAGCAAAAACTAGAATGTTACCCATTCTAGTTACAGTTTTTGGTTTGTAGGTAAATAATAACATAACATCACACTTGAAATCCCGAAGGGTTAGGCAGCAGTTTATTTACACCCACATTTCGTCAGTAAATAAACCATCACACACACTGTTAATTAATTCATACATGAATATATTTAAATATAACTTGTTCAGACGAACCACTTCCGACTGCCTCGTATCGTACAGCCTTACTACGACGTGCTAATACCATCATGGTTCCATTGAGAAAAAGGGATAGTGCTATCGGTCATATATAGCTCCGTCTCTCTTTCACGCTGGAACAATGACGGCTTTAACACGTCATAGTACGGCCTCAGATCATAGACCACAATAAATAAATAAGGTAGGTATGTTCAAAGATTTAGAACCGGGATCTTTTGGAAATCGAAAAAATTAGAAGAAAAGCCGAAAGTCTGAACAGCCAGTTTTACCAAGAAGTATTTTGTTACCCAGTAACTGGGTAGCGCAGGTCAGATAGGCAAAATGCTGGATTAAACCTGCATTCGGTCAAACTGGAAGCCTACCGAACTTTATAGAAAAATATTTCGCAAATCAATGAAACAACTTGTTTATAATTTGACATTTATTGAAATTCACGTACAAAATATGTATGCACATAACTTACTTATTAACAACATTTAACGTATGCAACCAACCTTTATACGTAATTACAGCTGAAATAAAATAATATTGGAATGAGTGTCAAAATTATATTGGCAATTTGATTCAATTCAGTTCCGAATTATTTTGGCAATTTGATTCAGTTCAATTCCGAATTATTTTGGCAATTTAAAAAAATCAGATTGTATTAGCAATTTGTTTTGAATCAGTTCCGACGTTTAATGAATATAATACAATGTCACTGGCCTTTCATTTTGACAGTTAGTCAATATTCATTGGGTTGTTTATATTGTTGAGCAGACGAACTTCTCAAACATTTGAAGCAATGAATTAGCAATTTCCTTAAAAATCTTTCGGGTGTGATTGAAGAAAGTGTGTTACAGAATTAGGGTGCTAATTTCAAATTGTTTCAATTCTCAAAGCTGTGAGAAGAAAGCTTGCTGAATGCGCAAAAATTAGAACTATAATTAATGTAATACCAAAAGTGAACATGTAATTATGTCATAGTAGTCACGCTGACGAAGTTTCGGGCAAAACCACATTTTTTTTATACCTATACGAACAAACACGGAAGGAAAATGTTTATAAAAATCCAAATAAGAAACGTATTTCACACAACTTGGACAACTGGCTTCTGACTAGCAGACCCACTCCTTGACAATTCAAAATTTCCTGTAGATGGTTTAAGTGAAATAAATGCTTTCAGTCTTAATATAAAACAATGTTTTTCTTAAGACATGGAATAAACCATCGAACCTGTTTTTGATATAAGAACCTAACAGAAATCGAAATACAGTTCCTTTTACAAAACTGACAGTTTAATCCAGTCTTAGGTTGTCAATTTTGTATTAAGAACTTTACGAAAGTTGGCATAAAGTTCGAAATACAAAAACTGGCTCGATGGTTTATTCCATGTCTTAGTGAAAACTGTATTAGGACGGTTGGAGTTTAAGAGTTTGAGTTTTGATACATTTGTCGTCATCTTTCCGAACTGTCATCTTAAATAGGCACATGTCATCTATTCGAACTGTAATTTTTATTTAATTTATTTAACACTACGTTGTCGTTTCAATCATTCTGGTAAGGTTCATCTCATGTACGTTTCAAGTGGAAAAAATCTAATCCGTTCCTTTTTAAACCATTTTGGAGCCAAAGCAAAATGGTTATCACTATCTTTATTTTTTAACTAAGCATCATTTTATTATCCGATAGAAGTTATCATTTGAATATTCATTGCAGTAATATTAAAATTTGAAACCACACCAATTAACATAAATTATCAATGCAATGAATATTCAAATGATCACTTCTGAGCACAGGACCCGGCCGATTTTGCACCTTATTTTTATTCCTTGTGTGTGCAATTTTATGGTCAACAGATCAACTGAGCATTTATGGTAATTGGTGTGGTTTCAAATATTACTGCAATAAATATCTATTCATTTTGATGACTTCTGCGCACAGGTCCCGGCCAACTTTCCACTTCATTTTTATTCCTTGTGTGTGCAATGTATATCATGTTTGTGAACGGGTGCCGTCTGCAATATGGACAGGGTCATCTCTTAGCTGCCACGGCTTATTTTAATTTAATTTAATAAATGTTTTTTTTATTTTTTATTACGGAAGCTTTTAACGTTCTGCATCGTTTTCACATATATGCATAATTTCAAAATGAATGATGTAACATACACATATGTACTTTTCCTACACAACGTTTTTCATTTCACCAGTTCATAATCTTATCTTTGACAATTCTCTGATTAAAAATCTGATTAAAATAAATCGCTCGACCTTTTTGTATTGTAATGCGAAGACACTGTCGCTCAAGATACAGGATTTTCCTAGTTTGGGGGGCAGGGTACCTATTTCATTGGAATTTCAACCTCTACCTACCTTTTACCCAATCTTTAAAATTGTACTTCAGTTTTTTGTTTTTTGTATTTACTGTTCTGTACACCTTTTGTCAAAGTTTATATGTGTTTTTTTATTTTATTGTTTATTAACCATATTTTGATTTTAAAGAGTGTCCGTGGAGTTTTTTTCCCTTTCTTCTCCATAGGTACCTACTACGCTTTGGAAGGGGCAACTAGCTTCTTCTTTCTGACAGACCGACCCTTTGACAATTCAAAAGTGCCGAATTGGTTTATTTGAAATAAATGCTTTGAGTTTGAGTTTGAATGTTCTGGTCAAAATTAGACATGAACTCGTCAAAATGCTACAGGTTTGCCCCTAAAAAAATCTCCAAAATTGTTAGGTGTGTATCATTTAAGTCAATTCAATATATTGACAATAATTGTAATCGGCTATATTTAGTTGACACGATACTTAGTCAAAATATGGCAAACAATGTGAATGTATAACTTTAACTTTTAAACAGATAAGTGCTTTCTACCATTAATTTCTAACACGTTAGTTGTCAAAGAGAATTTTGAAAAATTTCAAAAAAATGTCTTCCACTTTTTATATTTTGTTGAATTAAGGTGAAATTATAAATCAAATCATTTATTGGTTTGCAAACATGGGTCAAATGTATCGCTGGTGGTGGCGTGTGTGTTGGATCATTAAGTTCCCTTCAAAATGGTTGAGCTGAATGGTGCTGATCCATACGTCAGGTTCGTGAACGGGCGCCGTCAGTAGGGACTGGTCATCACTTGGCTGCCACGGCTTATTTTAATTTAATTTTTTTTATCTTTTTTTTTACGGATGCTTTAAACGTGCACGTCTTTCTACATCGTTCTCACATTTTTAATTTCAACATGAATGATGTAAACAATTTTTTTGTAGCTATAGCTATGATTTAAAAGAGTGTCCATGGAGTATCTTGCCTGTTCTTCTCCATAGGTACCTACTACGCTTTGGAATGGGCATCTAGCTTCATTTTTCTGACTGACTGACCCTTTGACAATTCAAAAGTGTCTGTAATTGGTTTATTTGAAATAAATGATTTGAGTTGAGTTGAGAGTTGGGTATTTGGTACAAAGGATAATTATGGTGTTATTTCATAGTGTTAGCTTGTATATAATGCTTATATACTCTGACGGACACATTAGTCCGACGTGGCCTGAATGGAATAATTATTTCAATTGCGCCACGCGGGTTACTCGGTCGGACAACCACACAGCCTCGCCTCTTTTCTCGCGCCAGCGAGGACGATGTGACGAATCACAATCATTGTTATTTTTTCCAGTTTTACGTTACGTATCCTAGGTGAATGTCATTATACGTTACGTTGTTTACAAGTACCTTTACTACTTAGGGAAATAGTGAAATTAGTAGGCTGAATGACGTGCAACAATGTCTTTTAAAGATTTTGTATTCGATCAAGACGATTTAGTGGAAATTGATAACATTGAGACACAATTTGTACTGCCAGAAGAAGAATTGCATAGTACTGAATTACAGTGTAACCGCAAACGTATTTTCTCCAGTGACAGTAGTAATGAAGATAATATTTTGGGCATAGGTACATCGGAAAAGAAAGAGACGCCGAGTTTGTCTGAGGCAGAATTTGATACAGATGAAACATTATGAGACCATCCTCTGCAGGATCTACATCGACAAATAATTTGGTCAACCACAACAGGTAATCAGCCGTGAATCATGCCCTTCACAGAATCTCTAGGTTTGAAACCATTTCAATTGAGACACTCTATGAGTAATATCTAACCCTGAGGAGTTTTATACATTGTTGGTACCGGACGAAGTTTTTGAAACTATTGTCTATCAAACAAATCTTTTCGCTCAGAAACCATATCTAAAACGATATTGAAGCCAAGTTCTAGATTGCACAAATGGAAACCGACAGATATAGAAGAGATTAAGAAATTGTTTGGCGTAATTGTGCAGTAAAGTAGAAATTGTCTGTATGATTTTGACAATTTGTGATAGAAAACTCTCTTCTGAAATAGTCTTAGAAAGACGAAATGACAGATCGTGGAAGGATTTCTACGGTGCGATGTCAAAAATGGAGAAACGAAATGTCACTTTGTATCGAAACAGCTGTGTCTATTCTTCGTAGAAAAAGAAAGCGTCATGCTAAGCCGACAGAGGTCAGTGATTCTCTTGAGAACAGTTTACCGATACAAACACATCTATTAATATCATAATGAGTTGTCCAGGTCCCCTCAAGGGTATATAAAATTCAGCCACAAAAAGATGCATTTACCTATTGACAAGAGTTCATTTGATTGTCTACAATTTGTGTTTCATAAAACTGTATTAATATGCATCTAGCTACAATTAAGTACGCAATGTATAATATATATTTCGTGGCTACATTATTGATATAATATTATGAAACAAAGATTGTAGACAACTAAATTCTTGTCTATGTATACATCTTTTTGAGGCTGACTGTATCAAATGGTGGGTAATAGACCTTTGCCCGTGACTTCGTCATCGTAGACTCTAAAAATTGATCAATTTGCGTTAAATCAGACCATACCTACTCCAATTATTGGCAGTTTATTTTCAAATTCTGAACGGATTCCCGTTTCGGGGAGATCGAAATACATCCAAAAGTAGTCATTTTATTTTGACATGACCGATATATTGGCATCTAAAAGCCAGGTGCATCATCAAGAAATCCTATTATGTTATGGGTATGCAACAACATGCAAACCACTGATTTAAAACAACCACACAGATCTGTTACTGTTCCGAATTTAAATATCTTAATAATCTAAATACAAAAAAGCACATTTGACAACTTCGTTTTCTAGTTACAAATCGGACGTTGAAAAGTTCCAAGTTTAGTGTTTCCGTTGCTTATCCGTGTGGTATCTCGGTGATCTCTGGGAATGGATTCTGGCTAAGAAACTTGGAGTGCAGTCCAGGGATGAAGCTGGAGGTCGTTCCGGCGAGGGTCCAATCCTCCCTTCCAGCCAATGGGTTGACATTTCACCTTTGCCCTGAAAAACAAGACGTTCAGTTTAGTTGAGAGGCGTTCATATTATAACAGCCGTCGTGACAATCTGTCGTTGTTACCAGTATGTGACATTGAGGTATCAAAAATGGTCTGTATTTGGAGAACCCTTTTTGTCTGACCGTTCACCGCATTTATTTGGAAACCAAAGCTTAAGGCCGGTCGTCCACGACGTTACTCAAAAGTAACGTGTTAGAAAAGTAATATGTCGCAAGGGTAACGTGTTACAAAAGTAACGTGTTTTAAAAGTAACGTGTTACTAAAGTAACGTGTTACAGAAGTTACGTGTAACAAAAGTATCGTGACACAAAAGTAACGTGTTACAAACTCAAATCTTTAATGTTTACTATATGCGTGGGATTGGATGATGATTGATAGGTTTTGATAGGATCATGTTTTGATACTTATAATGATATTAATTTAGCCGATGGCAACGCGGAGTGAATGTCAAAACAATTAACTGACCAGGGATCTGATTCGCTATCTACTGATCAGTCAACGGTCAATATTTACGGTAACTACCTACTTAGTGATCGACGTGAATAGTAACATGAGTAATCGAAGAAGGAAAAAGTGTTCCTCTTCCAAATACCTTGTATAGAAGGTAACAATAAGGAAGGTAAGAAGGTATATCTACAGATTTAGAATCGAGATCTTCCAGAAATCGAAAAAACTAGAAGAAAAGCCTGTCAACCAGTCTTACGAAGAAGTATTTTGTTACCCAGTGTTTCTGAGGAGACCTAACTCTAGCTAGGTCTTCCCAAAAAGTTTGAATTAGCTCTTGACTATTTATTTATTGAAGATAAATACAAAGGAAGAGGCTTATGTTTTGGAGTAGGACAAAAAACATGGAAGACGATTATGATTGATTAAATAAAATGGCCAGAATTTGTTCGGTTTTCTACAGGTTAAAAGGAAGATGAAGTGACAATCTTTACAGATTCGCGTCAAATGGCGTTTGAATTGGCCAATGTCCAGCAGTGGATTACAATAGGCTGATAGGACATTATAGAAACATTATTTTACTAGGCATTGTACTTACATATAATGCATTGCTACGTCAACAAAAGACTAAAAATATTCACCTTGACATCAACGACGCCGCGAGGAGCCGTCAGAAAAAGACCAGTCTTGTCGAGAGCCCTCTTCACGTCATCTGATATTTGGATCTTCATTGCTGTAATAAATAGAACAACTTATTTTATTGGAAATTATACCAGCATTCTGTATAAGAGTTCAACATTTTTGCTTATTTTTCATTCGGTGGAACAACGTTTTTGCAGATAAGTTGACATGTTTAGAGACAAAATTGAAATGTCTAATTTTGTCACCAGTAGTCCCATTTCATCGGGATGGGGAACAATGTCTACACAAACGGTTTCTAGGGCTCCACAGACAAACCACCTTCCTAATAAGCATGCGTCATCAATGAAAACCACTAGCACTTAAGTTTTGTGAGGCTCTCTTTAGATGAACACAACGAGAGCCAGAGAAGGCTCCTGGCCATTTGTCGATGTGAACAATTTCACGTGCTAAGATAATTTATTTGTTTCTCTTGCTCAGCTCATCAGTCATCTCGTCTTGCGAAATGGGGGAGCAATATTCTAAATATGTTATAAGCATAAACGCAGCGTGCTTACGAGTACAACACTTTGCGTGTCCAATATAAGAACGCATTAAGATGCATATTGGGTCTGCCTTGGCTGTGTTGTTCCTCCGGCAGCTTTTCCGACAGCAAGGTAAGACTTTTACGTAGTCATGAGAAAGTCGCATGCCTCCTTTATAAACCGAATACATAAATCTGACAATGGAATATTGAGGGCCATATACGAGGTAAAATATTACTTAATATTTATAGTTTTGTAATAATTTAATCATTTCTAATAATGATAAATTTGTAATCTGGTGTAAATTCTATATGGGTGTATTTCTGAAATAAAAATGTTTTGATTTGATTTAATCCTGTCTACCACAAATTTATACTACTTAGGACTGAAGTTATTTGGTAACTTACGCTCTCCAGTGCTTTCCATTCTGCTCGCCGTGTTGATCGTATCACCAAACAAGCAGTATCTTGGCATTTTGCTCCCTACAATGCCGGCGACACATGGCCCCATGTGGATACCACTTCTCATACAAAGAGTCTGGAAAAAAAAACAATATTTATGGGAATTGGTTCTATTTGGAGCATTTCTGTAGGAAAAAGGGCATTACTGGACGTAGGGCTAATTGAGCATGTGCATTTTCTATCTAATAAACATGACACGCTGAAGACCCAGTTCATACGCAAAAGCCATTCTTGTAGTTCCGAATTTTGATTTAAATTATAAAAATACTGCCTCGTTGGTCTAGTGGTCGCAAGCGCTACTGCTGAGCATGAGGCCCTGGGTTCGATTCCCTGGACGGGCAAAGTGTTATTGGGTTTTTCCATCTGGAATTTCTCGGTAGCAGCCCGGAGTCTGGGTTTGTGCCCGGTTGATGGCAATAGGCTCGCCCCTATTACATGGGACTCAAACATAACTGGCGAAATGTGGATGTGCTATAGGTACACCTCTGCCTAACCGTTCGGGGAATACAGGCGTGATGTTATGTATGTATATGTATTATAAAAATACGATTTTTGAAAATAACACCAGCTCAAAAAATGTTTTAATACCCCAGCAGATCGGTAACGCGGCGGCACATGAATTTAGTTTTGGAATTCCCCCAAAATTGTTTGGGGGAATTCCAAAACTGCCGTCTATTAGAAACTAATGTACCGCATGTTTAACCCCATTTAATGCCATGTATCTTTTTTGTAAGTAGTCTCGTCTTCGAGTGTAGCTGTTTGCAATGTAACACAATATTTAAAAAAAAATCGTAAGCATATACTTAGTCTTCTAAAGCACATCCAAACAAAAAAATCAAATGAAAATGTCTATGAAAGCCGAATTCCAGCTCACTGTGCGTCGGTTGCGCGAGTACTATGCACATGACCTTTCTGAAGAACGCCACCAATACGGTTGTACAAATATTATCGCCTCCGGCCTAATAGCTGACTCATTTATATTGATGACTGTTGGGACCAAATCAATCAATCTGTATAAAACACACACTATGCGGCCAAGCATATTATACATAAGTTGGGGGATTCCATCGCTGACAAAGATGCTTGGCTCAACGCTGTTCCTGCTCCATAGGGGCGCATAAATTAATTGATTAACATTCGAAAATATTGTTGGAGCTGCTGAAGATTGTAAAAACTATCTTTGCATTATATAAATTCAATATCTTTCTATTGATGCTAGAGGCTAGTACTGTAAAAAGAAGCTAGCTAGCTTCCCCTACTAGCTATTATTGTAATATTTTTTTTGGGCGGGAATTCGTCAAGTTACTTCTCCCTCTCTGGGCGAAGCGGGAGGGCGTGTCAGACTTTTACCAACTAAAACCCACACTTCAGTTGCCTGTGCGCCAAGGCCACGGTAACTCTTTCGAACAATCTGCGACCCTGGCAGGCATCGGTCCTATCGGACCCCGTCAATTAGTGCTGACATCTCTTCGAGGCGCGCGTGGAACACAATGCGCCATCTACCCGGGCCTGGTCTTTACCGGACGGCGAGCTATCCATTGTTTGCCGTCCGCAAGCCCGCGCCTACGGTGGCCGGGAATCGGCTATAGATTCTCAACGCCCTGGGCGTCTCCTCCTGCTTAATAAATATTATTGGCATGCGATACCTCGGACGAGACTTTAGGAACATAGATACATATCATCACGCTCATATAGCCCGAAGGGTTAAGCAGAGGTGTAGACGTGTGAAGTACACACACATTTTGCCAGTTATGTTTAAGTCCCATGTAATAGGAAGCGAGCCTATTGCCACCAACCGGGCACATATCCAGACTCACTTTAAAAGGGTCGGCCATTTTGTATTTATTTGAACATATAATTATGTACACAAATGTATGTAAATTGTAATCTATCAGTTTTCTTTTTATATAAAGCTTACATGTTAGCTTGCCAGTTAGTGAAATAAGGTCAAGTCCTCTCTGTAAGCCGCTTTATTGTTTCTGGCCGACAATCTAATATGAATTAATTTAATTCATGTTTGAAATGTTGAACACGCACTTCCAGGACGTATCTCAGGGACTATAAAAGCGGCCGTCAGTTATGGCAAAGGCAGTCTTTTATCAGTCTTCAGTTTAGTCTATACGCATTCTTATAGGAGTCTTTAGTCAGTCTTTAATTAGACCTGCCTCAGTCTTGAAGCAGTCTTAAGCACAGTTTACATTTTATATAGGGAGACTTGATTCAGTATTTACTGCAGTCTTTATTGCAGTTTGTTTTTAAATTCCAGTGGCTGTGTTTTATATTACTCAACATAATAAATTCGGTTATTTTCGGAAAACAAATGTTTTGTTTTGTAGGTATCAGCATCGCCACATGTGAGCTACACGTCATACTGACGTCACGCAAATCCTGCATCGCGCAAGCAGAGTTTACCGCGCGACTAGCATATACACAACGTCCCGACATCAACCGTCGGGCAGTTGCCCACCAGACACAACATCGGTCTGGTATAGTTTCATTCATAGTGAGTCCCCGTAAGTGTTGTGTGTGACTCGTTTTCTACGCTCACATAAAGCGTAGGACACCGCAGCCTGTCACTCCTGGACTGGGAGGTTTCTGATGCTGGAGAGACCGTCTCACGTGCCGGGACATTTCTCCTGCCGAGCGCGAGCCGTTGGTGACCTTCCATTTGCGTGAGTTAACGACGACACGATCTTCTCCACGACGGTCCGCGACACAACCTCCTCGACGGGGGCCATCTAGATAACGTTCCGCGTGACTACCCCATCCTCGTCCAGTTCTACACCTACCGTTCCTATTACACCTCGCTGCTGAATTCCATTCCGAAGCCGATCTGAAGCTCCTACTCATCTTTACTTTACATCTTTACTCTTATTTACAAAAAAATGTGACTTGTAAGTCACATTTACAGGGCTAATTGTAATTAGCCCTCCGGTTAATCGTAACGTTACAATACATCGGACGTCAGATGAAGAATCAAACTTCAATTTTGCTACTGTCAAAATATCGTCAGTTTTCTCACACACACGGTGAGTACGATATTTTGTACAGTTTTATATCATACGATCCGACGTGAACTGTGTGTAAGGCAGCCGAGGAGTCGCATCCTTTCAGGCCATTCGACCCAGGGTGTCTACTCTCTAAGCACGGAATCCGTAGTTCCAGCCGATGTTAAGGGCATTTCCTACTCCGTATAACTTTCAGACATAAGATTAGTTTGGGGCCCGTCCTAAGAATGAATGACATCACGATGTGACAGTTGTCCCTACTCCCGATGTGACCTGTCCGACAAGTTAATTCATCGGGTGTAGGGTTCACTCCAAAGATTCAAACTACTTTCGGACGGGCCCGTATCTTTGTTGTCGGACGTAGAGATTAGGCCCCCAGGCTTAGGTTCAGTTTAAAAAAAAACACCGTTTGAATCATTTTTATCTATTTTTTTAAACGAAGGAGTGACTAAGTAATAATTATGTCCTTCAAAAGTAAAATTGGCAATAAAAAGAAATAGCAAACGAAACGAATTAAAACGATTAGTTGTGCAAGAGTAATTACAAAAGCAATCATTACGATAAACACTTCAATCGTTGTTAAATAATGAATTTACATTATTATAGGCTGTTCAGGCTTGTGTGAAAAAAGGCGAAAATGGAACTAATTATTAAAAGCGAAGACACAGATATTATTACCTAGAATAGTACCTGATCAGGTCGGTGTGGCAATCTGCACATGGATGTCGCTTCCAGTAGCTCTAGAGCCATACTTGCTATTTCAGTCGCATGCTTGTTGCCTTAAAAAAAAATGCAAGAAAACAAGTTATGAATGTTATATGTCTGCTGAATGTTCTAGCCATCCCAGATATTTAATCAATTAATATGATCAATAATTGTAACTTTACCATTTCTGACCGGTAATCCTGAAGCAACCATGTAAGAATCTCCAATGGTCTCAATTTTGTACACGTCGTAGCATTCAATTTTCTCGTCAAATAATTTATATACTGAGTTTAGAAAACTTATAACCTGAAAAAAAGAAAATGTTCCTAAACAAGGTAAAACTTACAAACTGGAAAAAATATTTTAATTTCCAAAATTTCACTGCTATTTAGATACGTGTAAAATGCAATGAAACCTGTTAAATTACCTGGTACGGCGTGGACACAGCGGCAATTGCAGTGAATCCAACAATATCGCTAAAATATACTGTCACCGAAGCAAAGAACTCAGCTGGGACCTAGAAACATCATAGAATTTCGTTCAACGTGACTATAAGTTTTATTACAAAGGTTACATATTTTATTTTACTAAATATGAATACATAAACTCAAGCCTTCTTCCCATGGGGGTAAGCAGAATACAGAATGCCACCTGCTACGATCCTTACATACTCCTTTTGCCTCGATTACGTTATTACATCTGGTCATACACGCACGCCGGTTGTGAGTGCTACGCACCTGACCTTTCTGAAGAACATCACCAATAAAGTCACTATAGGCCCTCCTAGGGCGACCCCTGCTGGCGTTTCCACTGACATCGGCCTTGTAAATACCTTTTGTCAGTCGCCTTTCATTTATCCTCCCAACATAACCAAACCATCTAAGCATACTCTTTTTAATTTTTGTCATTACATATTCTTTTAAAACGCACCGTTGCCTTATCACATCATTCCTTTGCCTATCCATAGTCTTACCATACATGCTTCGCAAGGATCGCATTTCCACAGCATTAATTCTACTTTCATGCTTCTTTTGCCATACCCAACACTCACTTCCATACATAAGCGTAGGCACCAGCACACCATTGTGAACAACCAGTCCTGCCTTTTTGGATATCAAATAGTATTTCACTTTATTCCCCGCATATACTCTTCTTTCCATATCTCCCTCAATTACTCTCCTTTCCACATTTATTCATATTTCATAATTTATTTTACTATTTGGTTATTTTCAATGGTACCATAGGAAATCATCTGCCTAGCCTTTATCCAACTATATTTGGGTCGGCTTCTAGTCTAACCGGGTTCAGATACCAGTAATAAGTACCAGTATTTTACACGATTCGCCTTACTGACCACCGCAACCCAAAAATAAGTAACGGGGACGTTGCGTTTGAATGCGGACGAAGTGGCGGGCGACAAGTAGTTACATATAATAATATATTTTCACAAAATTAATTACCTACCTTAACCGTGACCTAACATTATACACCCACTTCATGTTCATTACACATTGATGGGCCTTAATCGATTCGCGAAAGTGTAACTATACTTACTCCTTCTTCGAAACATAATAAGCGGGCGCACACCGATCCACTAAAGCTACTCCTTAAAAAAAATATTATCACGTGAAAATACGATACAGAGCCGCCGTGGCCGCCGTGGCCGCTTTTTTTACATCGAATATTGAAGCTTCGTGACTCAATACGAAAGTTTATAAAAGGTAATAGATAATTCTAGACACACTTACCGAGTGTGCTTATTGACCCGTTATTCAGAATTCCTTCTCAGTCAAGGCTCGTGCACACTGGCGCGACGCGACAGCCCGACACAAAGGCGCCGCCTGTCGCGCTGCACGCGGTGCCTTTGTGTACGCTGTCGCGTCGCGCCAGTGTGCACGATACTTCACGAGACAATATATTTTTAAAGGAGTGGTGCTAGTGGACCGGTGCGCGCCCTCTTTATAAGTTTCGGAGAAGGAGTAAGTATAATTACACTTTCGCGAATCGATTAAGGCCCGTTAATGTGTAATGAAAATGAAGTGGGTGTATAATGTTAGGTCACAGTTAAGGTCACATGTTATTATGACTAGCTTCTGCCCACAACTTCGTCCGCATTCGAACGCAACGTCCCCGTTACTTATTTTTGGGTTGCGGTGGTCAGTTAGGCAGTTGAATCATGTAAAATAGTGGTACATAAAATACAGGTTTTGTTTAAAAAGAAAAAAAGGTATGCAATTATTGAAAATTATAAAGAATGATCATTTTATCGAAGCATCAATAAGGTGAGATTTCAAATTATTTACGAATTCTACGAAGAATTCCTAGTATTAAATTTTATAACCAGAGATCGGATAGTCGGATGCATATTCACTTATAGTTGAAATGTTGGCTAATCTAGAATGCGCTTTTGTATCGAAAAATCTTAACTTTAACTAATAACACACATAACCCCTCCTCTTACACCCTACAGACACATATTTGTATAGGGGGTTAAGCATATAGCGTATAAGCAATACAAGAAACCCGGGATTTTTTAAACAAAAAATATTTTTAGACGTATCTTCCATACTATACACCCGACTAGTTATGCATTCCCGGTGTTCCTGGCATCCCTGGATTTAGGTTACAAAAAATAATAATTAAGAAGCCGCTTCCATACTTTCAGAGCTAAAAATTAACTTTAGGTAAATATGCATCCGAATATCCGATGTCTGGTTATGTCCCTAAAAATACCAAAAACAATTTGGTTCGCCTTTCCATGTGTCAAACGACTATTTCCGGTTATCATTAAACTCTCAAATTAAAACTTTCTGGTAACGTTTTTTTTCGCGGTTCTGTGAATTTTTGATACCCTTGTCTCCGATTTTATGGAATTGACCGTGACCTTAAAAAAAAGGGTAAATGGAAGAATAAAGACCAGGACTATATCAAGAAGAAGATAAGAAAATTGGAAAGGAAACTGGAAAAGATACCAGTCGAAGTGGATTCAGATTTAGAAGTCTCATCGCCGCCATGTTCCCTGTTGTCGCGGTCTCCGGTTACTCAACCGACCGAAACACCGTTGCCACCGGCGGTTAATACACAAAATGATATTGAACAAGAAATTAATAATAAATTAAAACATGAAATTACTTAGAATATCCATATTAAACAACAACGTTCACCTACAATATTACTTCTTCGAACGCCTGGGTGATCCCAATATGCCTTAAAAACCAAATTATTAAAAAAAAAACAAAAAAACCTGACCACAAAAACACATACTGGAAAGAGAAAAACAAGTAGGTACTATTATCTATTGAACTTTGTTTTTTGTAAGATATCGCAGGCGTTGATAAACAAAACTTACACCAAAAAATATTTCAGGTTACTGGTTTGTCCTTGTGAAAATAATGCTTGTTTTTCTCTTTTCAGTTATGTGTTTTTCCAGTCGGGTTTTTTTTTGTTTTATTTTTGGAATTTACCGTTCAGTTTAAGTTTGACAGCTCATAAAACGTCACATTAAAGTTTAAACCCTAGCGTAACATGTGTTGTTGTCATTTCCATATCACAGGGCAAAGTTCAACTATTTACTAATGAAGAATGCGTCTCAATCCTCAATGGTCTTATGTATAATCGTTGAGCTCCTTAAGTTCTGAGTTGAGCTGCACGGTTACTGACAAATGCGTGCACTGACTGGACAGGTCCACTTAATCTGTGTGGTTCTTTCCTCAAAAGACCATTTCAGACACCAATCTACATGGTTCTTAAACATTATGTCCGGTTTTTTATATACACATTGACATTGTTGTACAATGACATGAGTATTTACTTGTAAAGTAATATGTTATTTTAATTATTGTGAATGTGAGGATTATGTGGGTCATTGCTTTTTTTTCGCAGTTAATTTTGATCATGATCTGGCAGATTGAGTAATTTATGTGGCCTACCCAAATGTCCTTTCTTTGGTATTGTTCGTCGAATCGTTGAGCTCCTTAAGTCCTGACTTCCTGAGTTGAGCTGCACGATTACTGACAAATGCGTGCACTGACTGGACAGGTCCACTCAATCTGTGTGGTTCTTTCCTCAAAAGACCATTTCAGATACCAATCTACATGGTCTTCACATGATCTGACCAAGATCATGTCTGGACTTTAAAAGAGACTGTGACCTCTGAGTTTGTTTCGGCCTTTCTTCTCAGAGTAGTCAGATAGGAAAAGCCGACCTCATCTAGTTTAAAAATATGATTGACGTGTAAAAGTGTTTGTACAAACCTACTTACAGAAATAAAATCATTTATCATTTATCATTTATCATTTATATTGCCTTGACAAGACATTATACGGCCCCGTAATAAAAGGACAACTTCAATGCGATAACACGTCATGTCATAATGATGATAACGTTATTCATTGTGTGTTAATAATTACATACCCAGACGGCAAGTAGACTGAGAGCTCTTATCTATAAATTGAAGTGACGTGAATAACTGTTTGTTTAAGTGTATAATCAGTATTTTATCGTTATGCTAATGACTTAGTCATAGAGTTTTACATACTCTGTTTTTGTTGAGACTTTATAGTAGACCGTATGATTTTTTTTTATACGAATATTTATTTGTTGGTTTTTTTCTTGTTGTGTTATGTTTGTGTAGGTGTTTCTTTTCAAAGTGAAGAATCAATTCCTTAAATTACTGACTCTAACTAGAATTAATCGTGTTTTTTTTTTAATAATGTATTTCATCACCTGGTATGCCTTTTTTTTTTGGGTGGGAAATCATCAAATGACCTCTCCCGCTCTGGGCGGAGCGGAAGGGCGTGTCAGACTCTTACTGACTAAAACCCACCCGTGTTCCTTCAGTTGCCTGTGCGCCAGGGCCACGGTAACTCTTTCGAACAATCCGCGACTCCGGCAGGCATCGGCCCTATCGGACCCCGTCAATTATGCTGACATCTGTTTGAGGCGCGCGTGGAACACAACGCACCGTCGATCCGGGCCTGGTCCTTACCGGACGGCGAGCTGCCCATTGCTCGCCGTCCGCAGGTCCGCGCCTACGGTGGCCGGGAGTCGGCTATCGACTTCCGACGCCCAGGGTGTCTCCTCCTGCGGCGACTAGGGGTGTGAGGGCTCAATGATTGCCTCTTCACGCGCTCCGCCTCCTCCTTCGCGAGCATTACTGCTTCGTAGAAGGAGGTGACTACTTCCCATTCCCTCTCGCTCCGTACCATGGCCTGAACCAGGGCCGGACGCGAGAGATCGCCGCCGCCGATCGCCGCCATGAGGACACGGCGGTGCTCCGCCCAAGCCGGGCAGACCTCCACCGTATGCTCCACCGTGTCCTCCGGTCGATCCACACAATGCCAACACCTGGGCGTTTCCTCCCGCCTTATCCGAAACAGGAACCTACCGAAACAGCCATGTCCGGTGAGGACCTGGCGCCTCTTAATCCACTCCTCAAATAGGGGACTTACCGCCGCAATTGTGGCGTGCCCAATCACCTGGTATGCCTAACTCAAGATCGTGAAAAATAAAGTTAAGAAATAATGAACTAGATTATTTCCTACAGAATTTGAACAAAATATTTGAATTAGATAAAATTTTTTTTTTTTTTTACTATTACCTAGCTAGGTAACTAATAAATTCGGCAGGGCAATTGCGTAACACACTAGCAGTAGGAATGGCTTTCATTTTGACAGTTCAACAGCATTCATTGCGCTATTTGTGTTGTTGAGCAGATGACTTTTTCGAACATATGAAGCAATGGATTAGCAAAAGGCTTCAAAATGATTCAGATTGTGACTGATAGTGTGTTACGTAATTAAGGTGCTGATTAAAAATCTTTTTTTTTTTCATGTCTTCGAGCAATGAAACCATAGCAAAACAAATTACTTCGCCCAAAGTTCTAAGTAAGTTTCAGAAACCTCATAAACTCATTAAAGGATTGATGGAAGAAAAAAATATGAAATTACTTTTTTTATTTCACAGCAAATTAGAACAGCAAATTAGATTTGCTTGCAAAAATAAATATTACAACAATATTACGATTCCAATATTTTCTGTAAACTAACACTGAATAACAATGATTGTCATGTCAAATTGATAAGTGCAAGTTTGCACAATATTTTGTGCAATTTTTCGCTCATGTTTTTGTGTTGTGGGAAACAGCCTACATAGCTAGAATGATGCGGTGTTGCAGGCAACATTGTTTATGTTTTATTTTGAAAAAATTTGCTTGCAACTTGATCTCATTGTTATGTTAACCTTAGTCTGTAGGTTAACTATACATTTTTGAAAGTTATAATCTGTTATTTAATTTTATAATTAGTGCTATAAGATTATTCTTAAATAATTGTATTCTATTCTCTATTATAATATGGACTGTACCTACATTGTAATGTGTAACATTGTCTGAAATAAATATTGATCTGATTTGATTTAAAACATTTCTTATTGTGGAAAACAATGATGAGCAACTATTTCTCAACCTTTGTGCATGAATACGGGGCTTAATTCCGTCTACCTATGGCTCACTTTAGTTCTTTTTAACGTGGAATAGTTTTGTGGTTTTCTGACGGAAAAACCCTCAAGTATGTCAAGTAAGTATCTACCACATGTAAGTTACTCGAATGTGTCGACATACTTATGAATCGACAATTGAATACATCATCTTTATTTGTTACCATGAACGGAGCCTTCGATTACCATAAAGTGCTTACCTACATTAATGTAATCCACCTGTCTCATTCCCACCTATAGCAAACGCTAACTATCTGTCTCACTCAAGCGCAGGGTGTGGAGAGGCGCACTGCGGTTTTGAAGAGGCAACTGCGATTCGTGACGGGCCTCGTAACCGCGGCTTCAAACAAACCGGTTATACTGTTGAGAAACGTGATGCGAATAAAATAAACCAAGAGCTGCTTACCTTCAGCTGATGAATATATTAAAGATTTAATGCAAGACCGATGCAACATTTAAAAAGCGGTGGCTTGCAATACAATGAATAAAGAAAGAAAAACACTTTAATGTGCATTATAACAAAAAGGCACTTTAAAACTATAAGGTTACTATAAGGTTTATAACTAATACGCAAAAGGCTGATACTGGTAAGATTCTCACGATAATAGACGTCGAAATAACTGTAGTGGCCTATACTGATATTGATTTGCAATTTGAAAAGATAACTAAAAATTGTGTAGCGTTACCTTTGTCTAAGATAAGCGCATATAACAAGGAAGAATGAAGAGCATGAGGCAAGAAAAGATTTCAGAGAAATAATAGACGAAGACCCAGGAAACGCATGGATTGGTGAAAAATTAAACATTCGATGCATTATAGCGATGCATGAATGAAAAGACATAATATTGTGATTTCCCGACCACAAATTAATTAGCAAAAGGACAAGGGGAGGATTCATAATACACTAGTGTCGCTAAATTAGGTAGCCCTACATTAGGACTGATTTCTTCTAATTCGGTTTGACCCCATTAAAAAGGAACACATTGACTCTGTAAAATGATTTAAAATTTTGTATTTTTTGGCTGAAAGTGAGTTATGGAATTTCAGAAAAACCCATGGGTTTTCCAAGATTGCTCATGAGCAAAGGACTACTAGGCAAACATGAAAAATGAGGTAACCGATCCGAGGTGACGAAATAAAATATTTAGAAGTACCCGTAACGACTGATTCACAATCCCACATGGATCATACAGGCGCACTACAATATAATAAACAGTAGAACAAGTACGAATAAACCCTTGAATTGTAGTACTCACAAGGACGACACGCTTCGCAGCTCACGATCTAGGTACTTAGGTAGGTATAAACGACGAGTTCCGCAATGCATTTCGTTTGTGGTTGTAACATTGAGACGATAGCTGGTTAGTTTACATGGTTCACAAATATTGCCCAGATGACACAATGTTCTATATTTCTAGTATAGTTCAGTTTCTTCTAATAATAGTTCGTAACAATGCATTTCTGAATAAATCTAACAGGACAAGACTGACATTTTATTATTAGTGTAATTCCAATTTGACGAGTAGAATTTACTTAGAAACAGATCCAGACATAATTATTACTTAGATTGCTTTATTAAATGTAGGTAAGTACCTAAGGTTTAGGTTTTCCGTTGTGTCTTCCTTATATATGTATTATGAATAGGCCCATGCACTTGATAAGTAAGTCTATTCTATAAACCATTATTAATGACCTTCTACGATAAAAGAGTAGAAAAAAAAAGGTTTCATAATAACAAACTTGAGCTGCTGACATTCCAAGTCTGTGAAAAGACTTTGAAATTAAAACAACTCTGTTGAGCCACAGTAGCATTATAGAAACAGAAACACCAAATGTTGCTTAAAACAATGTTTAATTCAACTTTTAGAAACCGTCAAATATACTGCCCCGCTAGGCATGTCAAATGGATCCCTTCTTTTCACATATATTTTTTTATACTCTGATATTTTGGCATAAACGTTTTCGCATAACTTTTATTAGCATAATGATAGTGTGGCATAATAATACTTTGGCATAATGCAATGATTAGTTTAGGTAAGGTTAATTTATGGCAATAAACATTATGGAAAAAAATTATGCGTAATGATCGATATGCTGAATTTCGTTATGCCAATGTCTTAAATTTTTATGCAAATGGATAGGGAACCCTTATCCATTTGCATAAAATTTCAACACGTTGCTCAATTGTGAAACGGTGTAAACAGATTACCCTGGCTGTAAACACTCAAACTCCTTTGTTGTAAATACTTCAACCGGTATTGGAAGTTGTATGATTAAGATTAGTCCCGAATTGCCCTTAAACTAAGGGGATCATTAATTATAAAACACTAGTTAGACTGGAAGCCGACCCCAACAGACTTTGGAAAATATTGGGGTATCAGGCAGTTCAAATATTTAATAAATTACCGCTTGAGTTAAAAAGCAAACTGTACACAGGCTCATTTAAGGCAAGACTCAAGGCATTCCTGTTGGAAAAATGTCTACTCATTAGATGAGTTGTAATAGTCCTATAATTGCTCTTCAAACTGACATGTAATTATTTTTATGGTGTTTTATTGTGTACCGTGTTCATATGACTTTTATTTATATTTTTTGATTATTCTTTTTCGTTTAAATTGCAATTATTTAATTGACATAATGGTTTAATAATTTATGTTTGCATGGTATTTTACATTTTATTTAAATAATTTCTCAATAATTTTCTAATTTTATTATAATCGCATTTTTTCATATCGGTATACTCGTATTTGTACATGATATAACTGTTGTTAATGTTAATGTTTCATGCTGGATTATGTTCAAACGCAATGTAAATTGTTACTGAATTAATAAATTTATTGATTGAATAGAGATGATGATGATGAGTAAGATCTGCTGTCTTGTATGCATCAGAATATTGGGCCACAAAAGAGATGAATGAAAGGCAATCGCATGCAGCTGAGTTATGAATACTAAGAGGGATGTGAGACGTAATACAAATGGATAGAATAAGAAATGAGTACTTATGAGGAAGTCTGAAAGTGCCACAGGTGAATGAAAATTTGAACGATAAGCGGTTGTCATGGTATGGGCATATGATGCGGAGGAATGAACAAAATGTCGTGAGGAAAGTTTTGATTAAATGATAAATGATTTTATTTCTGTAAAACTTTTACACGTCAATCATATTTTAAAACTAGATGAGGTGGGAGTTTCCTATCTGACTACTCTGAGAAGAAAGGCCGAAACAAACTCAGAGGTCACAGTCTCTATTAAAGTCCAGAAATAATCTTGGTCAGATCATGTGAAGACCAGGTAGATTTGTCTGAAATGGTCTTTTGAGGAAAAACCACACAGATTGAGTGGACCTTTCCATTCAGTGCACGCATTTGTCAGTAATCGTGCAGCTCAACTCAGAACTTAGGAAGCTCAACGATTCGACGAACAATACCAAAGAAAGGACATTTGGGTAGGCCACAAAAATTACTCAAACTGCCAGACTAAGATTAAAACTACCTGAGAGGGGAAGAAAGAAAAACCAACAATGACCCACATAGTCTTCACATTCACAATATTAAAATTATTAATGAGGATTATGAATGTGGATAGCTTTTAGAGCAGGGGAAGATTAAGTAAACGATGGATGGACTGTGTGAAAGATGATATGCCTAAAAAGGGGGTGAATGACAAGAAGAAGACTAATAGAGAATTATGGAAGAAAACAAATGTTGCTCCGACCCCGATAAAGTGGAATAAGGGTAGAAAAATGATGATGTATGGTGAAAGATTAGCTTAAAACAAGCAAAAGTTATTATCGGCACGCTTTACTAAACCATATCGGAGTCGAGATATTTGGCTTCATATCTCGTTCTTCTTGGGTACTTAGTTTTCTGGCGGCAAATAGTTGAACAATCCCAATAGAAGAAAGAAGGGCTTTTTTCCAACAGTCATAATCGGAAAGTCATCTCCTCTTTCCTCCTTCTCCGACTTCTTCCTTTAAATACGCGATCAGACCTACCAAATACGAACTGTACATAATTTGTATGCCCTTCTGTACATACTTACCTAATGAACATACATACATAACGCCACGCCTCTACGTATTCCTCGCAAGGGTAGGCAGAGGAACACCTCACATTCAGCAACAACCCACATTTTAAACAGCTGAATTGTGAATCTTCTCCGCCGCAAATTGCATTTGAATGGCGGGAAGATGTTTATTGTTGCCTGCCCTCGTCAAATCTTGATGTTGAATATATGAGTTCCCAATGGTGTAAGATAATTTAATTACATTAGAAGAACCCACTGATATGGTACCAAAACATTGAGCACCACATGCAGGGTCATTGGCGACGAGCTTAAATAGAACTATTTCGTTGCTCAGCTAGTTTTAAAACATATTTTATGTTTCACGTGTAAAAGTATTTTTTAATAGAAATAAGTAAATATTATTTATCATTATTTATATATAGGCTTAAATTAAATTAGGTAGCGAAACCCCGCAGACGTGATGGGTTTAGAAACTGATGGCTTTGAACTTTCGGCGCCATGAATTTCATTAGCACTACCGGCGTTAAACGCTGCCAGCGGCGGCGCTCTGCGGCGCGACGATTCCGGACTCTGTGGACTTAACTCTAACGTAGCTCAATTACTGAATAAACATTACCACGTCTTATTCTAATGTGTTTCATAACAGATGGCTCCATTTTTTAAATTGAGGATCTGTCCAACTACATCTGTTGTTTTGTTTTGACGTAACAACACAATAAAGTGCTAAGTTCTGAGTTCAAATTATTATACACGATAAATCTAATAATTGATGGACATGGAAATTAGCATTCGTTTGTATTCCGAAATACGATGATTCCCGAGGGACATTGAGAAAATAGTTGTACTGTACATGTTAATGATTCTTTAAATTCATGGTAGTTTTGCAACATGTTGCCAACAAATATGTTGTGGGAAATAACGTTTAACCTAAGCAGTTACCTGTTGGGTTTGTTTGAGTTGTTTGGCAATGCTTGGCGGCAGCATCTGATACAGTAAAGAGTCACTTAGCTCTTTCTCATATTCAAGTTCTCTTGCCTTTTCCGCTAAATTACTAGCGTACACCTGGAAAATATAGATAAAATAAATATTATACATAGAGATTAAGGGGAATGTATTACGAGCATGGGATTGCAGGTACGAATTTGGCCAACAAGGCGACTTTTACGGATGTTCCTTTGAAATTAAAAACAATAAAAACCTACAAAAATGCACTTTGAAAAATTCATACGATTAAGTATGCGATATACGAATACGAGCAGTCGTGGCCCAGTGGTATCGGACCCGACTTACAAGTTGTAGGTTGTAGGTTCGAACCCAGGCAGGCGCTTTACTTTGTGTAAATAATTTCATCACCACTGCTCTCAAAACGGTGAAGGAAAACATCGTGAGGAAACCGGCATGTCCTAGAACCAAAAATTCGAAGACACGTGACATCTATCAACCCGCACTGGGCCCGCGTGGTAGATTACAGCCCATTCCCTCTCAAAGAGACGAGGCCTGTGTCCCAGCAGTGGGAACATTATAGGCTGATTAAGCGATACAAATTTTATGTAAGTAGCCTGTACTCGTATTGTCTCTCTGCAGGCCTCCCTCTCCCACACAGTTCTGTCTTTTGCTAGGAGTCCAGCTCGTCCCGCAATATTCGTCTCGGCCTGCCGCGATGTTGGCGTGCGTTTTGTGGGACCCAATCGGTGATTCTCTTAACCTATTTCTCATCTGACTTGCAGCAAAAGTGTCCGCATAGTCGATACTATTATTTAATATCCTTTATTTCATTATTATTATTCATATTATGTTATATTATTATTTCCTTTGTTTCATTACTAGCTTTTGCCTGCGGCTTCGCTCGCGTTAATTTAGACTTTGACAATCAATTCGGGTTATAATTTAATCATTATTCGAAAGACACGTGGCGCCATCTAATATCATAAGCACGTTATTGTTGTTTTCCGCGGGAACAGTACTTTTTTTCGGGATGAAAGGTACCCTATATCCGTTTCTGTACACCTGACAACGTATATGAAAAACATTTAAGGATGATCGGTTGAGTGGTTTAGGCATGAAAAGGTAACAAACGAACTTACTTTCACATTTATAATATTAGTTAGGATATACATAATTATAAATTAAATTTTAAAATATAAAAAACATTAAAAATATTAAAAATATAAAAAATAGTACCCCACCAGTATTATCGGGAAAGGGTTCAAGCTACCGGCCAGGGCTCCAGGGAGGGGAACCTCCTAACAATGCGGGCCGTGGGCAGAAGTGTTGCCTTCTGAATCAAGCCCTTGATCCAGCTGCCCAACGTGAGCCTCCTCAGGTGTTGGTCGAGGCTCTTGGCTATTTAACCATTGGCTATCACGACTATCGACACAATGATCGCTGAGTCCACATCCCACATGACGACAACCTCGCGAGCTAAGTCAAGATACTTGATTTGTTTATCTTTCTCGGCTTTCACGAGGTTCCCGTCATGATCGTTGACATAACGGTCCCCGTTCATTGCGCGCCGCTCTGTTCGATCCACCACCACTATATCAGGTTTATTGACAAGAATAGTCCTGTCTGTGATGATGGATAGATCCCAGTACAATGTGATATTTCCATTTTCGAGAACTGTGTCGGGCATATACCTGTAGTACGGCACTTCCGATTCCACAAAGCCGTATTTCAAAACAAGTTGCTGATGGATAATCCTGGCTACAAGGTTGTATCCATGCAAGTATTCTTCGTTAACTAGACGGGAACACCCAGAGATAATATTAGGTCTTTACCTATGAAATTGCCGTTCTGCAGTACTGGCCATTTCAAATCAAAATAATTTTTGTTTGGCTAAGAATTCTAATTTCAAATTAATTTTATTTTAAAAACATGGATTTTTTTTTCTAAAAGTAGTCATTTCTTTATTGATTAGTGTTACATTTTCATCGCATTTCAATCTTTTTCGTCATCATGGATACGTTAAAAATTCGAGTAATTATGGAATATGAGTACCGTCGTGGCAGCAACGCGGCACAAGCGGCACGCAACATCAACGACGTTTACGGAGCTAACACTACAAACCAACGCACCACCTGTTATTGGTTTGCTCGCTTCCGTTCTGGAAATTTCGACCTGAAAAATGAACCTCGCGGTCGTCCGAAGACTTTGGTCGACAATGACGAATTAAAGGCGATTGTGGAAGCTGATGATACACAATCTACGGCTGAATTAGCAGCAGCTTTCGACGTTAGCGTCAAAACAATATTGGTCCATTTGCGTCAAATTGGCAAGGTAAAAAAGCTTGACAAATGGGTGCCCCACGAACTCAATGATCGCCAGCGCGAAGTACGCGTCGAGACGTGCCTTGCACTGCTCAACAGACACACAAATGAAGGAATTTTGAACCGCATTGTTACCTGCGATGAAAAATGGATTCTGTTTGATAACCGTAAGCGCTCAGCAAGTTGGTTGGATCCTGGTTCAGCACCTAAACAATGCCCTAAACGAAAACTTACCCCTAGAAAAGTGATGGTCACTGTTCGGTGGTCTAGCGCCGGTGTGATTCATCACAGCTTCTTACCAAACGGGGTGAGCATTACTGCAGATGTGTACTGTGAAGAACTGAACACAATGATGGAGAAGCTGGCGCATCTCCAACCAGCATTGGTCAATCGCTCGTCTCCGCTGCTCCTGCACGACAACGCGCGACCTCATACTGCACAGCAGACGGTCTCCAAGTTGCAAGAACTGGGGTTGGAAGCTCTCCGTCATCCGCCCTACTCACCAGACCTTGCGCCTACAGACTACTACTTTTTCCAGAATTTGGATAACTTCTTGGCGGGAAAAAAATTTAATACCCGAGAGGCAGTACAAAATGCCTTTGAAGAATTTGTTGCCTCCCGTCCAGCTGATTTCTTTAAGAAGGGCATCAATAAACTGCCACTGCGATGGCAAAGATGCATTGATTGCATGGGTGATTACTTCGATTAATACAAATAAAAAATTCATGAAAAAAATTCGTTTAAATTTTTTCATACAAAACGGCAATTTCATAGGTAAAGACCTATTATTACTTATTATGTAGGTATTGTGGTAGTGTAGACAGCAGTGGTGGCCCAGTGGTAACGGCCGCGACTTACGAGTTGTTGGTCGTAGGTTTGAACCCAGACAGGCGCTTTACTTTGAGTAAATTATTTCATAACCACTGCTCTCAAAACGGTGAAGGAAAACATCGTGAGGAAACTGGCATGTCCTAGAACCAAAGATTCGAAGACATGTGACATCTACCAACCCGAACTGGGCCGCGTGGTGGATTACAGCCCATTAGATCTCGAATAGAGCCCTGGAGGCCTGTGTCCTAGAAGTGCGAACGTTATAGGCTGATTATGTATGTAGGTATTTTTACCTGTATGGTGTTGACTGCATTCCTGACCAACGCTATGATGATCGGGGATACCACGCAGACGAGTATTAATATCCCCGCACATACAACCTCCGACCTCCTTGCCTCCGTCAAACTTACTGTCACTCCGTCCCTGAAAAAGAAGCCATTTTATAATAATAATTAGATGTATACAGGTGACTTGTAATTTGACGTATTCCTTCTAGGGCTCTAATTCACTATGACGACTTAACGATTCCTTACTTAGAAACCACGTGAATTCCTTATCTAACCACGACATCAGCTAATACTGTATTCTGTATGATACAATAAACGAAACCGTTTCTACAAGACCCGATATTGACGTGGTAAGATCACGCGGGGAATAGTAATTACCATACAGAATTGGAGCCCAGGACATGATAGTGATATGATTCACATACAATTTTTTTTTACAAAAAATCATAAATTTTGGTTTTTTCGTATCCCGTGAATTTTTGCCTAGGCTTTATGGGGTGCTTAATTGTTGCAAATGGGTCACAGTATCACGTTCTGGAAGAAATACGTAACCCTGTATAGCTGGCTCCTCTCGCGTTGACATAGTTACATGGTGAAAAAAAAAGACGGTTTAAAGGAAAAACCCTTTAAAGGTTCAATGTCCTCGAAGCGAAGCCTCGAGATGAATCATATTATGACGGGGCAGGGTTATTTATATTGATGATGTCAAGCGAAAACATGACTTTATTACAAGCTTCTTACTAACTAGCTTCTCTCGTACTTATGTGTCTTCTATGAAAAAGTAAAATTATATTCACAGATTTTTGAATGTTTGCTTGCTTACATTTAGTATCACCATCATCAGCTTGTATTCGTCCACTGCTGGACGTAGGCCTTTCCTAGTGAACGCTACTGAGCTCAATCTTCGGCTCTCCTCATCCAGTCTCTGCCAGCCGCCTTTCGCAAGTCGTCACTCCTCTTGGCGGAGGTCCGACATTACGTTTGTCTAAACTCGGTCTCTACTCTAGAACTCGTTTTCCCCAACTATTGTCGGTTCTTCGAGAGATGTGACCAGCCCATTGCCACTTCAGCAATAACTACTACTACTAGTATTTTAGTATAACAAATAGAATTTCATGGTTATCTTCTGAAACCATGATGTTCAAATTGAGTGAGTGGTGACACTTCAAAATGTACCTCTGATGTAACTTAGGCAGTCAACGGATTGATAGACGTAGACATTTATCTATCGATTATTAATTTGTAATAATCGATCGTTTATTTATTTTCTAATTTATGTTATACGTAAGTATTTTAAACCGACCTTTTTTCGTTTTTATTTTAGTGTAAACTTGTAAATGGCCTTCAATTTCATATTTTTTAAGAACTCTGTAATAAGTTAGCTGTAAACTCAAACTCAAAGCATTTATTTCAAATAAACGAATTACAGGCACTTTTGAATTGTCAAAGGGTCGGTCAGTCAGAAAAATGAAGCTAGTTGCCCATTCCAAAGCGTAGTAGGTACCTATGGAGAAGAACGGGCAAGAAACTCCATGGACACTCTTTTAAATCAACGTAAGTTTCCCGAACTGTGTGAAATAAAATATTGTGTGTACCCAACATAAGACATTATGCCAATTAAACATAATTATTATTTTCTTTCTTTCTTTCGTTATCTAACAATCAGTAGAATATCTTACCTATCAGAAGAAACTGAATCAAAATACGAGTATCAGAAACTATCCTAGAGTTCGTGCCAACACAAGAGAAGAGGAAATTCATTAACTATAAATAAACCACCAGTTTGAATCAAATTGCATAAACTATTAATAATAAAATTATTATTACAACAATAATTTCAATTAATAATGGCGCAGTTACGACTGTGTTACCTACCAGTGACATCACATTTTTGCGGTTAGCAAGTTCATTCATCGAAACAATGAATGTGTCACGCGTCCGCGGTTTAAATATTTATTTCGTCACAGATTACTACAGGACAAAGTATTACCTGGAGCATTACCATATTTAGAATAAAATATTTCCTAGAAAAATGATTTGTCCATCAAATCTTTCAAATATAGGTACCTAAAGCGCTACAAAGTTCTTTTGGCTCGTGACCAAAATCGGAACTAATGCCGCCATCTTCTTTTTTAAATCCAGTTCACAAAACAATTGCACAAATCTTTATCAACAGCGCCCCCTGTAAATGTCATTCAAGCGCCAATACATATCTTTAGCAGTGTAACAATTATCGCTGTGAATTGGGTTGGACACAAAACATCATGCTGCCGCATGTCAGATGACTAAATGGGACAAACTCTCGACGCAATGGGTCCCTTTACATGGTAAGCGATATCACGGCTGGTATTGACGCAGTTGGTGGGATGAGCTGGACTTTGTCATAATTAGAGACTAGTTCTTAATAACTCAAAATAGGAAAAAGTGGAAAGTGAGTTGTTTACTTCGCTGGTGAGGCAAGCAAGGGTTAGATATTAAAAATAAAAGTAATAAAAATTTGTTTATTGGCTTTAACTAAAACACAGAAAATCTATGAAAATAGAAAGAATTGTGTTTCGTCAATGTCGATTTCGTCCACCCGAGTCGGTAGGTCAAGATCACATCATAGAATAATTAAAACTTTTTAATTTAATAACTATTGCTATATGTCTTTGTCTTAGTAAAAACAAAACAGGTGTGTCACAGTTCAATGGTCGAGAGTACCTATGACTAATAAAACATTTCATAATTTGAAATGAAGGTAACTCATAATTCCAAAGAACATGATTGTGGTTTATATGTACATCCCTGCCTATATAGCTCATCGAGTTTCGTCGTCAAGAAAAAAGTTATTTTCGCAGTCACAAGCCACTCTTTTACTAGACTTGGTTTGGCAATAAAACCTGGAGACGTGCTCACTCGGTTAAGGCATAGAAGTGTGAAGATAAGGAATAAGGAAGCTAGCCAAGTATTTATAGTTTTCCATAATATTGTGCACGATACGCGTGAATGAACGTAATCTGATATACAGGGTGGTGATTTATTCACCTGCATCTTTTAAAATTGATAATTGATCTTGTCATAATTACAATACAACAATTTTCACTCCATATCCGATTCGTGAAAGGAAATGTAGCGGAAAAGTTCTTCAGTATTCAAGACAGGTAGAATGACCAGGTAGGTTGTGTAAGTTGGTAATTAGATTATTGTTTATTTTAACGTTAACTTATTATCATGACTTTATGTGATTAGTCGTGATGTTATTAGAATAATGTTACGTTAATGTTAAAAGAAATGTTATGTTAATTTTAAAATAATGTTATGTTATTGTTAAAATAATGTTATGTTAATTTAAAAATAATGTTATGTTAATTTTAAAATAATGTTATGTTAATGTTCTTCACACTGCTAAAGGTTAAGATAGATGTGTACCTATAGTTCACCGACATTTGCCAGTTTGTTTAAGTTTCATTTAATACGGAGCGAGCCATAAATCGGGCACAAAACCAGTCTCCGGGCTGCTATTGGGAATTTCTTATGAAAAAATCCAATATCAATTTTGCCCGGCCTGGGAATCGAATCAACAACTACTAGACCAACGAGGCAGATTTTACTTGATTCTTTTAAGAAATGATCAGTATGATAAATGATAAATTATTTTATTTCTGCAAGTAGGTTTGTACAAACACTTTTACACGTCAATCATATTTTTTAAACTAGATGAGGTTAGGTACCTACTGTAAATCGCTTCGTACAAAACAAATACAAAAAGATTGTATGAATCTGTTGTCAAAAATGAATCATTCTAAATTGAGCAGGGAGAACATGTTGAACATAACTGCGGGTGCTACAAACTAATTTATCAATTAGTTAATTGAGCTCCGGATGCGCAGATTGCTCACCGCTCGCGCCGGCGCCGACCCGTCTCTCTTTATTGGGCACGCCACGCCATACATATTTCAAGCGTTAAAAGAATGAGTTCACACGATGTGACGTATCATTAATTACTTTGACGACAAATATTCTCTTTAGTCATTCTTATTGTTTTTGTTGGAGAATGAGACAAATGTTTTGTTTTTACAATTTTGAGTTCGAAACAAGCAGTAAGGGATCAGTGGTTACCAAGGCCTACCATTAGAGACATGACATACGTGGCGTGTGTGTTCGATCATTAAGTTCCCTTCAAAATGGTTGAGCTGAATGTTGCTGATCCATGCGTCATGTTCATGAACGGGCGCCGTCAGTAGGGACTGGTCATTTCTTAGCTGCCACGGCTTATTTTAATTAAATTTAATATTTGAATTGTTTTTGTCTTTTATATTACAGACGCGTTCCGCTTCGTTCTCACATGCATAATTTTAACATGAACGATGTAACCATATTTTTATTTAAAAGAGTGTCCATAGAGTTTCTTGCCCGTTCTTCTCCATGGGTACCTACTACGCTTTGGAATGGGCAACTAGCTTCATCTTTCTGACTGACCGACCCCTTGACAATTCAAAAGTGCCTGTAATTGGTTTATTTGAAATAAATGCTTTGAGTTGACATTCTGAAATACCATAGACATCTCAAGTTCGTTGCCATCCCAGATGATCCCATCACAAATCTGAAATGTCTCATGTGACATGACAATGGCATGTGTCTTAATGACATTGGCACCCATTAAAGACCCTCTTTCGAGTAATATTTCATATCTTCTCGCGTCGGAATAATGAACCAAAGAGCAGTTCTGTGCAAGCGCACAGAGGCTGTGACGCGAACGCGCGACGTAAATTCTAAAGATTTTTAATCGAAAATATATAACTAACCAAAAGAATTTATTTTTTGAGACAATCTTATAACAGTATCGCCTAATAAATAAATAAAGCCTTAAAATTAAATTAGTTAGCGAAACCAATAATTACAATTATAAAATTGTTATGAATTTCAACGGATTCAAATGTAACGTACATTTGAATCCGTTCGTTCGTGCTAAGGCCACAGGGCTGTTTCACACAGTATTTTGAGCGTTTACTAGTTATATTGGTTCCAGTGAATACAAGAACGCGGACACTTCTTTGCTCCATTAGGTACTACAGAAAGAGCAGTTTGCTCGCTCTAAACGTTCTCATTTACAATGCGATCGAATGCACATAACACTGTATTACACACAGCAAAGGAATATTGCTGTATTTTATTAACAGGCAGAGATGGAACAAGACGGTATAGATTTAGACGTTTTTCATACAGAAATTATCAGTTGCTTCTCGAAGTCTTAGAGCCCAGTTAGGTCTGGGCCCCTATAATATGGGAGTTATGTATAAAAAAAAACGACCAAGTGCGAGTCGGACTCGCGCACGAAGGGTTTCCGTACCATTATCTATAAAAACGGCAAAAAAATCATGTCTGTATGGGAGCCCCCTTAAATATTTATTTAATTCTGTTCTTTAGTATTTGTTGTTATAGCGGCAACAGAAATACATCATCTGTGAAAATTTCAACTGTCTAACTGTCACGGTTCATGAGATACAGCCTGGTGACAGACGGACAGACAGACTGACGGACAGTAGAGTCTTAGTAATAGGGTCCCGTTTTACCCTTTGGGTACGGAACCCTAAAAACGTGCAAAATGTAGGTGTATGGTAGACCGCACGACAGTCGTAACAAAACCAGTGTGTCTATCTGGCCTCTTATTATATTGAAACTCCGTACTATGCTAGGCCAGCTCAAGGTCCAAAGTGTCACCACTGACATACAGTCTACTGTACCTGTAACCACTGCCTACCTCAATATATATATACAGGATGGCAGGGATATCGACGCACAACCTGTTACCGTGGATTCAGTATATGATTCTGAACCTCCTCTTTTTTTTTTTGGGTGGTAAATCGTCGAATGCCTTCTCCCGTTCAGGGCGGAGCGGGAGGGCGAGTCAGACTTCTACTGACTAAAACCCACCCGTGTTCCTTCAGTTGCCTGTGCGCCAAGGCCACGATAACTCTTTCCAACAATCCTCGACCCCGGCAGGCATCGGGCCTATCGGGACCCCGTCAATTATGCTGACGTCTCTTGAGGTGCGCGTGGAACACAACGCGCCGTCGACCCGGGTCGAGTCCTTACCGGACGGCGAGCTGCACATTGCTCGCCGTCCTACGGTGGCCGGGAGTCGGCTATCGACTCCCGACGGATCATAATAACCTAACAAATGTTGAAAACCATTTGAAAAAAAAAAAATACCCTTATAACTTTAGTTAGTTAGTCGAGTCTAGTGGGGCGCTGCCACCAGAGGCGATAATAGTCCGTTGAAAGCACAATATTGGGCCTGCGGACGGCGAGCAATAGGCAGCTCACCGTCCGGTAAGGACCAGGCGTGGGTCGACGGCGCGTTGTGTTCCACGCGCGCCTCAAAGAGACGTCAGCAAAATTGACGGGGTCCGACAGGGCCGATGCCTGCCGGGGTCACGGATTCTTCGAAAGAGTTACCGTGGCCCTGGCGCACAGGCAACTGAAGGAACACGGGTGGCTTTTAGTCAGTAAGAGTCTGACACGCCCTTCCGCTCCGCCTAGAGCGGGAGAGGTCATTTGATGATTTACCACAAAAAAAAAAAAAAGGTTATTACGATCAGCACCCTAATTGCGTAACACACTATCTATCACAATCTGAATCATTTTGAAGCCTATTGCTTCATATGTTTGAAACATTTGTCTGCTCAAGAACATAAATAACGTAATGAATGTTGCCGAACTGTCAAAATTAAACCCATTCCTACTGTTATGTGTTACGCAATTAACCCCGCAGTTGAAAAAAAATACGGGCATTAACAATATTTTTCGGCGGTTAGTAAATTTGTGTGACAGTAAAACATGAACAGTTATAAAAAGAAAATTGGTCGGTTATTTCATGCTACAATGTGGGTATAAAAAATACTCAATTAGTATAATAAAAGGCCAGTAAAATGATGGAATGGGTAGTTATATAAATACATACCTAGTTTTGCAGTTTGTAAGTTAGATTGGAACTTTGACAAACAACGCGCGAGCCGAATTGGTCGCAGTAACTAAGTCAGGGCACCCCGGCCAAATGGGTTAGGTTAGGTTAGAACATCCAGGGGTCCAGGGGCCAGGGGGGGGGTGTCCAGGGGTGACGGACTCAAGGACACCCGTCGCCTCCTATTTCACAGGGCCCAAGATGGCGGCGCGTAGTGTTCCACGCGCGCCTCTTTAAAACGTAACGGGGGGAGTTCAACACCTCACTCCCCCCTATGGGACGTAGCTCCCATATCGTGGGCCATCACCACACCAAGGTAAAGGAAGTTACATTCACACCCGCAGCCCCCCACGCAGGTGTACGAGGGAACCTCGGGGTGGTTTTAGTCATTAAGAGTCTGACAGGCTCCTCTGCAACGCCAAGGCGGACATTCAAACCCGACAAAAAAAAAGCTTAGAACTGTGATCAACCGCTACTTCCAAGTTAGATTTCTTACCGAGTAATTCCGATTTGTTAACTGCCCACACGTAACTGCCCGTTCGGTTATTTTATAGCTCAATTATTTATTTAATTACTCATTTAAATATTTTTGATAGGACTCATTTTTATTTAGTTTACTGCTCAGTTTTTACTGCCGAACTTGTTACATAAAAAGTTTTTATTTTTCACTTTTTTGTTGTGGTACCTACCCCACACAAATTCATATACCACTACTTGCTATGTAATATATACAGGCTGGATTTTTGAGATGGGGCAGCAAGGACAGCTACCTTAACCGTTGTAGCTACAGGAAAACGGTCCTAAAAGACTTTCCTTAACTTTTTGAGAAATTTTGAATTGCATTCAAAGATTTTGTAAAAAATGTACAGTCAACAGGAAAATAGGCAATTTTCACAAAAACTTTTTTTTAATGCCAATAGATCATGTTTCATATAAGGATCAAAAACCTCTACTGGACTAACTGAGGTTTGAGTACTAGAAAAGTCAGAAATCGCAAAAAAGCTTTTCCTATACATTTCGTAGGAAATGGGGCTTGCTGTTTTACCATTAATTAAATTTTAAAAATTCAATTTAATTAAAACCCATTACAAAATATTGCTTTTTCGGATGCAGGGACTTTAATTGTTGAGGAGTTCTCCTGGTACTTCACCATCAGCTCGTCACCATATGCATTGTGACGAGCATACATTGATGAGCAACCATATTAAAGTAATCGAATCGCAACCCGTGAAATACTTATTATTAAGTAGTTCCGGTGGCTTCATCATCTGTGGTTTTCATCATCAGTTCCACTTCACTAAATGGTGCTTTCCAAATACACGAGTTACTATAAAAATACCAAAACCATTAAAGGTGTGCCTATAATATTTGAAGAGTTCCCTCGATTTCTCCTGGATCCTATCATCAGAACCTGACCTGGTGACAATGTGACCACCTTGAAAGTATACCCTTTCATATTAAAAAAATCTTTTTTTAAAACGGTCTAGCCATCTTCGAGTAATCGGGGACAGTACATTAAAAAAAAAGATTCCGGCGAACTGAGAACCACCTCTTTTATTTTAAACCGGTTAAATATAGGATAAATAGTCAATCACGAAACTATAGTTTTTTTTTTTTTAAGTTTTGATTTATGGTACCCCCCCCCCCCCCCCCCAAACAAGTTCATGTAAAAGTACTTATAGTTCGTTCGCGTTAAGAATGCAGTGAGTCATCAGTGCAACTGCAAGATAAAGGAGTATTCGCAGTGGTGTTAAATTCAAACAAATTATATTTTAAAAGATTAAGTTTGATGAACTTATAAAAATACACTTAAAAAGATTTGATCGGTTAGGGGGCGGGGCAAGGCCGACGGATAATGATGAACTCACTGCATTCTTAACGCGAATGTACCGTAGGTATTAATTGAAGATAACAACATCATCAAGATAGACGAACTGCATTAAAAATCGGTTATTGAGGCGAACTCAACACGCAGTTTCCAAAAGTAAGTCAAAGTCAAATCATTTATTTCAAATAGGCACATAAAAGGCACTTTTGAAAGTCAAAATTTAAAAAAAAATTGTATTGATTCTAGTCGCCCCTTCCAAAAGGTAGTTTCGTATGGAGAAGAATGGACAAGAAACTCCACCGTTACTCTTTTAAAAATGTTTTACAATATTATGTATTAATTATATGTGAAGACAATGCACCTGTACTAGAAAGGTTTAGGTAGTTAAATAAAGGTAAACAAATCGTAAAAAGGGCTTTTTATAGTTGACACTTTCTTGTTTAAAAACACGTTACAACAAAATTAAAGTTATTTGCGATTTATACAATAGTTTCCTCTTTTATTAATGTATGTTAAACTTTATCATTTATTCGTAAACTATACTCTTCGTACATGTAATTGCTTGAGCACAATTTTCTTTGTTAGTTTTATAAAATAATATAATATTTTGTAATCTGTATAATTTAATGAGCCTAATAAGACAGGTTCCCTAAACCTTTTAGAAAATACAACGAATTAGATAACGTTGCTAAATTGAAGAGTACACCTGTGACGTAGTATGGAAACTGAAGTAGTAGTTAACCAGATGCCTTGTATGATAAGGATGAATTATAAAAAATGTTAAATGGTGTCACTGTATTGCGGCTGCCACCATACCACTGTGAGCTCCATTCAATTGAGTTAATATGGGCTCAAGTTAAAGGGTTTGTAGCCGAGAAAAATAAAACTTTTAAAATGTCTGACCTAAACATTATTTTGCCAGAGGCTCTAGCTAATATGACTGCTGAGAATTAGAAAAATTGCGAGGGTCATGTAACAAAAGACGAACAGAAAATGTTTAAATTAGACAAAATAATTGATGATACCACTGAACGCTTTATTATTAATGTGACAGATAGTTCCTCAAATTCAGATTCTGAATAGAGCCTATTATTATGGGACTAAAAATTATATGAATTAACATTTGAAATTAAAGGTTTAGCATCTATGAGTCACGTGTTTTTTCTTTTGTTTACCTTTATTTAACAACCTAAACCTTTCGAGTATAGAATAAAATTACTATACCACAATAGGTAAAAATAAAAATAAAAAATATCAACAAGTTGATCTCATATTGATATGGGACCACCGCGGGGGCTTCTACTACAATGAAAAAAGAATCACGTATGCCAGCCCAGTAAGCACGGAGAAATGGATGTAAATACATGAGAAAAATTACTCGCATTTCAATAATCAATCACTTGGCGCGTCGAATGGACATATTAAAAGCGCCGACTCAAAATTTGTAATTTACATTAATTTAAGAGCTTAGTTAGACTGAAAGATTTATTTTTTGCTTTCCAGTTTCTTTTTTCGTCGGTTTAATTTTTTGTAAAAACGTTTTTTATTTTTCGCTTTTCAGTTTCCGTTTCAAATAAATGAACTAATTTATTTATTTAGGACTACCAACAATGGCTTACACTACAGATGTCTTTAAAAAAAACATGAAATTAAAACTTAGTACAGTGGATTAATTAGGTACTAAGGTAAACACCACATTACGCAAATTAAATTATGTTAATTGACAACTTGGGTACATGACAACTTTTCAAGGAATCTTAATACCGGGGAAAAATATGCTAGATTCAAAAGTCATCATAAAGGTTTCATAACAAATCAGACAAACATGCAAGAATTTTAGATTTCAGCTTAGGGAATCAAAGTGTAAATCGATTAGATCGCTATTACATAGTAAAACCTTGCAAAACCTAGCATATAGATAGTTATATGCTATACCGATTTTCTCTGTGGAGGACAAAGAGTAGTAACAGGTCTACGCGGAATTCATGATGGACGGAGCACGCAAGATATTGAGTGCGAGCAGTGGAGGCTAGTCGATAATTCCTTTATGAAATTTACATAAAAACATTGCGTCGTTTAAACATCTTCGTTCTTCTAAAGTGTTGAATAAATTCAAGCTATTTTTTTTAATAAGAATATGTCTTTTTAGCTATGCCAACAGAAACAGCTAGATGCCAATCAAAGCGTTTTTGAACGTGTTCTAGACGCAAACTATTCGTAGCACAGTGCGGCCGCCACATCATATGACAGTATTCTGCTACATATCCACTACAAAGTGTAAAGTACACTGTCTTATGACAAATACCCAGCATCTTGGACGCTTTTTTGGGGCTTGTATTTAAACGCCTACCAGAAAAGTGCCTATTTTACTACCAACAAATTCGAAATACCTGCCAGAATGGATAAATGCTTACCAAATTGTGTTTCATAAAGTATTGTAGAAATGAACCTATTTTCCTTTTTATTCTATGCCATAAAGATTTATAAACGTCTTTTAACTTCTTACTACCTGCCAAGATAGCTCGACGGAGCCCCGCTTAGCGTGGCTCCTATTTCTGTAACCAACCAAACCTCGGGGTGCCCCTGACGTCGACCGGCGTGGGTTAGGGTTAATAAGCAGGTCGACGGAGCCCCGCTTCGCGGGGCTCCTATTTCTGTCTAAAGGGTTTAAAGGAACCTAACCAACCGAACCTCGGGGTGCCCCTGATGTCGACCGTCTATGGTTAGATTTGGTGAGCATTTATCCATTTTGGTAGGCAATAAGAATATAAATACAACACGTACAATTATTCTGATGAGTGTATAATTATTTTGGAACTTAAGGCGTTGTTCTTTAGGCACCTCGGTATAGAGAGGGTTTATTTTATTTGAAGTTAACATATTTTACTTTGGTACTTAGTCTTAGAGTGATATTTTCTAGAACTGTTTGTGGTACGTACTTGTAATAAGGAGTGTTCATATCTTGTATGAGTTTATATTTGAGTGCTAGTTTTCGATGGATGACTTTTGCTACCTGATTGTGTCTATGTGTATAGTCTGTTTTAATATTATTATTATTTCCTTTATTTCATTATTTACATATAAATTACATTTTTAAATATTAGAATGTAAAAAACATAAAAATATTTAAAAATATAAAAAACAGTAGCCCACCGGTATCGGGAACAGGGTCCAAGCTAACGGCGGTCAGGGCTCCAGAGAGGAACCTCCTAACAATGCGAGCCGTGTCCAGAAGTACCGCTTTCTGAATCAAGCCCTTGATCCAGCTGCCCAACGAGAGCCTCCTCAGGTGTTGGTCGAGGCTCTTGGCTATAAAGCCATTGGCTGTCACGACTATCGGCACAATGATCGCTGAGTCCACATCCCACATGTCGACAACCTCGCGAGCCAAGTCTAGATACTTGATTTGTTTATCTTTCTCGGCTTTCACGAGGTTCCCGTCATGCGGGACCGTTATGTCAACAATCATTGCGCGCCGCTCTAATCGATCCACCACCACTATATCAGGCTTATTGGCAACAATAGTCCTGTCAGTGATGATTGATCGATCCCAGTACAATGTGATATGTCCATTTTCGAGAACTGGATCGGGCACATACCTGTAGTACGGCACTTCCGATTCTACAAGGCTGTATTTCAGAGCAAGTTGCTGATGGATAATCCTGGCTACAAGGTTGTGTCTATGCAAGTACTCTTCGTTAGCTAGACGAGAACATCCGGAGATAATATGTCTGATGGACTCACCCGGACGATGGCATGCCCGACACACGTCAACCGTCCCGTCCTTCATAATATGTCTCCGGTAGTTATTCGTTAAGAGAACTTCGTCCATAATTGCACAGACAAAACCTTCGGTTTCTCCAAAGAGGTCACCGAAACGCAGCCAGGCTATGGACGCTAGTTGGTCTACATCGGGCCCATGTAGGGCCCGAAAAAAGCGTCCGTGAAGCTCCTTACTCTGCCATACTTCCATGCGATCATTAGTCTCAAGCACTACTGGTTTGCGCCAGTTCTCATTAGCTAAGGAGAGCGGGGTGAGGCCCTTGTCCACTGTGACCACATCTGTATGCATTCCCACGTCGGCTTCTAAGAAATATTCCCTGAGACTGCATATCTCGCGATTGTGGAGGGTCTTAGCATTTAAAAAGCCTCGACATCCACACTTTCGCGGGATATACAGTCTCATTACCGATGATCGTGGGTGATGCATTCGATTTGCAGTCAACAGTGTACGGACCTTCCTATCCAGGGCGTCGAGTTCGGTCTGAGTCCATTTGAGTATGCCGAAAGAGTACATCAAAACCGGCATGACCCAACCGTTAAAGGCGCGCAACTTGTTTCCACCTGATAAAAGACTATTAAATACTTTTTCAGACGGCCGAAGAAGCGTTCCTTTAACGACTGCTTCATGTCAGTACCATTGATGCCCAACGCTTCCGACATACCCAAATACTTATAGGTGTCGGATGCGGAGAGGGCTCTAAGGTTTATGGAATCCGAGAGTTGGGTTCCGACGGATTCCACAATCTCCCCTCGCTTTACATGCATGACCGCACATTTGTCCACACCAAATTCCATCCTGATGGCGCTACTGAAAGTTTCAGTTACTTTCAGTAGCTCCATCAGTTGCAAATTGTTGGGGGCAAAGAGTTTTAGGTCATCCATGTAGAGGAGGTGAGATATAACCTGACCACCTCTCCTCAGCCGATAGCCTAGACCTGAATCCTCCAACAGTGTGCTTAGAGGATTCAAGGCTAAGCAGAACCAAAGCGGACTCAAACTATCACCCTGAAATATGCCTCGCTCGATCCTTATCGGTTCGTTATCTCTCTGGATATTTCGACATCCTGGATAGTAAAGGATCGTTCTCCATTGCCCCATACATGACTTTAGGAAGGTGCGCAGAGTTGCATCTACTTTATACAACTCCAGCACCCTCACAAGCCATGTATGTGGCACCGAGTCATATGCCTTCTTGTAATCTATCCAACATGTCGACAGATCCTTTCGGGAATGACGAACCTGTTTGCTAATGGCCATATCAATGAGGAGTAGCTCCTTAGTACCACGGTACCCGTTCCTACATCCATTTTGAGAAGGAGACATGATGGAGTTGGTGTCTATATATTTGTTAATTTTAGCTCTCAAAATGGATGTAAGAACTTTATAGACCGTCGGTAAACACGTGATCGGCCTGTAATTTTTGGGTATTATTATTATTATTACTTTGCTTTTAATTATAAGATTATTTGTTCCTGTATATTTAACGTAGTAACACTTCATTGAGTTCAAATACATTTTTTTTATTTTTGCACCATTCATCATCATCATCATCAGCCTATATTCATCCACTACTGGACGTAAGCCTCTCCTAATGAACGCCATTGAGCCTGATCCTTGGCTCTCGTCATCCAGTCTCTGCCAGCCGCATTTCGCAAGCCGTCAGTCCACCTGGCCGGCGGGCGCCCCACACTACGTTTGCCTAAACGCGTTCTCCACTCTTGAACTTCAACGAGAGATGTGACCAGCCCATTGCAGCTTCAGCTTGCTTAGTCTTTGGGCTATGTCGATTACCTTGGTTCTCTGGTGGATAACGTCGTTTTGGATTTTATCCTTCAGAGAGACTCCAAGCATAGCTCTCTCCATAGCTCGCTGAGTGACTTTAAACTTATGGACCAGTCTCACCGTGAGTGTCGACGTTTCTACTCCGTAAGTCGTAACCAGTAGGACACACGCGTTGAAGACTGTCGTCTTTGGGCACTGCGGTATAGACGAGGAGAAGACCTGATGAAGTTTACCAAATGCTGCCCATCCCAGCTGAATCCTACTATCGGCTTCCCTCTCAAAATTGATTTGGGTCTATAGATTTTATGTTGAAATTGTTATCCCATTTATGTATAGTCACCATCTTTGCCACTTTCCATTTTATAGGGAATATGCCAGAAGTTAAGGATTTGCTGTTTATAGCTGTAATAAATATTACCTTTGTTAATTTATAAGCCTCTGAATGTTTTGAGCTCACTGCTAATATTTAGAACTTCCGTCGACTGCCTTCCGTACCCAACATCACACCCTCTATGACTGTCATACTCCAGCTAGGCTTAAAGTTCTCATCAAGATGACTGAAATAAGCCCAAACACGATCTAACTGCTGTAAGCTGTCGAGGAGCCCTCTCAACTGTCTTCCGTCTCCATCATCAGATGATCTTCAGGTCTCTTTTTTGTTGAAGCATCATTAGAACTATGTATAAATGCCAAGTTTCAACAGAATCGGTTCACAAAGGAACATTCTGTAGGTGAAAAATCATTTAACCCCTTTTTTTACTACCCTTAGGGGTGGATTTCGTTTTTCAATTTTAAATGGGATCAACTTTGGGGTATACTCTTTCCATTAGAAAAAGAATCATCAAAATCGGACTACTCGCTAAAAAGTTATGCGTGGTCATACATAAAAAAAAAAAATACGGGTTCACTTGAGAACCTCCTCCTTTTTTTTTCGTCGGTTAAAAATAGTTTCAGACTTTCAAGACCCTGCACCCTTAAGGCACTCTACTGCTAGATACTGTAACTTTCCGATTAAATACTAGATAGTGTCAATTGCACACCTTCGATTAAATAAATACCAACTTTAACCCCAAGAAAATAAAACTGAAAATTCTTTTATAAATTTATGGAGCAGGAAAAGGAGCAGTCCTATAATAATGTATTAAAAAAGCCACGACAGCTAAAAGTGAACCTTAAGTGTTTAGTAATTGAATCTTGAATGGGTTTATTAAAAGGACTCATTCAAGTCACGTTTCAAATTAAATCGGGCTCGACTGGCTTGTGGCAGTCAATTGAATTTGTGATACGGTTACGGAACTGTGCACACTCGTACAAATTATTCGATTGGCAACAATCTCGAGTGAGATAAGACTGCTTTTTTTGCCCTGCATTACTTTTCTTTTAAAGCTTATTGTCTTGACAAAAACATGGAATGAAAGAATTTAGTATGCAGAGTGTATGTTGCTTTGCGCGTCTTCATTTCACTTTATAGAATCAACAAGAATAATGTAACCGGGATTTCGGAATACCTAGATTTAAAATAGTGTCCTTGAACACTGTTTTACTCCTTGTAGGTTTACGATTTGTATTTGGCTTAAAAAAAGAGTCAGTTAGTAAATCTGAACTTAGTGACTGACCGACTTCATGACTATTAGAAGTGCTTGTAAATGGTTTTATTTAAGGCGACTACAGGACCTAAACGGAAGTTTTATAATGCCTAAAAGTTATATGGTTCGCCGCAGTAAACAAAATTAGAAAAATATTATAATATTCTTCAGGATAATATGCTAGTAAAATAGTTTGTTAAATGATAAATGATTTTATTTCTGTAAGTAGGTTTGTACAAACACTTTTACAAGTCAATCATATTTTGTAAACTAGATGAGGGCGGCGTTTCCTATCTGACTACTATAGGAAGTAAGGCCGAAACAAACTCAGAGGTCACAGTCTCTTTTAAAGTCCAGACATAATCTTGGTCAGATCATGTGAAGACCATGTAGATTGGTATCTGAAATGGTCTTTTGAGGAAAGAACCACACAGATTGAGTGGACCTGTCCAGTCAGTGCACGCATTTGTCAATAATCGTGCAGCTCAACTCAGAACTTAAGGATTCTTAAGGAAGGAACTAAATGATTCGACAAACAATACCCAAGAAAGGACATTTGGGTAGGCCGCATAAACAACTTAAACTGCCAAATCAAGAATAAAACTGAAACAATGACCCACATAGTCCTCATATTCACAATAATGAAAATAATATAATAGTTTTTACAGTATATATTCATGTCTAAAATAGCTAGCAAATTAAAACAAACATTCACCGTGTAAATTTATTGGAGCAGCTCAATCCCAAGCCTTTTTGTCCTCAATATAGTCTTTCACAGTATAATAGGCTTTCTGGCATAGTTTCCGTTTTATAAAAGATTTGAATTTATTAAAGCTTAGATCTTGAATGTGGCTAGGAAGTTAATTATAAAAACTTATACATTGGCATCTAAACGAGCCACCTATTTTCTTGAGCCTGGTTGTAGGAACAAAAAACATGTGTTTGTTCCTAGTATTTAGTTTAGTGCTGAAAACATAATTTACCTAATTTGATACGATAGAAAAAAAACACGAGGATACCTCTAAAAAAATATTCTAACGTTTAAATACCATACTAATATAAGTACAAGCAATCATTCTGTTTTTTTGTCAGATTATTCTACTAGCAACATATTAATTTTTTAATCCACCCAATAGATTTTTTGTAAATAGATAATTGCTTTATATTTTGCGATAAATTACAAGTGTTGTGTCGTCGCGATTTTCTTTCTTTTCTATGCAGTCCAACAGCGACCGCGCTTTAGCTGTTGTCAGCCTCTTAATTGAAATAAATGCTTTGACTTTGACATACTAACCTGATGTACTCCCGAAGTTGCTTCTGTACCGCTCTTAGTTTATCAAGGAACGTCGCAGTCTGGTCGAAATACTCAATCGCATCAGTGACGCTACCATCTCGATTCTTATTGTCCACAATCTGCTGGTTTCTGCAAGATAAAACAATACTTATTTACCATTAACGGAAAGAAAAACAATAGAAAAGTCTATCAGGCTAAGTAACGTGGGCTATTTTTGTATGGCCCCAAAAAACTGATGCAAGTTGTTTGGAGTTTGGTACAAATCATTTGTGCCAAATTCTACAAAGACTAAACTAATAATGACGTAACTTTGGCAGAGTCATCTTGAATATTATATGTATATTACTTATTTATTTTATTTTTGTTAATAATAATTATTATTATTTATTTATTTTCTTTATTTTTTATTCCTATTTTTTTTTTTTTTTTTGATAAATAAATAATAATAATAAAGCCAGTTTTTTTTAAATAGTGGCTGAATCTAGTTTTGTGTGTTTCACGACGATGGGTTCCCGCATTAAACAAATAATTGTGCAATCGGTCTACTTACTTCTTTTCCAAGTCTTGGTACTCCGAGCTGTCCTCTTTAATATCCTTATGAAGTGGTATAAGAGATGGTACTAGATTCAAAGTATTGTCTAACAGATCCCGACCCAGAATCATATGGGCTATGTATCTGCGAAAAGGTTTATTTGTAGGTAATACTATTAGCACTAAACACAATTAAAACAATTATCATGTATAGAAGAGATAAAAAGATTATGAAAAAGGTAAAAAGATTTTGGGTTTTACCCGTAGTTTATATAGTGAGCCATTAAAGAGAGTTGCCATTGATAACCAAAATAGGTTACGATGTTTAAATATTACCAAAATTATAACTTAATAGTCATAATAAGACTTTCTTTGCAATTAAGTTTACAATTAAGGCCCACTTGCACCAGAGTCCACTAAGGCCCACTTGCACCGCCAATTACTAAACACGTTTAGCGCTAAACGAGTTTAAAACATGTTTCTGTTTCTGTCAAATATTTGAAGATAACAGAGAAAGAATGATATTTAAAACTCGTTTAGCGCTATACGTATTTAAAGATTGGCGGTGCCTAAATGCGTTTAGCATTGAACTTATCCAGAACATCGTTCTGTTTCTGTCAATCGTTTTAAGGTGACTAAGTAAGAATGAGACGAGCATTTTAAATAAGTTTAACGTTAATTGCATTTAGGGCTTTGTGGTGCAAGCGGGCCTTGGTGTTGCAGTGTCTATCACAATTAAATCACTCCAAAGGATTCGTCATGTATTTCCTTTACCTTTCATAAGCTCTAGGTTGTAGATACCCCCTGGCGAAGTAGTTGATACCTAGCACGGAGCCGATGCCTTTACACTCGATGCTTCGCAGCAGGTTCTTGAATCCAACCAGGTATCTATGAACAAAGAAATTTGTTGATCATGTTTTGTTTACAGCCAAGTACTTGATGATTTATAAAGTCAAATCATTTATTTCAAATAGTCACATAAAAGGCACTTTTGAAAGTCAAAATTTACAAGGAAATAGAATTGACTCTAGTAGCCCCTTCCAAAAGGTAGTTTCGTATGGAGAAGAATGGGCAAGAAAATCTACCATCACTCTTTTAAAATATTTTGTGTACATTAATTATAGAATTATTTTCTATATAGTAATTACCAACCAATCCACCAACCAACCAATTTTCTATATAGTAATACCATATTATGTAAAAATAATCAAATATAATCAGGTAAATTAAATATGTTGTGGTTAATAAATTAAATACATGGTGCTCAAATATTTTCAAATATTGAGAAGCAAATTATACAATTAAATTAGCAACCAGTTTGATTTTGTCTAGACTAGAGTTTAGATTGTCCTATGGAGCAGGACCAGCATGTTTCCAAGCATTCTTAGTCAAGGATTTATAATCCTACAATAAAAAAAATATACTAGACATGATGTATAAAATTCACATCATCTTTCGAGTCTTTTTCAAACCATGTTGGGGTCGGCTCCCAGTCTCACCAGATGCAAGTAAATACTAGTATTTTACATAGAGTGACTGCCTATCTGACCTCCACAAGCCAGTTTCTAGGCATAACATACCCCTTGGTAAGACCAGTTGTCAGACTTTCGGGCTTCTGACTACCTGTAACGACCGTACAAATGAAACAAGAATGTCTGTAATAATACGAAAACATCTGTCCTTTATGCCTGAACGTTTTTATATTGAGTTCTGTTATTTTGCATACTCCTTCATATATTTTAGTATAGAATTTATTGCGCCACTTCTTCCCAGCTAAAGACTAGAAAGTGGTGAAAGGCGGGCATTTTTGGGGACTATCTTATTAATATTATAATGCAGATTTTCAGTCTAATTTGAATAGATTTTAATGATTTTGATTTGATTTGATTTCTTGTGTAGAAAGTACTACTAGAGTGAACATACCAGGAAAAGGATAGGTATGTAAAGATGAAGCGCGTAGTGATATTATTATGTAGTTTCCGTCTGATGGGAACAGGCCGACCAATTACAGGCACTTTTGAATTGTCAAGGTGTCGGTCGATCAGAAAAATGAAGCTGGTTGCCCTTTCCAAAGCGTAGTAGGTACCTATGGAGAATAACGGGCAAGAAACTCCACGGACACTCTTTTAAATGAAAATATGTTTACAAAATATTGGTTACATCCAATTGAAGATACATACATATTGAAGTTATGCATATGAGAACGGTGCAGAAGGTTAAAAGCGTCCGTAATAAAAAGACAAAAACAATTAAATTATTAAATTAAATTACTTACAGTAAACGAATCAAGCAAACACAAAACAATTATTTTATTTGTGTATTTACGATCAAAATGTTGATAATGCTGATGTTGTTTTAAAAATGTGAGTTGTTAAAGTAAAATGTTGAGAGTTTAGGGAAATCATCGATACGACGAAGAAGAAGAACATTTCATCTTATCAACCCACATTTTGAGTAGTACCTACAGACCTCGGACTTACCTCCGTACTACTTCCCATAACAATATTACATTCAAATTGAGCGGGTTCTGTTCACATTTGTTACAAAAAAAAGGATAAACACAAAAACAAAAAATACTTTTTTTTTTTTTTTATTAAATGCAATCTTAGAATAAAAAGATATTTGCAACATTCTTGCACGTTGAATAACAGAACGATTAGATCCATATTATTTATTATAAATGGCCGTCGCACATCGAAGTTACATCAACACAACTCGAATCTATTAATACTCGTTTAATGTAAAGCTTACATTCCAATGAGCATTGGAATTCAATTCAATTCAGTTAATCTTTATTGCAATTCTTAATGTACACATACAGGATTAATAAATAGAAGCAATTATGGACCATGTCCGGCATAGTAAACTTTTAAATAAGTAGAGGAGATGAAGAGCGCTTTGTATTGAACTCCCATAATATATAAATTATTTCCTAGCTTTCTGTTTTTTACAACATTATTAGATGTTATACATTATCACTCATTTATTTATTCTCAGAATTTAATATATATAAGTCAACCTGTTTATTTATTATTTGTATTTTTACAAAAATTAATGACACGTCGTTAGAGGTAAATAATACTTTCTATTTATATTCTGCAATGATTCTAAAATTCGTTTTAAAGAGGTTTTTCACAAATGTATTCCTAATGTACAGGTACATTTTGCTCTGACGGGCAGTTCTACGGGATTTTGAAATTGAGGAAATCGTTTTGTTGAGGCTCGTTATAATTATTAAGGTTATACTGTATTGCAATTATTCGCTTAAATATTTTGTATTGCAATTAGTGTATTTAATATAATATTTAAACATATATTTAAATTAATATTTAATAATTATATTTCTTATATTTTAACTCAGTTATTTTTATTGTTCTACTTATCTGGTAAACAGTTGTATCTATTTATTATTGAATTCTTACGTTTTATATTCGTCCATTGTGTAATAGATTTTACTAATTAAGAATTGTTTTTAATTTATTTAAAAATATAAATTGTTTATTTTTCTTGTTTTATGTTTTCCGATGATGTATTATATATTTTTATTGACATAGAATATATGGAGTGCAATTTAAGGCAGGAGGGAGGCAGATTTAAACTGTTTTTATGGCGCAACGAATATTTTGTTTGTATGTTTGCCCGTGTGTTTTAAGATTCTGGGTAATAAGGACTAGTTTACATAATTCTAAAATATAAATACTAATTAAGGTGAGAATTTTGTATTTCTGGAAGTAAGGCTTGCAACTACCTGTTTTTCCTATGCTTGAAACTATTCGTATCATTTTTTTTGTAGGAAATATTTGCTTTACAAACATATACAATGTTTGTAATGTGTCTTTATATTTGTTAGTCTCTCGTTTAACCACTTTCTCAACAGATGGTATGAAATTCATTGGTTGGTAAAAATCAATACCAATTTTTATAAAAGGCAATATTTGACATCGTATTATGGTTTATAATGGAAGTTGTTAGTGACATATTAGTTTGTTGGCAAACAGTGGATGATAAATTGCCCTTCCTTTGACTTGAAACATTAGATCCTTTAAATAGCTATCTCGAGTTCCATTATGAAAATACAAGACTTATTTTCCGGGAACTAGATAGAGCTATTGAGATGATTGAGACCCACTATCACTGCCAATTACTAAACACATTTAGCGCTAAACGAGTTTTAAACATAATTCTGTCTCTGTCATCTTCAAACATTTGACAGCAACACAATCATGTTTTGAACTCGTTTAGCGCTTAACTTGTTTATTGATTGGCGGTGCAAGTGGGCCTTAGTCTTTCGTGCTTTCGTTAGGAGTCCCGTGAGTCATAGTCTTGCCGTACGATCAGGCAAGGTTCTGGAAACGGAATTTAGAACCAACAAATGGTTAGGTGGCTCTTACCCTTGTCTGTGGAATGTGTCAAATGCCTTTTCCTTATTGCACTTTTACCTTTTGGTAGACTTAGTCATACAAATTATTAATATCTATGTTAGTCGTAAGCAGCTAACACGTTCATTTTTAGCTGAAAATCAACGTCGTGGGCTTATGCGACAACCGAGTGTAATAAGATATAAACATATTTATCTTCAGTGTTTTTTATTAGGTATAATAAAGTTTATATAACACCAAAACACCATGGTGACACAGGTAGGTTGGCTGTGCAATCGACAGGACTCCAGGAAAAAAAAAAAAGGTTAGGTCCCACCAATAAGAAAGAAGATACTTCTATGAGGTCCCACCTTACACATGTTGTTGGCATCCCGACGCCACGATCGCGTCTCTATGAATCAGGGCCTCCCACACTTCGCATCAATTATATTTTTACGTTACGTTTGTTCTCGTTTGAGTGACAAATTCTTTTTCCATGTCTCTTTGCAAGAGAAAGTCGTGACGGCTGATTTAATATTAGAACATCGGATCTCCACAGTCTATGTCTTGTCAAGGTTAAGGAATCATATTATTGAGAAAGTCTGGGTCAATCACAACCCGTAAAATATAACGGATCTTAAGGAAAAATGTTTAGATGAATAATTATTGTGAGTCACAAGACGTTAGAGTAAAATAATTAATAGTTTCTGAATTTTAGTGAGTCCATCTTCTTGAAATCTGTTACAATTATGCTTGCGTGAGACTGAATCATTGTCAATTGGCGCTTAGTCATAATATGTTGCATTAGGTGCACATATGGCGATAGCCATGGTGTCATAGGATAATGTGACAAAATTAATGACAATCTCGTGCTTACGTGTTAGGATGTAACAAGACGTAAGTTATAAACTATGACACATAGTTACATAGACTCACGTCTTTTTCCCATGAAATAGACTTGAATCTTCAGACTGCAACGTGCCACTTTCGGTACATATTCGTTTTACTTCGTGCCATAATAAATGTGAACCAATGGGTGGTCTGTACTACATAATATACGAATTGTAGTAGTGGGTTACTACATTTACGTGCAACAAAATCGGTCCACCTTGAAATAATATAAATCTTAAAGTTCAATTAACAAGCACTAATAAACTAGCTAGAGGCAATATTATCGTCGTAAATCGAAGTGCAATTTGTTTCATTCAAACTAATCTAAAACGGTGGATGAAAACGTCGTGACTTGTGACATCTACCATCCCGCACTGGAAGAGGAGGTCCGAATCAGAGTCCTTTTGAATAGTATAGGCTGATTATGTAAGAGTTGGTAGCCCAGTAGAGCAGTGGCCCAGTGGTAACAGCCCCGACTTACGAGTTCTAGGTCATGGGTTCGAACCCAGCTAGGCGCTTTACTTTGTGTAAATAATTTCATCACACCTGCTCCTCAAAACGGTGAAGGAAAACATCGCGAGGAAACCGACATGTTCTAGAACCAAAAAATTCGAAGACATGTGACATTAACCACCTGTATTCCCTTTTGGGTAAGGCAGATGTGTTCCTATAGTACACCCACATTTTGCCAGTTATGTTTAAGACCCATGTAATAGGGGGCGTGCCTGTGCCATCAATCGGGCACAGATCCAGATTCCGGCTTAGGTGCTACTGAGAAATTCCAGATGGAAAAACCCAATAACACAAAAATTCTAACCACATAAAACAATACCTGTATTATTTACTTCACTTGTTTAATTGCGCCAGAATTACGAATTATGTTTTTAGAAAAACATAATTCGTAATTCTGACGCAATACCTATAGCGTTTTTTATTTATTTTTTAACACAGTGTGATTTCGAGGAACCCATCGTTCTTAATGTTTTTTTTAAGAATGATGGATTGGGAAATGGGAATTCCCATTTTCGTGTTTTAATTGACCAAGCGGCCACGAAGCACGAGCGAAGCGTCCGGATGTCCGGCGGATGTCCAGGTCTTCTCCTCTACAGGTCGCATTACTCAACCGATTCTCGTGAAATTCTGTGAGCAGGTTCGATAACTATATGATTATTTCTTTATCAATTCAGTTTAAAAAAAAAATTGAAAATGGGGATGATATGGGTGTTGAAAATATAAAAAAAAAATGCTTTTGCGCCTGCTTTTGTTTTAAGGATTTAGTTGTAAGGTAAACATTTATTCAGTTTTAAGTGTTTGCTATGCAAAGACAGACTCGCAAGGTCTACAACCCACAGAGCCACTAGTGTTGAATAATTTAGGCTGCATGCTACCAGCTGGTAATCATTTATTCACTGAATTGTTTCTCGTGTAGTTTTTCACAAGTAGATGACATAAATACAACAGAGTTAATTAAAGTGTCTCGCTGTATATCAAATAAACGATTGTCGTTAAAGGGTTAATCATTGGTTTGGAATGTTTGTCATGGGCAATCATGACGGGTTGGGGTCAATTTATCTATAGTTTATCGTAGTGGATTTTACTATAGGAAAGTTTAGAGAGTAAACGTAAACAATTTTATCCGGAATAACTATTCTTTGCCTTAAAATAGATATGACTTTAATAATAATAATTATCATTTATCGATTTTAGAGAAAAACTCCATACAGGATACATAATCACATCACAATAACATAAAATCACAAAAAGTTAGTGTGATAGTAACAAATTTTACTTATTAAAACGTAAATTATGTAAGTATTGTTAGTATACCTATACCTAACTGATGCCTATGGCTGTCCTTATCCACTGATTTTGGAAAAGACAGTCAAGACGAGCAGCAATAGGATTTACGATACTGTTGCTGCTGCTTCATCGACGGTGCAGCAACGAGTTTGCTTTCATGCGCATGAAGGCTTGAAAGCCATCCGTACGCGCTTCAGCAAACATACCAGACGCACTGCAGCGCTGCTACTTTCTAAAACCGACCAATGCCATTTTCGTATAAGTTTCAAACGGCTGAACTTTATTTGTAGTTACACCTTTCTTGATATGGCGCCAATTAATTAATTTAAGAGATCAAGAACTTAATCGTGATACCACTCTTTCAAATATTTACGAGATTTTGAAGTATCTGTGCGATTATTATAATTGATATCTAAAGCATAAATGCAGTGCACAGCAGTGATGGCCTAGATGTAACCGCCCTGACTTAGGTAGTTAATTTCTGCGAAACCACAATCTTGCACAGCAGCCTTGGAAACACGCGCCGCGTTGACCGGGGCCTTTGTCGTGGGGAAGCAACACACTGGTGATTAGTTTACCTCGTCTTTTTTCTTTAATTGTTTCCCGTAAATTTCGTAAAATGGATGCGTAGGATTCTGCGTTTATGGTTTCATCTTTTTTTGTGTACTCAATCTGCCAAAAATTCCCTATTCAGGCGCTGTGAGCATACGCGGCCCCCATCTTGCACTGAATTTTGAAAAGTAAAGAAGGTCATAAAGAATAGTGTGCACGGTATCAACAGAGAGGTGGGTCATCTCTGCTATAATTTTCATCTTCATTCGTGCATCCTCCAGTATAAGCTTCTCAATTTTTTTCTCGTTTTCTGCCGTAGAGGCAGTAAGCGGGCCGTCCGAACGAGTGTCATCTTCAATACTCTCTCCGCCCCTTTTAAATTCACTTGACCACTTTTGAACCGTATATAACCAAGGTGCAGAATCTTGGTAAACAGCCATCATCTTTTCTTAATAGTTTTTTGAATTTTTCCTTGCTTGATAAGGAATTTAATAACAGCGTAGTACTCGATTTTCTCCAACATTGTCAAGGTAGCCATTCCAGTTGTCGTTGACTAAGGATAACTAGCAAACTAATGATTACAACTATATGAAATTTTACCTTTATACCCTTAGATAATGTCATTAATTAATGAATTAGTCAAATTAACCACATTATTAGTAAATCACCCTCATACCTCGAATACTTTGAACGCCCTTTGTAAGTGGTGCTTTAGGATCGGAACCTGTTGACATAATTATTTATTTAGAGGCAGGTTGTCTTTTAGCTGGAAGAACACGTTGACTCAGAAGAAAAGTATTAAATAAAAGAGACTGCTAAGCTAAATATTGGCGTAACGTTAAAATATTTGTGATGAATCAGTTGTGATTCACTGTTGGTCTAACTGCGGTTCGATTTTACATAAGTTTTTATAATAATGACGCCAATAGATATTAATTTGTGGTATTTTGGTAGGAAAGGTAACAAACTAGTAATTTATGAAATGCCGGGAAGTGTGAGAATTCTTCCTTATACGCGGCGTAGATGTTTTTGGATACTGTTATGCAAGAATGTAATTACTTCTGTAGGCAATTCATAGGAAAAGCTACCAGCAATGTAGGTTGCATAATTATAATAAAGCACAAATTAATGAACTTCAAAAATAAATAGTTTGAGCTCAAAATATTCTGGTTCATGTAAAAAACGTGCTTAAAATCCGGGTATTTCCCAGTTTCTGTACCATCACGAACATCCATCATAATTGTGATATCTATTTAGGTTCTTAATATTCGATAACGTGTCACCTTTAATTATCAATAAAAATAATCACAGACAATAAATTGGCAACGTGAGTGAAATATAAAACTTAAACTGAAATTATTGACTTTACTTTCACTAACTATATTATCTGATTTTTTTGGGTCTGTCTGCTTCGATTATTGCAAGTTAATTTAAAATAAGCATTCTTTAATCCGAAAATGCGGAAATGCACAATTATAAATAGGTTATATAATTTAAATAAAATATATTACATATACATAGTTTAACTTAACGTAATGCCTGTTACCAGATGGACCACACACAGTAAAATTATTTAATTACGATGCTTCGAGGTAGGTATAAAAAATCCTACATACAAAGATACACGTGAAAACCCCACTCTATCTTTACAGCCGCGCAGTCGGGTAAGAAATGCCATTTAATGATAAATGATAAATGATTTTATTTTTGTAAGTAGGTTTGTACAAACAATTTTACACGCCAATCATATTTTCTAAACTAGATGAGGTTGGCGTTTCCTATCTGACTATTCTAAGAAGAAAGGCCGAAACAAACTCAGAGGCCACAGTCTCTTTTAAAGTCCAGACATAATCTTGGTCAGATCTGTTCCTCAAAAGGCCATTGTCTTTTGAGGAAAGAACCATACAGATTGAGTGGACCTGTCCAGTCAGTGCACGCATTTATTGTCAGCAATCGTGCAGCTCAACTCAGGAAGTCAGGACTTAAGGAGCTCAACGATTCGACGAACAATACCAAAGAAAGGACATTTGGGTAGACCGCATATATTACTCAAACTGCCAGATCATGGTTAAAACTAACTGAGAAAAATAAACACAATGATCCACACAGTCTTCACATTTAAAAAAGTTTTTCCTGTTTCTTCGACCTACTTTTAGATTTCTACATTCTCTATTTGTATTGTTGTTGTAACCGAAGCAGTCATTGCTTCGGTTACAACAACAATATAAATAGAGATACCATACATTATCAGTATACCTACACATACTGTTGTAACTGCTCTCATTGATTGTCGATTGCATTTATCGAAATGTTTATATTATTTATTTCGATTAAACCATTTACAGGCACTTTTGAACTGTCAAAGAGTCGGTCAGTTAGTCAGAATCTTGGAACTAGTTGCCTATTCCAAAACGTAGATCTCTATGGAGAAGAACGGGCAAGAAACACCAAGGACACGCTTTTAAATCAAGATATTATTACAAAATCCTGGGTACATTATTCTTGTTGCTTATATATGTCAGAACATAGTAAAAAAAAGATATAATCAATTCAAAATATAAGATTAAAAATAAGCCGATATACGAGATGACCTGTCTCAACCGACGGCGCCCGTTCACGAACATGGCGCGTGGATCAACACCCTCCAGCTCAACCATTTTGTAGGGAACCGAATAATCCAACACACGCGCCACCATCAGTTCTCAACAACAAATACAACCTTAAATACCACATATAATAGCCCACTAACACGTATGGCAAGGCAATATAATGATAGGTCCAACTTGAAAGATTACCCTATTGATATTTTCTCCATGAGTTTCGCTTCATACAGACGTTCCCTATTTAAACAGTGCGAACAGTGCAAGTCTATGTAGCGCAAATTGGTTGGTAAATTGGTTAGTTTTGTAGTGTTCTAGTTTTATGTCTTCTAGACACACTTTATTTTTGTTTCCTTTGTCTCTAATTTTCATATGTCAATGTCATGCGTAGCTGTTATTTGCATGGTAACTGTAATGCCAATTTTAGTTGTTATTTTATTTGAATTTTAGGTGACTGTGCTGTTGGTATGCTTATTCTAAATAAATAAACAGTTAGCGGTATCAGAACTCTCAGTAGCGACCTTGAGGACGAATCGCATAAGCTCTGCGCTTCTTACGTCATTATGCGTACTACCCAAAACGTATCTGAATTTCTCTTCACCTTGGACCTTGCACATCCTTTTGCATAAACAAGGTATTTTATTAAGACCGATTGAATAAATTAATCCATACTAATGTGGGATTGTGTGTTTACCAATCGTTGAAGAAATGTAAGATTATATGAATGTATCCGAACTAATGGAATGTGGCAACACAGGAATGAAATAAGAAAACAATTAAGGATGATCGAACGGCAAAATGAAAAGACGTTGCTCGCTAAAAATATAAAATTGTAATTATTTATTGTGCTGAATAATAAAGTTATCCTATATTCAAACTATTGTTTTATCAACGAATCTTACACTATAATATAAATGCGAAAGTAACTGCTGAACCTAAAATTTTGCATCGTTACACATTTTCTAAATGCATACCGATTTCCTTAATGTTTCCAATATTTTTTGTTTGGTTACATTAATTTATAATTAAAATTATGTTTATAATTAACTAACTAGCTTTTCGAGGTCGGAAACTACCCCACGGGATTGCACTTGTAACTTGCAACAGTGCACTTGGGATTGTACGACAGTGTCGTTGTTACTAAAAAAGGATGTGCAAGGTCCAAGGTAAAAAGAAATTCAGATGTATTTTGGATAATACGCATAATGACCTATTTGGGATAACATCCGGCCATACGTAAGTAACATGCTTCTTTATCATTCCGTTTGTGGTTCTCACAATTAGCTTGTCATTCCTTAGTCATCTCAACCACAATTCTCACAGAAATATGTGGATGCATATAAGCGGCACGCGTGATCCATCCACGTGCTAATCAATTTATGTATTTATGTGGTTTTTTTAAAAGTGTGTCTGTCGGATTGGCCTTGTTTTAAGTCCGTGTTAGTCACCATTTCTCGGGAAATACCTCGACATCTTTAGGGTTGACAGCGTGGACACTTAATTGGTAAAATTTTGTTGAATTCCTTTTAAAAAATAATACCCTAGTTGCGTAACACATTATCAATCGCAATCTGAATCATTTTGAAGTCTATTGCTAATCCATTGCTTCATATGTTGGATACATTTGTCTGCTCAACAATGTACGTAACGCTATGAACGTTATTGAACTGCCAAAATTAAAGCCACTCCTACTGTTAGTGATGTAGTGTATCTATTTAATAGATATGTAAACAGAGTCTCATCCACACAAGAGGGGTTGCTGCTGTCACTAATGTCATCTGTCAGTCACGAGGAATGGCGGGAAACAGACAAAGTGAAGCAAGGTCTGCACGATAGAGCTTGGTGTGCTAGTGAGCCAGTGAAGTGATATTTAACTTAAATATGGGATCAACAACATTCTACAAGTATGTTATGTATTTACCCCGCTGATATGAAATTAAAGTACACTTTTCACCTGTACAATTGATGCACGTTTCTTCATGCATTTATTATGAGGCAGCTCTTAAGAATTGATTTTCAAATCAGGGAAATTTTTGGGGTAGGTAATCTTGGTTTTGGAATTGGGAGGTTTATCAGAGACGACAATGCCAGGAATCACCAAATAATTATTTTGAAAGGATAATTTTTTTTGGGACGATTTTTTTTGGGGGTGCGGGTTTTTTTGGGGTTTTTTGAGAAGAATCTAGGAAAGCAAATACCTATCTATGCTCATCATTATCTACCAAGCCTTTTTCCAACTGTGTTGGGGTCGGCTTCCAGTCTTACCGGATGGAGCTGAATACTATAATCGTACTATACTATCCTAGAATCGCATTAAAGCATATTGTTTTGGATTAAAATAATATGACTTGAAATTGAAAGTGTTTATTTAATCCGCTTGAACTGTATTTTTATTTTTACGTTGCAGACAGCCCTGTTCACATAGGAGATCATAATCGATGAATCAAAGGTCGCGCACGCGCATACCGTTTAGATGTGAGAGTTTATTTTTATTATAAAACCACAATACAGCTGTTCTCTAAACTGACAAATGATTTACCTACTTTTGCAACGCATTTTTTTTTAAGGAAATATTACTGCATATTCTCGTAGATAAATGTCAAAAATAGAACAACGGGTGTAAAAAGACAGTTAAGAAGGCGCACGACGGTCCACTAGCGCCACTCCTTTACAAAAAATATTATCTCGTATCCGAGAAGGAATTATGAATAACGGCTTGTAAGGACCCTCGGTAAGTGTGTCTAGAATTTTCTAATAATACCTTTTATAAAGTTTCATATTGAGACACGACGCAACAAAATTCGATCCAAAGAAAAGCGGCCATATTCCTCTGGATCGTATTTTGTTGCTTCGTGTCTCAATATGAAAGTAGCTATAATATGGGTTCGGTTTTTTCATACGGAGGTACGGATCCCTAAAAACAAGATGGTGGCATTAGTTCCAGTTTTAGCCGCGCGTCACAAAACCCTTGTTGCACTATATAGGAATTATATATATTATTCCGTTCTCTCTATTGTACGTGGAATGGCCGCGCTGCTTGTGAAGAAAGAAAGATGTTTGACACCTGTCAAATCTGAAACATTTTGTGTTACGACGCTATTTCTGTGACAATGTTTACCAACAACGCACCCTGTCAACATCTTTCAGGGCGTCCTTGCCAAAAGGTCTATGTAGCACTCTTGTTCTCTATTTCACCACGTACATTTAGAACCTTGTTTAAGTGTACTTACCTCCATATAGTGCTGCTGTCCGTGTCCTTAATCTCCTTTGTCAAGTGGCTCAGCAGAGCAGCATTGGCGTTAGTGTACCACTCCACCGCTTCAGTCATTGATGTACCTGCGTTTATACTAGCTCTGTGGACAAATACACGTTTTTAGAATCTATACCTTTGAACCTTTGTCTGCCTTATTGGTGTAGTAGCTGCAAGTTTGCCTTTAAGTGTGAGGTCCTAGGTTCGATTACAACTTTGGAAAAAGTATTATTCAGTTTTTCCATTAAGAATTTTTCAGTCTGAGTTACTAAGCCCGGTTGATTGTAATAGGCTTGTACCTTATAACATGGGTGTTCAAGTGATTTAATAATAAAAAATAATATTACAAGGCATAAAAATTAGAACAGTTTTGCTTAAATGTAAATTATATTCCTAAGACTTACGTGCCTGAACTAGGTAATCCTGTGTTTCAGGCGAAAAGTGCTAAGAGAGTCTTATAAAATTAATTAATAATCTAAAAGATGACAATAAACAAATAAATTATACTTATGTTGAGTAGCTTAACTCTTAGTTTGTAAATTTGATATGTACTTATCGTAGGTGAGTATACATATTTACTTTACACGGTTAATTAGTTCATTTCATTTAAAACATAACTGACCAAATGTGGGTCTAATACATACCTCTGCCCAACCGCTTGGGTTTATAGGCGTGATATGTTGTTATGTTAAAACCTTTGAAGTAACAAAATGGAAAGAGGTAAAACAAAAAATGGAAAGAGGTAAAACAAAAAAACTATTTTGCCGATGTGACAAACATAAATCCAAATTAATGTTTTATCTAAGGATAACATTGTTAGACAGTTGACACTCTTGTTAAGTGTCAATTTTTAGGGTTCCGTATCCAAATGGTAAAACGAGACCCTATTACTAAGACTCCGCTGTCCATTCTGTCCGTCTGTCACCAGGCTGTATCTCATGAACCAGGATAGTTAGACAGTTAAAATTTTCACAGATGATGTATTTCTGTTACCGCTATAACAACAAATACTAAAAAAACAGAATAAAATAAATATTTAAAGTGGCTCCCATATAATAGACATGATTTGTTTGCCGTTTTCATACATAATGGTACGGTACCCTTCGTGCGCGACTTCGACTCATATTTGGCCGGTTTTTATTAAACCATGTTTGGTGATTTTAAAACTAGTATGTAATAACTTCGTCTAAAAACTAGTTATGTAAAGGTAGCTGTCGAATTGGTCACCGCTACCGATGTTTATTTTTGCTGTGACTGTGCCTCGCCATTGATACATTTATGAAAGTAAAAAATAAATATTATAACATCGATTTATATGAAGCTTTGTGGTGTTTAACTTATCTAAAAAAACTATTTTTTTTTTTAAACCGACTCCGGCATTAAAAACGTCATCGAAAAAGGTTTAAATAAGTTTTTTGGTGGTCCTCTGACTAGAGGTAAATATGAAAGGACATATTAAATACCTATCTACCAACCTTAAAAAAAATGGATCTGTCTCGAGTTCTGCCACACAAACAACTAATTATGAATCTTCTCAGTTTTTCTACTATTACTTAATGGTTTCTGGTAGGGATAAACACAGCAATAATATCAAATATTGGTACTACTTATTAAACTCATATACCTAATAATATAATTTATAAATCAAATAAAACCCTCCGGGGGCTGCCATTGCCCTGTCTGTTCCTTTGAGTTAAAATGTATAGTAATTTGTGTTACTAACTTTGGATTACTAATCCAAAATTTCATTAATTCTTACTAAATTAGTTAAACGTATAAAGCTGCATATATTCAATTTACATATTGCAAAGTAGGGAATGACAGCCCCCGACGGGTTTTCTTTGATTTATTAATGATCAGATTCAGATTTGGATACATTCGGCACATGGGTAGACCATGACATAGGTTAAGACATAGGATACTTCGTATCCAGGTATTCTCACGGGATTGATATCTCGAAGGCTTTTGACAGGGTCTGGCACGCTGGTTTACTCAGCAAGCTTCCTGCTTATGGCATCCCGGCTGATTTTTGTAGCTGGATATCAGACTTCCTTAGCGAACGGTCGATCAGAGTAGTCGTAGACGGCTGCTCCTCCGACCTTATGGCTATTGATGCCGGCGTTCCTCAAGGGTCTGTTCTCTCTGCAACACTTTTCCTGCTGCACATCAATGACCTACTTCAGCCTGGTATTGTTGGGTACGCAGATGACAGAATACTGTTTCAGAGAGATACTTGTCCAGCGCAAAAACCAGCGGGGCCGAAGTTTGTTCCTTGAGAAAGGCCATGGTAGAGCGGACAGATTTAACCTTAAGCCTTGTCTGCCAGTGGTGTGATAACAATCTGGTCTCTTTTAATGCCACTAAAACACAGGCGAGTCTTTTTACCGCTAAAAGGAGTCGTTTCGACCAATCTCCTACTTTTCGGGGTACATCTGTTCCTGTAACTGATCGGCTCGAGCTCATAGGCATGGAGTTGACATCTAGTCTCAACTTCGGCGCCGCCATCGAGTATAAAGCCCAAACTGCGGCTAAGAAGCTGGGCATCCTAAATAGGGTGAAGCGATACTTTACGCCTGGACAGCTTTTAACCCTGTACATAGCGCAAGTCCGATCCTGCATGGAGTATTGCAGCCACCTTTGAGATGGCTCAGCTAAATACCACCTTGCCGCGCTTGACTTGATGAAACGCAGAGCTAAGAGACTCATTGGCGACATAAAACTGGTGGATGCCAAGCTTCACAGCTTGGCTCATCGCCGCAAGGTTGCCTGCTTGTCGGTCTTCTACAGATTGTACTTCGGTGAGTGTGCCCAAGAAATCTATGACCTCATTCCACCGGCCCCCTTCTACCATCGGACATCTAGACGCACTGCAAGTTACCGTCCCTACCTAGTTGCTATTCCACCAATTAGCACTAAGCGCTTGCGCTTGCGCTATGCGCACAGCAAAAGAGTGGAATTCTCTACCTGCGCCTGTGTTGCCGACCGCATACAACCCAAATTTCCTAAAAGTGAGAGTGAACAGGCTTCTTCTGGGTAAGCTCACTCCATCGTTGACTTTGTCTCTGTCATCTCTGACCTAGACTAGAGTCAAGAGCAAACCCATCTAAAATAAAAATAAAAATTAGACTTATGCGGGTGAAACCGCGGGGCGCAGCTAGTTTATAATATGTTTAAATATTGAATACCTAATTCTGTAATTATGTAAAACCCACAGTTCTATACTCTAAGCTGTGTTTATTAGAGCGTTGAACTACTAAATCAATATACTGAACCCTGTATCAGTATTCAACGCACGAGAGCGTAGATTAGTCTCTAAATCAAGTGATGGCAAACATTTGCCTAACAACTTACAACAGCCAACATGCACGCCAACACTGACGCCAACATTGACCCAAATAAACTCGCCGATTTACTCATTTGATTTTTGTTGAAGTTGTGATCTCAGAGAGTGTGACTACAATTTCACAGCTGTTTATTTGTTTTCTTATCCATAATCTATTACATAAACCATAAAATACCGGTTTCAAAATATAAACATAAAATACCGATTCAAAAATAAAAACATAAAATACAGGTTCCTATTAATATTTTACAAATGATAGACCACATAGTTATTTACCCGATTTTGTCTCCAGAATGAAAAATAAAGTAGTTTCGCAAAATGGGTGAATTTTAAATATTGACTCCTAGGATGTCGATCCATGCGTTAGACTCTCATAAGCACAATATAAATGTACAATTAACTACATTCATTCACCCATTCATCATCATTCATTCTTTTTTTTATCTAGTGACAACGTTTTAAAAGGGTATGCTTACATAGATGCTTTGGTCATGTTAGAGGATGAGTGAAAGGCGACTAACAAATGTTATTTACAAGGCAGATGTGAGTGGAAACGCTAGGGAGGAAACGCCCTAGAAGAACATACATACGAGTATTCTTCAGAAACGTCAGGTGTGTAGTACCTACTCGCAACCGGCGTGCGCTTATGACCAGCACCCTGATTATGTAACACACTATCTATCACAATCTAAATAATTTTGAAGCCTATTGCTAATCCATTGATTCATATGTTCGAAAAATTTCTCTGCTCAACAACGTAAATAACGCAATGAATGTTGTTGAACTGTCAAAATGAAACCCATTCCTACTAAGAGTGTGTTACGTAATTACCCCGCAGATGTATGTCCGTACACGAAGCAAAAGGAGTATATTGTAAGGATCGTAGCAGGTGGCGTTCCGTAGTGTCAGCCTACACCCATGGAAAAAGGCGTGAATATAAGTATGTATGTGTACATTTAGCCGATATGTACAACAAAAAAAAGGAATTTCGGTGCGTAAAGATCAAGATCCCAAGATTAGAAAAATATATTCCCCGGAAAATGTAAAATATTCCCCGTTGTTTCCTTGAACTATTTAATTAATTAGTAATTGACGGGAACGACGGGGAACATTTAGACTTATGAGTCATTTTTCATGTGGTAAACTTGAGTCCCTGAGCCGGCCTAGTCATCTCAGTAAAACAGAGTACACACTGGCACAAAAATATCAAAATCAAAAGTCATTTATTCAAAGTAGGCTGAGAATTAGTATTTTTTTTAACGACTTTCAAACAAGGAGGAGGTTCTCAGTTCTTTTTATAAAAAAATATATATTTTATGTGTTAGCTCAGAACTTTTTTCTAGGTGAACCGATTTGGATTATTCTTTTTTTATTTGAAAGTTGGTACTTCTCATGTAGTTCCATACAAATTTGAGTAAGTTTTGACCAGTCGTTTTTGAGTTATCATTAATACTGCGTATTTTTTCCACTGAGTTTCTATTGATGAAGTTTTAATAATTTCCTGTCACTGTTATTTACATACCAATTAGTGGAATACGAATTTGTGTGGGGTAGGTACCACAACTAGAAAAACAATCGACTTCCAAAAAAACACAAAAAAAGGGGAAACATAACTTTAATTTCGTCATTTCGGCAAAAAACGAAAATACAAAACCAAAGACACTGACTTCCGAAATTAAAGTTATTTTTCACCTTTTTTATGTTTTTTGGAAGTCAGTTGTTTTTATTTAAAAAAGATTTTTAACATCAAAATTACATAAGACAGTCCCGCAAAACGCCCGCCCTTCACTACTTCCTAGTGATCTAGCTGGGAAGAAGAAGTGGCGCAAAAAAATCCCCAGCAGCACAGCTGTCTGTTATACTCGTATTAGGTACATATATGGTTCACATACTTTTACAGAGAGCCTTTCACACAGATCATGAGTGATAGGCACGAAGCCCTACACAGTCAAACTTTTTCTTAAACTCGATGTAAATTTAAGGAAATTAATTGTTAGCAAATTGGCTACTAACTTAAATTATCCGCTTGTTCATATCACAACTATCATCCTTGATAGTTGTGTGACAACTGCACGGCAAATTGGCTACTCACTTAAATTATCCGCTTGTTCATATCACAACTATCATCCTTGATAGTTGTGTGACAACTGCACGGCAAATTGGCTACTAACTTAAATTATCCGCTTGTTCATATCACAACTATCATCCTAGACAGTTGTGTGACAACTGCACGGCAAAATGGCTACTAACTTAAATTATCCGCTTGTTCATATCACAACTATCATCCTTGATAGTTGTGTGACAACTGCACGGCAAATTGGCTACTCACTTAAATTATCCGCTTGTTCATATCACAACTATCATCCTTGACAGTTGTGTGACAACTGCACGGCAAATTGGCTACTAACTTAAATTATCCGCTTGTTCATATCACAACTATCATCCTTGAGAGTTGTGTGACAACTGCACCGCAAATTGGCGTAGTGTGTCAATTTGATGATAAATTTTCCGTGACCATACCAGAGTGACGACACTGATGCCCATCCAGTGATTTCATGATCGTGGACTGACAAGATCTCTCATGAGGGAAGAAGAAATTTCAGCTCAATCGGCACATTGACTGATCAATTGGCCTTAGTGATACAGAACGCGGATTCGATTCTCGGATGAAATTAACATTAATTTGTACTATGCGTAGGTTTGGATAGTTGATCCGTGTCTATCTGTTACGTTGCATGTTAGTTGTTTTTGTAAACCATATGGTGCGACATTAAAAAAAGAAGAAAATAAAGGTGAACACGCCAATACACATTCTTTTAAAACCGCAGATGTAAATGTCCTTAACGAAATGATTCATTTCAAATATCGAAACACTGTGGCTTCGTGACTCACATTAATTATTATAACTAATCAAAATCAACTGATTTTACCTCAATAATAAATAGAAGATTACGTGCAAGTGTAGAGCAAAACCCATTTGACTTAAATAGAGCAGGAAAAAATACTGTTTACTGCTCTTGCACACTGCGGGTTGCGGATTTCTGTCCGTTATAAATTCAAGCTTCATCCCGATGTTTCAGTGAAAACAATGCAGCCTTATTCTCCATTTAGGATAAGATCTAAGAAAAGATTATCCTACATTAAATCTGTCAGATTATGAATCAAGATCCCTTTAGAAACTGCCCTAAAATTAACGCAAGAGTAAATTTTTAAAGAAAATCGTTAGAATGAATCTATAGATCACGTAGAATGTATTGCGTCGTTTGCTTATAAATTAGAATAGGAATAGGCCTGATGATGATGATGAGGATGAAGTATTATCAATTAAAACGAAAGCTTGTTATGATTGTATAGCGGAAACTGAACGCCTTAAAGACGGAAAACAACTAATAATCGAGACCGGTTAAAGAAACGGGAAGACTCTTCGGACTCACATTGGAATGGCCCTTTGGAAATACTAGCTGTTGTCCCACAACTTCCTATAAGATTCAGTATAAGCTGACCTCACATTTTATAAGCTTTATGTACAATAAGGCGTCAGGTCATGCTGGAATTGTATGGCTAGAAATTTCGTCGTGAGTACAAGCTTTAATAATACCTCCCGTTTGACCTGCTGAAGACCATAATCTTCCTTTAATTTTTTCTTTAGTAGTTTAGACCTAGTGTTGTCAAATAAACATAGTGTTGTTTCCCAAAAAAACAATAGATGAACTGTGTGGAAGATGATATGGCTCACAAGGGAGGTACTACTGAGATGACGACTAAATGGATATGTATGAAAACTGAGAGCCGTCACGGGACTCCTGGCAGATGTGAAACATCGTGGCGACGCGTCGCCACGCCAACAATCGGTTTTACCCGCGACTATAGATGTTGCACATCAGAAAGAAGACATGCTGAAACTACACCAAATGAATTGGGGTAAGGTTAGGAGAATGGTGCCATTATGTAGAATAACATTAATCTATGTAACTTCTTAATATGTATATGCAGCAGCCATCTGGTTAAATTAGCCAGTTAATTGAACTAGAATCATTCAACGTTTAACAACTTGGCGTATTGAAAGTCAGCCCTTTGAAGATGACTGACCAAGACTCAGCCAAGTGATTCAAAATAATCTAACCTAACCAAAAATCACAAATCCATCAATATCCAATTTAACGAAATGACTACACACATTCAGCCATCTGATTAAACCTTGCGCTCAATGACTTGGCTAGTTGTCCTTCAGCTATTTAATTGGGTGCCGGCGTTTAATGAACAGCCTAGGCGTCCGATTAGCTGGCTAATTTAACCAGATGGCTGCGACATATACATAATGAGCAGTAAGAACTGTTCGTAATCATTATAGCTTATTTTTTTAAATCCTTATCATGCCCCGTCATCAAAGCATATTTTTTTAATCAATTATCCAAAACTGTTTACATTCCTTTACCATGAATACTCACTATCGCAAGTTTGTTTTTAATATATATTACACGGTTATTTACCAAAAGGTTAAGTAGGTACTGTGGGAGTCCTACGTGTAACTAATAATTAACGCAGTACTCCTTAGAACGTAAATATATTTTATCAAGGAATTATACACCGGCAGGCCCTAGCTCTGCCTGTCTACCAATTAAAACAACCTACCATCACTTTTCCTATAAATCTTATTTTAAACTCGCTTGACTGTTCGAGGCAAACCAACGATAATATATATCCAGCCAGTCAACATAAGGTTGACACATGCAGACAACCTCTACAGTACCGTACCTACACTAAAAACTTGTGAAGATTCGACATGAAAATGACAAGTAAATCGTATATAGGTATACAATGTACAATCAGCCTATAACATTCCCACTGCAATGAGACAGGCCTCTCTGTGAGACAGAGAGTGGGCCATAATACACCACGCGGGCCCAGTGCTGGTTGGCGGCGAGTTTCAACCATCATGACAACAAGGAAAACTAGGGAATCTATTGATTTTATAGTTCACACGGTATGAGTCACTACAAAATTATAAATTACTAATTAATTACGTTTTGACCACGAACTTACTGACATTACCTCTCGTTTTGATTAATATTTCTGAGGAAATAACATCAGAAAATTACGACATTATAATAATTATTTTAAACGCTACGTTGAAATCCAAGATGTTATTTACTTAATAATATATTTATAGAGTTGCATTATGTTCCTATTAAAGAATAAGGAGAACAGATAAATTATTCGGTCATTTCACGGAAACTTAGATAAATGCGACCTCATCATGCTCAATTATTAGTAAATAAAATGGTTATTGGAAACCCCATTATTTGTTAACTACATAATTTATTAGAATTACTAACTTTTACATATTCCAGGTTCGGTTTTCAATTCGGGACTTCACCGAATTATATTATATTTTATGTACGACACTCAGTCGCAGTAACACAGAAGGTCGGTTTCATACAAAGAGTAAAAACAGGCGCACGCACACATATACGCGTACGTACGGCGCGGCGCGGCAATCCCAAAAGAATGCTGGTCGCAAGTGCGCTTGCACTCGCTGTACTTATAGCGTGTCTATGTGTCCGTGCGTTTTCACTCGTGTGGAGTCGACCTTCTGTACTAGGTATGTCTATTTTATGTAATTTTTTTATGACTCATTTTATCTTGTTTAATGTTAACTTTTCTATAAATACTTACTTATGGTTTATTAATAATTATGACTGTAATGACACAATACATTTAATCAAAGTTAAAGTCAAAGTTTTTTAATAATGCGATTTTCGGCGATACAATAGGATCTTAAAAAATATTTTACAGTAGCTCAAGTCTCTCCTAAGGCACGCATTGTTAAATTACAATATTAGAAATTAAGTTAAACATTACATGAAACATAATAAAGTAATTAATATCTATAGAAATTAAAATATAAGATATTATAATAAATTAAAATAAGTACGTAATATTTATAGGAATAATACATTAAAACATAAAAATTGTTGTTGTTGTTTGTGTGTGTTGTCATGTTATGTATTTATTATTATTTATTAAAAAAATATTAAGTTTACGTAAAAAAAGTTGTCAAGTTTAAATCTTTAATGTCGTTTTGTGTCTCCTCCTCTCATTTAAAAAACAATCTTCACACTAGTAACTTCACTCTCAGTGCATTTACAGACAAAAATCTCATAATAATGGCCAAAAATTATTTCAGGTCTACTGAAAACCAAGGTTAATTAAAGGAGATAACTACTGCGATAATCAGGCAGCCTGGCAGAGTTTTAAGACGTAATACATTGGTCACATTTGAAGATATCCAACATTATCATCAGGTTACAATAAAATCAAAATATTTTATTTCACATAAACCAACATGGGCACTTATCAAACGCCACGAGCTAGGTGCACTTTAGCGTAGCGTATAATAAAGTGCGCAGCCGTATACATACAGGAAGAAATTTTAACCAGTGCGCAAACCGTAACCATGAATTCAGAAAATGATACTAGACCACCCAGCATAGAAAATATTCGTCAATTATAAAAAAAAACAGCTGTTTGATGGAAAAATGCAATACCTACGCGGTCAAAATGTATGGAAAATCATTTTTTTATTTAGTAAATATGATAGCTAGATAAATAATTGCATATTTTATTATAGTGAGAAAACGCACAAGTACTATTATTATTATTATTATGTTTCCGTGCCCTAACCGAGTTTCATGTTGGAACTTACTTATATTGTAACAACTAAATATACACATGAATGCAATAAAGAATTTTAATTTGAATAATTTCTGCGCTAGGGGTCTAGAATCATAATTATGCTGAATGCATGGTTACAGTTCGCGCACTGGTTAAAATTTCTTCTTGTATACGGCACAACACAAGGAATTTAAAAAATCTCAGATATTGTTTACCTTCAACCCTGTCACATATCAGTGTGTCACCCGTGTGTCAGTGTGTGTCAGTGTGTAGTGTTTGTCAGTGTGTAGTGTGTGTGTGTGTGTGTGTATCAGTGTGTGTGTGTGTAATCTCTATCTCAAACTTTATGCCATGTTACCCGGCCGGGTATGTGAGAAGGTACTCCTACTGCACCTATTTTACTGGCTCGTGGCGCGTTTTATTTACTACCCACTTAACTATAGATTTTCATAAGTAGGTAGGTGACATCATGCATACGGTAACACGTGCATTTTCAATTTCAGTTCGAAGTAAGTGCAAAACTGTGTTCTCGATATGTTTTTCATAAAAATATTAGCATAGTCTAATAAAATTTTGCAATAACATCCATTGTGCATAACACAGTTAGTTCGTGGCTTATCTTACTTCACCTCTAGACCACAGAGGGCACACAACACACTAACAGTAGGAATGGCTTTCATTTTGACAGTTCAACAACATTCAGTGCGTTATTTACGTTATTGAGCAGACAAATTTTTCGAACATGTGAAGCAATGGATTAGCAATATCCTTCAAAATGATTCAGATTGTGACTGAAAGTGTGTTACGCAAATACGGTGCTGCTTTTTGGATGAAGGTTTTATACTACAGAGTATTTTAATATTGCATAGTTACACTGCTACAAGGATCTTTTTTTATTTTTATTTTAGATGGGTTTGCTCTTGACTCTAGTCTAGGTCAGAGATGACAGAGACAAAGTCGACGATGGAGTGAGCTTACCCAGAAGAAGCCTGTTCACTCTCACTTTGAAGAGATTTGGGTCTTTGGTTTGGATCTTTGGCGCTTGAATGACGTTGACAGGACGCTGATGGTAAAGATCTGTGCAATTGTTTTATGAAATGTTATGAAAAAACAAGATCGCGTGTTTACCTAGTCGACCGATTTTGATGTTTGTCTAAATTATTAAGGGCGAATTCCACCACTGAGACTGTACGCGATCAGCACATCTAAACCGCGTTTAATAGCTGTCAGTCTCAAAATTCTATAACATTGATGACACTGACAGCTCTTAAATTGGGTTGGGTTAGATGTGATGATCGCCATCAGTTTCGTTGGTAAAATTTGCCCTAAAAGTTTGTATGCAGTGCTGCCAGCTGCAAAGATACTTCTAGGGTTACTTCAAAGAAGGGGAACTAAAGAACAGCACTCTGGTGATCTGATGCGTTTACCTCGAGCAAACTCTGCAGTTTGGTAAGAACAACTTTAATAAGGAGGCTAACAGAAGAATTCGGCTGGGCTGGACAGCGTTTGGGAAGCTTCGTCGAGTCTTCTCGTCACGTATTCTGCCGAATCTAAAGACTAAAGTCTTCAATCAGTGCGTCCTACTGTCTTTTATGACTTACTGAGCCGAAACGTAGATACTCATGATACGGCTGGTCCATAAATTGAAGGTCGCTCAGCAAGCTATGGAACGACCTACGCTTGGAGTCTCTCTGAGAGATTGAATCCGGAATGAGGTGGTCCGGCACAGAACCAAAGTTGTTTACATAGCTCACCGAATAAACAATCTTAAGTGGCAGTGGGCTGGCCATATTAGCCGTAGAACCGATTACCGTTGGGGTAGACGTGTTCTTGAATGTAGACCGCGAATCGGCAAACGCAAAGTAGGATGCTGTCTGGCTAGGTGGAGCGATGATCTTCGCAGGGTGGCTGATAGCAGTTGGATGAGAGTTGCCAAGAATCGAGCTAAACGGCATGCAGTTGTGCCTGTGTCCAGCAGTGGACTACTGTAGGCTGCTGGTGATAATGACTCTGGTGATAATCGATAGGTAGATGGGCTGCCAATCCAAAATCCGGTCACACATCCATTATTTATTACTGTTCATGGACAACTTTGTGAGTGTGTTCACAAAATGTTACTCACCTACCTGTCCTTACAGATTCTTTACGATTTCTTCAATGAATTGCCTATAAAAAATTTACGACCATTTTATGGAGAGGGTAAATACATTAATAGGTGAATAAAAATCTAGATATTTTTGTTATTGTTCTTTATGCAGCTAAATATTTTTTCAATTTAATGGGAGTTATTATTGTGGAATGGGCCGCCATATTACAATTAAGGAATGAATAGGTGTCAAAAAAATCTGTGATTTATAATTAAAAGTTGAACATTGTTTTCCCTTTTTCCAGGAGTGACGTCATTCATTATGGTGTTGTAATCACTGAATATCCGTATAGTCAACTAAATATAATTGCATTCATATTGTGAATGGTCAAGTCTTCGATAAAGTTCGAGTGCCCTTTAGTATTTAAAAAGTAATTACGCACGCACAAAGAAATGCGACGTGCATTTTTTTTTCTCTTACCTACAAAGTATCCTAACTCCTCTGCCTACCTCTAATGGGATTACAGGTATCAATCAATCAACTCAACCTATCGCAGTCCACTGCTGGACATAGGCCTCTCCCAGGCTGCATCACAGCACCCTGTCATCCGCCTTTCGCGTCCAGTCTGTCCCAGGATCTCGGTCCATCTAGCTGAAGGGCTACGCTTGTCGATACGCGATCTACACTCCAGAACACTGCGCCACTTCTTCTTCCCAGCTAAAGAATAGGAAGTGGTAAAAAGTGGGCGTTTTGGGGGACTGTCTTCTGTTATTTTGACGTTTAAATAGTGCTGATTTTCGGCCTTTGAAAACATTACTTTTGAATTAAAAATTATACTGGCGTGATGTTATAAATGTTATCAATGAACCTAGAAAGCTGAATTTTTGCACAGAGGTTCCCTTTATGATGAAATAATTCCTTTACGGGACTAATGATAATTCGAAATAACCAGGATGAGACTTGCACAGACCAGGGGAGCATGCCACAAATTGAAGGAGACCTATTCTCAGCCATCAGTGGCATAAGGCTGATGATGATTCGGAATTCCCACGGGATAGAGAGACAATACGAGGCGGAAAAAGTCGCTGCAAATTCCTATCATATTATTGTATTTTTTTTAATGAATCGCTGGTCTGGTGTATATTTACGTACATACGTCTGATATATATAATTATATATACTATGTAAAAGTATACAAAATAGCGAAGAGGTCATTGCGCATCAAAAAATTCGTCCGCATCGCTGTCTATGGGAAAAGTGCTTAAAAGGCTGGCAGCATTACTACGTTGGATGGCAATGCTGATTCTTCAGCTTAAAAATAGGCCAGCCCTCTGGTCATGTGAAAAGTCGACCAACCCCTTGGCGATGTCCCGAAATACTAGATGAAAACTCGCACCCCATGGCTCTAGTGTTAAATTGTAAATATTTTTGTAATAGCTACGGGGACTACGAGGAGTCTTTCACAAGGAATCGAACCCTCCCTCCCACAAACAAGCATAAAATAACCCCTTTTCTATTGCTTGACAAACACAATATTTGCTAACGATAAGCCCATCTAAAAGAGTGGTTGCTCATGGGATTTTAACGAGCCAACAAACACATTACCATAGGAGTGCCAACGATTATAATATCCATTATAGGGTACTAGAAACACCATTAGGACGCCATGGAAAATATCATGGTGCATGTTGCAAGCTTTCCGATAAATTAATGCGATTACCTGGTGTTAGTTAGTAGTACGGGTAATTAATTATAAAAAATGCTGTTATTAAGAGGGCGCACACGGGTCCACTAGTGCCACTCCTTTAAAAAAGTATTATCTTGTGACTCAGAAGGAATTTTGTATAACGGCTCAATAAGCGACCTCGGTAAGTGTGTTCAGAATTTTCAAATCGAATTAACATCAACAAATCGCAACAAAATACGATCTAAATGAATGTGGCCGCTTTTGTTTAGATCGAATTTTGTTGCTTCGTGTCTCAATATAAAAGTTTATAAAGGGTATTAGAAAATTCTAGACACACTTACCGAGGTCGCTTTTTCAGCCGTTATCCAAAATTCCTTCTCAGTCACGAGATAATATTTTTTAAAGGTTTGGCGCTAGTGGACCCGTGTACGCGCTCTTAACTGTATTTATTATGTGATGTTTTGTTGACTGTATTTCTAGGAATCTGTAGGAGTGTAGATAAAGTGCCAACGAGAGTTTTTATTACTACGTCGCCATGCTCTATAATCTACGTAGCCTTTTCCTAACTATATTGGGGTTGGCTTCCAGTCTTACCAGATAAAGCTTAATACCAGTATTTTTCATGGAGCGACTGCCTATCTAACGTCCACAACCCAGTTATTGGGTAATGCGATATCCCTTGGTAAGACTAGTTGTCAGACTTTAGGGGTTCTGACGTCCCGAAACGGCTGTCAAAGTCCCACTGAGGACAGCTGGGACCAACGGGTAAACATGCCTTCCGAGGCACGAAGAGATCTCTGTATGTAACGATGGTCACTTATCAAAGTCAAATCATTTATTTGAAATAGGCACATAAAAGGAACTTTTGAACGTCAAAATTTTCAAAAAAAAAAAAAATGATTCTAGTTGCCCCTTCCAAAAGGTAGTTTCGTATGGAGAAGACTGGGCAAGAAACTCCACCGTTACTCTTTTAAAAATGTTTTACTATATTATGTATACATTAATTATATGTGAAGACTATGCACCTAGAATAAAATTCCTATCCACGGACCTACCGCGGCAACCGTAGCTTAACCTGATCGATCGTCTCGTGCGGCTGTTATTAGTTAGCCACGAGCCCCTCCATCCACCATGACTATAATAATTGTCTTGCTAAGTGGCCTTCATGAGTGGCAGCCTCTCCATCACTATGCAGTTTGGATTTTATACCTATCATAGACAGCTGCAGTGGGGTAGCCATGTTTGTCGAAGGGGCGTTATTTTGGCCGATGGAGTAGACGAGTCCAGGAGTGCAGACCACGTATCGGTAAGTGTAGGACATTCCCCAGCTAGATGGGCTGACCACCTTAAAAAGGTGGGTGGATAGACAGGATGCGGAAGGCGGAGGACAAGGTGTTGTGGCGCAGCCTGGGAGAGGCCTATGTCCAGCAGTGGACTGCGATAGGCTGAATAGATGTAGCTGATCTAGCTGCGGAGTAATTGCGTAACACACTTACAATGGCAATAACTTTCGTTTTGACAGTTCGCAATCATTCATTGGGTCATTTACGTTCTCGAGATTTTTTCAAACATATGAAGCAATTTGATTAGTTACATATCATCATAACATAACATCAGGCATTGTTTCTCCGAAGAGTTTGGTAGAGGTGTACCTATAGTACACCCACATTCGCCTTAAGTTTAAGTCCCATGTGACAGGAGGCGAGTTTATTAGTTATTTTCTTCAAATTCTTTCAAATTGTTATTGAAAGTGTGTTGCACCTAATGAAGTGCCGAAGAAGAAATTCCTAAAAACTCTGTGTTTCTATGGCGACCTTTTCAACATTTAAAAAGTCGCATATAAATGCTACCACAGCAGTTGTTGCTACGTATCATTTAATAGTAAAAATATCGTAACTATCTTGGGTTGTCACACCCATTAACTACCCATCTATATGGCTATCTGACGTCCCGAAACGACTTTCGAGGAACCACGGGTGACAGCTGGGACTAACGGGTCAACGTGCTTGCCGAGGCACGGAGGGATCTCCGAATGTAAAGATGGTCTAGGGCCGACGCCTGCCAGGGTTGCGGTTTTGTCCGTAAGGGTTACCGTGGCCCTGGCACACAGGCAACTGAAGGAACACGGGTGGGTTTTAGTCAGTAAAAGTCTGAGACGCTCTAGACTTATTAGAATAATAATTTTAACAAATTTATGTTTAGTTTTTTTATTTAAGTTAATAGGTTAACTAGCCTATAAGTAGTGTATAATTGGGGGTTCTGGATCACTTGCTCTCGCTTTCGCTCGAGCGCATGATCCAGAACTCCCCAATCATACATTACTATCGTGATGTGCGATATAGTTCATAATATTGATTGAGTATTGTGTTTCATTCACAGTGGAGCGCTTGATACAGGATCTCCAATTTTTTTAATGGTCCGAGCGGTTGTCGTGTGTATTCATAAACAGGCATGGTATCGAACTGTTATAACGAAGCAAAATTATCGCGTGAACTTAAAAATAATAAACAACAATATCATGTTCGATCGCCGCGCAGCGCTGCATTGAAACGATGTAGTGCATATTTTTTTGTATTGATGGATACAAAAACCATATTGAGAGGTCAGCTGTTACTGGAAATTGTAACTTAATGTGTAGCCGTGTGTAAAAGTAACTGTATTATGGAGATAGAGTAATTGATTATAATATAAAAGAACGTAAAAAAAAAAAAAGTCATAAAAGCCAAAACCAAACCGGAACAAATACTCATTTGTTCCGTGCGGGAATCGAACCCGCAACACTTTGGCACATTAATTGAAACATCTATTTTAAACCTACTATTTACATTGTGATGTAGCGAGTCGAGCTCTTAACCAATGCACCAAACGTGTCGTCAGTGATGAGATAAAATATGTATTCAGTATTAAAGTACACAGGTACATTCGTGATATCGACATGTTTCGACTTGATTCTGCCGCCAAGCACATAGTTGTAATATTATGAAGGAAATTAAACCTTAAAGACATGAATCTATATACCTTATATAAGAGAATCTGTTTTGTATCTAGATCGTAGAGAGCCTTTGACTGCGACACAGTAAATACAAGTTTTTTGTTTTTGGCTGTTTTCGCTACCCTGAGATTCAATCACAATGTCGGTAAGTAATAGTTATAACATAATAAATTATTATTATTGTTTTTTATTAATTATTATAATGTAGGCATTGTATGTAATCATACTCAAAACACAATTTATTTCTGTTTTCAGGACAATGAGGATCTTTTTAATTTTATCCCAAACAAGCAGCTCAAAGAATCTGTTACATCACGACTCAATTTGAAGAGAAAAAATGACGCGACAGGTCCTCCACAGAAACTTGAACGACAGCAAAACTACTCGTACATCAAAACCAGGGCGCCAAATACATCTTCAAGGACATGCATGATCAAAATTGAGATATACGAGTGTGATAATTTACCAGAAAAATCTTGCAAGTGCAGTGCAAATAAGTGTGTGCAATTTATAACTGAAAATGTTGTCACAAGTGATATATACTTAGATTTAGAAAACATTATTAGTAAAATTCGTGAGAATATATAATTGAAATTATTTTATATATTTATTAAGTATAGAGAGAGAGATATTCAATGTAATCATTATGTTAGTACCAACGTTTGTGTTTGTTTTTTATAATTAGCATAATAAAATAGCATTTAATAATATACTTAAATAGTACAACTAATATTGTTGATTGTATCGCATAAAAACAAAAAACAAAAAAAAAACTTATTATTTCATACACATTGATGTTAGATTAGGTAAGGAATCTGTTATTTCTTAGAAGATTAATTAGGTACTCTTTTAATGAATATATTTAAAAATAAAAATTCTGTTTGTTTTCATTTTCCAATATCAATTTTCATTTCAATAAAAAATAAGAGTAATTAATCTTCTAAGAAATATCAGGTTCCTTACCAAATAGTAAGGAAAAAAGGTGCTTATTATAATTATACACATTGATGTTAGATTAGGTAAAGAATCTGTTATTTATTAGAAGATTAATTACTCCTTTTATGAATATATTTAAAAATTAAAATTCTGTTTGTTTCATTTCCCAACATTCAATCACCCAGCCTAATTCTGTAATATCTTATTACGAGTTCTATAACAAAAAACCACTTAGAAATCCATTGCCACCTCTTTCCATTTACATTAAAATGAGCAGGATAGCTATAGCTAACACAGCCTTTACGACTTGAGAGTTTAAAGAATAAGGCGACAATTCTGTGTACATGACAAATAACTACCAGAGATCTCATTTTATTGGTTTCTTATAAGTTTGTATGTATTCCGACAGAGTTAATTGACACCTCATTCCTTTCACGATTGTCGTCTCCAGTCGCCTCCAAAAACTCTAATAAGGATAAAGTGCTGTGAAAACACTTTCCATAACTAGAGTATTCGGAAGCATTCACATTGCGACTTCAGTACGAGAAATGAATAAAATAAAATCTACTCTAGGTTCTCAAGTGATAGAGATGAAATTCTAATAACAAATATTATTTTAATTAATTTTTCGGAGTAATTATTGTTAGAAACTAACATATGACTAAGGCTTTAGGATTTAGGTCTATAAAAAGCATGTGAGAGAATTCCTTTACATTTTGTCATTGTTGTGCTGAAGTGCATTTCACTGAACAGTGAGTTTAAATTTGTTTGTGGTTGTTCACAAGTGTTGCAGAAACAAAGTATGTGAGTATTATATTTTATTTAATAAATATTTTTTCTTCGATCCTAGGACTGTAATAGTTAATTGTTTTACCACTGAAATTACTCAATTAAGTTTAGATCATATAATAGTTATTTCAAAACTATTGTACTTGTACTGCATTTGTAGTTTCATATTAATATTAATATTTTTACAAACGTTTAATAATTATTAACGTTTTATTTTTACAAACGTTTAATAATTATTAACGTTTTATTTTTACAAACGTTTATTTAATAATAATTCTTGCTTCGTTGTTCTAGCATGCAATAAAAATAAGGCCTAGGTTTGATTCTTAGGTCATTTAAAGTTTTTTTTTTTTCCTGATAAGTACTGTAAATATATTATTCCCTATTCGATGAGATTTCAAAACGCTCCTGTAAAAAGTAAGGGGGAGGGACTAACAGCACACCTCTGCCTAACCCTTTGATGAATACGGGTGCTGTTGTTTCATGTTACTAATGTTGGTAATAAAAATATTTATTGCATTTTAATAATGTTTTCAGGGCTCAGTCGATGAATAATCCTTTTTGGGTTGAAGAAGAGGACTCCACACCTTCAACGTCTGGACCAACAAAAGAAAAAAACAAGCGGCAGATCAAAAAAAAAACAGCTGTGAAGAGAGATAAGAAAATGTCTCAGAAGAAGAAGGCTTTGCTTTCTAAAATCCTTTCGCTTCAGAACCAGAGTCTGATAGCGACGGGCCGGCAGTTGTTACAACACCAGCTCCAAAAAGAAAACGGAATACCAACGCTTCAGACTGTGAGGTAAGACATTTTTTTCAAACATGTTAAATTCCCATTTCATTTAAAACCATTCCAGTGTTTTACAGCGTGTGATTTTCTCCATCAAAATTATACTTATTTGTGGACACAAGTGTTTAAATAGACCTTTTCTAATAGATAATAGATTATAGTTATGGTAACGGTAGATTCAAGAACGTGGAAGTCTGGAGTTTATCTATTATATTTTTTTTACATATCTATATTTTTTTTTACTTATCTATTTTTTAATTACTCGCCCTGACGCATTATTATTTTTAATTAAAACTAGTCATCTTATGTATTTCAGGATGAATCGTCTCGACCGCTGATCCGTGCTACCACTCTGAAGAACTGCTTCACTCAGCAGGTGGCTGATGGTTATACCTTCCAATCAAACCCGGACAGGGTTGGAAAGTATTATTTTGAATTAAGAGTTTATAACACGGGTGAAGTGGAAAAACTTACTCCAAATGAACGTTGGAAACAGTCTCTTGTAGCATTAAAATTATCAATAGAATAGAGAATATTTATTTGATTTATAATAATTATTTTACATGTACTTTTTCAGAGTTTCGATGTAAAATCGAAATTGAAACTTGAGATATTAAAAAACCCGAATTAAGAAATTCTGAAATTAAGAACAGAGAAATAAAAAACTAAGAAATTAAGAACTGAGAAATTAAAAACTGAGAAGTTAAGAACTGAGAAATTAAAAACTTAGAAATTTTAAATATGAGAATTTACCAACTTTTAAATAAAAATTGGATGACTGAGATAAAAAAAAAACATTTAGTAAAAATAGCTTTTTATAAAATTTAAAATAAGTGTAATGAACATGTTTTTTTTTTTTGTAAAGACTAATATTTATGTTTCAAAGTTATCAGCACACAGTAGAACAAATATTCATATATCTAATCGATTGCTCTGCTCAGAATGATGTAAAATCGAAATTGAAACTTGAGAAATTAAAAAAACCGAAATAAGAAATTCTGAAATTAAGAACTGAGAAATAAAAAACTGAGAAATTAAGAACTGAGAAATTAAAAACTGAGAAATTAAGAAATGAGAAATTATGAACTGAGAAATTAAAAACTTAGAAATTTTAAATATGAGAATTTACCAACTTTTAAATAAAAAATGGATTACTGAGATAAAAAAAAACATTTAGTAAAAATTGCTTTTTATAAAATTTAAAATAAGTATAATGAACATGTTTTTTTTTGTAAATACTGTAATTATTATGTTTCAAAATTATCAGCACACAGTAGAACAAATATTCATATATCTAATCGATTGCTCTGCTCCGAATTCGAAAATATTCAAATTATTGCTATTGCTTTTAGAAATAGAATCATAAGTATAAAGTGAATCCACTTAAATCTAGTGAAGTAACAATAACTCCAGAAACGTTTTTATTTCAAATTTCAAAGTCAGTATGTGATATTATCAATCTTATGATTCAAAAACATAAAGCAATTAAAGTCAATTTTGAATTATTTGTGTCATACATTTTGCCAAAAAATAATGAAAGCTCTATGAAATCTTTCAACACCAAATATGAGATAGCAGTTCCGAATACAAATGTTTATAACATGTATTTTAAATGCTCTGAAAAATTATTATTTAGAGTTTGAACTTGCCGAATCTGGTTGGGCTATTAATTCTATAAACCATTTGGAAATAAACATAAACAAGTGCAATCCTTTAAGAGCTGGAACATACTTAGAATTGCCTACGGTTATAAAAAACACAAAGTCATGTTTGAATATACACAACAATGCCAATCATTGTTTTTTGTGGTGTATTATTGCCCAGATGTTTCCAAAAAGATTGAATGCTAATAGAACGCAATCGTACCCACACTATACGTTGCTTTTAAAAATAAATGATATGTCTTTTCCGCCATGTTTCGATGATATTAAAATATTTTAGAAAAATAATCCTTGTATAAGTGTGAATGTTTATGGTCTTGAAGCTAATAATCATGTAACTGGTCCTCTATTTTTGACACGTGAACGAAAGCTTATACATGTCAATTTGTTGTACATAACTAAAGATGATAAAGTCCATTTTTGTTTAATGTTATAAGATCTAAAAATCATCAAGTTTTTACACAAAAATTGAATAAACTCATACTTAATAGTGATGACGATAAAAGGCAGAGAACTGAAGGTTGTTTCAACACTTTGCCTTGGGGGGCATTATAGTTCAATACTTTAATACTTGTTGGATTACTGTATTCGTTCTACTGTGCTAAAACTATAGTTTAAGTTAAAAAAGCTAATTACAAATGATTTAAATGTGTAAAAAGTATGTAATCGAATAAAAAAATGTAATAAATGAATGTTACTATAATCAATAAATGAATAATCGATATTTATTTTCTTTTCTTTTCCTTTTCCGAAAGATTTTCCCTCTTATAAACACTGTGTATAGATTATGTCATGGTTAATGTTAATATTTTTTTTTATGTCTATTAGCTTGTCATAACTATATGCAGTGTTTATTATTAAGAGGTATCATACAGGATCAAATTAAATTAGCTAGAGAAACTCCTCAGATGTGATGGGTATCGATACCTAAACATGATAAAACAAAAGAAAACAGATTTTCTCAACTCATACTTCAAGTACCAGCACAACCAGCGGTCGAGGACCCCAAATAAAAAATAAAAAAATATCTTCTTTTTTGTTTTTATATCGATGTGTTTAGATATCGATACCCATCACGTCTGTGGAGTTTCTCGTTCGTTAGCTAATTTAATTTGACCCCTGTATACTAACTTATTAGGTGAATAATAAAAAAAAACATTATGTAGAATCAATTTTAATTTTATTGTTTCGCCTTCAATTAAATAAATTCGACCAATAATAATAACTAATAAACAATAACTTATAAACTGCATTTAAGGTCTGCATGTGGGTGAACTTAATTTTTTAACTATTTTACCGACGAGATATTCTGCTTCATCCATAATTTCATCGTAATTGTCCTTGACTAAATACTGAACATTCACACAAGCACAATCACTATCACTGCGATCAACACGATTTATTAAATTATTGTCATTTAAATCACAAATAGATATTTTTATTAAATGGTGTGCTTTTCCTGGATCCTTGCGAATTACGTAAGATGTAGACGGTGTATCCAATAGTTTGGGCAGGGTAATTTTAGAAGTTAATTTCAACTTCTTGTTTTTTCTTTTTATTGGACTTTCTTGAGTATCCTTGACTTTATCCTGCTGATTTTCCTGGAACTCAGTTTGTTCAACATTGTCCCCAGTAAATTCTTGAGTAAAATAGAATGACTTAATAACATCATCAACAATATCAAGGCCTTCCATTTTCTGAAAAAAAAAAAAAAAAGATAAAATTAATTTCCATTTTCTTTTATATTAAATTAACATTATTTTTATTATTAGACTTGACAAATTTATTAGTTACTTACAATCTTAAATAGATGAATTGACGATTAAAGATAATTTAATAATAATTAAAAAAAAACTCGTCCACTACGAACACTGTGACGGACACTGTCGCTGTGTAACTCAGTCGAGGACACGACTCTTAATAACGACCCAGGTCCAAACCCGTTGCTAGAATACTGTGCTCGCAAGTCACATATTCATATATAAAGGATAGTAAGTAATGAAAATAAATAATAGGCAAGATGAAGTTGATCAAACAACCCATATCCTTGAACGTGAATAATATCAATTTCAATGACTCAGCTCGTCAGATTAGACATAGTGCTTTATTGCCTAATACAATTCGCTGCATAATATGTGGACCCTCGAACTGTGGTAAAACAAACGTTATGATCAGTTTACTGCTGCATGAAAATGGGCTCAAATTTAAAAATCTTTATCTTTACTCGAAAACTACTTTCCAGCCAAAATATCGGTTTTTAAGTGAAGTATTAAGAAGAGTACCTCAGATACAGTTCAATGAGTTCAATGACGACAAAGATGTTATAGCTCCGAATGAAGCTTTAACAAATTCTGTATTTATTTTTGATGATGTTATGTGTGAAAAGCAAATAAACATTCGTAATTACTTCTCTATGGGAAGACATAAGCAAATTGACTGCTTTTATTTATCACAAACCTACTCAAAAATTCCGAAACAGTTGCTACGTGATAATGCTAATTTTCTTATAATATTTAAACAAGATGATGTGAACTTAAAGCATATCTATGAAGAACATGTAAATTCTGATCTGCTGTGGAATCAGTTTAAAGAAGTTTGTAAAACTGTTTGGAGTAACCCTTATAATTTTCTACTTATTAATAAAGAGTCGGCATTAAATAATGGGAGGTACAGACAGAATTTTGATATTTTTTTAAACTTTGAATGAAGGTACATACTTATAAATGAATTACATACATAAATGCTGTTAGTATTATTCCTTGTTTAGCTGAATACAGTTGTTATTTATTGTAAGATGGACAAAAATATTAAAATGGAATTAGTGAAGTCTGTCGACTCCATAAAGAATAAAATAAAACAAATGAAAAATCAGGAACATACAATGAACTTGTCGCTTGATAAAATGCTAAAACCTGTCACAAATCCTCTAAAAACTCTTGTTGAATCTAATAGATGTGCAGAAAAAATAAAAATAAATGAAAATCCAACTTTAAATAATTCTGAAGGAATCGAATTCGATGAAAAGAATACTAGCTCATCTACAAAGCTCAATGACTGTTACGATCCAAAACTAAATTCTACCCAATTCGTCAAACAAAATGCTAAAAAGGAATCGATAGATAATTTAGAAATGTCATTAGAGGATGATGATATCTTTGGTATTTATGACGGTGTTAGTATACCGTTTGGAATTAGAAGTGAAAATAAAACTCTATTGATGGGTAATTCAGCAGTATCATTTTCTAAAATTGATAGTTTGAATAACGATACAATCATTTTAATTAAAATCGGTGACAAAGCTTACAATTTAACAGTTGGTCTAAAAGAACTTTTACTCCGAAGAAAACCCGATTTAAAGTTAATATCGAGCGAAGATAAACTTGTCTATAAGGATATGTTACACTATACAAATGCACATAAAAGAGATTTTAATCCTAAAGGTCAAATAAGAGGTGACAAAGGTACAAAATATTGTAAAATAATAAAACCTCTATTTTTCGAATTGTCAAACGATGTTATACATGCTCACACTAAACTTGGAGGAAAATTACCAACGTTAAAAAAATACAAAAACAACACCGACTTGGTATATTGGGATGATCCTAACGAATTAGTCGAGAGATTGAAACTATTAGTAGCTTCAAGAGATGCTGGCAATACAAACCATGATAATGAAATGTTATCGATAATTGAAGAATTAAAAGAAGCTGACATAATTAAAGAATAAATAGTCGTAATAATATGCTTTACATTCAGTATTATACATGGATTCAAGACAAATGTACTGAATTCTGACCATGAGCAAAGCCGATGTGGTAAACGAAATTCATAAAAATGCAAGGGTAAACTTTCCCCGAAGACATGTTATTATGAAAGATATAGACGACCTGTGGCAAGCAGATTTAATTGATATGCAATCAATTTCAAAAGAAAATAAAAATTACAGATTTATTCTTACCGTTATCGATACATTTTCGAAATATGCTTGGGCCTTTCCTCTGAGAAGTAAAACCAAAGATGATGTATGTAACTCATTCAAAGTTTTGTTGGCTACAGGGCGTGTTTCAAAAAACCTCCAAACAGATAATGGAACAGAATTTTATAATAATAAATTTCGAAAGCTTATGAAATCTAATCATATTAACCACTATTCAACCTTTTCAACAAAAAAGGCTTCAATAGTTGAAAGATTTATCAGAACTTTGAAATCTAAACTGTATAAGGAATTCAGTTTAAAAGGCAGCTATAATTGGGTAGATAGTACCCTTAATGATGTTATATATAAATACAATCACACTTACCATCGGACAATTCATGAAATTCCTGCTAATGTGGATAACATGAATAAAAAACGTATATTAGAAAGGTATTTAAGGTCGGTAAAAAATGAAAGAATAAAAAGCAAGTATAAAGTGGGTGATTATGTACGTATCAGTAAATACAAAGGAACATTTGAAAAAGGATATACCCCCAACTGGTCGACAGAAATATTTAAAATTCGAAAAATACAAAATACAACTCCTATTACCTACTTAATTGAAGATACAATCAGAGGTCAACCTATTTTAGGAGCGTTTTACTTACAAGAGCTTCAAAAGACAAAATATCCTAATGTATATCTAGTCGAGAAAGTTCTTAGAAGAAAAGGAAACAGGGTTTTAGTAAAATGGTTAGGTTTATCTTCTGCTGAAAACAGTTGGATTGATAAATCGAATGTAGTAATATAAATAAAAATAACTTTACTAACCGTATAAGTATTTATTAAAGTGTTCAATCCAGATTCATTAGTCTTATGATGTGTATTGGAGAGAGTAGTCTTCTCAATTGGCTTATAAACAATTTACCATTTGAATTACACTTACCAGGATACAATTATTGTGGTCCTGGTACAAAATTAATTAAAAGGCTTACACGCGGAGACGAAGGTATTAATAAATTAGACGAACATTGCAAAGAACACGACATTGCCTATCTCAAATCATCAAACTTAAAGAATCGTCACAGAGCTGATTTAATTTTGTTGAAAATGGCAAAAGAGCGAGCAGTTGCCTCGGATGCAAGTGTAAGCGAGAAAATCGCAGCACGCTTAGTAAGCAAGACAATATCTACAAAAATAAAAACTGGTTCCGGCCTAAAAAAAAATAGAAAAAAGTGCTTTCAAAAACTTACACCTGGAAAAGGGTTAAAAAACAAATTTAAAAATGTTATCACTAAAACGAAAAGACACATGAAAAAACTAAAACCAAAATGCAAAAAAGTGGCAATAGAATTAGCTATGGCCGCAGCCAGAGAATTAGCTGATGATTCATCCATAAAACTTCCTCGTGTTATTCCTATACCAAAAACTGGTGGTGTATTACCTTTGATTCCTATTTTTGCTGGATTATCAGCAGTGGGAGCAATAGCAGGCGGTGCAGCAGGTATTACCAAAACCATAAATGAATTCAAGATGGCTAAAAAGCTGTTGGCTGAATCGAAGAGACACAATGAAAAAATGGAAGCTCTCTGCATTGGGAAAGGACTACACCTTAAACCACATAAAAACGGGCTTGGAATTTATGTATCGAATGAAAAAAACTAAGATATCGGCTACCCAAACGAGCCCTAACTAACTTTGACATTTTGAAGTATGGAACTAATATTCCATATTTTAGAGGAGTCTTTATGAGAGATGAACTTCCTAAATACCCGTTTAAAAAAGAATGTGGAGTTATTAATTTAGATAGTTCAAAAGATCCTGGCTCTCATTGGGTAGCCTATGCAAAATACAATGATTATATTGAGTACTTTGACAGTTACGGAAATCTTAAGCCTCCAAAAGAATTTATAAAATACGGAGGTACTAAAGTCCACTATAATTATGAAAATATACAACGCGATCATCCTTTCAATTGCGGACATCTCTGTTTAATTTTTCTAAGGAATTTTTGGAGTAGTCTAGGGATAAAATAAACAGGATCTTCTGAAACAGTCCAGTATGCAAGCATGTCTACCACAGTTACCATCTCTGGAAATAAATCTGATTTGGTGTCATACTTTCAACCTCCACTGCATTTATCCGATCAATACGAGTGCGGTTTGTTATACTTTTCAGTGTTAAATTCAAGATCAAATGTGTCCATCAATAGCAGCAGTCTATCTGTAATCAGAATTGAATGTGATCTTGTACACAGTTCGTACTGCAACGGACTACCAACTCATTTTATTCATGAATTTGTATTTGATACTGCTCCGGGTCATCAGTGCATAGAAATACCACGAAACGTTATTTACTTTCCAGTGAACAAAAATATAATTTCATCTATATCTGTTAGAATTGTTGATCAATTTGGTTATTGTATTAACTTTGGTGACGAATTCAATATTCAACTACGTCTTCATTTAAGAAAAACAAAATGATACTATATTATAAAAACACTCCTGTGAAAATAAAACGTATTATTCCTTCAACGACCACTAAGGTGAATAGACGTAAGAAAAAAGTTAAGAAATTGACTGAAGCAAATAAAGGTTTTCTTAGAGCCCTAGGTTTTAAAGTATGAATATACTCCAGATTACTGAATTACCGCACTTCGATAGTTCGATCGAAAGTTATGAAATCCATTCATATAATCCCTACAATAACAGCTTTAGAGAAAACGATGAAATCAGAATCCCCATACATCAGCAAGACATATACGTGCTACCATCAGCCAGTTCAATTTACATCGAAGGCCAAGCAAAGCTGTTCGGTAAAGATGGGAATCCGATCAAGAAAACTGTTACGTTCACTAATAACCCTGTTATGTCTTTGTTTCAAGACATCAGGTACGAAATGAATGGTATTGAAATAGATCGTATAAAAAATTCTGGAATAACGTCAACAATAAAATCATACATCTCATTAAATGAAGCTGAAAATAAAGTTGCTGCGTTATGGGGTTGGAATTTAAACGGATTCCAAAGTGATGGGCATTTTAGTTTAGTGATACCGCTAAATAAGATTTTAGGGTTTGCAGAGGATTACAATAAAATCGTTATAAATTGTAAACATGAACTTATATTGAATAGAAGTAACTCTAACTTAAACAGCGTTATTCTTACTGATGATGTTGCTCATTTTCAAATAGATATGCAAAGAGTTCAATGGAGGGTGCCACACATAAAAGTGTCAGATCGAGAACGATTAACACTTTTAAAGCATTTAGAAAGAGATAAACCCATTCAGATGGCTTTTAGAAATTGGGATTTATATGAATATCCTTTATTACCTAAAACCACAAAACATTCTTGGTCAGTTAAGACTGCTTCACAATTGGAAAAGCCTAGATATGTAATTTTTTGCTTACAAACTAACAGAAAAAATAATAAAACTAAAGACATATCTCTATTCGATCATTGCGAGGTGACAAACGTTACGCTCTTCTTAAATTCTCAATATTATCCTTATGAGCCTTTGGGTTTAAAGTTTTCTGACAACAAATACAGTATATTATATGAAATGTATGTGAAATTTCGTCAGTCGTATTACAACTGTCCAGTAGACCCGTTGCTCGATCTAAAGGACTTCAAAGAAAAAGCTCCCCTGTTTATCTTAGACTGCTCAAGGCAAAACGATAGTCTAAAATCAGGTCCAGTAGACGTACGCATAGAAATTGAATGTTCAACGCCAATACCAGATAAGACTACTGCATATTGTTTGATTATAAACGATCGACTTGTGGAATACAAACCTCTCAGCAACATTGTGCGCAGGTTATCATGATTGCTATTGTGGATATTCAAGGCTTTAAAACAGAAACAAATGAATTTATAATAAAAGAAATCGCTATATTATATAATAAAACATTACAAGTGTTTTTATTTAAGCCACCATTTCCATTTGAAAAATTAACGAAACAAGAAAAAAAACAAGTTAGTTGGATTGAACGTAACAGAAAGATATATTGGTGTGAAGGATTTATTCCATATTCCAATTACCAGAATTTTATTGCTGATATTTTAAGAGATAAATGTGTCTATGTTAAAGGTTCAGAAAAAGTCTTGTGGTTAAAAAATATATTAGAAAACAGTAATAGTAACATATTTAATTTAGAAGATAAAGGTTGTTCTAGTTTGTTAAGTCTGCACCATCAATATAAATATTCTCAAGATTTGTATAGTTGTATTTATCATGACTCTGTATGTGCTTTAAAAAATGTATTGTGTTTAAATAAATGGTGCTATGATAATAAAATTATAAAATAAACTTTTTTTTTTGTTTAATTTCTTTATTTTTGGTAAACCGTTTCCTATCCCTCCCAATCTCTTCAACGTCGTCAAATCGTTATAAGCTGCTGACTGTAACTAGACGATGTCATTATGCAGTTATCTGTAAAACGGGGAAGCATGTCTCATAATAAATACAAACCTCGATATGACATGTATAATACTTATAAAATTCGTCAATTTTCATTTAACTATTACTGGGCAACGGCTGATTCAAAGAAAAGATTAGTGATGGAAATGGCTGACGCTGGATTCTTTTACTGTGGCAATAGTATAAATGATAAAGCAGCATGTTTTTCATGTGGAGGTGTTATAGAAGATTGGGAGATTTATGACGATCCTTGGATGCAACATGCTATAAATTTTCCTCAATGTTTTTATTTGAACGCTGTGAAAGGAAGAGAGTATATATTTAATACGCGTATCTGCATCGCAGCATTAGACTCCTAGCATTGCAGTGTAATAGATAGATCTTAAGTATATAACTAAGTAATAAATAACACAAATATTTACTGCACCACGAGAGATACAATTATTGATATTACCTATCTACATCATGTTACACTCAGAGAAATTTGATTTGGAAGGCATTTCTAATCTTATTTTCAAGAATACTAGGGGTGAGATAATATATATTCAAGATATGCACCCTAGAAAAAAGAAATCGAACTCAGGTGAATTAAAACATCAGGATAGTGATATAACCCGAAAAGAAGATTTATTTTACCAGAAGTTGGAAGATTCAGAGAAATCTAACTTGAAAAATACTCACTACCTTATACTAAAAAGCGAACCTGGTGAGGATCTTCGCAAATTCGTTAAAGTTAGCAACAAACATACTGATCATGAAAAATCGATTGTTAGTTCGTCAAAGACCAGTGGGAGTGAGTAGTATATCGACAGCAACTGCAGATCTATTCCATCAGGAGAGTGATACAGCACATGAGTTACTTTTACACAAATTATAAACGGAACTCAGATTCATAAAAACCTCAGGTCAGCGATTCAAGAAAGAAGATTTCATTACTTATTACTTTAAGTACACATCGCACCGCTGATTGGGGTGTTCTGCATAACGCGCTCGAGCGAAGCGTGAGCAACTCAATCAATATTATGAACTATATCGCAGATCACGATATTAGTGTATGATTGGGGAGTTCTGGATCATGCGCTCGAGCGAAGCGAGGGCAAGTGATCCAGAACCCCCAATTATACACTACTCCTATAATGTTCCCACTGCTGGGACACAGGCCTCTTCTCTTTGAGAGGGAATGGGCTGTAATCTACCACGCGGGCCCAGTGCGGGTTGATAAATGTCAACATGTCTTTCGGTTTTTTGGTTCTAGGACATGCCGGTTTCCTCACGATGTTTTCCTTCACCGTTTTGAGAGCAGTGGTGATGAAATTATTTACACAACATAAAGCTCCTGCCTGAGTTCGAACCCACGACCTACAACTCGTAAGTCGGGGCCGATACCACTGGGCGACCACTTACCCGCTGAGCCACCACTTCCCCGTTTAATTTAATATGTTTAAATATTTGTATGCTAGTTAATGGCGAAACATGTAAGATCATAATTCTATTTATAAGACCTTAATGTACCATGTTTTAAAGCAAATAAATATATTCTAATCTATTCTATTCTATCTAACTCATCCATATTCTAGTTGCTCCTGTCACGAGAATAGCAACAAGAGATGTGTCAGTTGTTTTAAAAGCGATCACTCGTTCAAAGGTCAAATAGATGTCTTGTTTGATGTCTAGTTTGTTCAATCTCTTATCACGAGATTGAATAAAATAATCCTGCCAATTACCTAGTTGTCGTAAAACGCGCAGCGTTCCGTAGGTTTAATGTGAAGGTACTAATATGTCCCGGGGGTGATGCCCTATCTCTCCAAGTTCCAAGTTCCCCAAAATGATTTTTCATACATTCATTCCCAACGTCCCCAAAATGTAAAATTGATTTATTTGTAAAGTGCATACTTGACCATTCCTCGTACTGACGTCTCCAAAAGTGTTAGAATAAAATGAAATCAGTACCTAGTTAACATTAACCTTATTTTGGAACATATATTTTCTCTATGTATAATTTGTTTCGAGATTATTTCGAGATATATCCAGGGTGAGCTAGGAATGTACCCAGGTACTTCTGGGGAAAAATATAGTGCAAGGGGAGAATTTAGGTAGACTTGGAGGCAGCCATCAAGCAATTCTTTAGCTCAGGAAAATTGTAAGTAAATACATCATCTAGATATTTTTAATGTAAAATAAATATTAAATAAAATAACCCTTCTTAATCATTTTTGCAATGAAAATATAAATTAAATTTTTATCCCATTGATTCTCTAAAGTAATAACAAATAACATTTAAAAATACCTGCGTAAACATTGATTCGGCGACTGCACCATTCTAGATTTCGGTGAAAACAGAGTCGTATTCAATAATATAAGCTTTGGGAAAGTTGGAACATAGGGAGAGAGAGCATCACCTGTTCAGGGGCAGGTTAAAACATACCGTCAAACGGGGTGAATAGGGACGCAGGGGTGAGCCGGAACGAAACTTTAAAAGGGATTTTAACATTGAAATAATATATTTTGTTGCCAAAAAGGACTCTAATATGTTTACTGTATTATAATTAATGATTAAGTGCCCTTGTTGGCAACAAATTATATTATTTCAACGTTAAAATCCATTTTAAAGTTTCGTTCCGATTCACCCCTGCAGAACTATTCACCCCGTTAGGCGGTAGTATTTGTCTATTTCTACGGATTTTAAATGAACTTTTAGGTGGTTACTCATAATTTTTAATGAACTTGTAGGTGCTTACTCATAATTTTCCTTTTTACTTCTTTCACTATAAAGATGGCCGGTCTGTTCTGTAGAACCCTCATAGTAAAACCTTAGGCGAAGTGAGCTTGGAGTCTTCATTCCACCTGATGCCTGATGTTCCTGATGGATTGACACTATTGACAGCTCGCTTCAAGCTCACTTTACCTTAGTTTTCATGGTGAGATTTTTACGGAATACATAGGCAGAATTCTAGATACGTTTAGAAAAGCGGTTGTGTTGTAAGGAAAACGTTACTGGCCAAAATTTATTTATTTTCATTCAAAACAATCACTAAGGCCCACTTGCACCGCCAATGACTAAACACGTTTACACACTGTTTCTGTCAAATGTCTGAAGATGGCGGTGCAAGTGGGCATTATTCGTTAAACGATTTTGTTGTGGAACTTTGTGGTCATTATAAATGTGATAATCATGCTAAATTGAGCTTTATAACACGTATAGAAAGCCTCTTGGTTAAACGGCTATGGAATATAAACAGACAGATTAAGGGTTCCATGTTTGACCACGGAACACTAAAAAAGATACATTCAATCTGTCACCAGCGCGGCAGGTAGATAACGTAGTTACCCTAGGACTAGTCAGTAGGTAATAAAAACTTTGAAGCAAGACTATTTGATCGATCGACGGAACTTCTGGTCCAGAACACAACTCTGTCCCGGCAGCATAATTACCTACTTCGATAATATGGGAAATTTATACGTTAGGTACGGTCACCAAAAGTGATAAGTAACCAGGGTCGTCGAATATAGTTAAAGTTTAGTAAGAAACCGATGGATGTTTCCGAATGAAATTTAATTTGATTAATGCACTTTTGATTACAATTAAACTACAAGACTCAAAGCCTAAGCCAGCTGAAGTGGCAATAGGCTGGTCACATCTCTCTCAGAACCAACAATCTTTGGGTGAAACGAGTTCTAGAGTGGAGACGCCCGTTTAAGCAAACGTAGTGTGGGACGCCCGCTGGGCAGATGGAGGAACGACTTGCGAAAGGCGGCTCGCAGAGACTGGATGAGGAGAGCCGAGGATCGGGCTCACTGGCGTTTACTAGGAGAGGCCTACGTCCAGCAGTGGATGAATATAGGCTGATGATGATGATGAATTAAATTAAATTTTATTCGAAAATATCCATCCGTTTCTTACTAAACTTCAACTATATCCGACCACCCTGGGTACTTATCAGTTTTGGTGACTGTACATTATTTGCTACCTTTGATACCTACTTACAATTAGATAGCTTAATTGATTCAATCATATAATTCATTTTGTTAAGGGGGAATCACCAAGGTAAAAAAGGTTCAGGTATCGTAAAGGTTTTTTTTTTTTTTAATTTACTGGTCATTATCAGGTTGTATGTCGATCTAAATATGATTCGCGGCCGTGTCAAATATTTATTTATAGAATTATTATCATAAAAATCATCAATACATCTCTCTAACTGCATTGTATTGCAGATTCTAATGATTATAATTCTCTAAAGCTATATTTGTTACGGTCGCGAATCATATTTTAATCAACAAATAACCAGACACTGACCTGCAAATTGCTAAAAACGTAAGTAAATTTGAATTTCGCGGGCTACCTTAGCGCATCCCCCTTAATTGACTCACAGAGTATTCACATATAAAGGCACACAAGCGCGACGCGACAGCGGGAGGCTATTTTAAATGAACAAATTCTATGAAAACTTCATGGAAATTGTTCTACAAGAGTCGCGTCGCGCTGTCGCGACGTCCCTTAAGTCGATAGGTGCGTATATATTTATGTATTATAACTTATATGCGTTACGTAAACACTAATTACAAGTTATAAAGAACTAGCTGCTGCCCGCGGCTTCGCTCGCGTGGATGTCGGATATTATCCAACGGGAACGTACTCCCGGGACAAAAAGTAGCCTATGTCACTCCGTATAACATCAGCTATCTGCCAGTGAAAGTTCCGTCAAAATCGGTCCAGCCGTTTCGGGATTACCCGGAACAAACAGACAGACAGACAAAAGTGTCATAAATTGGTATTTTGTTTTATGTACCGTTTATACTTTCATATGCATTTAGTAAAAAGCTGTTATTTTGAAATTACAAACAGACACTTCAATATTATTTATTTGAATAGATATCAAATCTTAAAACTAATGGACAGCATAGTTGGCATTCCTCTTTATCACTGTCGGCAAAGTTGTCTCTTTACTGCCTCATTGATCTTGTGGTGGCAAACGCTACTGCTGAGCAGTGAGCATGACGTCTTTGGTTCGATTCCCAGGACGAGCACAGTTATTGGGTTTTTTTTGGTTATTGCGTTGGGCACAGTTATTGGGTATGGGCTACTGGGTGAGCTAACACGTGAGCATGCCACGTAAAATTGACCATGAGAGAAACAGTCCTGCCTTAAACCTACACCTGCGTATTTGACGGTTTGACTTGACTTGTTTATGGTCATGGCAAAACCCACTTTCGGGGGAAATTGCAGTCTCTTGAATTCAAAGGAAAGGTCATTGGGAATCAATGGGATACGTGGTATAAACACTGTATCTCCATATAAACTTAAGTTCATCCCCTATGAATTTTGAAAAATCCTTCCTTAGTGGATACCTACGTCATAAGAGGAATACGTGTGCGAAATTTTAAGTTTCTAGCCCTAGGGTTTGGTGTGTTTATTTAGAACTTTCATCCCCTATTTTAACTTCTTAGGGGTTGAATTTTGGAAAACGCTGAAATACTTAACTCATTATTTTTGCCGTACTCAATTCATCCGAAATTTCATGCAAATACGTCCAAGGAATAAAAAGTTTCATACAAACTTTTATCCCCTATTTCACCCCATTGGGGGTTGAATTTTGAAAAATCCTTCCTTAGTGGATGTCTTGGTCATAAGAGGAACACGTGTACGAAATTTTAAGTTTCTAGCCTTAAAGACCAAAGGCCAAAGGCTTTGGCCTGTGCGTTGATACATCAGTCAATCACTTTTGGCTTTTATATATTTAGATATATATATTAGATAATTAGAGCATTTAATTTTTTGTATCAATTAGAAACATTGAAAACATACTAGCTGCCATCCAAATAACAAAATGTTTTCATTGTATAGGTACCTACAGTAAAAGTATTTTCTTAATATCCCTCTGGAATCATCGTATTTCCGAATACAAACGAATGCTAATTTCCAAGTCCATCAATTATTAGATTTATCGTTACTGCTAATAGTTGTAATGTACCTAATATTAAATCAATAATGCCACCTTTTTTTTTTGGGTTGGAATTCTTCAAATGACCTCAAACCTCACCCCGCCGGTGTTCATTCAGTTGTCTGTGCGCCAGGGCCATGGTAACTCTTTCGACCAATCCGTGACCCGGGCAGAATCATGTCAAAGTCAAAGTCAAAGTCAAATCGTTTATTTCAAATAGGCACATAAAAGGCACTGTCAGTCTCGCTTGCGCTGCGTTCCGATGCGGTCGCGTTTGCATATTCTTTATATCGGTTAGCGCGGCGCAAGCTGTCGCTCGTAATTTACACGCCATGAGTAGTGAACTAGTGGCGAACGAGCTGCTGGCGTTTCTGCAGCAGAAGCTGGATGTGATGGACGAGGTGTCAGCTGTCCAGATCTGCGCATCGAACTTCAGCGAGGATGACATAGCTGCTGCAAAGCTGTTGTTGTTCAGTGTGCTGAACAAGCGCGACCAGATGGTGTCCCGCCGGCGTGACGGGACTAAAAGGAGCCTGCAGGATATAATCACGCTATTCAAGGAGACCGACCCTGACGACGTGCCGACATTTGTGGCGAAGGAGCTACACAAGCTTCCTCCTGTCACCTTCGACCACGTCGATGTAACGAGTCTTCTGAAGGACATTGTCTTTCTAAAGGCCCGCCTCGCGGATGTGCTGACGAAATTAGATGCATCCCAAAACACTGTCGCTGATTTGCGCAAAGAAGTTAGCGAGTTGCGCAACAGTGTGGCGGTAATTAGGTCACCTGTCGATGCTTCAAACGTAAATGCATGTCGCGGAGCCGGCCTCGATATATCGTCGTCGAATTCCGCGTCAGCAGTTTCGTCGCCAGCGCATACGTCGATTGCTGAGCTTGCAGAGCGCCGCGTCGACGCGCCCCGCAGCCCCGTGCTCGTCACCGCGGCTCCTCCTCGCAATGCCGCCCGCGCCCCTTGCCCCATCCCGCTGCCAGTGTCTGTAGCCCCGACGAAACCCCTACTAAGGGATTTCGCTAGCGTCACCGCGAGTGCCCGTGGCGCTCCTAGTATAAAGCCCATGCCAGAGAAGGCGCCGAATAGGGCTGGTAATGATGATGGTTTCGTGACGGTGCAAAGGAGCAAGCGCCGATCGCGAACGAACCAGAACCGCTGTGGCAAAGCTCCTGCGGAGCCTGAAGTGAGCCTGCGTGCCGCAAAGCCGAACACACCGGTGTACATCTCCCGCCTGCACTACACCACTAAGGCGGAGGACATCGTTGAGTACGTGCGCCAAAAGACGAGGTACACGCCCAGGGTACAGTTACTGGAATCGCACCGGAACGTCAACTTCAAGGCGTTCGTCGTGCGTGTACCGAACTGTTATCTACCCCTCGTCATGGAAGAGCACTTTTGGCCGCAGGACGTGGTGTTCCGTCGCTTCCGCGGACAAGTTCCACTGGACAGCATAAAATTAAACTAGTGCAAAGTGAAGCGCTACTAACATAGTCTTAAGCTTTTTACTAATACAACTTTTGTTTTTATAAAAATATATATGTTTAGGTTAAGGTATTTTTCTATGGGCCTGTGTCGCCTGAAATAAATGGTATTATTATTATTATTATTATTACTATTGAACGTCAAAATTTATAAAAAATAGAATTGATTCTAGTTGCCCCTTCCGAAAGGTAGTTTCGTATGGAGAAGAATGGGCAAGAAACTCCACCGTTACTCTTTTAAAAATGTTTTACAATATTATGTATACATAATAATTATACGAGTATGTGAAGACGATGCACCTAGAATAAAATTACTATACCACAATAGGTAAAAATAATTAAATATAACGCATGACAGGTAAATTAATTATGAGATAGATACATGGTGCTCACATATTTACAAATATTGAAAAGTAAATGATGTTTCCAAAATTTCACAAGTAATAATTTAGTGTGTGAGTTAAAGTAGTTACATAATGTAAAAAACAATGTCATAAAAATTATAAATTATACAATTAAATTAGCAACCAGTTTGATTTTGTCTAGACTCTAGATTGTCCTATGGAGCAGGACCAGCATGTTTCCAAGCATTCTTATCTAGGATATAATCCTCTAATTTGTAATATGCTTGTTTACAAAGTGTACTTTTAATATGAGTTTTAAATTTTCTTTCATTTAATTGCAATGTATCACAAGGTATTTTGTTGTAACATTTAACACAGTACCCCATAAAAGATGTATGTACTTTAGATAATCTAAAAAATGGTTGATCTATTTTATCTTTATTTCTAGTATTAAAATTATGTCTATCACTTATTTTATTAAAAAGATGTAGACTTTTACTTACATACATAACATGCTACCCTGAAATAGGTACTGTAGAGGTTTAGCGCGTTGTGGCTTTCTTATCCAACCTCCATAAACGTCATAAATTAATGGCACAATTACATAAAATCATCATTGTCTTATCCCTTATTCCAATTTTATGGGGTCTATGCATTATGTCTTTTTCTTTCATACATCTCTATTAATAGTCGTCATCTCGGTGGTTATCCCCTTTCTAGCCATATCATCTTTCACACAGTCCATCCATCGTGTCCTTGGTCTTCCTCTAGTCTTATAGCCGTCCCCTTTCATACTCAAAAATTTTCTCAAGACATTTTGCCATAATTATATTCAGAGTATGTACCTTACCTCCATGGGAAGAAGGCGTGAGTTTATATGTGAGTGTGTGTGTATATTATATTCAGAGATAAACCTAAACTATTTCATATTTAGACAAAGAAAAACATCAATTGTCTGTGCCCCGACGGGCAACCGGCACACAGTGCCCGCGATTGTAATATTACGAGCGCGTTTAGGTAAAAAATCCATGTCATAACGATGGATAAATTTTGGTCATTGGTATAGCTGATTAGTCATCTAAATCCCACAGTGAACATCAGGCCAGTTCATTGAGATTGTCACTGCTAACTACCTTAGTAAACCCGGGCGATAACCTGTTTAGTTGCATTGTTTTAACGCTTACTGTCGCATGACTTTATGTACTGTGTTGCAAGTGCTCCCCCTAATTATTGATTAAAATTCTTGGGCATCATGGCTTCCACTTCTTTAAGTAAGAGGGACGTGTTACGTAAGTAAATTAATTTTGAATATAGGGGTCACTTTTAGGGGCTATACAAGAAAAAAAAAAATGCAAACTGTACCGTGTGACATATCAAATGAAAGAGCTTACACTGGGGATTTGTTTTTTTTTTTTTTTTTGTTAATTTTAAAATATAAGGCTTTAAAGTTATTTAAGTAATTGCAAACGAGCTCGTAATATTACGATCGCGAACACTGTGCGGCAGCGGTGGTCAGCGATGTATTAGATCAAGAAAGTGATTGAATACTAAATAATTATGGAATTACAAGTTTACATATATATCTATGCATTTCCTTGAATGTAGTGAAAACGACGAACCTAACAGTACAACCAATTTAAAAATGGGTATGATAGTGCTAATTAATTCTTAGGTCTTTATACAAGACCAACATGCCACAAGGCATGATGTAATTTGCTTACACATCGTCCTCTCCATCGTCTTCTTGGAAGAATTTAGTTGTTTAAAACAAATTAAGAATACCGTAATTTCTTGAGATTCGTGAGCTTGTGAATACAGTCGTACCTAATCTGAACAAGGTCTTATTTCGGTAAACAATTCGTGATAAATCACGACTCGGAAAAAATACTAATCGTTGGTATAAAAACAAGCAGGATTTTTTTGATTTAATATTTCATGCTTCTCAAATGAAGGAACACATCATGTAAGTAACCCATGTCAAAATTTTCTCAAATCTCGAAGTGTTGTGATAACTCGTAAATTCTTTGTCCAACCGATCTCTTCAGTAAAAATCTTGTCTGAAATGAACTGTCATTCTAGGAATTGATACTATGGACAACTCACTTCACTTCACTTAAGTTTACACGGTGAGATTTTTACAGAATACATCCACAGGTTTCCGCTCGACATTTTCCTTTACCGTAAGTCAACGGGCTTTTATTAACTTAAATGCTACCTCCATTACATTACAAAGACATTATTACAACACGAAGAGCCTGTAAGCCTCTTCGAGCCACGTTATTCGTTTGTCGCAAGGACACAAAATTGGATCCACTATTGACAATAAATCGCCTGCAGGTGAAAAGCAAGCTCATTGATTTCTTAATCAAGACTTATCGAGATGAACAGCAATCGATTCTATTACTTTAAACTTTATTAGCGCCTTAATGAAAATCTGAACGATATACGTCTTTATTTAGAGTCAATCTTGCTTATACGTGATTGTCGAAGTGTTTTTGACCTTGAAAGTTTATTGGCTTTAATGTTAAATAATTTACGAGTAGTATTCGGCACCCGTTATCTCTTGCAAATGTAATAGAGTAAATAAAGTATTAAATCCTGTGTTCTAGCGTTGCTTCTTTATCATAAAACATGTCGATTAGTAGAGATTATACAGGGCAGCAATTTAGTCTCATGCATACGTCAAGAGGGTGATTCTACCCGTCATTTTAAACAACTTTCAATTCAATTCATTTTGAAATTCCAATCTTTAGTTATAACCATCCATGTTTTGTTTCTTAAACAATATAATAAGAATAAAAGAAATAGACACACAACAATACATTGTTGTGTGTATATTTCCTGTATTTTCGTTTTTGACCACCGACTTCCGAAATTAGAGTTATTATTCACGTTTTTTAGTGTTTTTCTTGGAAGTCGGTTGTTTTTTTGTAAAAAACATACATAACATACACACACATAACATCACGCCTGTATTCCCCGAAGGGTAAGCAGAGGTGTACCTATAGTACACCCACATTTCGCCAGTTATGTTTAAGTCCCATGTAATAGGGGGCGAGCTTTTTGTAAAAAAAGTTTTTATTATTCACTTTTTATTTGTGGTACCTACCCGATACAATTCTAAATCACTACTTTATATATTATGTAAATAACAGTGACAGAAAATTATCAAAACATCATCAATATAAACTAAGTGGAAAAGATACGCAATATTAAGGATAACTCAAAAACTGCTGATCAGAACTTGATCAAATTTATATGGGACCACATGTGAAGGAACAGCTTTCATATAAAAAAAAGAATTATTCAAATCGGTTCACCTAGAAAAAAGTTCTGAGATAAAACACATAAAAAAAAAAACATACAATCTAATTGAGAACCTCCTACTTTTTTTGAAGTCGGTTATAAATTAAGTTAAGGAAGATCATAGGTACCTCAAATCCTCAAGTTCATCTCTGAAGGCGTCTCCATCAACAGGCTTAGACCGGTTCTTGAAGACCAGCATCGGAAGTGAGCCCATTTGGTCTATAGCCCTGTTAGTGCCTGCGAACCGCTGCGAAAGGTTTGACCTGCAAGATATCAAGCATTTCAATCTTATTAAGTTAACATCACGCTTGTCTTAGCCTAGGTGTAAAGTAATTAATACCCAGATACTTATAACGGGTTTAAAAAGCCACTTAACGAAGCCAAGAGTTACTTGTGCTCCTCGTCATTGTGTTCATTTTTTTTTTACTGGACCATACCTGGGAAACCTCTGGTTACGGAAATAATAGGTCTTTACCTATGAAATTGCCGTTTTGTATGAAAAAATTTAAACGAATTTTTTTCATGATTTTTTTATTTGTATTAATCGAAGTAATCACCCATGCAATCAATGCATCTTTGCCATCGCAGTGGCAGTTTATTGATGCCCTTCTTAAAGAAATCAGCTGGACGGGAGGCAACAAATTCTTCAAAGGCATTTTGTACTGCCTCTCGGGTATTAAATTTTTTTCCCGCCAAGAAGTTATCCAAATTCTGGAAAAAGTAGTAGTCTGTAGGCGCAAGGTCTGGTGAGTAGGGCGGATGACGGAGAGCTTCCAACCCCAGTTCTTGCAACTTGGAGACCGTCTGCTGTGCAGTATGAGGTCGCGCGTTGTCGTGCAGGAGCAGCGGAGACGAGCGATTGACCAATGCTGCTTGGAGATGCGCCAGCTTCTCCATCATTGTGTTCAGTTCTTCACAGTACACATCTGCAGTAATGCTCACCCCGTTTGGTAAGAAGCTGTGATGAATCACACCGGCGCTAGACCACCAAACAGTGACCATCACTTTTCTAGGGGTAAGTTTTCGTTTAGGGCATTGTTTAGGTGCTGAACCAGGATCCAACCAACTTGCTGAGCGCTTACGGTTATCAAACAGAATCCATTTTTCATCGCAGGTAACAATGCGGTTCAAAATTCCTTCATTTGTGTGTCTGTTGAGCAGTGCAAGGCACGTCTCGACGCGTACTTCGCGCTGGCGATCATTGAGTTCGTGGGGCACCCATTTGTCAAGCTTTTTTACCTTGCCAATTTGACGCAAATGGACCAATATTGTTTTGACGCTAACGTCGAAAGCTGCTGCTAATTCAGCCGTAGATTGTGTATCATCAGCTTCCACAATCGCCTTTAATTCGTCATTGTCGACCAAAGTCTTCGGACGACCGCGAGGTTCATTTTTCAGGTCGAAATTTCCAGAACGGAAGCGAGCAAACCAATAACAGGTGGTGCGTTGGTTTGTAGTGTTAGCTCCGTAAACGTCGTTGATGTTGCGTGCCGCTTGTGCCGCGTTGCTGCCACGACGGTACTCATATTCCATAATTACTCGAATTTTTAACGTATCCATGATGACGAAAAAGATTGAAATGCGATGAAAATGTAACACTAATCAATAAAGAAATGACTACTTTTAGAAAAAAAAATCCATGTTTTTAAAATAAAATTAATTTGAAATTAGAATTCTTAGCCAAACAAAAATTATTTTGATTTGAAATGGCCAGTACTGCAGAACGGCAATTTCATAGGTAAAGACCTAATATTAAAGGTCAAATTTCCAACTGAATGTTACACTTTTATTTTGTCTTTTTTATATATCTATGAGTATTTTTGACTTATATTTCAATCTGTCACTTATTATTACATAGAGTTTTTGTACAGTCACCAGCACATCACATACAAACTGTCAGATTTTCTCATTCGATTTTGAACTTAAACATCCGCATTTCAAGATTTAAAATCGTTTAGAGAAATTTGACAGTTTCGTGTAGCTGCTGGCTACTGTACATAGTTTAATTTTCGGTTTGTCCATGCTAGATTTTTATTTTTATTTTTTTATTATTGGACACCCAAGGGGTACACACCCTTACAGATTATACTTTCTTAGTTTGATCAGCTTTATTTCTAAATAGCTGTAGCAATATTAATATAGAGTGTTCTGTTCTATTCTATTAAAAAAAAATCCCGACCCGGAGTTCAAACCCAGGACTTTATGCTCAGCAGTTGTGCTTTAGCTTTCTTTGCCCTGTCATCTTTTGACCTATGTATTCCTGTTTATAGAATGTCAATTCAATTTCGTTTCCAGTAAATCTAGTTATGGGAAAAAAAAATGTCAGAGATACGTTATATCAATCATTTGACTTTGACTAATCGGGACGCCAGCGCCACCAGGTGGCGCTCGACAATCTCTACAACATAACGCTGTAACTCGAGCTTAAGCAGAGTTTGTTGTTGGCGGTTAAGCAGTGAACACGTTTAGAAACTGTCGCGCATTCTGTATAGTCAGTTGTGTTGTGTTCCTACAGTGTGTGATTAATTTGATCGTAAATTATAATTTTATTTGAACTGCAAATGGTTTTTCTATTGCGCAATAACCAACACTACACATAGTACGCCCACAGTAGTTAAAATATGGCGGATAGTAACGAAAGAGACATACCTTCTCTATCATATTATTTTTATATTCTAATATTTAAAAATATAATTTGTATGTCCATATATCCACGTTTTAGATTATTGAACGATGACATTAATGTCATTTTCAGCTGTCATTATGTCTTCATTTTTCTCAAAACAAATGTCAAACATTTTCGTACGTCTACAATACAAATTAATTCTATAAATCATTGCCTGTTACATATTTATAGATACATTTCACAGATTTTCTGGGAATGTACACGTCCTAGCCAAAGTTCCATACAAAAATGAAACGTCTCCTTTGTATGGAATTCACCCGTAAGGCCATACGCTACCTATAAAAAAAAAGTTGAAATAGTTCCACATTTTCCGTAGATATCGCGTAACAAACATATAAAAAACATACAGACCAATTGAGAACCTACTCTTTTTTGAAGTCGGTTATAAACAATGAAACAAAATGACCGAAATCGACTAATTAAGAAAATTATTTTAATTGTCGGTATAACAAAATTAAATGTTTTCAAATTTTGTGTAATAAAGTAGCAGTATTGTGGTTATGATTTCTTAGGTAACATTAAGTTGAAGGAACACCTGGGTTTTATGCGTCGTTTTGCAAATGAAGTAAATCAGTAAAAGAACCCTCGAGTCTGATTTTATTTAAACAGCAGGCAGTATGGGCAGGTATATTTATGATAAAGTTACTACCATTATTTTCAGTATCTTAAATCTGAAATCTACACTATTTTAATGTTTAAATGGATGTAATGGCTACAGTGGAATGATAATAATTTACAAATATTTATGAAAGAGCCTAATACATACATATCTTCACGCCTGTTTACCCCAAGGGTAATGCAGAGGTATACAAAAAGTGCGTAATTCTTTAAACAAACTAAAAGAGTATTTATGTACGCAAGAATACAGCCAACTTAACGATCGTCATAAGCCCATTTAGTTTATAAATGCCACAGACACCACAAACCATGATTTGTGTACCATACATTATTTTGTGAAAAAACATTTGAAAAGACCATCTGGTCTTAGTCGAAGCCAATAGAGCATAATTATAATTTAGAAAAGAAAAAAAATATGTAATAACATTTTTTTTTAAACGTTGTGGTTATGATTTTCATAACATTATGTTTAACGAACACCTTGGTTTTATGGGCTTCGTCCATAGAAAGGAAGAAAGATAGAAAGAAAAAATAACGATTATTTGGACAGAGTTCGTGAAACACAAAATAAAAAAAAAACAAAAAAATATGCCAAAAAAAGTGTACCATACCGTTCCCTAGTCCCAACTCGCCCGCGCCTTGTAGCTGTCCGTATACTAGAATGCCCGAAACTACAAAGTCACCAGTTCAGAAAACCCTAGAATGCCCGAACGCACCGAGTTGGGACTAGGGATCAGTATGGACGAAGCCTCGATTTCGTCGTTTTGCAAATGATGTAAATCAGAGTAAGGACCCTCTGAGTCTTATGTTATTTATAGAACAGCTAGTATAGGCAGACATTTTATATTATAGTATGTGCTGTCAGTTAGTGCCTTTTTTTTCAGTCTTTATACAGGGTGGCAGAGTCATCGACGCGCGACCTTTTACCATGGATTCAGTACATGATTCTGAGCCCCCCTCCATTGAAATTTCCGGTCGGTTATTTTATTAAAAAAACTAGCTGACCCGACAGACGTTGTCCTGTCTTAACTGTGAATGTCATAATTATGTCGTTTTAGTTTTGACTATAAATAATAATAATAAAATATTTATTTTCGTAAAACATGGTATAAAATGGTGTTAAATACAAATTCATATGGCACAAACATGTTTAGCTAGGATAAAAACATAGCATGCAATATTATAAAGTTAGGTGAAGAAGACCATCATTATTTTTATCAAAAAATTCTTTTAAACTATAAAAACAGCATTTAAGTAACCATTTATAAAACTTAATTTTAAATAATCTTGTATTTAATGTTTTGAAATGCCTTGGTGTTTTGTTATAGATGCGCACGCACATAGCTAGGCAGTTTTTATTGTATTTAGCTAGTCTGGGTAAATCATTCAAGACTAGTTTATGAGGATCTCGTCTGTTCCTAGGATTAACATCATTTGCAGTCTTAAATAATTGTTTATTTTTGATTACAAACACACATATTTCGTAAATATAAAGTGACGGTAACGGTAACAAACCAAGTTTCTTAAATATTGGTCGACATGAGTCGTCAGGTTTAAGAACACAAATTGCCCTCATGCACTTTTTTTGAGCGATGAATGCTCTACAGAAACTAAAACTAAAACTATCGAATCATTTATCAACCGATCCATCTGTGCTAAACGATATTTGCAGCGCGCATTCTGTCAATCGCTGAAAGTTATTTCAAACAACTGACAGTTATGTAAAATTAATATTGGCGTTAAGTTTTCTTAAATTTTCTAAAGTTCCGCTCAACTTCCTTATTTTTTTCTGAATATGAACCTTCTCCTAACAATAATTAACACAACAAAAAAAGAATTAGCGAAATTGTTCCATCCGTTCACGCGTGATGCGATGGCCAAAGGAAATTGTCAATCATTTTTATATATATAGATAGGTGTTCCATATATTTTTGACCGCGAAGGTATTTTTTTTTTTTTCATATTTTTTTAGAGAAACGACGAAAAATTTCTACGCTAGCCCTTTGAATGACAATGGCATTTTATATGCCATCATGTTCTCATTTTCACATTTTCGACAGTACAGACGAACAGATTGTGGTTATTTGACTTTTGCAACAGAGAACGAAGCACTAAATAAATAAAAAATATGACATGCGACCTCATTGACATCTGTCACTTGTCAGAGAAAGACTTTCGTGACGAAGTACGTATTTTGTGGTTTTCAGTTACATCTCGATTTATCTCGAAATCTGGAGTACCTTTTTGTAAGTAATTACATTTATTCTATGAGTTGTTTATTATTCTTGACGAATCATTGAATATTTTTGGAAAACAATAAATATTATTTACGTAATTTTCAAAAATCATGTCGGCAATATATATGCCACTGTCTGTATACCGTAAGGGTACGACGGCAACATGTTTGCCAATACCAGTTTAGTACTTACCTATTGTTTTACATATTTTTTTTTTTTTTGTGTATTTTATAGGAATATGGATCGTCGTGGGGTGAATCTGAGACCTGATGAAGTAGAAAGTGCGTTAGAAGAATTATTTGGTTTCAGTGATGGAGCGAGATCTGAAGATGAAGCGGAGGATTCCGATGTGGAAGATTTATCTGGTATGTTGTCGTCAAATAACTATGACCCAATCAACACTACGATCTTCCCAGAACTAAGCCCTCGACCAACATCATCACCTCAACCAGGGCCCTCAAATGAAAATGTTATGCAGCCACCCCCACCAAGAAGTTCACGACACAGTCCTTCACATATAGAACTTGAACTTCAAGAAGATTTTGATCCATCAGAAATTGAGGACTCAGACGGATCTGATGCAGATGAAGACGAATGGAAAAAAGTGGCCTGGTCACAGAATCCCGTAGTTTCTCTTTTTGATTCTATTCAATTACAACCAGTTCGGAACGTAGCCAATAGGACTAGGCCACTCGTATTTTTTTAAATGTTTTTTGACTCTGAAGCTATCGATATGATTGTAACCCAATCTAACCTATATGCATCACAATGCAATGACCAAAATTGGGAACAGACGTCAGTAACAGAGATCAAAGCTTTACTGGGCATGATGATTCAAATGGGCATTCACAAATTACCCTGTATAGAAGATTATTGGTCCAGTGACCCATTACTGCATGTTGTTGAAATTGCTGAGACAATGACATTGAAGCGGTTTCAAAAACTTATGAAATATTTACATCTCAATGACAATGCCAATATGCCGAACAGGAACGATGATAACTACAACAAACTGTATAAAATAAGGCCGCTGCTAGATTACATCAACGTAAAATGTCAGACAAATGCCAAAAACACATATTCTCAGTCAATTGACGAGTGTATGATAAAGTTCAAGGGGCGGTCTACTCTAAAGCAATACATGCCCATGAAGCCCACAAAACGAGGCTTCAAGGTTTGAGCTAGAGCTGACAGCCACACAGGATACTTGTATCAGTTTCAAGTGTATGTTGGAAAGACCGAAAACGTCGAAACAGGATTAGGCAGTAATGTTGTCATGACATTATGCCAGTCACTCATAAATGACACCTATATGGGTCATATAGCATTTGATAACTTTTTTTCTAGTCCAGCTTTACTACAAACATTATACAATAATGGTATATATGCAACTGCTACAGTCAGAAATGACCGCCAAGATATGCCACTAATTGTGAAAAAGCCCAAAGCGACTGGTAATAAAGAAATTGATGAAAAGATAGCAAAGGCTGTAAAAAATGCAAACCAAAAAACAAAAAAGCTGAAAAGAGGAGAATGGAAATGGAGGGTAAAAAATAATGTTGGCTTTATTATCTGGAAAGATAACAAATTAGTAAGCGTTTTGAGCACTGCATTTCATCCAAAGCAGAAAACATCTTGTGAAAGAACTCAAAATGATGGATCTAAAAAATCATTCCCCTGTCCGCTGACAATTACAGAATACACAAAGCGTATGGGAGGAGTGGACCGGTTTGACCAAAAGAGAACCCCGTACGCAGTCGGAAGAAAAAGCTCGAAGTGGTGGAAACGCATCTTCTATTTCCTTATTGATGCTGCTATAACAAACGCGTATATATTGTATGCTTCTAACAGACGTAACCACACCGTATTGTCTCAAAAGGAATTTAGGCTGACATTGTCTCGAGAATTAGTAGCAAACGCAACATTCCGAAAGAGACCCTTTGCCACCATGCCAAAGTTCGCGTCCAAAAAAAGTAAGTCTGTACAATCGGAAGAAAGTGAATCAAGGCAAAAGAAACTATTTGGAGTGCCTCGAGAAATTCGTTTTTCTGAGCTTGGAGCTCATTGGCCTGTAGAATTACCCACCTATAGAAGGTGTCGCTTGTGTAGTAGTGCACACAATAATCAACGATCCAGGATACAATGTGATAGGTGTCAAGTGCCATTGTGTGCAGTGCCTTGCTTCAAAAATTACCATCAAACAGATACATAAATTGGTAAGGCTAGACTGATGGTGGTTTATATGTTGCCATCATGTTTTTTTCTATCTAATAAATAAATAAAAAATAAAATAAAATGTTTAAAAAAAGTAAAAAAAATATATGATTCAAAGTAGTGAAGTTTTATTTCATTATCTAGGCGCATTCCCTCTACCAGTTAAAGGGCTAGGGGGTGTAATCATGCTATGCTGAATTTATGGTTACAAATTGCTCGTCGATGCATGCCACCCTGTTTAAGAACAGCTATTTTAGTCAACTTTCAACAAAACAAATAGCTTAAAAGTTCTACGACTGCCTTGCAAACCTATGTTCGATTCCCAACAATTGATATTTTTATGCTTCCTTATAGCAAATGATATAATTATTATATGGTAGTTCGTAAAACGTACACAACTTTGGTTATAATAAAAATAAATATCTATAGTTAGGTGACTATTAATGAGAAATTCCGTATGTTTACAATCTACTGTAATAATATTATTTTAATGAGGCTGTTCGTCAGGAATAATCTGTAAGAATACATCAGTGAACCAGTGTTGTGCCGTAAGGTAGTAAACGCAGGCGTTCACTAAATCACAAAAAACGAAAAACTTCGCAATGGGAAATTACTACTAAAGGACGAGCTACTTCTCGCACGAACAATTACTTACACACGTCGCTTGCTCACGCGTCACCAGGAAAGTTTTATAAAAATGTGGCTGTTATTTTAGTATAGTGTGGTGTCTTACGACTTCCACGCGAACGAAGTCGCGTTTGGAAGCTTGTATAGTAATAAAATTGTTCGATGTCAAAATAGGAGACAACTAGAATAGCGACCATGATTTCAGACCATACCATTCCTTATTCTGTGCAAAAACCATGCCTCATTAGATGCCAACGTGGTCAAAATTGTTGTATCTTAAATTAATGATAGGAAGATATTTTTTTTATGTCTGAAAGAATATTCCACAACGAAAATTGCGAAAAAGTAATGTGAAAAAGCCGTGTAAAAATAGCGATAGATTTTTTTAACGCGATTCTCATAGCATTTTCGAGAAATAAAAAAAAAATTATTGTAACTTGAAAACTATCAAGAATACATGGGGTATTGACGGATACCCCTGGGCATAAGGAATCATTTTTTTTATGACGTCACTATTTGGACCAACCTGTATAAAGGCTTACCAATTAAACCCATACACAGCATTAACCAAAAGTCTTTGTCATAATATAGATCGGATCGGATCGGATTTTAATAAGGTTATCACCATGGACGGTGTGATCCATCAGGAAGATTTAGATGTATTAAGGTTTTGTGTAAATTGGCTGAAATATGACAATGAAGGTTGAAGATGTCGGAAGAAATCATACCGACGGGAGCTTTACTGGCGTGCGTGATAAATGATAAATGATTTTATTTCTGTAAATAGGTATGTACAAACACTTTTACACGTCAAACATATTTTAAAAACTAGATGAAGTAGGCGTTTCCTATCTGACTACTCTGAGAAGAAAGGCCGAAACAAACTCAGAGGTCCACAGTCTCTTTCAAAGTCCAGACATAATCTTGGTCAGATCATGTGAAGACCATGTAGATTTGTGGATGAAATGGTCTTTTGAGGAAAAACCACACAGATTGAGAGGACCTGTCCAGTCAGTGGACGCATTTGTCAGTAATCGTGCAGCTCAACTTCGTGCGTCGCCTAAACCAATAAAGTTATATGAAAACCCCGGTAAAAATCCCAGTAGACCCGGTAGAAAGTTCCCGTGGGATATTTTACACGGGTGAAGCTGCAGGCAAAAACTGGTTTTCCACAATTTAAAGTAAAATCAATCAGCCTAGTCTTTACCCAATTATGTTGACGTCAGCTTCCTGTCTAAACGCTCCTACAAACAGGCGCGACACGCGACGCGAATCGTGCTCGACACAAAGGCACCGCTCGTCGCGTGACGACCGGCGCCTTTGTGTCACGCCGTCCCGTCGCGACTGTCTTTAGGAGCCTTAACGGGATGCAGCTGATAACCAGTTTTTTACATGGAGTGACTGCCTATCTGACCTCCACAACCCAGTTACTGGGTAACACGAAATCCCTTGAAAAGACTGATTGTCAGACTTTTAGGCTTCTGACTACCCGTGACGACTGTCGAAGATCTACGAATGAAGCAGGAACTAACCGAGGCACGGGGGGAGGTTTCGATCTGCGATCTATGGTCACCCATCTTTGAACCGGCAGCGGCCAGAGTAGCTTAAGACCCGTGCGGCTGTTGTATCTTAGCCACTAACCCCTCCATATTTTAAATTAATAGAATTCTACCAAGGAATGTAGGTAAGTATATCTTTATTCATTATGAAACGACACAAATCGGTGGCATTAAATCTAAGAAATAAATAGATAATAACTACGTCTGCTCAATAACTTCGAATATTTGATAACGTTTATCTCATTATGACTAACCAATGGAAAAAAATACTCGAACCAAAGTTTATCACATAATTAATTACTTTACCGAAATTATTAAATATGTGATAAAATTTACTGATACCATCCACTGACAGGCTATCAGAAACTTACTGAGCTACAACGACGTTTAACAGGGTTGACACAAATATGATAACAATAGACCTATGGCCTATTGATTTAAAAACTTAGTTGATACATTAAATATAATTTTTAACCGACTTCAAAAATAGGTTCAACGTTCTCGATTCGACCGTATTTTTTTTAAAGTTTGTTACCTCCGAACTTTTTGCTAGGTGAACCAGTTTTGGTGATTCTTTTTTTTTTTATTTGAAAGCTGGTGCTTCTCATGTTAGTCCCATATAAATTGATCAAGATCTGGCCCGTAGTTTTTGAGTTATCCCTAAAAATGCATATTTTTTACATATTATATATTGATTATGTTTTAATAACTTCCTGTCACTGTTATTTCTATATCAAGTAGTGGTTGGTATACGAATTTATTTGGGGTAGGTACCACAACTAGAAAGTGAAAAAAAAAATACAAAAATAAAGCAACTGACTTCCAAAAAAAACACTACAAAGTGAAAAATTACTTTCATTTCGAAGTCGGTGACAAAAAACGTAAATACAAAACCAAAGACACCGAATTCCGAAAATAAAGTTATTTTTCACTTGGCAGTATTTTTTTATTTTTTGGTTGTCCGTAATTTTTAATAACATGTTCATTACAGTGTAGTAATTATTCATACGTTTAAAATATTAGTTATAATATTGAATATTCTAAAAATACTAGTGAAATTATATCGTTTATTACAGTAACATGTCCCAATTACCATCTTATTTCCAAAACCGGCTGCAAAGATATCTCCCCGAATCAAAATAATAATCTTTTGAATTGAAATATTACCTGCAAAGTTTTAAAGCGCCAGAAGAAAGGCGAGACGCGACAGCGCGTCGCGAGTGTGCAATGCGACAGCGCGACGCGACTCTAGTAGAACAATTTCTAAGAAAATGTCATGGAAATTGTTCTACAAGAGTCGCGTCGCGCTGTCGCATCGCACAGTCGTGTCGCGTTGTCGCGTCGCGCCTTTCTTCTGGAGCCTTTACGAAGTAACGAAAGCCGTAATGGAATTTCAATCAATAACAGTCATTTTTTTAAATATAATTAATTCTTTGTACGAACGCTGGGCCTAGCTTGACTATGATAAATGATGATGAATGATTTTATTTCTGTACATAGGTTTGTACAAACACTTTTGCACGTCAATCATATTATAAAACTAGATGAGGTCGGCGTTTCCTATCTAACTACTCTGTGAAGAAAGGCCGAAACAAACTCAGAGGTCACAGTCTCTTTTAAAGTCCAGACATAATCTTGGTCAGATCATGTGAAGACCATGTAGATTTGTGTCTGAAATGGTATTTTGTGGGAAAACCACACAGATTGAGTGGACCTGTCCAGTCAGTGCACGCATTTGTCAGTAATCGTGCAGCCCAACTCAGAACTTAAGGAGCTGAACGATTCGACGAACAATACCAAAGAAATGACATTTGAGTAGGCCACAAAAATTACTCAAAGTGCCGACTGACTGACTGACCTGAGAGGGGAAAAAAAAAGCAACATAGCCCCACATAGTCTTCACATTCACAATATTAAAATGAATATCATGTATTTAATCTAGCCTGCATGCTACTCACATTCACAGACAGTTTTCTCTTTAAATGTCATCAAAAAATCATAATAATTATGTTATGTCATGTAAATCAATAAAAATACATTATTAATTCTAAAACACATAATCACAGTATAAAATGGATTGTTGCTTGGGGGTACATTGAAGTAGCTTAGCCTTTATGTCATCCAAGTAATCATTTACTTTATAGAAACCTTTTTGACAGAGTTTCTGTTTAATAAATGATTTAAATTTATTGAGGCTTCTTTAACAAGACTTGGGAGTTTGTTGTAAAAACGTATACTTTGGCACATAAATGAATTACAAATTTTTTGGAGCCTGGGCGTGGGCACAATAAGGACTAAACCCATGTTCTTTGAATATTTTTACACCCTATGTTATGGTAGAATGTACAGAAGTTTTAAAATACTAACATCATTATATGAAAAACTACATTCTCACAAATAACTTATACATTCTGATTCTGATTCTGACATAAGCCTTTCGGTAGCTTATGTATGTTCCATACATTTTTGACTTCTCTATCATCGTTTTCGCCGACAGAGGGTCACTTGTCTAGGGACTTAAGAGCTCTAGACATATTAGTACATCAACACGCTAAATAGTTTCGCTTCTCGATTAACTTAGTGAATAAACATCTCACAAAACTAGGCCTAGCTCCCTACTTGCGTAACACACTTAGCTAGCGCTAATCCATTGCTTCATATGGCGAAAAATTTGTCTGCTCAACAACGTAAATAACGCAATGAATGTTGTTGAGCTGTCAAAATGAAAGCCATTCCTTTTGTTAGTGAGTTACGCAATTACCGCGCAGTTCTTAGAAAAAAGGCTCGGGATCTCTAATAGTCATTCAAACACTGGTCTTTCGAAATTTGACAATGACTAGTGGTTACTGGCAGTTGTAATTGACCCTTATCAGCATAATCATAAAGACGCTAATGCCTATTCTCTGCAAGACCTTTTTCGCTTTTGCTTCAACCAAGGGCAAGTACTTCTTTCATACGCTAAAGTAGACCCATCATACCGTACCTCAAAGTGCTTCCATTGGTGAAAATGAAGAAGGCCACTTCCGACCTCTCTTGCTGCAACCTCGTCACAAGTTTCCCCAGTTCTGTTGCTCTGCTGACCTGTTCCAAGAAAAGAATAAAGATGTAGTGACGTCATAATAATATCAACGTCCACTATTGAACCTCACTCAAGTGACCGCACACAATTCGTCAGCGTTTAGCATTTGTTTTAAAAGTACATAAATCAACGGTTGATTTACTTTTAAAACTTCGCGATCCGAACGGTTTAAAGATCTTATACTATTTGAATGCCGAAGTATTCTCCATGGGTAGCTTACCTGCCTTTATTATCGCGCTAATAAGTTTCTAGTCTCGTTAAGGCGTAAGCATAAGCATAATCAGCTAATAATGTTCCCACTGCTGGGACGTAGGCCTGCTCTCTGTGAGAGGGAGTGGGCTGTAATCCACCACGCGGTCCCAGTGCGGGTTCGTGGAGGTCACATGTCTTGGAAATTTTGGTTCTAGGACATGCCGGTTTCCTCACAATGTTTTCCTTCATCATTTAGAGAGCAGTGGTGATGAAATAGTTTACACAAACTAAAAAGACTGGTCCGTAACAGCCCTAGACTCGACAAAGGGAAGTGAAGGGAGAGTAGGGGGACCTTTGCCCAGCAGTGGGAGATAACAGGCTTGTAAATATTTCTCGGGACTATTTAAATTTATATAAATTCCATCGTATCTGTAAGCCTACATTATAAGCAAATAAATAATATCTGAACTATTTTTTTTATAAGTATCAATGAGTGTTGTAATATTTAGTACGTATTGGTTTTTTAAATTAGGACTTTAAAATAACAAGCACACGACACATTTCAACTTTATCAAGCCGTTGACTTATCAGTTGATGCTGACCGTTCGATTTTACCCGTGACAGCCTCTTTCCAAGACAAAAGTTGTGATTTACTGTGTACTGGGAACCGTATATAATCTAGTAAGTTCTACAGAAGCTTTACGATACTAACGAACATACATATACATACATACATAAACTCACGCCTTCTTCCCATGGGGGTAGACAGAAACTACAGAACGCCACCTGCTACGATCCTTACATACTCCTTTTGCCTCGTTTACGTTCATACATCTGGTCATACACGCACACCGGTTGCCAGTACTACGCACCTGACCTTTCTGAAGACCGTCACCAATAAGGTCACTATATATCCTCCTAGGGCGTCCCCTCTTGACATTTTCAAATATTAACAACAACATCAACATAACATTCGTAAACAACTCAAAACTTGATCAATGTGACGAAAACCGTTTACAAATGCCAAGTTTTTACAATAAGTTATTCAGATAAGTACGTCCATAAGTCTGAAACTCTAATGGGGAAAACAGATCGATATCGTTCAAGACTTGCTAGGGTGACCATTATTTGCTCTTCGAGACCCCCCTGTGTTATGGAAGAGCACGTAACACTACTATATTGTGATAAGGCTCCGCATATACGCGTTGAAAATATCCATTGTATGTAAATGTCAGCTTGCATTTTACAGCTGAAAATTCAGAGCACCACCTCTTAAGAAAGGTGAGTGCTATTAAAAAAATTATCGGGTTACTTTTTTTAGTGTTTGTTAAAAATATTGGATATGATATCAATCGTTTTCTTAAGTCTGCAGTACCGTCAAACGGGGTGAATAGGGATGCTGGGGTGAATCGGGACGAAACTTTAAAAGGGATTTTAACATTGAAATAATATAGCTTGTTGCCAAAAAGGACTCTGTGTTTCCTGTATTATAATTAACGATTAAGTGCCCATGTTAGCAACAAACTATATTATTTCAATGTTAAAATCCCTATTAAAGTTTCGACCCGTTTCACCCCTGCATCCCAATTCACCCCATTTGACGGTACCTACTTAAGTATGGCATACTATATATATTGGTGTATCGACGTAGTTTATGCTAGCATATGTTTAGGAATCACTGACTCCCAAGTCACAGGCAATAAACCTAGTTTGGGAGCCAAGAGATTAATTAGTCTCACATCTCTGTATCAAATTATAGTACAATTGTTTTTGTTACCAAGTTACGGATAAATAAATTATTATTATTATTTTTGGGTATACATTTTTGTATCTCGGCACTGATCTGCCGGTTTTTTAGGGTAACACGGGCCAAAGCCAAGAGCTACCCCTGAAAGTACTAACCTAAGTGATAGTTGCGGCGTGATGATATTATGTTTTGACTTTTTGTTGCAGTGGTCAATGATGTTGTGCGTGTGATATTTGTGCATCATTGTCGTTCTGCATGAATTTCCGGACAATTCTGCAAGTGTTCAGGATAGCAGCTTTCTGTAGGGTTTGGTAGGTAGAGGGAGTTACCTCCAGCGTTATTAAAAATTGATGCAGTTGTTTGGGAATGACACCCGTGGTTGAAAGTACTACAGGAATAATGGCCACGCTACCTAACCGCCACATTCGACTTATTTCCATTTTTAAGTCTGTCTGTTTTGACAGCTTTTCTGCTATAGTGTTTTGTAGGTTGTGTGTGGTTGGTACTGCTATGTCAATAACTTGCGTGGTTTTATTAATTTTATCTAGTAACGTTATGTCTGGTCTATTATAATGTGTTGTTGTGTGAGGATGGCTCGATCAAAGTATAGCTTGTGTTGTGTTTTCAAGAACCGTTTCTGGAGTATATTTGTAGTATTATTATACCAGATCCAAATAAATTTTATATTGAATAGTTTTGGAGAAAATCGGGTGTGATAGGCTGACACTGAGTTGCAGGTTGGCTCTCATTCGTCAAAAATACAACTCTGGAGTTACATCATCATCATCTTTTTTTCCCGACTATGTTGGGTCAGCTTCCAGTCTAACCCATGCAGCTAATTATCAGTATTATACATAGACCGACTGCCTATCTTACCCCCACAACCCAGTTACTGGGTACTGTGTGTGTGTGGGTGGGTAACTGTGTAGTTATAAAGAATTTGTATAAACTGCAGGAAAACAGGACATTCCATGGATAACATAAGTCTTTATTTGCCTTAAACATGGTATAAAGTTGTTACAGTCAGGTATTAATCTAAAATCCACATGTTTAGCTATACAGGTTATCAATTGCATGCAAATTAATTATTAGTTAATTGTTGTTCAATGTCACCGATCTACGGTCAATACAATAATATAATAGTTTTATCTCAGCATTATCCGCAATGACATAAGTCCAGAAATTTATAGTTTATTGTTAAAAAAGTCTTAGTGTCATAAAACATTGTGTTCTTTCAGCCATTTGAATCATTTGTTTTTAAATAAGTAAATTATTCATTCGTTATCATTTTACAAATTTAACTAGATAATTAAAGCTGAAGAATTTTTTGTTTGTTTGAACGCGCTAATCTCTTGCATTATCAGTCGGATTTGCAAAAATATTTTTGTATTTGATAGATCACTTCTTGTGGAAGACTGGAAGGCTACTTAACATCATGGTAGGACCCTTAGGAGCCGAGTAAAAACCAAAAAAAGTCAGAAAAATTGCTGAGCGAAAACGAAGTAATAGCGTGGGCAGGCGATACGATGCGACGGGTTGGGTCGGGAGAAGAAGCAATTTCACGCGGACGAATTTGCCAGCATCGGCAGAGACGAGTGTCAATTATATGTTCGAGGAAATTCAGCAAGTTATACATAGATAATAGATATTGGTAGTAGTATAAATAATTGGCCTTTAAATCTACAATTGTGGGTTCGGAACGGTGATTCAGACAATTATTTAACTAAATAGATAGAGGAAGGAGGGAGGAGGAGCAGGAGTTAGAGCTGAACTATCAGGAGCTGGAATGAAATGTGTTTTTTTTTATTGATTTGAAAATAGAACGTTTGAAATTTGAAAGTTAGCTAAAACCACGAATCTAGACATCTGCGAGTCTCTGTCTAAATATAAGAAGTCTATAATAGATTTAATTTAAGTATCTCTATTTAAACTTCATTTATTTTTTGTTTTTATGTCATTTAAATTTTTATTAACTTTTTCAATAGTAAAACCTATTAGTAATATTTTAACTTTGTTAGCTTAGTTGTTAACTTTCTTGTGCATGCTGTGGTCTCCTATAGGTGAAGGAGTACACCTGCTTAATACCTGATGTCGGTCTTTCTTTATGTGTCATGTATTGTGTACATCTTTTGTAGGAGTTCCTAAATATATAAATAAATAAAAATAAAATAGTTATTTTATTTTAATCGTCAAAACATTGTTGAAGTGGGAACTTCTTTGGGCATGTTGAGCGATTTTTGATAGCGTATAATCTTACGGTTTCGCGTCACCGACATGCTAATATTAACAGTATATCATTAGCTATAAGAGTGAGTATATTTTTTTTCATAGTTTTAAGTTTTCACTTCTGTCAGCAGACCATCAGTCAGTCAGTCTAATTGTTTTTTTAAGAGCTCTCTTTCTTTCCTCTGTCCGAAAAAATAAAGCAATTCGATTTTCTGTATTATGTGTTCTCTTCTACTCTTACACACGTGGTCTACATCTCTTTTTATATACTCTCCTGTCGTAGGTATCCTGGAAGAGATTTCTTTAGAAATAAGCATCACTTTTGTACGTATTTTTCTGTTCCTTTCTTCCTGTCTGTTTATAGGGGTGGATATAAATGGTTAAATAAATAAATAAAGTTTGGTCAAAAATAATACGGTATAGGATATAGTTACCATATTCATTGCTAAGGCATGATACAATTTTCTGAAGTGGTTCTTCGGAATACGTATACCCCTTGTAAGGGTATTGTCCAATATGTAAACAGCTGATATGAACCCCTATATATATAAACGTTGCTTAAAGTTAAGTAGTGATTAGCGACTGATTAACCATACATTTTTGATGTTTAAACGGCTCTTAACTTTAAGCAACGTTTATAAACCCCTAAAACTGCTGCTGTCTAATATGGGACAGACACGCGGTACTTATTCGTCTACCTATCCTGGGTAAATGTAAGTAGCTGTGTCACTTATTTCTTATTTTCGTATTGTGTCACATAAGCTTTTCAACCTTAACGACAACAAGATATTTATCAAAATTGCTTATCAACGTGATTTATTTAAATGCATTAAATGGTACTTATTCCAAATTCGCGATTAGGTTCAAATTCGTTGTTACTCAAGGGGGGTCAGCCTAGTATCAAACATATAAAAAAAAACATCGGACTACCTATTCTGTAAAAAGTTATGAGTGTTCAAACAAAAAACAAAAAAACTTTTTTTTTTGTTTTTTTTTAGGAATGGCCTGCATTTTGATTGTTTAACAGAATTCATTGCGTTATTTACGTTGTTGAGCAGACAAATTTTTCGAACATAAGATGCAATGGATTAGCAATATCCTTCAAAATTATTCACATTGTGATTAACAGTGTGTTACGCAATTAGGTTAATGTCTGTACTCTAAGATGACGGCAGATAGAGATGTTTGTAATAAAGATGATGATTGTTGCTTTGACAATTCTAACAAAGCGTTAAATCATTAATTTATTTCGGATAACAAAGATCTATTGGGTTAGTAATATAGAGGTATGAGGAACAGGGTGTATAGTTCACTCATACTCTATAGAACAGAGAGGATCCTCCGACCAAATGGGTATTGTGTCTGGTGGGCAACTGCCCGACGGTTGATGTCGGGACGTTGTATAATAATATATGCTAATCGCGCGGTAAACTCTGCTTGCGCGATGCAGGATTTGCGTGACGTCAGTATGACGTGTAGCTCGCATGTGGCGATGTTGATACCGCTACAGTAACAATAGTCTTTACTTATGTTAGTACTTAACTAATAACACGGATAGAGTACAGGTGACAAGTGACCTCACCAACGGGCTGTCATGTCTCCCGGCTATAGCGCGCAGAATGCTGTTGGGGCTGCCACGGAGTCTGTTTAGCAGCGAGGCCGCTCTCTTACGCAGTACAGCATTGAAGCCGTCGGTACGTGCCTCAGCGAACATAGATGACGCGCTACAGAACCGACGCAGACGCAACAGCACTCTAAATGCGTTATACTGGATCCGCAGAGCATTGTAGGCCTTTTAGGTGTAGCTGAACCACAGGCTCCCCGAGTATAGTGACATGCAACATGCTTTGAACAAAGTTATTTAAAAAAAAATGGATATATTTTCTTAAAAACAGGCTCATAGCTAAACTGTATTTGATTCGTCGGTATTTGATAAGAACATAATAAGCAAACTAACCCACAATTGCATAACACATAAAATGACAATTAATCGCAATGTCATTTTGACATTCCTGCCACGTCCACTGCGTTATTTTCGGTGTTGAGCAGATGAATTTTTCAAACTTATTAGGAATTTCCTTCAAAACCCTTGGATTGTGATTGAAAGTGTGTTATGCAATTTAGGTGCAGGATATGAAACGGAGGCAACATAATGAGACATTGGAATGTATTAGGTGTAAAACATTGTCAAAATGACTTGTTTAATTGCGTCGACAAAAGTGTCTCACAGTTGCGTCAATAACATACTTATATGTGGGTAGGTTAGCTTGTGTCTGACAATAATTGTTATTTCAACTCTTTACTTTTTTAATTCAGATTTGTTACAGTTGTAATGGCAATCATGTCATTTGGTTTAAATAGGCTTTTATTTTTATATAGATTCTTCTATATTTTGTGAATGTGAGAACGTTGTAGGCCTGTTGAGTACCTGTTACTTGTTGACAGGCCTACACTGTCCTCCCATATCTATCAACACTGTAATTTGAAACATTGTAAAAGCCCCTTATTTTTAAAAGAGTAACCGTGGAGTTTCTTGCCGGCTCTTCTCTATAGGAAACAACCAATTGGAACCGTGCACCTAGCTTCTGACGTTTTATAAGTGCCCATGTTGGTGTATGTGAAATAAAATATTTTGATTTGATTTGATTTGACTAACCTAACGCTTGCTCACAACTACAAAATGGGCCTTTCCTGAACCCTAAGGAAGCCTAAAAACCTACAATGACAAGCAAAAGGTAAGCAATATTCTTCCTCCATTTAAAAAAAGTAAATTAAAAAATGTAATTTATTTCGAGCCAGAACGGATATCCAAGAGTTCGATGGACGTTTCCTATCCAAAATTGGCAAGTCTGAATAATATAATTGTGGAAAAATGTCTGATAATTTTCATCTGTAATAAAAATTATTTTAATATCTCCGAGTTTCCTCCCTGTATTTCATTAATTTCAATAGGAATAGGACATGAAAGGGTAGGCAAGAAAAGGAGATATTGGAATGTAATTAAGTAGGCATTTAATAAACACTTTTTACAAAAAAAAAAAACCGACTTCTAAAGTAGTTCCAGTGGCCACCTCTGGTCTACATCATCAGTTCCACTTCACCAAATGGTGCTTTTTAAGAGCAAATGCACGAGTTACTATAAAAAATACCCAAATCGCTATAGGTGTGCCTATAAAATTTGAGGATTTTCCTCGTTTTCCATGGGATCCCCTCATCAGATTATGACTTGATGACAATGGGACCACCTCGAGAGCATATCCTTTCAAACAAAAAAATCATTTTCCAAATCGGTTCACAATTGACGGAGAAATCGATGAAAGTACATTAAAAAAAAACATGCATACAGCCGAACATATAACCTCCTCCTTTTTGGAAGTCGGTTAAAAAAATGTCATAACGATTAGTTTAATTACGTGAACATGCGTATGCCTCACAGTTGGGTCTATTCATTATTCAATTCATTCATTTCAATAGGAAGAGGACTTAAAAGAGTAGGCAACAAAAGGAGACATTGGAAAGTAATCAAGTAGGCATTAAAAAAATGTCACAATGATTAGTTAAATTGCGTGAATATGCGTATGCCACACAATTGCGTCAATTACGCACCCATACCTAGGTAGGTTGAGCTGTGCTAGCTATTAACCTGGCGATTGTTTACAACAATAAAATGGGCCTTTCCTTAATGGTCACCACATGGAAAGCCTAAATACCTACAATAACTAGTACCAGATTAGCAATATTCTTGTTCCAGAGAATTTAAAAAAAGTAATTTATTTCGCGTCAGAATCGATAAACCAGGTTTTGACGGACATTTTCTATTAAAAATTGGCAAGCCTGATTAATATAATTATGAAAAAATATCTGGTCATTTTCTTTTGAAAGTAATAATAATCAGGATTTATAGTTTTATACCTCCCGAGTTGGCCATTTGATTCATTTTAATAGTAACAAGACGTAAAAGAATAAAGGCAAGAAAAGGAGGAGACATTGGAACAGAATTAGATCATAAAAAAATGTTACAATGATTAGTTAAATTGCATTAATATGCGCTAGCCTCAAAGTTGCGCTAATTAAGGACCTATATCGAAGTAGGTTAGCATGTGCTGTTGTAGGTATACGAGGAATGCCTTTTAAGTTTTGTCGTTTGAAGAAAAAAACACAACTAGAACCTTATAGTACCTACTTATTATTGTTTTTCAAAGTATTCATTCACCACGTACACTTTTCCATTCGCTCAAACCAGTTATTATAACATTTATTCCACTCTAAAGTGGGGGTGTTCAAAATGGCTGACTTGAAGGTCAACTGCTTCTTCACCGAACTGGAACCTTTGACCACGAAGACTTTTCTTAATTTTAGGAAATGTAAAGAAATCGTTAGGGCTTAGGTCAGGACTGTATGGAGGATGGTCAAGAATTTCTACTTTTTCCTGCTTCAAATACTCAATCGTTTGACGAGCGCTGTGTGAGCTAGGCCGTGGTCGTGGTGCAGGATGATGCGTCGCTTTGAGTTAGATTTTCGAAGTTCGGCGATGACTTGTGGTAAACAAACTATGGTATACCACTCTGCGTTAACCGTTCTACGATCTTCAAGTGCAATAGTCGCAACATGGCCGGTTTTTCCAACGAACGTGACCACCATCTTCTTTGAAGTGCTTCGAGAACGAACAACTTTAGTCGGCTTTGCCTCGTCTTGAAAGACCCAGATTGTAGATTGTTGTTTGGAATCAGGATCGTAGGCATAGATCCAAGATTCGTCACCACTGATGATGTCGTAGACGTGATTTGACTCTCCTCGGTTGAACCTTTGCAGAGTTTTCTTACACCATCTGACGCGGGCCGCCTTGTGATCGTCGGAAAGCAGATGCGGTATCCAACTGCAAACTAGCTTTCTCACACCAACCGCTTCATGCAAGATCTTCTGAATGGTTGTTCCTGAGATGCCTAATAGAGCCTCTATCTCGCCATACGTCACATGACGATCTTCGAGAATTAGTTGTCTCACAGCAATGATGTTATCTTCAGTGAAGGCGGATTTTGGGCGTCCTTCGCGGGATTTGTCACTAACACTAGTATGACCACGCTGGAATTCTAAATACCAGCGTTCGACAGTCCAGAGACATGGGGCTTCATCACTGAACACAGATGTTAGCTCTTCAAAACACTGAAGCCATGTCAGGCCTCTTCTAAACTTGTAGAAAATTATTGCATGAACATTTTCCTTAGAAAGATTCATTTTCGTACGTAACCTGACAGATGCCAATCGAAGATGTGACTAAACAATCCTAATACGTTCAACAGTTTGGAAATTCAAAATTTAAACACATTCGAATATAGAACAGTTCCAAATTCAAAATTGCCGGGAAATATGGAAACGACAGAACTTAAAAGGCATGACTAGTACCTCCGAGTTGTCACCCTATGTTTGATTTACTTCAATAAATAAAAGAGTAGGTCCACTTGCATGTTTAGTCGGGTTAATTTAATAAATATAGAGTGTAAAAACTCGGAGTTAAGTAATTAACATTTTAAATTTTAATAAGCGTTGCGCCACTAAAAAGTAACACCGGGTTAGTAAACCTGATATTTGTTTTTTTTTTTTTTCTGTATTGTGTCACCTTTAAAGTCACATACACAAATAGCCGGACCCGGAACAACTACTTGTAGGTCATACAAATATTTGTTCCGTGCGGGAATCGAACCCGCGACACGCAGCGCAGCAGTCAATCGCTTAACCACTGCGCCAACCGTGCCGACAACACCAGACCGACCACCGATTTGAGAATATTGCAGTTCAATCAATGAAACATAAAACAGAATTGCAATGTCTATGCCCTGATAAGTAATCCGAGCAAAAATTAATGAACGAACAATGAACGGAAATTGTGTACCCATCCCTTTTACACTACATTACGATACGTAATACTTTCTTGTGTTTGAATTTTATAACACGACATTTCATTTTAATCGTATTGTATGTGGTTTCCATGGAGATTTGTTTATTGATTGGTGGAAACGTCATTTAATTTAAGGAAAAATATGTTTTAATTTTTTTTTTATTTGTTTTTATTTTTATATGAGTTCATGAATATATTGCCTGCTGATATGGCACCTTATTTTTACTTACTACAACGTCGAACAATATAAAATACAATGTTAGTTATCAGCGGTACCTCATAACGTCAATTTATTTTGACATCACAGACACTAACCCAGAGTTTATTGACTTAACTCTCTCACATCAGTGGGTTTAATATTTTAAAATTTAACTCGTAACTCTTGGTGGCGCAAGATTAATGGTTTGATTAACCCTGAGTTAGCTTTTAACTCCGAGTTATTTAGGATAACCCATGAACGGGCAAGTGAGCCTAAGAAACAAAACGAGATATTGGAATATAATTATGTGTAAAACATTGTCATAATGACAAGTCAAATTGCATGAACATAATATTATGTGTGTCGACCTAGGTTGGCACGTGTTAGATACTAACCTGGTGCTTGTTCAGGATTACAAAATGGGCCTTTCCTTACCCACGTCACATAGACCCTACAATGATTAGCAACAAGTAGGATAGCAATATTCTTTTTCCATTAGGTACGTCGAGAGAATTTTTAAAAGTAATTTATTTCGCGTCAGAACCGATAACCTAGCTATCGACGGACGGATCTGTCGCTAGCTCATGAAAATGTATGAGATCTAAGATTCAACAACCCTTTAGTCGTTATTCTATGTATTAGATTTAAATGAAGAGGAAAATATTGATGACGTCACTAATGTTGACATTGTTTGATCTTGACAGCTGTTAATTTCGTTAGCGTTATGATGTTGGCGAGGATCTTTAGGCGCTAAAAAAACGAATCCAAAATACAAAATGTATGGAAGTGATATAGTAGGATTTTGCGTTGCTGTGCGAGCCGCTTTGTGCATAAAGGCTCCTACAAACAGGCGCGACACGCGACGCGACACAAAGGCACCGCCTGTGCCTTTGAGTCGCGTGCGATTCGCGTCGCGTGTCACGCCTGTTTGTAGGATCCAGTCTCAGATCACAGAATCTAGAGACGCCAGTGATCCAGTGTTAATAAAATTTCGGGGGCTGGAAGTGCGCTGAGCGCAAAACTTCCGTCACGGAGTGGACATTAACGTACATATAAGTATATACACAAACCTTTGGGAAAAAATCCTTTAAATGATGGTGACCACATCAATATGCAAAGCGTAGTTTAGAAGAACAACGGGCTCTCACAGACAGACACGAAATGCTACTTTAATTTAAGATATGTATAAATAGATAAATAAATAATAATGTTTTTAAGTACCTGTTCCTCAACATCTGCCACATCTCTCCCATTGGTGATGCTGCTCTTCAAAGATAACGTGGTCTGCACGATCAGAGCCAGGATGGGAATGAACGGGAGGAGCAACAGTCTCCAGAGCTGGCAGCGACGGCTTCTGCACCACTTCTGCAGCTTGGGGGCACAGCTGGATTTGTCTTCTACCTTGATGGTTGGGGGAACTGGAAAGAAGAGAAAAGAATATGGTATATTGTTGTTGTAAGTGGTTCAAAAACGTCATCATCGACATTTCAGCCGAAAGACGTCCACTACTGGACATAGGCCTCCCCCAAGCACCACCACTTCGACCGGTTCTGTGCTTCCTGCCTCCAGCGGATTCCTCACAAGGTCATCGGTCCACCCTGTGGGAGGCCTTCCAACGCTACGTTTTCCGGTACGTGTTCGCCACTCCAGAACTTTTGGTCCCATCGGCCATCAAAAGGCCATGTGTTAACAAACATAGTTGGTCAAAAGGGTTTTGAATGTCCGTGGCATACCTAGTCCGCAATTTTTTGTTTTTTTTTTAATGGCGGCCTCGCATGTGACCTTGATAAATCGATAGCTGATATCAATGCAAACGTAACACATGATAAGACCAAACACCGTAAAGTGCCACGTTTCCGAGATGTTAAGGGGGATGCGCTAAGGTAGCCCGCGAAATTCAAATTTACTTACGTTTTTTGCAAAATGCAGGTCAGTGTCAAAGTCAAACTCCAAGTCAAAGTCAAATCATTTATTTCAAATAGGCATATAAAACGCACGGTTGAACGTCAAAATTTACAAGAAAAATAGAATTGATTCTAGTTGCCCCTTCCAAAAAGTAGTTTCGTATGGAGAAGAATGGCAAGACACTCCACCGTTACTCTTTTAAAAATGTTAAATAATATTATGTATACATTAATTATATGTGAAGACGATGCATCTAGAATAAAATTACTATTCCACAATAGTTAAAAATAATTAAATATAACGCATGACAGGTAAATTAATTATGACATAGATATGTGGTGCTCACATATTTACAAATATTGAAAAGTAAATGATTTTTCCAAAATTTCACAAGTAATAATTTAGTGTGTGAGTTAATGTAAAAAACAATATCATAAAATTATAATTTAATTTACCACCAGTTTGATTTTGTCAGGTTGTATGTTGATTAAATATAATTCGCGGCCATAAAAAATATGGCTTCACATAAATATAATCATTAGAATCAGCAAACTCAAAACTCAAACTCAAAGCATTTATTTCAAATAAACCAATTACAGGCACTTTTGAATTGTCAAAGGGTCAGTCACTCAGAAAAAATGAAGCTAGTTGCCCATTCCAAAGCGTAGTAGGTACCTATGGAGAAGAACGGGTAAGAAACTCCATGGACACTCTTTTAAATCAACATATAGTTACAAAAAAAATTGTTTACATCATTCATGTTCAAATTAAAAATGTGAGAACGATGTAGAAAGACGTGCACGTTTACAGTATCCGTAATAAAAAAGATAAAAAAACAATTCAAAAATTAAAATTAAAATAAGCCGTGGCAGCCAAGAGTTGACCAGTCCCTACTGAATGCGCCCGTTTACGAACATGACGTATGGATCAGCACCATTCAGCTCAACCATTTTGAAGGGAACATAATGATCCAACACACACGCCACCACCAGCGAGACATTTTAGTGAGCATGACATACTCTCAGCCGCCAGGGCACATTCAAGTCAATTAAAGACGAGCCTAGTAAATGGTGGCTTTATAGTAGGTACATAGTGCTCACACATGTGCTATGCAATTATACATTGTTAAGAGATTGAATTTATAGAATGCAAAGATAGTTTTTACAATATTCAGCAGCTCTAACAATATTTTCGAATGCTAATCAATTAATTTATGCGCCCCTGTGGAGCAGGACCAGCGTTGAGCCAAGCATCTTTGTCAGCGATGTAATTCCCCAACTTATAATATGCTTGGCTGCATAGTGTGCGTTTTATACAAGATTTAAATTTTGTTTCATTCAGTTGGAGTATGTGGGGAGGTATTTTATTGTACTCAAACTCAAACTCAAAGCATTTATTTCAAATAAACCAATTACAGGCACTTTTGAATTGTCAAGGGGTCGGTCAGTCAGAAAGATGAAGCTAGTTACCCATTCCAAAGCGTAGTAGGTACCTATGGAGAAGAACAGGCAAGAAACTCCATGGACACTCTTTTAAATCAAAAAATGGTTACAAAATATTGATTACATCGTTCATGTTGAAATTATGCATGTGAGAACGATGCAGAACGTTAAAAGCGTCCGTAATAAAAAGACAAAAGCAATTCAAATATTAAATTAAATTAAAATAAGCCGTGGCAGCCAAGAAATGACCAGTCCCCAATGACGGCGCCCGTTCACGAACATGACGCATAGATCAGCACCATTCAGCTCAACCATTTTGAAGGGAACTTAATGATCCAACACACACGCCACCACCAGCGAGACATTAGAGTGAGCATGACAAACTCTCAGCCGCCAGGGCACATTGAAGTCAATGACAGAAAAACCTATTAAATGGTAGCTTTATAGTAGGTGCATAGTACTCACACCTGTGCTATGCAATTATACAATACTAAAACATTGAATTTATACAATGCAAAGATAAGTTTTTAAAATCTTCAGCAGCTCCAACAGTAGTTTCAAATGCTAATCAATTATTTTATGCGCCCTTGTGGAGCAGGACCAGCGTTGAGCCAAGCATTTTTATCAGCGATGTAATCCCCCAACTTATAATATGCCTGGCTGCATAGTGTGCGTTTTATACAAGATTTGAATTTAGTTTCATTCAGTTGAAGAATATGGGGAGGTATTTTATTGAAACATTTTAAACAGTACCCCATGAAAGATGAGTCTACTTTAGCCAGCCTGAAACCTGGTTGAACTAATTGATCCCTATTTCTAGTCATATAGTTATGTCTTTCACCTCTTTTACTGAAAAGATTTAATTTTTTTCTTACGTACATGATGTTTTCATAGATATATTGACAAGGTACCGTCATGATGTTAATATCTTTAAACAGTTCCCTTAGAGAATCGCGCCTGCGGAGGCAATATATTGCTCTGATGGCTCTTTTCTGCAGAATAAAAATAGACTCGATATCTGCAGCCCGTCCCCATAGTAAAATACCGTAAGACATGATACTATGAAAGTAACTGAAATAGACTAGCCTCGCTGTATCTACATCAGTAAATTGACGGATTTTTCTCACAGCATATGCTGCTAAACTTAGCCGTCCTGCAAGAGATGTTAAATGAGGACCCCATTGCAGCCTTGAGTCGAGCGTGATCCCCAGGAAAACAGTTTTATCAACGAATTCTAGTTTCTCTTTATTCAATACTATGTCACAATCGTTACTTTTAACATTCGGTAAAGCAAATCTTATGCATTTAGTTTAGCAATACAACTCCTTAAGTTAGAATTGGCCTCAAATGTCAAGATTTCATGAAATAGTCGTCCAATAAGGTAATATGAACTTATAGAGATTTATTGATGATTTTTGTGATTATAATTCTATAAATACATATTTGTTACGGTCGCGAATCATATATAGATCAACATACAACCTGATACTGACCAGCAAATTGCAAAAAACGTAAGAAAATTTGGATTTCGCGGGCTGCCCTGGCGCTTCCCCCCTAGCGTTTAAAGTTGATCACGTGACATAATTAAATATTCTAACATGGATAGGATAAATATAGCTAAACTAAACGATAACTGGTTTTCAGTGAAATGGTATATGACTGACGTTTTTAAAGCAGTTGCTACGATGAACGTAGAAAACGTTTAGTTGTAGTACAGTCACGAGCACTAATATGTCAACACTTGGCAACTTTCAATAGCGTTTTTTTCGTAAATTATTGAATGCAACGTTGAAATACGACATATTACATAAACCTATGGGTTCTAAAATACTATGTTCGTAACAACATAAAATTTCATTCAAAAGTTAAGCAGTAAATCACTTTTGAATTTAGCCAAGTGTATCTATACATATTTATGCTCGAGGGTTATGAAAATAGTTGTACTGTTTATAGTCTGCATGCTATAAGAATCGAGAGCGGGAGAACCGCTTTCTCCATCAAACCTTAATATTGACCAAACTCCCGTGCCAATATTTACAAAGGTACTTTATTTTTCAGAAATTCTCCTTTACCAATATTATTAGAGCATCTTTCAGGTTATTATTTGAGAGCAGTGGTGGCCCAGATGTAATGGAACCGACATACAAGATGTAGGTCGTCGGTTTGAACCTGGGCAGGCGCTTTACTTTGTGTAAATAATTTCATCACCGTTGCTCTCAAAACTGTAAGAGAAAACGTGAGGAAATCGGCATATTCTAGAACCAAGACTTCGAAGACATGTGACATTGACCAACACATACTGGGCCCGCGTGGTGGATTACAGCCCACTCCCTTTCGAAGAGAGGAGGCGTCCCAGCAGTGGGATCAGTATAGGCTGATTATGCTAGTTTCCATTTTATTTACGAAAGTACTTTATACGACTTATTAATAGGAGGCAAATTCAAAGAAAATGAACCAGTAATGACGCGGTGAATAAGTATGCAGGGGTGAAAAGGGATGAATCTTTAAAAGGGATTTTAACATTGAAATAATATAGTTTGTTGCCAACAAGGGCACTTACAACGTTAATTATAATAATATGGTAGACACATTAGAGTCCTATTTGGCAACAAACTATATTGCTTCAATGTTAAATTCCCTTTTAAAGTTTCGTTCCGATTCACCCCTGCATACCTATTTACCCCGTTTGTACAGTACTGAATGAAATGAATTGAATTATACAAGCTATTACGGGTTCACTGTTCTTTGATTTTGCCTCCAATTATCAGTCGTATAAAGTACTTTCGTAAATAAAATGCCATATGATTCTGAAATCCCCTGCGTTGAATTTCTTCGTAGGTAAAAAAAAAATACAGCTGTTCCAGACATTTTCAGAAAAGTGCAATACCTACGCGGTCAAAATGTATGGAACAACTAATAAAGAAAATTATAAGTGACGAAAAGTTTCTGGGGCTATAGAATCATAATGCTGAATTCATGGTTACAGTTTGCGCACTGGTTAAAAAAATATCCTGTATTGTTTAAAAATAAAGTTGTTCTTAATTCTCACGTCACGTTATTTGATCGACGAATAGTTTGAGAGACTTCAGCAGGCTATCAAAAATCGGTGAATCTTCACGCGGGGTCACGCGGGGTTCGCGGGGTTGGACGTATCGCGGGGCAAAATTCGCGCGGCATGGACGGTCAAGCGAATTATTTTTGGGCTACCATGGTAACATGGACGTTTGAGCGGAGTCCACAAAGCTGTAACAGTGACAAATTGTGGGATGGAATATATTGGTAAAAGTCCCAGGAAATGACCCTCGAGTTTTACGGATTGTGGATTTGTGCCCCAAATTGTAGCGTTAACTCAAAAGGTTTCGGTTAGTGCCAAGTACCTTGTATAAGTACGTATAATTAGATATACGGTTCACAATATGGTATTTCAAAGTAGAACTAGTTATTCTCAAGAGTTTTCCGGTCCATTATGACCGGTAGTTGAACACTATTGATCAATCATTTATTGTAACTTTTGGCAATGTACCTACTTAGGTTAGTACTTTTTAAGTCTCTGATAATAACAAAAGATCTGCCCCAATCGATACCCAATCTATCAATTTTTGTTCACTTACCTGAACCACATTCATGTTTATGCATTGCAAAGAATGAAACAAATAAGTGAATTAAACCATAACCAAGGATTTGCCTATAGGCTCCCACAAACAGGTGCTCCGCGACTCTAGTAGAACAATTTCTATGAAAACTTCATGGAAATTGTTCTACGAGAGTCGTGACGGGCAGTCACGTCGCACGTGTCTGTGGGAGCCTTATTTGAAGATTCCACATAATCAATGCAGGTCGGAAGGTCGATAATAAGGGCTATTTTGGGGACAGCTTGATTGATTTGAAAATGCATTGCTTTACTTAACATAGTAAATGTGTATGATTCGCGATGTAAAAAGTTAAAATAAGAAGCTCGAGTGACTGTTAATGCTCCTTCAAACAGACACGACATGCGACGCGACACAAACGCACCACCTGTCGTGCGACGAGCGGTCCCTTTATGTCGCGGGTCGCGCCTGTTTGTAAAAGCCTTTATTCCCAATCTGAATCCTTAAATTGGCACAGAATACACCTCTACACAAATTAAAAACCAATTAACCAAATTATTCGTCAAGTAAGAACCTACAAACAATAAAAAACTCATCTCGAAGATTAAAGCTTGAGAAAATATTTAATCTTCATAACTGTCCGTAAGTTTATTGGTTTCCGTAGATAAGGCTGTGCTATTACTTTAATAACAGGGAGGGTAGCTGCGACACGCTTAGGAAATAAAATAATACGATACCCTGTTTACTTATTTGTAGGGTTGGCAAATAAAGTGGCCTGACCAAAGATTTAAATCGTTAGTTTCGCATCTGACTACTCTGAGAAGAAATACCGAAACATACTCAGAGGTCACAGTCTCTTTTAAAGTCCAGACATAGTCTTGGTCAGATCATGTGAGGACCAAGTAGATTAGTGTTTGAAATGGTGTTTTGAGGAAATAACCACACAGATTTGAGTGGACCTGTCCTGTCACTTTGATTTGGCATAGTAATAGTCACCATGACATACGATTTGATTACAAATAACAGTAGGAGCCTACTGCTACAGTAAGCCAATCAAGGCAAAAACGCTAATAATGTATACCTATCCTTTATTTTGGCTTAGCAACATGAAGTGATATAAATTCTGCATAATTTTTGTCCTAAATTATTCAGAGATGAATATCTAAATGATAAACTTTAAATTAGATGTTTTATAAAATAAATACTACTAAATAATTTGTAGCCAAAGTTCTTTTTTTTTAACCCTAGATAATAATTTGACAGGTGTTATGTCAAACTCCTACACTAAAAAGCAAACACAAAAAGACTTGAAATGTCAGACTAATATCTGGATTAAAATAAAACTTTAGTACCTATTAAATAATATTAGTTGGTACACCCAACTAATTAATCAAATTAAAGCCCTCTTCTTCTCTCTTACTTTGCTGTGCCCTACAGAGTTAACAATGATCATGTCTTTGCACAAACATGACATGATCATTTGACACTTGATTTCGGACACAGCCCGACGAGGTGCACAATGGTCATGTCTTTGCTGTGCCTGACAGGGTCCACAATGATCATTTCATTGCTGTGCCCGATAAGGTCCACAATGATCATGTCATTGCTGTGCCCGACAAGGTCCACAATGATCATTTCATTGCTGTGCCCGACAAGGTCCACAATGATCATGTCATTTCTGTGCCCGACAAGGTCCACAATGATCATGTCATTGCTGTGCCCGACAAGGTCCACAATGATCATGTCATTGCTGTACCCGACAAGGACCACAATAATCCTGTCTTTGCTGTGCCCGACAAGATCCACAATGATTATGTCATTGCTGTACCCTACAAGGACCACAATGATCATATCATTGCTGTGCCGGACAATGTCCACAATGATCATGTCATTGCTGTGCCCGACAAGGTCCACAATGATCATGTCATTGCTGTGCCCGACAAGGTCCACAATGATCATGTCATTGCTGTGCCCGACAAGGTCCACAATGATCATGCCATTGCTGTGCCCGACAAGGTCCACAATGATCATGTCATTGCTGTGCCCGACAAGGTCCACAATGATCATTTCATTGCTGTGCACGACAAGGTCCACAATGATCATGTCATTGCTGTGCCCGACAAGGTCCACAATGATCATTTCATTGCTGTGCCCGACAAGGTCCACAATGATCATGTCATTGCTGTGCCCGACAAGGTCCACAATGATCATGTCATTGCTGTGCCCGACAAGGTCCACAATGATCATGTCATTGCTGTGCCCGACAAGGTCCACAATGATCATTTCATTGCTGTGCCCGACAAGGTCCACAACGATCATGTCATTGCTGTGCCCGACAAGGTCCACAATGATCATGTCATTGCTGTACCCGACAAGGACCACAATAATCATGTCTTTGCTGTGCCCGACAAGATCCACAATGATCATGTCATTGCTGTACCCTACAAGGACCACAATGATCATATCATTGCTGTGCCGGACAATGTCCACAATGATCATGTCATTGCTGTGCCCGATAAGGACCACAATGATCATGTCATTGCTGTGCCCGACAAGGTCCACAATGATCATGTAATTGCTGTGCCCGACAAGGTCCACAATGATCATGTCATTGCTGTGCCCGATAAGGTCCACAATGATCATGTCATTGCTGTGCCCGACAAGGTCCACAATGATCATGTCATTGCTGTGCCCGACAAGGTCCACAATGATCATGTCATTGCTGTGCCCGACAAGACCCACAATGATCATGTCATTGCTGTGCCCGACAAGGTTCACAATGATCATGTCATTGCTGTACCCTACAAGGTCCACAATGACCATGTCTTTACTGTGCTCGACAAGGACCACAATGATAATGTCTTTATCAAACCTACCACCTAAATTCACATTGTGGAATGTAAATAAATATTGAATATTGAGATATTCTGCAACTCTAAATTAATATAATCTCAAAGCCCATACTTTATGTCTAAGCAATTTATTTATAATACCTATTAAAGTCAAAGATCTGTCGATTCGTTATAGGAATGCCGTTGCTGACTATATATGTATATTATATCAGAGCCATAACAACCTTCTTTCTGGAGTACTAAATGTTTATGTGTCATTTTCATAATGGCTTCTTATATTACGAGTGTTAGTGTTTCATTACAGCCGATCCATTCCGTAATAATCTCACTGTGAAAACTTAAGTGAAATGAGCTTGAAGGCAGCTGTCAATAGTGTCAATCTCTAGCATCGGATGGATTGACAACTCACTTCACGTAACTTTTCACGGTGTGATTTTTATAGAACAGACCGGCAGGACAAAGGCCTCTTTTTATATAGAGAAGGAACGACTATTGATCAAAGCAAAGACTATTCACACACAACACACAAGACAAGACAACAAGACACAACAACACAACAAGACACAACACAACACAAGACAAGACACGACAAGACTATTGATAGCAAATAGGTTGGACTGTCTTTATTTGCGACACTGCTGTGAAAGACAAGTTACATAATAGTGTCGCACGTAGGAGACTATATGACTCTAATATGTAATGACTATGAGTTAATTATGGTTGAATATGAATTTGATTTATTAATTTGTAGTTGATGTTGTATTTATATTGTACTTATTTTATTCGTGTGTATTTATTTATGTGTGATTTTATTTATTATTGAATAATTTAAAGTTGTTTTCTAATATGGGTTATGTGGAATCTGAAATAAATGTATTTTTATTTAAAGCGCTGGGTGACTTTGAGTTGAAGATTTAAAAGGTTACTGTAAAGAACACATTTATATTTGCTGATAAATATCAAACAATAACGTTTTTCAGGAACCAGTAAAACCTTTTTTACAAAATCCTTTACGTTTTGGCATTCTTAAACTCCTCTCATTATATTTGTCTGGTGAGGGTAAGTAAACAGGTCAACGTTTACCTTGTTTGCCCTGTGCATCTAATTTAGCGTACCGTACCTGCACTGTCAATATAATAAGCTTCAGACTAAACGAATAGGTAAACGCTATCTAGTCTCCAAAGAATATTGAATAGTAATGAGGTTAGGGTACTCACACAAGCACTAGTCTATCTGAGAACAAATAAAGTATCCGAGACAATCTCTCGGAGAGAAATTTAAGGAGATTAATGTAATGACTGTGCCTTCTCAATATATTTATGAAAATCTTTTATATGCACATAAAAATATAAAATTGTTTAAAAAATACAGTGATATCCATAATATAAATACTAGGAATAAACACAAATTTGTTGTACCTCCAAAAAGGCTCAAAAAAATAGGCGGGTCGTTCAGGTGTCAATGTATTCGCTTTTATAATAAACTTCCAAGCCACGTTCAAGATCTAAGCCTTAATAAATTCAAATCATTAATTAAACGTAAGTTGTGCCAGAAAGCTTTTTATACCGTTAAGGATTATATTGAGGACAAAAAGGCTTGGGATTGAGTTGCTCCAATTTTTGCATACTAAATGTTGTTTTTTTTTTTGACTATTTTATATTTTTCCTAATTTTTTTAGTTTTTAAAATACATAAATTTTGACTTTTTGATAATTATTATATATACAATTTCATAATTTACTTTGTGAAGTATAGTATTATTATTTATTTATTGTGAATGTGAGGACTATGTAGGTAACTTTTATTTTTTATTTTTGTTTTTCACTTTCTCAGGTAGTTTCAATGATAATCTGGCAGTTTGAGTGCTTTATGCGGCCTACCCAAATGTCCTTTCTTTGGTATTGTTCGTCGAGTGGTTGAACTCCTTAAGTTTTGAGTTGAGCTCCACGATTAGTGACAAATGCGTGCACTGACTGGACAGGTCCACTCATTCTGTGTGCTTTTTCCTCAAAAGACCATTTCAGACATAAATCTACATGGTCTTCACATGATCTGACCAAGATTATGTCTGGACTTTAAAAGAGACTGTGACCTCTGAGTTTGTTTCGGCCTTTCTTCTCAGAGTAGTCAGATAGGAAACGCCGACCTCATCTAGTTTTAAAAAATATGATTGACGTGTAAAAGTGTTTGTATAAACCTACTTACAGAAATAAAATCATTTATCATTTATCATTTATCAGTACTTTCAATTGAAGTTAGAAGGGAAATTTCGGCATTTAAGAGGACTCATATGGGGTAAGGAATCATTATTATCATCATTGGCAGCCATCCACTGTTGAGTATGGTAACGAATATGTACCTACTATAAAGCTACCATTTACTGGGTTCGTCTTTCATGGACTTGAATGTGCTCTGGAAGCTGAGAGTATGTCATGCTCACTCAAATGTATCGCTGGTGGTGGCGTGTGTGTTGGATCATTAAGTTCCCTTCAAAATAGTTGAGCTGAATGGTGCTGATCCATACGGCATGTTCGTGAACGGCCGCCGTCAGTAGGGACTCGTCATCTCTTAGCTGCCATGACTTATTTTAGTTTCTGAATTGTTTTTATATGTTTTATTACGGACGTTTTTTACTTGCACGTCTGTCTACATCATTTTCACATGCATAATGTCAACATGAATGATGTAATAATTTTTTTGTAACAATATTTTGTTTTAAAAGAGTGTCCGTGGAGTTTCTTGCCCGTTCTTCTCCATAGGCACCACCACGCTTTCGAACGGTCAACTAGCTTCATCTTTCTAACTGACTGACCCCTTGGCAATTCAAAAGTGCCTGTAATTGGTTTATTTGAAATAAATGCTTTGAGTTTTGAGTCTTGTCATTTAATTTTGTATCTATTTTCTAATTTGTCTGTAATGCCCGGGCTAAATTCTCCAGGGCAATAATGCAGCAACGTCATCGTTGCGAAAGGATTGGCTCTGCGGCCCCCAACCCGCTTGCCCAGTGTGGTGACTACGAGCATTAAACCTCTTATTATTATCGTGCCTGATGGCCGGCGGAGGAGACGAGTCCTGAAGTGTAGACGGCGTATCCGCAAGCGTAGTGTGGGACGCCTCCCAGCTAGATGGACCGACGATCTCAATAAGGTAGCTGGGACAGACTGTATGCGGAGGGCGGAGGACAGGGTGTAGTGGCGCAGCATGGGAGAGGCCTATGTCCAGCAGTGGACTGCGATGGGCTGAATTGATTGCCCGGGTTACACGATGCTAGTTTTGGAAGCTAGGATAACAAGATAGTGCTTGTGAGTTAGCAAGGTATAGTCACTCTAGCGGGCGTCTTCCGCGACACGTACTAGTAGCTGAAAGTATGTTGCGACGCGCGATCGGCTCCGTTCGCCTGTCGTCGTATCCGATCACAAATTCATCCGAATTAGAACACGTCAACACGGTAGGATTGAAACTATTTGACTAGACACAGAAATGGATACGTTCTCAAGCGACGGTACGGAGTCGATCGTATGCGTCAACATCCTGCCGGACGCGATCGGCTGTCGCCACATCCGTTCGTATCCTTTCCGATCCGATGCGATACGTGCCGTTTGGTGGAAATTATCCTTGAGTCACCGTTTAGAGGTATGAGGAACAGTGTGTAAAGTTCACTCGTACTCTATAGAAAAGGGAGGATCCTCCGACCAGACGGGTGTTGTGTCTGGTGGGCAACTGCCCGACGGTTGATGTCGGGACGTTGTATATATACTAGTCGCGCGATAAACTCTGCTTGCGCGATGCAGGATTTGCGTGACGTTAGTATGACGTGTAGCTCGCATGTGGCGATGTTGATACCGCTATAACCGCAATGCTATTGTTTTTTTTTTGTTAAACTGTTATTGTGTAAATTAGCTCTAGCACGTGCCAAGCCTGGATAGATAGCCAGGGTATTACTTGCTATTCTAGGTTAAAAAACGAACTTCGTGTAACCCGGGCATAAGTTACGGTGACTCAGGACTCATCGTTTTATACAATTCAAATCGTTAGTTCATATTTGATGAAAATACTGAAAAATGTGGTCCCCTTTTTACACGGTTCAGCTGCTGAATTAACAGTCGCCGGGAAGTACCCGGTACCTACGTAACAATACATTTTTGTTACTTTCCATCGTGCGTTTCATAGATTAGGTACCCGGCTTATCTATACATGCACTACCTCGAATCCGGCGCTGGTTATCCGGTTACCGCATTGTGTGATAAGGGGCTTTTATTGATATTAGCAAACAGGGCTTCAAAGGGACGTCGCTACCTATTCTCCTGATGAAATCAACGCTATAGTAACAAAGATAAATTTATTGTAGCTCCATTCACGCGGAAGATATTGCTGTCATTAAAAGGTACAATAAAATCCCAGAGAGAATGTGTCAATGTGTAAAGTTTTCGTAAAAACGTAAAAGTAGTTTCTTTTTCTTCAGATATAGACGTGTTGAGAAAAAAGAAATAGGAATTTTTCCAGCTGCGAAACTGTCCTTTTAGCCAGGTTTGTAAAACCCTTCTGATACAATGTTCCTCCAATGTTATCAATTAGATACTTGAAATAGGACCCAGAGTATACCCTTAAGTAACTCTTCCATTTATTCGGAACAAGTTCTAGGGAATAATAATATAAAAAAATGGGCTATCAACGAAACAAGAAAATAATTTACAACAACCGTTTGGCCTGATTCCAAAGGATAAAAAGTACCCAACTTATTTTGACCCCTAACTCTATCAAATTCCCGTAAAGAAAGGTTGAAAGTGTGGGTCGTTCAATATTGGTCAGTCGACTGATAAATAATATGCTGTCGATCCGGTTTTCTTCACATTGTTAAGCATGTACCAAACGTCTATTTATATCTTCATCCTTTTAAGCCTTTAGGAGTATTTACTCTAAGAGGGTCCAAGGCAAGTTTTATGAAAATCGCGCGGTATTGTGCGGAAGTAACTTTTATATTGCAAAGCGTCGAGGTCACTCTCGAGATTCATCAATATTTTTTAATATTCTATGGAAGTCTAGGGACGTGGTCATACTAAGATATCAGTAGTGCACGTCATCCTTAATCTAAACAAAACAATGCTGCGTAGCAGCATAAATATGTACGTTGCCTTCCTCGAAAAATTGTTTATATACAAGTTGTGCTGCTATTTTTAAATGTAATTTAAGAGGCCGACCACAGCTAAAGCGCGGTCACTGTCGGACTGCATAGAAAAAAAAGACAAGCGCGATGACACATCGCTGGTAATTTATTGCAAAATATAAAGCAATTATCTATTTACAAAGAAATCTATTGATTAGATTAAAAAATTAAAACACTATCACGTTAATGTTTCTTGTAGAATAATCTGCCAAAAAATCAGAAGGATTCCATGTATACTAGTATGGTTTTTAATCGTTAAAAGAAAATTTTAAAGGTATCTTGGTGATTTTTTTCTATCATATTATATTAGTTGTATTATATTAATATGTTTTCAAAACACTATCTAACTAATGTCCCGTTTAGGTAAACATGTCGAGAAACCAATGAATACAGTTTTTTTTTATTTAAAAAAATAAAGGAATGTTTCCTTTAAGTAAAATAATCTATCTTAAAGATTAAAAGTGGTTTCCCTTCAGGGCCCATTGATTTACACCTATTGTTTACAGTTTTAAATGAAAGTTTTATCTCTATATCTCAGTAAGATCTATATCTCTGGCTTATTTTCTTTTTCCGCCATTGTGGGTAAGCTTTATTCACAATGGGTATTAGAATAACAGAAGATTTATTTTCATTTATTCGGTCTGCCATGTCGACTTCAGATGACACTTCTTTTGTGTTCTTTGGAAATATAACATAACATATTATTATCACGCTTGTATGACGAAGCGGTTGGCAGAGGTAATTGGCTAAAACATTTTGAGTTAATTGAGTGCAATGTGAGTGAACTTAAACTGCAGTACAAGTGTTGATTATTATAAAGAACACGTGAATCAAGTAGTGTCTTCCCTCTTAACAAAAAGTGAATAAGAAAGATATTTTTGGGTGATTTCTAAATATTAAAGTTACTTAGCAGTTTAAGTTATATTTAAAATAAATATTAGCCAATAGGCCAGATTGTAATATGAATAAATCATCACCAACAGCTGTGCTACTACACCACTTTATGTCCAGGGCAATCATTGTTCAATCCAAGGTTGCCTGGAAAAGATCGCTGAAAGCGATAAGGCCGCCCATTGTATATTTTATAGTGTTTGATTAATTTTTTGTTATGTATTTTAGTAGACTACAATAAAGTACATATTAATAAATAAATACTTTCTAAAAATAAAACAAGGAGGTGTATAGTACACCCGCATTTCTCAATTCTCAATTCCTTATTGCGTACCATAATGTATACAGTTGGTAGGGAAATAATTATATTAGTCACAATTATGAACCCTGTCGGGCACAGCATAGATCGGGTAGGAGAGAGGAGAAAGAACACTCGCGGTTTAATATGATAAATTTTATTATTAGTTAAGTAGGTAGTAAGTTATATTGTTTTATTAATACAGAATTGAATTTATGAATTACAGTTATTGTTTTATAAATTACATTCATTTTTTTGTTTAGTACTTAAAAACATTGTAAAAACCCGTAAAGGGTTTTTACACTAAATTATGTTATAAGTCCCATGTAATCGGGGCGAGCCTATTGCCATTAACTGGCGACAAAATGTAGCCTACACTACAAAATATATACTCGTAACTATTAACCACGCCCATACAATTCACACAGGCACTGATTTCTAATTAAATAGACAGTGTTCTAGTGCGACCTAAGACATATAAGTGTCATTTATTCACAAACATAAACTCACGCCTTTTTCCCATGGGGGTAGGCAGAAACTACAGTCCGCCACTTGCTAAGTAACAATGTAGAGTCCACTTCGGAAAACACTTTTGAAAACAATTCCCACTAAATTGAAATTTCAGGAACGTGTGTAGGTGGTGTGTGATGTAAGGTGGGGGTGTGTGGTGTGTGTAGATAAATAGATCTTGTCATTTTTAACCCCCGACGCAAAAAGAGGGGTGTTATAAATTTGACCGCTATGTGTGTGTGTGTCTGTCTGTGGCACCGTAGCTCTTAAATGAGTTAACCGATTTGGATGCGGTTTTTTTTAATTTGTAGTAGGTTTTGTAGCGGTGGTTCTTAGACATGGTTTATCGAAATCGGTTTAGCGTTTTCAAGGTCATCAGCTCTTTTTTGTGTCGGGAGATTTTACCTATGATGTGAAATGCAAATGACTTTCAACCTTATAGCTTTACAACAATATGAAATCGACTATATACTGTCTAGTTAAATATATATTACGATAGATAGATTAAGGTTGTTCAATTATTGGATAGAGAAATAGCGACTTCATCTAGCTTAAAATATTTGACGTATAAAAGTGTAATTATAACGTATGTACAAAATAAATATCATTAAATCTCAACTTTTCTTCTCATCGTTATCTGCCTAGCTTTTCCCAACAATATTGGGGGTGGCTCCCAGTCTGACCGGGTGCAGCTGAATACCAGTATTTTATCTGAACCCAGTTACTGGGTAATACGAGACTCGTTGACGGACTTTCGGGCATCTGATTACCCGTAACGACTGTCAAAAATCCACGAATGACAGCTCAACTTACCTACTCAATGGATAGATAATTATAATTCTGAATATTTATCTCTTCATAGCTTTATTATAAATAAAACAGTATGAAAAGTGAATTTATAATACCGACAATATTAACTGTGATATTCAACCACAGCTCTAAATAAACAAAACAAAATGTTTATTTCTTACTCTGTGCATACCGCAGTCATTCGTTTACATAAGTCAAGCTTTGTATGCAGCTATCCGCAATACAAAAATATATCGCTCCTACCTTACATTTTCTATCAAAACTAACAGAAAATTCTATAAAATATCGCTTCAATAACTCTTCCGATGGTTCCATGCAAGAATATGAAACTTGTAAAATGAAAATGGAAGCAATTTTATTTTTTCTGCTTTCAAAATGATACATACCCATTGTTATTTAAGACGCACAGAGGATTTCAATTTTCACAGTGAAGATAACAGTTTAATATAAACACGATATTTCACGGGAGAAGGTTTCTACGGACGCGACAACCACCCTCCGTGAGGGTGGGAAATCAACTGAAAAGCTCCTCACACTGGTGGAAAGCTCGAGCTGTTGCTCACAACAATAATAACGACTGAAAATTAATTCAACGCCCCTGAAATTTCTGAGAAAATTAATCTAAGTACGTAATAGAATGTATTGAAATGGTTATCTATAATATATGTCGCGAACTGTAAAAGAAAAAATGTTACATAATGGGAACTGTGTTGACATAGCCGATAGCGGTAATAAATCATAATATTATTTATTATCTTCTTTTATTCTTTTATACGGACAACAATAGCTCATGATATTCTTGTAATTCGCCAGTGAGCAGGGATAACATGGGATATAAATTTCTAGGATGCTTCTGACATTATACAGGGTGGTATACATCGACGCGCAAACTGTAACCATGAATTCAGCACATGATTCTAGACCCCCTTGCGTAGAAATTCTAATTCAGTTATCAAAAAAAAAAAAACATTGTTTCATATAAAAGTGCACTAAGTACCTACTCGGTCAGAATTTATGGAACAGCATTTTTTTTTTAAATAACTGGCAAAAATTTCAATGCAGGGGCAATGTTCTGAATCATGTACTGAATCTATGGTAACGGTTTGTGTGTCGATGTATGCCACCCTGTATAATGTCAGAAGCATCCTAGTGCCACCCTGTATACGTGTACTAGTACCAACATTTGTGGAGGATCTTCTACATACCTACATATTACTCGTGCCACATATTATTAATCATAGTCATTGTTATTTAGTGGTTATTGCAGAATAAGACATCTTGGTCAACCTACCCCGGTAGGTTGACCTGAAACCTGGGGTTCGGAAAACAGGCGAAAAAATTAGTACTAGAATAATATTTCTATCTAATAATAAGGCTCAGGAAACGAAACAGCTTAATCCGATTCTAAAGTTAAAACGTTCACAAAAAAACTTTTCCCGCTACGTCTTAACGTGCTTTGCGAGGCAGAGGGAGCGAGAGAGAGGAAGAGGGAGGGAGGGGGTCACATAAACATATTACCTAGGTACTTATTTTTTAATTGTCCGTCTCATTATCTCGTTTTTTGGCTCATTTTCTCGTTCAAAGAGTCTCGTACAGCTGACGAGATTTTGGTGGTTAGTCTACGCATCCTATAGCCAACCAGTTATGGTCACGCCTGCTCATTTTGCTTCGGCCATCTTTATAAATTTTTGAGGCTCTTTAAACAACAACATAACACATAACATCACGCCTGTATTTCCCGAAGGGTTAGGCAGAGGTGTACCTATAGTACACCCACATTTCGCCAGTTATGTTTAAGTCCCATGTAATAGGGGGCGAGCCTATTGCCATCAACCGGGCACAAATCCAGACTCCGGGTTGCTACCGAGAAATTCCAGATGGAAAAACCCAATAACACTTTGCCCGACCCGGGAATCGAGCCCAGGTCCTCGTGCTCAGCAGTAGCGCTTGCGACCACTAGACCAACGAGGCAGTTTGAGCCTCTTTAAATGCATAACATAATGGTATGACTACGTAACTTTTCGAATAACTCTCCATACGGTTACTGAATCGCTTACGAAAGTTCTTTCCCACGTCGATGGAACGTGTCTTTAAGCATTTTTTTATATAAAATAAATAAATCTTCACTAATATTATAAAGATAAAAGATTTGATTTTTTATGTTTGTTTTTTACGCTGTCACGCTAAAATGGCTGAAAAGATTTGGATGAAATTTGGCACATGGATAGAACATGACCTGGATTAGGTCATAGGTTTATTTTTATCTAAATATCCCCACGGACTTATGCAGGTGAAACAGAGGGAAGCAGCTGCACTAAAAAAAAAAATATGCCCAGGAGGTGGTCCATTGTTGAGTATGCAATTTAAAACGTTGATTCTTTTACAGCGGGTGCTATGGGTAGCGGTATGGAGAAATATGAAGCTTTTCAGAGTAATATGAATGACTTTTATAGTATTGAAGTGAAGAAACTAAGATACAGGTAGTACATAGGTATTCTATCCTTTGTGGGATACATTCCGTCATAAGAATGCTTCGATGTGTGTTTGGGGATTGCCGAATACTTTCAGAAAGTACTCGAATTCTTTCAAAATGATAGGGAGCATTCATTTAGGAAGATGCTCAAGCTATGAAACTACAGAATTTAAACTAATCTCTACTCAAATCTAGTTGTAATATCCATACAGTATAGTCATTTTTAGAAAACAGATTTTGTTTTTTATGTCCATCAAAATGTCTAGTCTTTTTCCGACTGTGTTGGGGACTGCTTCCAGTCTAACCAGATGCAGTATTTTACATGAAGCTACTGCCTATCTGACCTCCATAACCCAGTAACTGGGTAAGACGATACCCCTTGGTAAGACATTTTTTTTTTATATGTAATCCATACTATAATAATTATAAATTCGAAAGTAACTCTCTATGTTACCTTTTCACGCCTAAACCGTTGTACTGATATTGATAAAATTTGCCATCCTGGGGAAGTATATAGGCTACTTTTTGTCTCGGTAGCACGTTCCCGTGGGATAATTTTCGACATTCACGCGGGCGAAGGCGCTGGTGGAAGCTAGTTCTACATATTGCGTTGTTCAAACTCAAACTCAAACTCAAAGCATTTATTTCAAATAAACCAATTACAGGCACTTTTTAATTGTCAAGGGGGTCAAAATAAAGCTAGTTGCCCATTCCAAAGCGTAGTAGGTACCTATGGAGAAAAACGGGTAAGAAACTCCATGGACACTCTTTTAAATAAACATATTATACTCGTAGTTACAAAAAAACATTTTTACAAAAAAACAACCGACTTCCAAAAAAAAAAACACTAAAAGACGTGAGAAATAACTTTAATTTCGAAAGTCGGTATCCTTGGTTTTGTATTTTATTTTTCACTTTTTAGTTGCGGTACCTACCCCACACTAATTCGTATTCCACTACTTGGTGTGTAAATAACAGTGACAGGAAATTATTAACACATCATCCATATAAACTAAGTGGAAAAAATATGCACTATTAAGGATAACTCAAAAACTACTAGTCAGACCTTGATCAAATTTGAATGGGACCACATGTGAAGCACCACCTATCAACTAAAAAAAGAATCATCCAAATCGGTTCACCCAGAAAAAAGTTCTTAGCTAACACACATAAAAAAAAAAAACAACATACAGACGAATTGAGAACCTCCTCCTTTTTGTGAAGACGGTTAAAAAAATGGTTACATCATTTATGTTGAAATTATACATGTGAGAACGATGTAGAAAGACGTGCACGTTAAAAGCGTCCGTAAAAAAAAAAACAAATCATAAAATTTAATTAAAATGAGCCGTTCAAAATAAAACGTTCATATTTATGTGTGCTTTTACTCCTTATGGTACAATGTGACCTTCCTTAAAATAATGCGAGAAAGGTCATCTGGTTTTTCCAGGCTTTTATTGGTGTATCAAAATCTATAGTTTTTATCATTATGTTATTGCCTATTATCGGTAGCTGGACAAAAGAAAGGTAGGTCGGTAATAAGATAATAGGTATTGTTCTTAAAGTACCTTGTTTTGTGCCTTTTGTGTTTTGATATTTCTTTTCTGTGCATTAGATAAAAAGTTTAACTATCTATCAATAAACAATAAAGTTGCTCTAGACATGGTCTTCATATGATCAACCGAGATTATGTCTGGACTTTAAGGGGACTACATGACCTAAACGCAAATTTATAATGCCTAAAAATATATGATCCACTGCAGTAACCAAAATCAGAAAAATATATGATATTCTTCTGGATATATGCTAGTTAGATAGTGTGTTGAAAACATAATACAATTAACTTGACATGATAGAAAAAAAACACGAAGATACCTCAAATTTTTTTTTTTTTAAGATTAAAAGCCATACTAATACACATGCAAACATTCAGATTTTTTGTCAGATTATTCTACAAGTAACATAAGTACTAACGTAATAGTGTTTTAATTTTTTAGTCCAATGAATAGCTTTTTTGTAAATCCATAATTGCTTCATATTTTGCAATAAATTACCAGCGTTTTGTCACCGCGCGTCTCTTTCTTTTCTATGCAATCCGACAGTGACCGCGCTTTAGCTCTTATAAGCCTCTTAAAAGAGACTGTGACCTCTGAGATTGTTTCGGCCTTTCTTTTCAGAATAGTCAGATAGGAAACGCCAACCTTATTTAGTTTAAAAAAATATGATTGACATGTAAAAGTGTTGGTACAAACTCGCTTAAAGAAATAAAATATTTATCATTTGATGTAATGATTTACAGTTTATTTTTCTTTTATGTACCATAGTTTTATTAAGGGCCCGTGGCTAAGTAATAACAGCCGCAAGAGTCGATCGAAAGTTCAGTTACGCTTGCCGCGGTCGGTTCATGGATGAGTGACCATCCATCACAAATCACGTTAAGCCGTTGGTCCCAGCTGTCATTCGTGGGTCTTTGTCAGTTGTTACGGGTAGTCAGACCCACGAAAGTCTGACAGCCAATCTTACCTACGGGTATTGTACTACCCGGTTCTGGGTTGTGGAGTTCAGATAGGCACTCGATCCATGAAAAATACTAGTATTTAGCTGCATCCGGCTGAACTGATGGAAGCCGACCCCAACATATTTGGAAAATGCGGGCAGATTGATTGATTGATTGATTGAGTTTTATTGGCAAATTGTAGGTATTCTAAGCTATTCTCTGCCTAAAATCTTCGTAAATGAATCAAAAACGATTCTCAAGTATAACAACGTATTTATGAAAAAAATATCACGTCTCATCAGAGATTGAAAACCGGTACGATTTGGGGTTCCGGTTCTTCATTTCGGTTCTTTAAAAGGTTCTTCTTTTCGGCTCAGGTTCCAGTCTGGTTCTGGTTCCAAATAAAGGTGCCAATACACAGGTTCCATACCCTCCGATTTAGAGGTTCTCTACAAAATAACTACCACAGGATCTATCAAGGCAAAAGTGCCCATCTCCCCTCTCACAAAAAGTCCAACCTCTTTACCCGCCTCTTGACCTGCGCTAAATGGCATCGTATGAACTGGTTCGAACTCGTTTTGAAGAAGAACCGGTAAAATAAAGGTTCTTAAAGGTTCCAATTTAGGTTCCTGCTCCGGTTCGGGTTCTAGTAACGGAACCACTAAATACCGGTTCTTTACCGGTGTTTTAGGAACCTTTTCAATCCCTGCGTCTCATACAATAGTGAAGAGGAAGCTGATACAGGGTGTAAGGGATATCAACGCGCAACCTGTTACCACGGATTCAATACATGATTCTGAATAGAATAGAATAGAATACTCTTTATTATGTACACCATATAAGTTACAGATATAAATGTAGAAATTTCACATAGTGTGACACAATGGGCGGTCTTATCGCTAAAAGCGATCTTTTACAGACAACCTTTGGATGGATTAAAGAGAGAAAGAGACACAATACTCCGAATCGCCCTGCGTTGAAATTTTTCTTCGGTTATTAAAAAAAAATGCTTTTTGACCGCGTATGTATTGTACTTTTCTATCAAAGAGGTGTTTTTTTTATTGATAACCTACGAAGAATTTTTACGCTAGGGGAGTCTTTTTTTTTTGGGTTGTAAATCATCAAATTACCTCTCCCACTCTGGGCGGAGAGGAAGGGCGTGTCAGACTCTTACTGACTAAAACCAACCCGTTTTCCTTCAGTTACCTGTGCGCCAGGGCCACCGTAACTCTTTCGAACAATCCGCGACCCCAGCAGGCATCAGCCCTATCGGGCTCCGTCAATGATGCTGACATCTCTTTAAGGCGCCCGTGGAACACGGCGCGCCGTCAACCCGGGCCTGGTCCTTACCGGACGGCGAGCTGCCCATTGCTCGTCGTCCGCAAGCCCGCGCTTACGGTGGCCGGGACCCGGCAATCGACTCTCGACGCCCAGGGTGTCTCGTCCTGCGGCGACTAGGGGCGTAAGGGCGCAACGATTGCCTCACCCTCACGCGCTCCGCTTCGTGAGCATTACTGCTTCGTAGTAGGAGGTGACTGCTTCCCATTCCCTCTCGCTCCGTACCATGGCCTGGACCAGGGCCGGACGCGAGAGATCGTCGCCACCGATCGCCGCCACGAGGACACGTATGCTCCACCGTATCCTCCGGTAGATCCACACAATGATAACACCTGGGCGTTTCCTCCCACCTTATCCTAAACAGGAACCTCCCGAAACAGCCATGTCCGGTGAGGACCTGCGTCAGGCGGAAGGTGAGTACGCCGTGGCGCCTATCAAGGCACTCCTCAAAGAGGGGCGCCGCAATTGTGGCGTGCCCAACGCTAGGGGGTCTAACATCATGATGGTGCTGAATTCATGGTTAAGGTTTGTGAATCGATGTCCCTGCCACTGTATAAATACAAATGCACTTCCCAGACATGGCAATACTCGAGTTTTCTTTTTAGTGGAGTTGAGGTTTTAATTACGAACTTACCGTCGGTAAATAAAACGAATCTTGCCTCGCTCTTGTCCTGTTTCAAAAAAAGCGGCCAATAGCTAGTCCGACTCGCACACGAAGGGTTCCGTACCACCGTACAATATTTAAAACTACATTTTTAGGTTTCCGTACGTCCTAATTAAAAAACGGAACCCTTATAGGATATCTCGTGTGTCTGTTCATCTGTCCGTCTGTCACAGTATAGTAGTATAGTTTTTAAGTTCATACTAACATTATAAATGTAAATTCAAATTTTAATGGATCATTGGTTGTCTGAATATATTAAATTATATTATTATTAATTCGCTCCCAATCTACAGGACTGATTAAGTTGAAATTTGTTACAGATATGAATTCTTGTGACCCAAACAAAGGACGTGTAACGTAAATAAATGAATTTTAAATCTGAGAGTTACTTTTGGAGGATTCTAGAAAATAATAACAAAAGGTTTGCAAACTGTACCGTGACATATGAAATGAAAGGACTTGTTGTGAGAGTCTGAAATATATTTTTCGTATAATTTTTAACTTGAATTTTTCCAAGTAATTTAAAATAAAACATACTATTCCCCCTCCTTATCTCCGCAAAAACTGAGACAAAAAAAATGAAAAAAATACAGAAATTAGTTCTTTACATAAAGATTACAGGAAAACCTATGAGAAGTCTATGGTCTTAAAATAACATGGTAAATCTTTCAATATTGTGCGTACAAACTTATAATTGCAGTTAGAATAAATGGGAATGTATGTTTGTTCTTGGGATCTGGGCAAAGTAGTACCCCACCCCCCCCGCAAAGACGAGCTGAAAACAAAAAGCAAGTGCACTACTTACCTTTTCTCGAAGCGTTTCGTCGTAACTTTGGCCTGGATAATGCTAGAGAGCTCAAATTCTCAGAATAAAGTATAGTTAGCAGACTTATAAGACACACTAAGTTTCATGAGTATAGATTTTATGCTTTGGAATTTAAAATACCTAAAATACGTTGATTTTGTCACTGAATGGCTCACTCACTCACTCATCAAAACCTCTAGAGCACTTTCCAAAGTCCTAGAAAGCTGAAACTTGGTATGAAGTCTAGAATTTGCACACAGACAACAAAAAAAATTAAGAAATCTGTAACTTTCATCCTCCAACCCTCGATATGGGGGTGCAGGTCTGTATATAAAAAAAAAACCTCTCGGGTATTCCCCAAAGTCCACAAAAGCGGAAATTTGGTATGCAAGCTGCGACTTGTACATAAACTACAAAAAGAACAAGTTTGTAACTTTCACCCTCCAACAGTCTTAAAGAGAAATTCAAGTCTGTATTTCTTATGGATAATAGGTATACCTACTTCCATTTGATATGAAAGCTAGATTACCATATACATATACAACAAAGATAAAACTTTTTTTCGTTGGCTATGAAGAATTAAACGGCTGGCGTGCAAGAAATACCTTTTAAACGGCAAAGCCATACATTTTGACCAAGATGTAAGGTTTGTAGAGTTAGGGCCTTGACTCTACATTGGATTTGATTACTTTTAACAGTGAAAGCGTTATGTAAGTCTTGGCAACCTACTTTACACGAAATGTTTTTGGTGGGTAACATATACATCGTACGGAACCCTCTCCACGCGAGTTTAACTCGCACTTGTCCAGTTTTTTTTAAATAAGTTTCTTGTATAAAGGGGACAGCCCTTTAATTTTAATTTAATTTTGTTGTTATAGCAGCCATAGTAGTTCACACTCTGTCAACATTTCAAGTGTCTACCTAATATGGTTCAAAAGATACAGCCCTTGTGAGAGACTGACGGACAGCAGAGCCTTAGTAATAGGGTCCCGTTGGCACCATTTGGGTACGGAACCATGAACGAAAAAAAAATACGTTTATTTGCGGCAAACATGACGCAGAGAAAAACACACAAACACAAAGAGTAACAAAAAAACAAAAACTATGTATCTTTCATTCGCAAAAAAAGTCGCGTCTTATAAAGGAGCCATGCTGCATGGACATAGTAAGTCTCAAGTGAAATAAACATTGCTCTGTCCCGTCATAAGTTTTTATTCCCTTCTAATGTTTGCTCGCGTGCTCTCCTACGTATAGTAACATGTTATTTTCTAGGAAAAGCGAAAACTATATTATAAGATTTGCTTTGAATTTTGTTTATTCCTTCATTTCTAGCTGTAACCTTAGTTTCACAAACTTTAAAATAATACAGTTTCGCAAACAATCCAGCCAATCTATCCAGTAAAAATCTCACTATGAAATTAATTTGAAGTGAGCTTGAAGTAAGCTGTCAATAGTGACAATAGCTACATTAGGTCGAATGACAACTCACTTCACCTAAGTTTTCTTAATGATATTTTTACAGACTTGATCGGCAGGTTTTTTGGTTCCTATTCTTCGGAGGCTCCAAGGCCAATTTCCAATTAAAATAGTCAATTCCCAAGCCAGGTTACAATTTTGAGTTTATTTTCTGTTCGTATATTATATTATTATTACATGAAATACCAAAATTTTAGCATTGTAGCATTTGTAGCAGGAGAAACTACAGTTTCGACGAATTTCACTAATAAACTAGACGCGATTAGCAAATCTAAAGTGCGTTCAAGAGCTATCTCAGTGTCATCATTGTTGTGGAAAATTGTCACTGACAGCTCTTGAACGCGGTTTAGATGTGCTGATCACGTTCAGTCTCATTGGTGAAATTCGCCTTTACGCTTCTCCCTAAACAGCCAATTTATTCTGTAAAAATCTTACCGAAAAAACTTAGGTGAAGTGAGTTTGAAGTGAGCTGTCAATAGTGTCAATTTCTAGTAACAGGTAGAATGACAGATCACTTCAAGCTTACTTCACTTCAGTTTTCACGGTGAGGTTTTTACAAAATAGTTCGGCTGGACACTTTTCTAAGGCTCAAATAATATGACACAACTGAACTTGTTGCATTTCTGATCAAAGGGGAGCACAAACATGACCTCATTGACCTAAATCTGTAACGACTCCATCGAACAGAGCTCGCAAACTCCCCCTTAACTATCATTAAGTAGGGTTCTCATTATACACAATTAAACCGAAATATTCCATCCGTCTGCATTAGCTTTAACATGTCAACGACCGACAGTGTATCGAACGGCCTAAGTTCAATTCCTGAAAACTGCAAATTCGTGAAGAATAGGTATAGGTAAAAAACAGTGCCGTAAAAAGACATCAACAAGAATTTATTTATTTGTGTAACAAATACCTCTTTTTATTATTACTATAGAATATGGAACACAAATTGTAGAAAATCAGATTCAAATGAATTCTTGTCGGTTTACTTATAGGTAAATATTTTTGAGTCTTACTGTACCTATCCAATCATTACCCAGATGGAAACACGCAGTATTTCCTTGAAGTGGGTTTACCCCCAATTTTATGTCATACTATCACCAATTTTGCCAATGATTCAAGTAAACTCAGGCAATTAATAGAGCTAGATAATTTCTTGGAAATATATTCCAATTCCCGTGTTCTTATCCTCCAGGAGGAAAAATACACGATAATATGTTTTCCCTATAACCTATGGGGAAAATATAGGTTCAACCCTAATATACTAGTGACGTGTTAGTCTAGTTTCCAGGAACTTAGTCAAGGTGTAGTTACGTCACTAGTTTCGTGATCGAACCCACGCAGGACTCAATTCCAGAGACGAGGTAGGTTGGTAACAATCTGGAGTTTGGAATTAAGCTCTGCAAATTGAATTCCAGATGAGGCTATTTTATCATACTTATTATTATCTCGTTTATTTATTTTCATACTCATTAAATTCATTTTAAATCTATACTTATATTATAAATTCGAAAGTAACTCTGTCTGTATGTTACCTTTTCACGCCTAAATCACTGAACGGATTTCGATAAAATTTCTAAGGAGAGAGATGGCGTCCTGAGAAAGGATATAAATCACTTTTTGTCCCGGTAACATGGATACTTTCCACAATCACACGGGCAAAGTCGCGGGCAGTAGCTAGTATTTTTTTATAAAACAAAAAAACTATATAAAAAATAATGGTCCACCGGTGTCAGGAGCAGGGTCCAAGCTACCTGTGATTAGGGCTCGAGAGACAGGAACCTCTTCACGATGCGAGCTGTATCGAGGAGTACTGCCTTCTGAATACGAGAGCTCATTTTATTATTATGGGTTGCGGGATGGCTAGTTTGTTACATACATAATTAATACTCGATAATCGATAGTATTTAAAAAGAAAGAAAAGAAAGAATGTTCGCATTCTAATTTCAGTATCAATCTGTCAAAACTACCTTTAATTTTCATACATTTTTGCCAAATTTCTGACTTTGACTGTCGCTGAGACGAGATCGCGACTAGATTTCGAACGTATTCAATTACGTATGAACGTAGACGAATCAAAAGGAGCATGTAAAAATCGTAGCAGGTGACGTTCTTTAGTTTCTACTTACCGCCCTGGGAAGAAAGCGTGAGTAATGTATGTATGTATGTATGTAAGAAATAAAGGCGCCCCAGAATAATAATTTGACTTTGTCAGTCAATAATTTGACTTTGACAGTCAATAATTTGACTTTGACAGTCAATAATTTGACTTTGATAGTCAAAATTTGACAACCTATTAACTGACAATGCGACATACTTGTCAAATAAAATCAAAATTATCAAATTGTCACGACCGTCACCCTAATTGCGTAACTCTTTCAATCACAATTTGAATGACTTTGAAGGACATTGCTAAACCTTTGTTACTTAAATTATGTTCGTAAAATTTGTCTGCTGAGCTACTCGTACGTAAATAACGCAAAAAATGTTGTTATACTGTCAAAATGTTTGGTACTGTTGTGTGTGTTAACCAATAACCCCGCTACTGTAAAAACACTGGAACTATATAAAAACTACACTATACTACTGCCTCGTTGGTCTAGTGGTCGCAAGCGCTACTGCTGAGCATGAGGTCTCGGGTTCGATTCCCGGGTCGGGCAAAGTGTTATTGAGTTTTTCCATCTGGAAATTCTCAGTAACAGCCCGGAGTCTGGATTTGTGCCCGGTTGATGGCAATAGGCTCGCCCCCTATTACATGGGACTTAAACATAACTGGCGAAATGTGGGTGTACTATGGGTACAACTCTGCCTAACCCTTCGGGGAATATAGGCATGATGTTATGTTTTTGTTTCTATATAAAAAAAAACTACAACAAAAATAAAACTGTCAGATTGCCTGTCAATGTTATAAATTAGGCCAGCTAGATATGCAAGTGAAAGAGCGTTCATTTTAAGGTTATACGAGTAAAGAATAGGTACAAGGAATAAAAACATACATTTTTCAAACAATTGACTATAAAATATTTTATAAAATTCAGATAAAAAACAATACTATTATCTAACTTAAGGTAACTTATTATTTCATAATGGTAACTGTAGCAATTGATATAACAACTTAATAGTAGAAATGTCATCATAATAATTTAAATAAATTATAAATATAGTTTTATGAATTGTATCTTAAAATACCGGCAGTATATTTTAATAATGTATCCAGGGCAATGTATCCTGAGACCGCGCTAAAATTCATCTGGAAACTTTTTGTTTTTAATCTAGATTCTACTTCATACAAAATCGGATATTTCAAACAAAGTAAAGAGACTACTTAAAACAGCACACTACATGTTAACTTATAATAACGAACCGTCTACGACACGTGCAGTTACGTAAAGCACTAATTTGTATGTAAATGTAAAATTTAAAAAATACTAATTACCATTTAAGACTTTAGCGGAAAATCATAAAGTTCAAAATCGCATGGTTTTAAATCTATCTCCGCGAAAGCCTCTCGGAAAATGGAATTACCGTAATCAAATCGTTCTTAATTGTGTTATTTCCACGGAGTGTTAAAAACTGATTTAAAGCGCATAAGTTAGAGGGTGAAATGACCAGACAATGGTGGAAAAGAAGTATGCAAGTGGTCGTATAAAATGAAGCTATATTTCGTTCCAAAGAGAACATTCAAAGGGAAAAAGATATACTTTGTTTTCTTGGGACAGAAGCAACTGAAAGTCACAGAAAAGGGCTTTTATTTAGCAGTTGGACTAAGCAGGGCAAGCCTTGCTCTAAACATTTATGCAAACTAGCAGACGACAAATTTATCGAAATGGAGAACATGGTCGGATGTCCAAAAATATCATATTAGTCTGAGAAAGATTATTATTGAAGAATATTGCAAGCAGCGTCGTGCTTCGGCGTTACTTCTTAAACATTTGCAATGAAGGAGTCTGTGAGTTTGTAGAAGTACGTTAGTATACTAATATTAGTGTAGTATACATATTATAAATTAAAGTTGCTTTTCGTGTCTATCTGTGTGATCGCTTAGATCTTCTACACCAGTCAATGGATTTTGACGAGGTTGTCTCCATCATTTAGGGAATTTATTCCAGAAGGCTTGTGTGTATACATTGGACAGCAATAATACTTTTCGAAAAATATCCATACAACTAACTTGCAGTAGGACAACACAGGCTAATTTATTTATTTTAACAAGTGGATCTCGTATTCTCAATAACATTAAATTAACTAAAAAAAAAAACATAATAAAATAATGCCTCAACAAAATTGTTGTGTGCACATCACAAACAAATTCCAAAAATTTCAATATTTATTCCGAGTTTGGATGTTCAGTACCCAGACTCGAAAAACCGGTAAACATAATTTTCCGAGTCAGGCTGCAGAAAACTTTCTGTTAATAAATTATCTTATTCGAAACTGGTTATGAATTACAACTAGTGAGTCCAGGTCCCATGCAAGCGGCATACCCAATGGCGTGCGGTAAAAAGTTCTGTTCATAGTTTCCAGTAAAGAGATGGGCCCAGGGACCCTTGGCGAATACGGCCACGTCTTCACCTCCGTGTGTCTCTCGGGGCATCGGCACTAAGGCAGGGTACGTGTAGTTTAGATGAGCTGTAATAAAAATAATAATTAAATAGTGCAGAGAATCAGCTCTTTAAGAGATAGGAGTAGAGGAAGATCAAGGATACGATGGATGGACTGCGTGAAGATGATATGGCTAGAAAGAGGACGACCAATGGAGAAGTTTAGAAGAAAAATACAGGGCCGTTCCCGATTAAATTAAGATAGGGGAGGAGAACGATGATGATGATGGGGATTAGAGTTTATAATAAATAAAAATAATGTCATTTATTTGTCAGATCAGTAACCAATCCAATCTAAATGGTCTTCACATGATCTGACCAAGATTATGTCTTGACTTTAAAAGAGACTATGACCTCTGAGTTTGTTTCGGCCTTTCTTCTCAGAGTAAAAAATATGATTGACGTGTTTGTACAAACCTACTTACAGAAATAAAATCATTTATCATTTATCAGTACAATCCAATATTGTTAGTAAGGACATAAACAATTTACAAATTAGTGTTAGTACATATATCTCCGTGAATTAATAAATTTAAAAGAAACACATTTCAGAGACGATAATAATAATTCATCATGTTTATTCACTACACTACACACACTACTTCTAGGCACGGTTTGAAGGTAACACTAGCGTCCTCCGCCAGTGCTTCTATTTACGGCCATCAGTCCTATCCGATACAGTCATCAAGAGACTGTTGGCGCTGCCACGCACCCGCCACATCAGGGATGCGATACGCTTTCGAATAATAGCATAGACAAAGCTTAAAACCGTGGGTCGCCGATTCTCAGTGTTTAATTTGAGAAAGATATTCATATCGATAAAACAAATTAGCTTATCGAAGATTACTTTCCGGCTGAGCCATCAAAACATGTACGCACGATGAAATTTCAAGCTGTACATTTCCAGTTTTAGCGGATTTGTCAATGTACGGAAAGCCTATACAATGCGAGGGCAGCTTATACTGGAGATATATAGCTCAATGTGTCGTCGTGTATACAGTACACCTAAAAAATGTATATACCTTCTACCATGTCAGTAATATTCAGTATATGTAAACAGAGAGATCGAAATACAGGACGTATTTTGTTTTTTGCAAACAGAAGTAATAATGATACCCACCCTATTTATAATGTCTTTTACAATAGCCTGATAGAGATGAAGCCAGGAACAAAATAAAAAGTTTTAATCTCTAACTACGTTCCCTTCTGAAAATTCTCGAACAAAGAAGAAAAATCCACCACAGTCAGTCAGATAGTTAAAAAAAAAAATATTGAAGAAGATACTTACTGAAGTTGTCATCCATGGCTGCGTTATACCTCTTGTTATGTATGTCCCTTACTTTGTACCCTGGTCCGTTGGCATAGCTCAGGGTTGTGTATGGAATGTGATCAGAAGTATTCATCTAGAAGACATACACACTTTAAAAATAACATAACTTTGCATCACGCCTGTTTTCCTGCAGAGTTTGGCAGAGGTGTACCTAAAGGCATAAGTGTACCGAAGCACACTCACAATTTGCCAGTTTAATTTAAGTCCCATGTAATACGGGGGTGGGCCTACCATAAACCGGACACAAATCCAGACCCCAGGCTACTACTGATGGAAAATCTAAACAGTGTTGACGATGCATTTATTGCATCATTTTTATTGTATCCTAAAAGCACAAAACTTGCATCGTGTAAATGGGGTTTTAGGCAATTACACATGACTGTAATTTGCACAAAAGTATGCAGCCTGCATGCCATTGTGACATTCCCCAATCAGAAGCTGTCACGGCATAATGGCATGTTAGCTAAGTACTTGCATCCCTACTTTTTTTTGTGCATATTTGTAGCTTTTAAAATAAATACTGGGTGAGGGACAGCCCTACGCAGACTGATGGGATGAATTTAGTATATCATACTAAGATGGCCGGTACATGAAATAATTTCAGAAACGTTATAGGAATCCAATAAACCTGATTTGTTTTATGACTTCACACGCAATGTATCGTTACTGTGGAAAAACGGACGTAGGGAACGGCCGGCAGCGCGCTCGCGCCACGTGATTTATTTCAACATCGATTATGGATTTTTTGATTTCAGCTGTTTTAACCCCCGACGCAAAAATGGGTTTTTATAAGTTTGTCCGCTATGTGTGTGTATGTGTCACCGTAGCTCTTGAACGGGTGAACCGATTTGGATGCTGTTTTTTTTTATTTGTAAGCAGGTTTACTAGCGATGGTTCATAGACATGTTTTATCAAAATCGGTTGAAGCGTTTCTAGGTCATCAGCTCTTTTTTGTGTCGGGGTTTTTTTTATTTTACCTATTATATTTACATAAATTGAGCGCTTTATACAGATAATGTAATTTAAAATTGAAATAAAAGAATAAATAGTATCTGAAAAACGTTAAAAAGGATGAAAATTTTCCTGACAATTTTTCCGGTGTAATATGATTGAAAATAAAGAGCTGAATGCACCCTGTTAGTTTGCGGAGGGTTTATACCCTGTATGTACGTACCTTGTTAGTAAGTCCCAATATATCAGTTCCTCGTTTACTGTACCCGCTGTACGTCATGGTATGGCTATGGTCAGATGTTACCACTACTAAAGTTTCCTGCAAGTCCACCATCCTTAAAGCCGCTTCCACTGCTTTCGCAAATTCAGCCGTCTCATCAAGCGCTTTACGGGCTTTCGTCTCATGATGAGCGGTATCGATTCTTCCACCTAGAATCAATAAATTGTATTGATTTATAAAAGTAATGTTTGTAAGTTATTTTAGATCGGAATGGGTTTAGATGAAATGATAAACAATTACTTAGTAACATAATAATAAAAGAATTTTAAAAGCTTTTTGAAGTTCAACCTTGTCATTAGCGCTCAAATTAAAACAACGAAAATATTGGAAAGGAACTGAATCACAACATCCGGCAATTTAATTAAGAGTTTAAAAATAATAAATACAAAAAAAAATCACCTTCAACAAACAGGAAAAAGCCATTATTATTCTTCTTCAACATTTGTATCGCTTTCTGGGTCATTTCACTGAGGGTTGGGTCATCATTACCAGCTTCCAGATGATAGGGCATATGGTCATGCGAGAACAGGCCTAAGACAGAATCATAGAGGTTCTCATCCAAGCTCAAGAGACCTTGCCTATGATACACGTATTTATAGGTCTTTTTAAGTGCTTCCTTCTTTATCTTCCATTCCCTGATTAAGTCCGCACCGTCACTTCTGTGGCCCTGGTAGCCTTCAGAGTCTTTTTGAGTTATGGGGAAGAAGTTTTTCCGCCCGCCTCCTAATATGACCTATGGAAGAAATAATGATAATTAAATCCTTTTAAAACTTGATAAGATGAGGATTACGATATCTAATAATTGTCACATTGCAAAAGGAAATTGTAACAAACTGGCAACGGGACTGTAAAGGCTTGTTCACACTGGCGTGACGCGACAGCGTGACACAAGGGCACCGCGTGTCACGCGACGAGCAGTGCCATTGTGTCGTGCTGTCGCGTCGCGCCTGTACAGTGTCAAGATCGATCTTTTACTTAATATTCGTACTCGTTATTTATTAGTTGACCGCCCTTATGGGTGAGGTGCATCTGAATGATCGCCTACTACGGCAGGTAGAACGATTACTATTCGAATCAAATCTTTGAATTTAACAGACTGATTGTTTTGTGAATGTGCAAGCTTCCTGTTACAATGATCTTCAGATTGATCTCTCAATCAACATCTGTATAATATTTTCTGAACCACCAACATTGGAATCGACTTCCAGTCTATCCGAATGTAACTATATAGGTACTAGTATTTTTACATGGAGCGACTGCCTATCTAACCTCCAAAACCCAGCTACTGGGTAAAGGCTCCTTCAAACAGGCGCGACACGCGACGCGAATCGCACGCGACACACAGGCACCGCTCGTCGCGTGATAATCGGTGCCTTTGTGTCGCGTCGCGTGTCGCGTCTGTTTGTAGGAGCCTTAACAAACAAACAAACAAAGAAAGAAAAATATTTTATTCGGGACACGCACGGGAAATACAAAGAGTAAAAAAAAGAGCATTTAAAACTAACAATAAAAACAACAATAAACAAGTAAAATATAAAAGACCTGTGAGAGGCCAAAAAGGCTTCTATCTCAGCATAATGCTGCGATACCCCTTGGTAAGACTCGGTTCAAAATGATCTGTTCATATCTTTTAATTGTATGCTTATGCGTATGGTTTTTGTTTTGTTTTTTGTATAGCTGTTATTGTCTCTCCAATATTATAAACTTACATCAATCTTCTTGCCGACCCGTCCCCTGATGAGTTGCGTGGCAATGTCTTCGCAGCGGAGTCCCTTCTTCGGCAGGTCGCTATCAGCCTCCCACCGTCTATCCGCGGAGTGAGCGTATGATGCCGCCGGCGTAGCGTGGGTCACCCGCGTAGTGGTAACGAAACCTGGAAGAATGAATTTTGTCTTGAGTTAGTAGTGGTTCCGCATGAAGGTAACTTAGCGAAACAAATTACTAGGACTTGAAAGAAATAATAAATTGCAAAACACGTGTATTAGTTCTGATTTGTTCTCGAGGTAACACTGTAAGACGTTGTGCTTTAAGCAGACCACACACGTTACGGTATGCTTGCGCATAATTGGACTTGCACAAGTATACATTAACGTGTGTGAGATGAATTAGCCCAACTATTCGAGCCGTTCGGTGTCACGCAGGCTTGTGCAAGTCTAAACTTGCGCAATTATATCACAGTTATAGTACATTCCTCTCAAAGTTTCGATTATGTTACGTGCTGCATGGTTTCTTGCTCGTTTAGTTTTAGGAGAAAATAGTGATTAGTGAAAATTAATTATACTAACTATATACATTATTACCATAATGTTGGTATGGAAATAATTATATTAATCACAATTTCGGACCCTGTCGGGCACAGCATACATCACGTATGAGAGAGGAGGAAGAACGCTGGCTGTTTAATATGATAAATTTTAGTATTAGCTAAGTAGTTAGTAATTTATATTGTTTTATTAATACATAATTGAATTTAAGAATTATAATTATTGTTTTATACATTATATACATTTATTTATTTAGTAAAATTGTAAAAACCCCTTATTTTTAAATTATTCATTATTGTTTTATTTACTTATTATTATTTTTCTCTTCACATTTCTCGGGACCCTGGGATCCCGGACCTTTGGAAGGCATACGAGGGGCCGAAGCCAACTAGCAGAGGCCCGTTAGACGTTTTTAATGAAATGAAGCACCAACCGACGATTATCCCTGTTCGGACTATATAAGTGCACCCAAGGACAACCCCCGGTTGGTGTAGGACTGTTGCAAGATATGGAAACAAATATATAGGACTATGGATTTGGGTAGCTTAAGTGGACTGGTTATCTAGGACTATGGAAAGACTATGGCCCCTGCCTGACCAATGTTTTATATAAAATACACAGATAAAATGGCAGGGGGTGACTTGCACACTCAATAATGGGCTCCCGAAAATGGTCGCTAGCACATAGTGTCGAAGTGACAAAGGGGCAACATGTCCTGTGGTGCTTATGAGGAGTGGAGAGGTATCCCACGGCTATCAGAACAATCCCGGAAGTACGGTCAAGATCCCTACCAGCATCTTACTGGAATACTTCCTTCCTCCGAGCACGTTTGCTCTTGCGAATCTCCACTCTAGCCGGCCAATAAAGGCAAGAAAGAGGCGGGAGCACTGTCCCTCTTCATTGTTCACTCCAGCCGGCCAATAAAGGCAAGCCAGAGGTGAGGAACAAGACTTCTCCCGGGAGATAGGGTCCGTGGGGTCGCTACTGCCCAACAGCTCGCCACATGCTGCCCTGCGGGTTTATTATTTTTATTATTTACATAATTAATATTTATTATCCCAAGGGTAAGTTATTTATTGGACGCTTTATATTTATTTAAAAATATATTTTTCGTAGTTTGAGTAGGTAGGCGTATCTTTGATAGTGAGTATTTGTAGATACAGAGCATCCTAACACAAGCAAACTATTTGCTTAAAAGGATCCTCCTCGTTGTAATTAGAATAAGTTATTTAAGTTGATGCAATAAACATTTATTATTCTTATTAGATACAAATAGATAGCTATGAAGTTACTTATAATTTATCATTTAAATATTCGCTTTTACCTGCTAGAGTATAAGCGAATATTTAATGTAGCATTTGCTTGCAAAGCTTCAATTTATTGATAAAGATATTATGTTTATTTAAAATCTTTATTATTTCGGGTACTATATTTTTTTATTATTAGTGAGTTTAATAAGTTTCATGTGTAATTTATGTTTAATAAGTGTTTATATTTATTGGTATTTTTTGGCGAGGGTGGAATTAAATTATACTTATTAGTTTTATTGAAGTTGATTTCTAGGTTGTGTTCAGTCATCTATAAATTGGATAAATTGTAGTATCTAGTATGGAATTTAATTTATCATTTAAATTGATGTTATTTTCGCATGAGGTAAGTATAGATATGTCATCCGCAAACAGGACACATGGCTCATTGATTTTATAAGGAAGGTCGTATACGTAAACAAGAAATAAGAAACACTCTATTACGCTTCCTTGTGGGATTGAGACTGTGATTTGCTTGCTGACGGATCTGATTAATTCTTTTTTTTTTTCTAATCAAAATATTTTATTTCACACTAATCCACTTGGGCACTTATGAAACATCAGAAGCTAGGTGCACTGTTCCAATTGGTCGTTTCCTAAGGAGAAGAACCGGCAATAAACTCTATGGTTACTCTTTTAAAAATAATTGGCTTTTACAATGTTTTCAAATTACAGTGATAATAAATAGGTATGGTAGGACAGTGTAGACAGTGTGACAGGTGTAGTGTAAAAAATGGTTTACAAATCTACAGTCTACAAGTTAGGCCTACAACGTTCTAATGCGATAGACATGGTCTTATAAATGGTGTTTAACGAATTTGCCACATTAAATTTTAGCTAAGATAGTGTTAAGGCTCGTATACACTGGCGCGACGCGACAGCCCGACACAAAGGCGCCGCCCGCCCGCCGGGCGGCACGCGGTGCCTTTATGCCACGCTATTTAAAAAAAGGGTGGCCAAAAATATTGTACCTATACATTCGAATTGGCCACGATGTTTTGTTCGATGTTTTCCTACGATCAGTCAACGGAATAAAATTCTCTGCAAGTTGTTGATCAAAAGTTGGTATGTTATTTCACAGCTGTTAAAAAGAAGCACCTGTAAATCCAGCCATACTTATCAAATCATACTTAAGCCTACTTTCCCTTTATCCTAATAAACCGATTCTTAAAACTCTCAGTTCTATGAAACAATATTATTGTCAATTAATAATCATAAAAAAACTAATTTACAAAAAAAATACCACAAAGTGAAAAATAACTTTAATTTCGGAAGTCGGTGTCTTTGGATTTGTATTTTAGTTTTTTGCCACCGACTTTCGAAATTAAAGTTATTTTTCACTTTGTTGTGTTTTTTTTAAGTCGGGTGTTTTTTTTTCAGTTTTTAGTGAGTCAGTTATTAATTTATCTGAGTTACAATAGCCTAATTTCAACTGCCGATCACCTTTTACAAAATATTCCATTTCCCGATGCAGCGTTAATTGTTAAGGAGTTCTCCTGGTAAGAACCAAAAGAACTGGAGCTGATGGTGGTTTCACCATTGGCTCCATTTCACCGTGTCCTTAGCCGTGAAATACTTATTATTGAGTAGTTTCGGTGGCCACCTCTGGTCTTCATCATCAGTTCCACTTCACCGAATGGTGCTTTCCGAGAGCAAATGCTCAAGTTACCAAAAAAAACCTAAATCGCTATAGGTGTGCTTATAAAATTTTAGGATTTCTCTCGATTTCTATGGGATCCCTTCGTCAAATTCTGACTTGTTGACAATGGGACCACCTCGAGAATATACCCTTTCAATCAAAAAAAGGAATTTCGCAAATCCGTCTATAAGTATATGACGGAGTTAAGTATGCCCAAACATAAATAAAAAGAAACATCCGAATTGATAACCTCCTCCTTTTTGAAGTCGATTAAAAAACAAATTAAATCTGATCTTGGTGCTATACCGCGTGCCACTGTTACGATTAGGTATTTATTAATCAGACAGTTCTAAGAAATATATAATAAATTATTAATAATTTCCAAAAATGAGCTCGTGGGTTGGCTCCTGCCCAAATAACAACAACCGCACTATACAATCGAAAGTTAAGCTACGCTTGCCACGGTCGGTTCGTGGATGGCTAACCATGCCTCGGAAAGCATCTTAAGCCGTTGGTCTCGGCTGTCATTCGTAGATCTTTGACAGTCGTTACGGGTAGTGAGAAGCCTGAAAAGTCTGAAAACCAGTCTTACTAAGGGGTATCGTGTTACCCAGTAGTCAAGCAGTCGCTTTATGTAAAATACTATCAGCTGCATCTGTTTTAACTGGAAGCCGATCCCAACATACACAGTTAGTAAAAGACTAGGCAGATTGATTGATTCTTTATTTCCAAAAAATTAAAACCAGCGTGGTAATCGCGGAACACACTAACAGTAGGAATGGCTTCCATTTTGACAATTCAACAACATTCATTACGTTATTTATGTTGTTGAGCAGACAAATTTTTCGAGCATACGAAGCAATGGATTACCAACATCTTTCAAAATGATTCAGATTCTAATTGCTAGTGTGTTACGCAATTAGGGTACTGGTTAATTTCCTTAAATTGGATATCTTGGTTGTCCTTTTACTACACATAATTGCCGAAGCACTACGAAATTAAATTATTTATTGATTTCCAACGAACGAAAACTTGATCGTGATGCAACGATTATTTAATCATTCTGACAGTTCTATGAAACATAATAATAAAATACCGCTAATTTATAAAAATTGGATAGCCTGTTTGTTCTTTTATTACTCATAATTTCCAAGTTCTAAGATGATAGAACAATTACTACATAGTCTGAGAGGCCGCATGCAGTCGTTTTATTTTGGTTAAGAGCGCATACGCATACACGGGTCCACTAGCGCCACTCCTTTAAAAAAATATTATCTCGTGACTGAGAAGGGATTTTGAAAAACGGCTCAATAAGCGACCTCGGCAAGTGTGTCTAGAATTTTCTAACACCTTTTATAAACTTTCACATTGAGGCACGAAGCAAATAAATGCGATCTAAATGAATGTGGCCGCTTTTGTTTAGATCGAATTTTGTTGCTTCGTGTCTCAATCGTTCGTGTCGTGTTCGTGTTCTGTTTGTTGTGTGTGTGTTGTTCGTGTGTATGTGAGAAAAATAGAAACCCATACATCTATAGGATTTAACGTGCGAGAGAATGAGATAGAATACATTCATACTGGAAGTTCAGAAAGCGGGTGTAAGTCCAATAAAATCGAAAGCTTGTAAATCTCACCAGTTCCTTTCCCAGCGGACTGAGCCCAGTCCATCAGTCCAGTGACGGAGTGCACACCATCCCTCTGTCCCTTGCAGTCCCCACGTTTGACAGCCGCGCTAAGCCCAACAGTCCCACTATTGGCCTTTACTCCTGACAGGTAGGCAGTTCCGCTGCAAGCCGAGTCAGCGACATTGTGGTCCACGCAGTATGTCTAAAAAGAACATTATTTTAAAACGATTTGTCGAATAGAATCGGATTGTGATCAAATCAAATTATTTATTTACTTTGAAATCGTGTGTCAGTGGTTTGTGGGTAAATATGTAAATTATTGATTCAAAGATTAAAATCGTTAGATTCGTCCTACCGTGTCAAAAAATGACACGCATCGGTTATTAATTAATGGCAGTGTAAGACTGACATTATTATTGTTGAAAACAGCTGAATGCTGTCTTTCTACTGGATTGTAATTCGACCACTGGGTTCGGGATAGGATTATTTAGAAGACGCCTACGGCAGTACCTCATAGATGCGCAACGGAAGCTAAAACTGATCAATCTGAATGTTTCTTTGATATAAGTTTGTGATATAATGTAGTTATCTGTTATTTATTGACGATAGTCCCTTGTTTCTTGTGCAACCATACCATTTTATTTCTTTCCATGAACACCACTATATTATTATCTATAATTATGTTTTAATCAAATATCTAATCGATTTTATTATTATTTGTTACACATACAATATCTATTTTTTATTTAAATATTTACACCCACTTTAGAATTGATGCACATCCGTAAGACGTCCTCGTAACATAGGGTCCAGTTGAAAACCAGCGTCAGGCACTAGTTGTCTGGCATTTATGCTGAACTGGGCCTATTTAGCCGCTGCCCTGAGGCACTCAATACTGTTTTTTAAGTTTTTTACATTTTTCTTGTTTTTGTTTTGTGTGAATGTTGTGTGCCTTAACCTGGGTCAAATAAATTTATTTTCTTTCTTTCTTTCTTCTTTATTTTCTATTTTGGTTTCTTTGTCGAGAAATTCTCACTAGCAAACAAGAATGATGATTGATGATACTTTTGTTTCATGATAACCCTGGCAATAGGACCTCACAGTAAGGACAACTACGTACCTACAGCTGGTAAAACGCTGAGCTGGTATAATACACCTCTGTTAACCCCTTCGTGGACAAATGCATGAACATAGTGTAAGTCCAAATTGTACAGGCCTATGTTCGGAAAATCCGCTGGATGTGGAAAGCATAGGACCTCTAGTTGTGGCAATTCTCGGAGAAGGCCTTTGTCCAGAAATGAACGCATTTTCATTTTTGATGACGAATCAATTGTGAATATAAAAAAATCTACGTACCTTAGCCAGACCCGTGTAAGGGAAGGCTTCGAAGCTCAGCTTCAGTTCTTCACCGAGATGGCCGTACTGCTGTCCCAGGTAGACCCTGGTGGCAGCCAGTGTAGTAATGCTCATGCCGTCTCCAAGAAATAGGATCACGTTCTTTGCTACCCTCGTGTTCAGAGGACTGGCTAACTGGAAATTTGAATTAGGTACGTCAAGATCAGAATAATATTATCACGGAATACATAAAGCCCCGTTTTTTTTTCTAGTCTTGGTTTTCATCAGAGATATCGTTTTGTAATGTACCTACACGTGTCCAGCATGATTTATTATTTCGGCAATAAAAAGCAATAATCCTACGGCTAAAGTAAGTTAAAACCATTCGAAATTGATGGAAATCCCGCAAAGGGTCAAAGGTAACTATTATGCAAAACCTTAGTCGTACTTTTTCTTAAACTTCCTTCCCAATCAAAAAGTATTTAAAAACAGGTAAACACAGGTACAGGTAGACTTCGCAGATTCAGGCGTGCTTCTAAAGAGGTCAAGCGCTTTATATTTATTGCTTACTGCACGTCTTTTTACTCTTGCAGTCTGTGGGCTCATTATACTCAGAAATCATACAGCGCCCTTCGCGATCAATACAATAACACAATCAAAGTGCTGATGGGGTTGCCCCGCAGCGCATCAGGGATGTTCGTTTAAGCTTGCATTGACCGCTTCTGCACTGTAAAGGCTCCCACAAACAGGCGCGACGCGACAGCGTGACACCAATTCGGTGCCTTTGTGTCACGCAGTCGCGTCGCGCCGGTGTACACGAGCCTTAATGCGGAAGTGGTGCGCATCCCTGGTTAGTAGGGTGCAGGGCAGCACCATCAGCATCCTGTCCATGGTAGCAAGCAGGCTAGATTGTGCGTTTGTGAAGCAGTGATGTCACAAATTGTTTCTGTTTTAATGTTTTACTAACATAGTTTGTAAGTAGGTATATTGTTACTAACATTAAGAGTGCTGTTACTTGAATTAAATGATTATTATTTATTATTAAAATAGAATTAAGTCTTCCTTACTCTTAAAGTAATAAAGAAAAGGTAAAACTGGTGTAAGTCGCTGAATTCAATTTGAAAACTTTAATTTAATTTTGCATCAACCTGGAAAGAATTGTCCCGTTTGAGAACTCAGGTTGTAATTTTTTACACCGTTTTCACATAGCAATAACACACGACGATGTGACGCGATACCGGTAGAACAATTTCCATGCAGTTTTCATAGAAATTGTTCTACAAGAGTCGCGTCTTGCTGTCGCGTCGCTCCTGTCTGCCTTAATGATGTAAATAATATTTAAAAAAGTGTCCGTGGAGTTAATTGCCCGTTCTTCCCCATAGGTACCTTATACGCTTTGGAATGGGCAACTAGCTTCATATTTCTGACTGACCGACTCCTTGACTATTCAAAGGTGCCTGTAAATGGTATATTTAAAATAAATGCTTTGAGTTCCAGTTTGAAATCAGTATTTTCAGTCAAAAAAAAAAGGTATATACAGGGTCAAATTAAATTGGCTAGCAAAACTCCGCAGACGTGATGGGTATCTAAACATGATAAAATTTGATGTTTTTTTTTGGGGTCAACGACCGCGGGCAGTTTTGTTACATGAGGTATGAGTAGAAAAAATAGTTGTACACAATAGAGTTCAATACACCAACTGCGGTCGATGACCCCACAAAAAAAACATCAAATTTATATATTTTTTGTTTCATCATGTTTAGATATCGATACCCATCACGTCCGCGGAGTTTCGCTAGCTAATTTAATTGACCCTGTATTTGGATGGTGTCGTGATGGCCTAGTCATTATAGCCTTGCCTCTCATGCATTACGTTGTGTCTCTTGAGCAAGCGTTGTGATCAATTCTCGTGCCTTCTCTGTACGGGAAGAGGCCTTTTCCCTGCAGAAGGACAATAAAATAGGCCCGGTTATATATTTTGAAGTTTTGAAGGTATACCTTTGTTCTCAATATCCATTGCGCCTGCAAATTCCAGTGATCCTTATTCCTTTCGTCGAAGGTCGGCGTGTCACTGGCTGTAGAATAAAAAAAAACAACTGAGTATTATTTTTCTTTCATTAAATTGTAAACACAAATCACAGATTCAGTTAAAATAACGCTTCTCAAAGCATACTGTCAAGTATTTTACACGTGTTGCCTTTGGACAAGCTTCACTCAAAAGGCCGTTAATGCTCTTCGAGTCCAGTACAATAATGCATTCAGGATGCTGTTGGGGCTGCCACGCTTCTGTAGTGCCTCAGGGATGTTCGTGGACGCCCAGACTGACAGCTTCGCTGCAATCGGGCGCAAGCGAGCAGCTTCCTTGTTGCACAGGGTGCGTGCCAGTACCAACAGTCACCTGAGTGTCATTGCCAACAAACTGGATTGTCCTTTCATCCGGTACTTAAGTCAACTACATGCTCCTGTAAATATTGGTTATGTCTACTAACATAGTTTTTTAAGTTTTCATGTTACTAACATCTTTGTATTGTATTTGTACGCTAACATAGTTTTTATGTGGTCATGTGCTAACAAATTTGTATAAGTAATTATGGAATTTTATTCCGAAATAAAGAGATTATTATTATTATTAAATCGTATCGGTAGGACAACTTCGGTATATAGGGCATAAATGACAAATAATGTAAAAATTACTTAAGTATGCCAAAGTGCTTTAAAAAGTCCCTTTCCCCGGAGGAAAAAAGACCAGTATCAATATCACCTTAATGCCGCCAGAGGGCACCAGTGCCTTTTTCATATTGGAGCATTTTTTTTGACTATCTTGGCGCGACAAAATCTTAAAATGGCTCCCCTGTAAAATCAATAAAAGTGCAGTTATGCTATTGTCCTACCGAAGGTGCGAAATGTCAACCTAACTTTTCCCGCTTGTATTTATAAAGCAAAAAAAATCTGATGTGGTAAGATAAGGAGTGAAGATGGTAAGATAAGTCTGAGTCAAAGTTACATCATAAACGACCAGTCATGACAAATATACAGTAGCCAAAATTAAGGTTAAATTATTTTATGTTTAGATTAGTTTACCTACTGTTTCTAATAATAATATTGTTAATAAGTATAATAATATTAATTCAAATAATAATTGAATATATCTTATATGAGGTAAAATATATAGGGACTAATTGAAATAAACAAAAATTCCATATCATCCGTATTCGTACATTAGAAGCAATTAAACGATTTATAATTCTATTCTATTCTGCAGTACAAGAGAAGAGCAGTGAAGAGATCCGTAGGAGAACCAAGGTGACCGACATAGTCCGATGAATTGTCAAACTTAAGTGGCCGTGAGCAGGACATATAGCTCACAGAACAGATGGCCAATGAGGCCGAAAGGTTCTGGAGCGGAGACCGCGTACCAAGAGACGTAGGATTTGAAGGCTCCCACAAGGTGGACCGCTGACCTGGTAAAGGCCGTAGGACCCCACTGGATGTGAGAAGCACAAAACTGGTTGAAGTGGCGGTGCTTGGGGGAGGCCTATGTCCAGCAGTGGACGTCTTTCGGCTATATGATGATGCTGCAGTACAAGAGGCATTTGAGCACCAAACAAGTTCAGCACATCGCTGTCAATGGTGCGGGCTAGTCGCAACATCGTTTAAGTACGATAGAAAAAGAATGAAAGAATAAAGTTTGTTTGGACACAGTTCCAATACCATAGCATAGTTGGAGATAGCCAGTAGACTTGACAGTCTGTACATGAATCGATGTATTAATGCTCACATAAAAATTGTACTCCGATTCATGGGTCAGGCAGGGGGCGAGTGCAGGAGGAGACACCCTGGGCGTCGGGAGTCGATATCCGACTCCCAGCCACCGTAGGCGCGGGCTTGCGGACGGCGAGCAATGGGCAGCTTGCCGTACGGTAAGGAACAGGCCCGGGTCGACGGCGCTTTCTGTTCAACGCGCGCCTCAAATAGATGTCAGCATAAATGACGGGGTCCGATACGGCCGATGCCTGCCGGGGTCGCGGATTGTTCGAAAGAGTTACCGTGGCCCTGGCGCCCAAGCAACTGAAGGAACACGGGTGGGTTTTAGTCAGTAAGAGTCTGACACGCCCTTCCGCTCCGCCCAGAGCGGGAGAGGTAATTTGACGATTTCCCACCCAAAAAAAAAAATTTGGCAGTGGGCGAGTAGATTAAGGTCGTATTAATAACTAGCTAGTTTAAGTCATTATACTACTAACAAATTGGATCCTAGTTTTTGCCGGAAAAAGTGATTATGATAATTTTTTACTACAGAAATATCGAATAACCAACCAACTTACCAAAACAATCAACCGAATCTAACAATTACCTATCAATAACTAACAATAGAAATATTAGTATGTGGGAATCAAACTGTGCCCCTGAGCTGAAAACTCACTCACTTGATTATTTGAGGTCATCGTTACTCATTAAAAACTGGTTCCTTGCATATTATTAACCCTTTTTTAGTTAAGTAAGCATGGGAGAAAGATTGTTAGAGACGTACCGAGGGTGCCGACAGAGAGTTAGTTCATAAAAATATGGTATGACTAATGAATACAGATAGTACTTGGTATTTTAATACCAGTTTCGCTTTAGAGTGCGCTCAAAATAAGTCTGTGCGCGTGTTTGACCTTCAAGACTGTATCGCTGACAGCACTTTTGATCAGTTTCGGCATAATGATGTTGATTATCTATTTTGGAAAACACGGAAGACAGCACACTCTCTTGACACCTGATATAAACGGCGAGATGGCGGCAAACGATTATTTCCGGGCGCGCGCAGACTTATTTTGCGCGCACTCTAGTAGGTACCTTATCGACTCAGTCGCTTACAGCTACCTACAAACGGGGTGAATAAGGACGCAGGGGTGAATCGGGACGAAATTTTAAAATGGATTTTAACGTTGAAATAATAATTAGTTTGTTGCCAACAAGGGCTCTCAATCGTTGTTATAATACAGTAAACAAAGTAGAGTACTTTTAGACAACAAATTATATTATTTCAATGTTAAAATCCGTTTTAAAATTTTGTCCCGATTCACCCTGCATTTAACCCGTTTCACCCCGTATTCACCCCGTTTTACGGTACTGTACTAAATATTTTTTTATTAATCTCGGGAGCAGTGGGTCAAGTGACTTGGATTATGGAGTCATAATATATAACATTTATGTAATTTATTATTAGATATTATATAGTTTATAAATTATATAGTAAAGACTAGGTACAATTCAACAACATTGTAGTATAATAATTTGACATTGACAGCGATGTAGCAGTAAGAGCATTTTGGGCGATTCAGTCGTTATATTCTTATATATTTTGAAGATTACCTACATACTAGGTATAGAAAAAATTGTACTTACGCCTATTCTGTACCTAGTTGTCTCTTAGAAATAGAAATAATTTATTTGCAATGAATGTGGGTACAAAATAAGGTGTAAACATTGTAATAGCAGTTCCAACACAATCTACCTTACGGCATGCAAAAGTATTTTTTATTTTTATTTTTAATATTAGGTAATAATAATAAACAAGGTGTATGTATAATGAAATTTGAAACAAAAATAATAAATTAATATAACATTATAAACTCTTGTCATTCAAAAAATCTTGTATGGAATAGTAACATTTGTCTATTAGTAAGGATGTTAGCCTCTTTTTAAATATACTAAATTATTCTTCTTTGTAGGCATGAGGTATTTTTTTATAGATGACGGGCCCCATTGATAGTAAGCTTTTTCTTAATAATGCTGTTTGTCTTGTCCTTAGTCATTTTCGATTTTTTGCGACACTAACGCACGGCAATTGATTTTTATATTACAGAGAAGAAGATAGAAAATACATTGATCAAAACATCAAGATATTTAAACGCAATTTGCGACATTGCCAACTTTCAAAATGCACTCTCTTGTGAATGTATTTTGGGTGGAAATACAGATTAAATAGTGAAAATACTCTTTACCACATTATAGAGTAAAAGGTGAAGAAGAAGAAGAGGCTTTATTCACCAGCTTTTCGCTAGGCTAACACGTGACCAACAACGAAGCTGAAGCAACGATGATTCAGGGGAAATGATGGTAGCGCAAGACAAGTCTACGTTCCATGCCGTGCAGATACAGCAGGCCGTACGTCACATTGGACTTGAGCTGGTCTCGCGTAGCACGGAGTTTCAATAGAATGCGAGGCCAGATTAAAATGGTTTTGTTATTAGTGACGTCCGGCCTTCCCGTAACTACGGTTTCACACGGTGGTAGAAGGCCAGACACGTTACTCATCAGATGTTACAACCATTCTACCTGGGAATCCCAAAATAGTAAAACCGGTAATTAACATCGTAAGACATAATTGAGGAGTGTCTTAAGGAGTTGGAAATAGAAATCTCTTTTTTGTGGCAGATTTTGACATTAATCTGGTGTGGTATTTTACCGAAAAACCGGTACTTTACTAGGCGTTAACGTAATAGGCAGATAACGTTCTTGGGTGATTAATATGTTTAAGATACCTAGGTATTACAAATCATCATCTCTGTGGTAAAAATGTGTCATTGTTACGAGGGCGATATTTTACTTCTGTTTTTTCGAATGTCACAATGATTAGTAATGTAATGATTTTGCGTACCTTTTCCTTACTGAATGTTTGTGGTTAGTAAGCTGGCGCGTCTGATTAACGCCGTCTACACCTACAACGCAGGTTAACTCAATGCGTGCCGTATGAAAAGTCTTATGCCTATAATTTGGCATATATTTAATCGAAGCTCTAACAATCCCCCATGGCCCAAAAATATTATTGAACACTCTAATATAATGATGGTGCCTTTTCTTGTGATCCTCAAATTATTCCTATTTTGGGGTCCTAAAAATATTAAATAGCCAAGTAACTGTAACCAACTTTGATGTAGCGCTCGCCGGCGGCAGGCGCGGTAGCGGCATAGCTCGGCTCGTGCGCGATGCGTCACAGTTCTAACCTAACCTAACACATTTCATCGGGGTTCAGTTTAGTTTCTGGGACCAACTATGATAAAAGGCCAGACGGTTAAAAAGAGGATCACTTATAAAAAATAGTGTGCATCATTAGAAGACCAATAAGGGTTTACTTTTAATCCCGGTAGTACGTTCCCGTGGGGTATTTTCCGACGTCCACACGGGCGAAGCCACGAGCAAAAGCTAGTCAAATAATATTTAATTAAAACATATTATTATTGACAAAGTATATTTTGTTTAGATAGTATTTCAATATAACTTCGATATTTGTTTATTCTTGATAGCAATGATGTTAGTTACAATTTATCATTCGTGTGACTTATGTAATGCTTACTAGTGAGCCGCCTCTGCTTCGCACGGCTTTTATAACTTGACAAAACATCGAGATTTCTTTATTATATGTTACTTTAAGGCGGTACCCCGACCAAAACCTTGTCATAGTGCGTTATTCAGAGGCTATTAACTCATTCACTATGGGTAATAAACTACATCTAAAAGCACATTATTAATGTTCGATATCCTATCATCACATTGCACGTCCTTATTTGTTTGTATGTGTTATAAATACATCAAATGATAAATGATAAATGATTTTATTTCTGTAAGTAGGTTTGTACAAACACTTTTACACGTCAATCATATTTTTAAACTAGATGAGGTCGGCGTTTCCTATCTGACTACTCTGAGAAGAAAGGCCGAAACAAACTCAGAGGTCACATCTAAAATCTCCTTGTAAAAAAGTGACTAAAATTATTGATTGCATGCATCTTTTGCTAAAGGTGACGTTCTATTCATTTGAGGATTACACTAATGGATAGATAATTAAAAAATCTAAATAATACACGTTTTATTTTATTTTAAAACTTCACTTGTCTTTTTTTATTCAAATAATTTCATTATTTTTGTGAATTTTATGATAAATGAGCGTGCGGAGGGAGCGAGATAGAGCGAGACTCAGCGACGACGGGACAGAGGAGGACCGAACGCTCAAGGTCGTTTGGTCAGGGAAGCGCCTTAATATTAATGTTTTATACACTAAATCTTCCGGAATAAATTTTCTCAATGATGGTGAAAACCACATCAACATCAGTTGCGTAGTTTGGAAGAACAATGCTGTTACACGAAAAGCGACATTAATTTATAATATGTATTTGTATAGATAATAATTTTAAATACCCTCCCCCCCTTCTGTTAATCCACATTTAAAACTACCCGGAAAGGGGCTTTTCCACGCTAGTTTTAAAGTAAGAAAGTTGACGCATGCATAATAAATATACGGCACGCGCTACTAAAAATAAAGTTAAATTAATGTCAGAATAAATTACACACAATTTTCTGGCAAGTTACGCAAATATTTAGCCACGAGCCATTTCAAAAGAAACAGCTTTATGGTAAAACCCAATACTAGAGTACGCATTAGGGAAAAACCCAAAGTTAATTTTATAATAAATAAGATTGATTCACCAGCTTAAAATGGTTTTGTTACCAATGTGGGTTGTAATTATTATATTATTAATTTATTTGTTTCAGATTCCAATAAACCTTAGAAAATAAAAATAATTCATACTTTGTCAAATAAGTTAAGGTCTACCGTGACTGGCAGGTAACCTTATATGGCAAATCCTATAAGTAAGCTAATTCACGTTAAATGTGCAAGGAAAATCCAAACAGGTAAAAAGGCACGTTATTACAGCACACATCCATAAGTAATTAATTTCCTTTTTAAACAACTGCCCAAAAAAGGAGTGTTATTTTACACAACTATCTAACTGAATTATTTGGTGATATAAGTCAGAAATCGCCAACACCCTGAAATTTGCAAAAAAATCCCTCGGGAATCATCGCACTTCCAAATACAAACGAATGCTATTTTCCATGTGCATCAATTATTCGATTTATCGTGTATAATAAATTTGAATTAAGAACTAAATTCAAATTTATTAAGAACTAAATTCAAATTTATTATACACGATAAATCGAATAATTGATACACATGGAAAATAGCATTCGTTAGTATTCGGAAAAGCGATGATTTCCGAGGGACATCAAGAAAATAATTGAACTTTACCCGATTTACATAGCATAACGATTAAAATTAACTATTTCCCTGTTTGTTTCCTTTTACACATAACATCTCGCCTTGTTTCCCCGAAGGGTTGGGCAGAGTACTTAGAGTAGTAGAGGGTACTTATAGTACAACCACATTTCGCCAGTTATGTTTAAGTCCCATGTAATAGGGGACGAGCCTATTGCCATCTAACGGGCACAATTCCAGACTCAAGGTTGCCTTTAAATATCTACGAAACGGTGTTTAGACTATTCTAATCAGCAACATAAAAGATACGCCTCTATGTTGTTAGTTGTTTTAATTTTCTACAAAAACTTCAAAGCCTGTTTGACCGTTTTGTAAGGATAAAATTTCTTAAACTTTTCTTTGTTCTTGCGTCTCCATGGAAACCCTTAGAGGAACATAATCTTCCAAAAATCACGTTTCTATTTTCTGAAGTGAACCGTAAGTTTAGAAAATACATAGGTTTGTTGAAGTTGGCCCCCAGTCTAACTAAGTAAAAGCTGTTAAGATCATTGTGTAAGATATAGACGACGGAGGGGGCTGCCCTTTTTCAAACAGCAAGAAGAACTGATATTCTATAATTCGCCCAAGACCAAAAAGAAGACAATCTGAAAAGAGGTTTTCCCAAGGGCTAAATTGGTTATGTTAAAAAGTTGACGCAAACGGCATCCGTGTCTGTCAAAGTTATGTCATAGGTTATAGAGGATAAATTTATACATCACTTTCTGGCAAATTAGTCGAGCAGTGGTGGCCCAGTGGTATCGGCCCTGACTTACGAGTTGTAGGTCGTGGGTTCGAACCCGGACAGGCGCTTTACTTTGTGTAAATTATTTCATCACCACTGCTCTCAAAACGGTGAAGGAAAACATCGTGAGGAAACCGGCATGTCCTAGAACCAAAAAATCGAAGACATGTGACATCTACCAACCCGCACTGGGCTCGCGTGGTAGATTACAGCCCATTCCCTCTTAATGAGAGGAGGCCTGTGTCCCAGCAGTGGGAACATTATAGGCTGATTATGCATTATGCAGTCGATAAGTTTGCCACGAGCCAAATCAAAATAATTCTACACTGTAATAGGGAAAACCCAAAGTTAGTTTCGTAAGTGTGGGTTGTAAAAACATAAATATATTATTAAATTAATAACTTATCATTCTGGTATTTAATAAGTTTTACGAAAAAATAAGTCGTTCCGAAACGTATTTTTAAAGACACTGAAAATGTTTAAATTTATTCATGACGTACTTCTTAAACTTATATGACGCGCTATCACGATATTAATCGTCAAAATCAGTACAACATCAACATCAATCGTTCCAGTGTCGGATTTAAATATAATAATGAATAACAATTTTGGTTTTTCTAAAAAATGTCTCTAGATATTCATGACGTACTTTACAAACCTTGATAGCATTTGTGACGCGATATTATCATGTTATTTAATGTCACAATGAATCATTTATTTCCCACAGTTTTTTTTTTGTTGTTTTTTATTTTATGTTAATTGCGTTTTAACCGACTTAAAATAGGTGGAGGTTGTATATTCGTCTGTATGTTTTTTTTTAATGTATGTTCATCAATATTTTCATCAATAATTGAGGACCGAGTTTGTTTTTTTTTTGTTTCAACTTGTAGGTATACTTACTCCTGAGGTGATAAATTTGGTCAAGTTCTGATGAGTAATTTTTGAGTTACCTTTAATAATACGTATTTAATCCACTTTGTGTATGTTGACGATGCTATTATAAGTTCCTTTGTTTACATAGGAAATAGTGGTTTAACATTTTGAGTAGGGTGGGTACCACAGCTAAAAAGTTAACTTACCGACTTTTCCAGTTTATAGTGTTATTTTTGGGAGTCGCATGTTTTTCTTGAGAAAACGTTTTTATCTTAATTGATACTTAGTGGGCCGTTAAGACCTATTGTCATAAAAACATTTAGGTAAGCAATACAGTTTATATTTGTTATATCATTTATAGAATGTCCGACTTTACAATGCACAATGGTGAGATATATCAATTGCTAAATTGACTCAATTGCATTATCGGGTCACAAGTTAATTAACAATATAGAAACACTGTGATATTTATGTTAGGTTACAGTGTTGATTAAGAGGTCAGTTCGTGGATGGGTGACCATTCATTATATACTGTGATCTCTCCGTGCCTCGGAAAGCACACTAAGCAGTTGGTCCCAGCTGTAATTCATAGATCTTTGATTCTTCTTCTTCTTTCTTTGTTTCTTTTTTTCTTTCTTTCTTTTCTTTCTTTTTTCTTTGATCTTTGTTATTTTTTTTCTTTCTTGTTTTTCTTTGATTTTTTCCTTACGGGTAGTCAGAAGCCCGAAAGTCTGAAAAACCAATCTTACCAATGGTTATACCCAGTAACTGGGTTGTGGAGGTAAGATAGGCAGTGGCTCCATGTAAAATACTGGTATTCAGCTGTATCCGGTTAGACTTGAAGCTGACCCCAATATGGTTGGGAAAAAGCTACGCGGAAGATAGAAAAAAAAAACTTTTGTCTGATGATGACATTGTTGATTGATTGTATGAGATAATAACTCTTGTTACAGAACAACAGCAAGTAATCAAATCAAACTAAAAATGCGCACATCTGATTACATAACTGAAGGTATGATTTTTTCTTGACACCTGCGAACCTACGTGGGAATCCCAAGGCGTCAATGACAATTTAATTAAATTAAAAAGAAGAAAAAAAAACTGGTGACGTTTTTTATTGCGGTGACAGGAGGTTAACCCTATATGACAAACCCTTTAGGTAAGCTACGCTAATATACCTCATTAAAGTGTTTACACGTGAATTTGTCAAGGAAAAGCCAGAAAATTATAAAAAGGCACGTACATACAGCACTGCATCCAAATATGGAAATACCCTTTTTACCGAACTACTACGTGATTGACGATGAAGTCTGAAATCGCTGCTGCTGCTGCTGAAATTCGCTGAAAGGTAGATTCATCTGCGTAGCCTTTTCCAGCCTAATGAAATCGCTGAAAGGTAGATTCATCTGCGAAGCCTTTTCCAGCTTAATGAAATCGCTGAAAGGTAGATTCATCTGCGTAGCCTTTCCAGCTTAATGAAATCGCTGAAAGGTAGATTCATCTGCGTAGCCTTTTCCAGCCTAATGAAATCGCTGAAAGGTAGATTCATCTGCGAAGCCTTTTCCAGCTTAATGAAATCGCTAAAAGGTAGATTCATCTGCGTAGCCTTTCCAGTTTAATGAAATCGCTGAAAGGTAGATTCATCTGCGTAGCCTTTTCCAGCCTAATGAAATCGCTGAAAGGTAGATTCATCTGCGTAGCCTTTTCCAGCCTAATGAAATCGCTGAAAGGTAGATTCATCTACGTAGCCTTTTCCAGCCTAATGAAATCGCTGAAAGGTAGATTCATCTGCGTAGGCTTTTCCGGCCTAATGAAATCACTGAAAGGTAGATTCATCTGCGTAACCTTTTCCAGCTGAATACTAGTATTTTACATGGAGTGACTGCCTTTCTGACCTCCACAACCCAGTTAATGGGTAAGACGATACCCTTTAGCAAGACCTGGTCGTCAGACTTTCGGGCTTCTGACTACACGAAACGTCTGTCAAAGGTCTATAATGACAGCTGGGACGAACGGCTTAACGCGCTTTTCGACGCACGGAGGGGTCTCGGTATTTAATGGGATGGTCCCCATCCACAGAACGACCTAGGCAAGCGCTGCTTAACCTTAAAGTTCGTTACTTTGGTATTTTTGTGAAAGTAGTGATCAACAAATAGCCTCCGTTTAAAATAATTACGAACTATTAGTTATCAATCAGTATGTATGGTTATTGACCAACCTCATCTATTGTTATAGTTTCGCTATGCGTACAGCTACATATCAAGCTATACATTTGCAGTATAAGCTGATATCTCATTGTACGGAAATCTAATACAATGCGAGATCCGCTTAAACGGGAAATGTATAGCTTGATATGTAGCCGTATATTTAATTCCAAGCCTCAGATTTATTTATTAATGTGTTATGTTGTATACATATATCGATATTTTTAGACGTATCAAAATGTTTGTTAAAAAGAACAGATAAAGATAATTATTCCAAATTTCGTTTAATTTACTAAGGACTGTAACTGTTGCAGTTTATTGAATATTTGGTTTTTCGATAGTTTTATTTTATTTCTATAGGTATAATGTACCTACTACTCCTGTCTTCCTTGCTTCTCATTTTCCTCAGTGTTATTTAGATTTTGCCTAGCATCTGACGCGCGTTAAGGGAAGTGCATAATATCTAAGTAAGGGTTATCCCCTAAGCGTCACCTGTATGAGGTGTATAAGGTACAGTCAGCATTATGTAAATTGATGAATATATAAAAGGTGTTTATGCAAATAAAAAGGATAAAAATAAATTATATGCTAATTGTTATAATTTAAACAAATTATGATCAAGGGGATCATTAAAAGGGTTCCCTATCCATTTGCATAAAATTTCAAGACATAATATAACATTGGCATAACGAAATTCATTAAAATGATCATTACGCATAAATGTTTTTCCATAATGTTTATTGCCATAAATTAACCTTACCTAACCTAAGCATTGCATTAAGCCAAAGTATTATTATGTCACAGTATCATTATGCTAATAAAAGTTATGCGAAAATGGTTATGCCAATTTTTTTTTTTAAATGCAAAAAAACGGCATCCTCATTAAAAGATTACCTACTAGTATTAGATTACGAGTATTGCTAATTCAGAACAGTGATGATGTAAATATATATATATATATACCCGAAGAGTTAGGCAGAGGTGTACCTATAGTACACCCACAATTCGCCAGTTACGTTTAAGTCCCATGTAATAGGGGGTCAACCTATTGCCATCAACTGGGCGCAAATCCAGACTCCAAGCTGCTAATGAGAAATTCCAGATGGAAAAACCCTATAACACTTTGTCCCAAACCCACACTTAGAGCATCTTTTTTTTTTTGGCAATGGTGTTTTCGCTGTTGGCCCCGCGGGGGACCTCTTCTGCGTCACCGGGCTTTGGTGGGGCCAGAAGGGCCTCTCACTGAGAGATTAAAATATAGTTACATAGCTAGCACAGCTAAGGGCGTCCCATAGTGGGACTCGAAACTAGGCTTAGGGCGCTACCGAGTACTAAGCAAGCAGGGACTTGTAGAATCTGAAAGTTATTATTATTGGAGATATTGTTTACATTTACTTGGGCCGAGCGGGCGGGCGGGATCAATGGACGGGGGGAGACCCTTACAGCATTCTAGCTACACACATACTTATATTACGTAACTAGCGTTGCGCCCCTGCTTCGAATGGTTTATACGACTTGAAAAAATATCGAAATTTCTTCACACGCAAACACATAAACTTTTCGGAATAAATTATCTAAATGAAAAAGCTAAAATCCGCAACGAAATCCGCTGCGGAGCTTAGAAAAATAACGTTGTCACAGAGACAGACATGAAAAGCGACTTCATGCAATACTTTATAACAATAGGTCGGGGATAAAGTTTTTTTCGTGATAAATAAGTATAATGTTGTAGTAAAATCTCTTTAGCTATATTGTTTGTATCTGGCTGGTTTCGATGACATTTAAAAAAAGAAAAAGTAAAAATGATTTCCCGCCATTCTTCAATTGTTCTGGTCTCAATTCAATTCTGTGGTCGCCCTATTTAGGATAAAGTCGATGCCATTTAAAAAAAAGTATATTAGTAGTTACGACATAACTGAAGAGTTAGGGGTTGACCACAAAACAGTGTTGACCTATTTGAAAAAGTCTGGGTATACAAAAAAGCTCGATATTTGGGTGCCACACGAGCTCTTAGTCTTGAATTTGTATTTAAAATACGAAAGAACTTTTCCCCGATCTAATATGTAGGTATAGGTAGATAGAGAAGTGACATATTGAGAAAAAAAAAAAACCTTTAAGTATTTTACCTATTTTTTTAAACCAAGCAAACCGTTTGCTCTTTGAAACTACATAGTAAATACATAATAAAAACTACTTAAAGTTAGTTTCCCGAAACACGAAACTACTACTACGCTAAGTTATACGATAAATTGAAAAGTTTAACGCCTTGTTTTAAGTTTTTCTTACTTATTGCGACCAAATGATATTTCATGACTATACAAGTTAAAAAGTAGTACTTAGTAGTTTTTTTTTATATGCTTGGTTTCTAGGTTAAATGCATGCAGTTGAATATCAGATCCTATTTGTTACACCAAGTAAACCGCCGTCAGTGCCCTTTGCGGTTCTAGAAGATAGTATACCTACTTTAATATGGAAAGTTTTCTTGAAAGTCTTCAACTGGAAAATAAATTGATGCTTATTTCATAAATCATAGAGGAATCTTGATTTACTTTACTTTAAGAATCCCGCAGACAGGCGCGAAGCGACAGGGCGATTCGCGTCGCGTGTCGCGCCTGTTTGTAGTGACCTTAAAGAATATAAAGTTCAGTCTCTATTAGACTTTTAGCTTTTAGTTATCTTTTTAAAGTTACTATTTCACTTGAGATCTCATCACACCTGGAATCTGTGCCAGATTTTTCTCCAACACACGTAACTCACTCACTTGCGCGTTCATGGGTTATCCTAAATAACGAGTTAAAAGCTAACTCAGGGTTAATCAAATAATTCATCTTGGGCCACGTAGAGTTAAAGGTAAACCTAGAGTTAAACTTTTAAATATTATGCCCACTGATGTAGGAGAGTTAAGGCTCGTGCACACTGGTGCGACGTGACAGCCCGACACAAAGGCGCCGCCCGTCGCGCTGCACGCGGTGCCTTTGTGTACGCCGTCACGTCGCGCCCGTGTACACGAGCCTTTAAGTCGTTATACTCTGGGTTAGAGGTAGTAATTGCAAAATAAATTGACGTTATGAGGTACCTCTGATAACTTTGTGTTATATATTTTTCGACATTGTAGTAAGTGAAAATTCGGTACTATATCAGCAGGCAATATAATCATGAACTAATATAAAAATAAATACAAATTATAAAATTCTTAAAACATAAGTAGGTATGTCTCCTTATTTGACGTTTTTGTCAATAAATAAACTAAATCTGCATGGAAACCGCATACAATACGATTAAAAAACTTTTTTACAAAAAATTAAACCGACGAAAAAAGAAACTGAAATGCAAAAAATAAATCTTTCAGTCTAACTAAGCTCTTAAATTAATGTAAATTACAAATTTTGAGTCGGCGCCAAACAATCACCGCAGATCGATTAACGACGATCAATCAAGCTGCCATAAGTTTTCATGGCGCCTTGTATGTTTGGCGCCGACTCAAAATTTGTAATTTACATTAATTTAAGAGCTTAGTTAGACTGAAAGATTTATTTTTTGCTTTTCAGTTTCTTTTTTCGTCGGTTTAATTTTTTGTAAAAAAGTTTTTTATTTTTCGCTTTTCAGTTTCCGTTTCAAATAAATGAACTTATTTATTTATTTAGGACTACCAACAATAGCTTACACTACAGATGTCTTTAAAAAAAACATGAAATTAAAACTTAGTACAGTGGATTAATTAGGTACTTTAAGGTAAACACCACATTACCCAAATTAAATTATGTTAATTGACAACTTGCGTACATGACTACTTTTCAAGCAATCTTAATACCGGGGAAAAACATGCTAGATTCAAAAGTCATCATAAAGGTTTCATAACAAATCAGACAAACAGTCAAAAATTTTAGATTTCAGCTTAGGGAATCAAAGTGTAAATCAATTAGATAGCTATTACATAGTAAAACCTTTGCAAAACCTAGCATATAGACAGTTATATGCTATACCGATTTTCTCTGTGGAGGACAAAGAGTAGTAACAGGTCTACGCGGAATTCATGACGGACGGAGCATGCAAGATATTGAGTGCGAGCAGTGGAGGCTAGTCGATAATTCCTTTATGAAATTTACATACAAACATTGCGTCGTTTAAACATCTTCGTTCTTCTAAAGTGTTGAAGAAATTCAAGCTATTTTTTTTTTATAAGAAGATGACTTTTTATCTATGCCAACAGAAACAGCTAGATGCCAATCAAAGCGTTTTTGAACGTGTTCTAGACGCAAACTATTCGTAGCACAGTGCGGCCGCCACATCATATTACAGTATTCTGCTACATATCAACTACAAAGTGCACTGTCTTATGACAAAAACCCAGCATCTTGGACGCTTTTTTGGGGCTTGTATTTAAACGCCTACCAGAAAAGTTCCTATTTTACTACCACCAAATTCGAAATACCTGCCAGAATGGATAAATGCTCACCAAATTGTGTTTCATAAAGTATTGTAGAAATGAACCTATTTTACTTTTTATTCTATGCCATAAAGATTTATAAACGTCTTTTAATTTCTTACTACCTGCCAAGATAGCTCGACGGAGCCCCGCTTATCGTGGCTCCTATATCTGTAACCAACCAAACCTCGGGGTGCCCCTGACGTCGTCCGGCGTGGGTTAGGGTTAATAAGCAGGTCGACGGAGCCCCGCTCCGCGGGGCTCCTATTTCTGTCTAAAGGGTTTAAAGGAACCTAACCAACCGAACCTCGGGGTGCCCCTGATGTCGACCGTCTATGGTTAGATTTGGTGAGCATTTATCCATTTTGGTAGGCAATAAGAATATAAATACAACACGTACAATTATTCTGATGAGTGTATAATTATTTTGGAACTTAAGGCGTTGTTCTTTAGGCACCTCGGTATAGAGAGGGTTTATTTTATTTGAAGTTAACATATTTTACTTTGGTACTTAGTCTAAGAGTGATATTATCTAGAACTGAATGTGGTACGTACTTGTAATAAGGAGTGTTCATATCTTGTATGAGTTTATATTTGAGTGCTAGTTTTTGATGGATGACTTTTGCTACCTGATTGTGTCTATGTGTATAGTCTGTTTTAATATTATTATTATTATTACTTTGCCTTTAATTATAAGATTATTTGTACCTGTATATTTAACGTAGTAACACTTCATTGAGTTCAAATACTTTATTTTTATTTTTGCACCATTCATCATCATCATCATCAGCCTATATTTGTCCACTACTGGACGTAAGCCTCTCCTAGTGAACGCCATTGAGCCCGATCCTTGGCTCTCGTCATCCAGTCTCTGCCAGCCGCATTTCGCAAGTCGTCAGTCCACCTGGCCGGCGGGCGCCCCAACTACGTTTGCCTAAACGCGTTCTCCACTCTTGAACTTCAACGAGAGATGTGACTAGCCCGTTACAGCTTCAGCTTGCTTAGTCTTTGGGCTATGTCGATTACCTTGTTTCTGTGGTGGATAACGTCGTTTTGGATTTTATCCTTCAGAGAGACTCCAAGCATAGCTCTCTCCATAACTCGCTGAGTGACTTTAAACTTATGGACCAATCTCACCGTGAGTGTCGACGTTTCTACTCCGTAAGTCGTAACCAGTAGGACACACGCGTTGAAGACTGTCGTCTTTGGGCACTGCGGTATAGACGAGGAGAAGAGTTGATGAAGTTTACCAAATGCTGCCCATCCCAGCTGAATCATACTATCGGCTTCCCTCTCAAAATTGAGTTGGGCCTATAGTTTTTATGTTGAAATTGTTATCCCATTTATGTATAGTCACCATCTTTGCCACTTTCCATTTTATAGGGAATATGCCAGAAGTTAAGGATTTGCTGTTTATAGCTGTAATAAATATTACCTTTATGAATTTATAAGCTTTTGAATGTTTTGAGTATGCTCTCACTGCTAATATTTAGAACTTCCCTCGACTGCCTTCCGTACCCAACATCACACCCTCTATGACAGTCATACTCCAGCTAGGCTTAAAGTTCTCATCAAGATGAATGAAACAAGCCCAAACACGATCTAACTGCTGTAAGCTGTCGAGGAGCCCTCTCTACTGTTTTCCGTCTCCATCATCAGATGATCTTCAGGTCTCTTTTTTGTTGAAGCATCATTAGAACTACGTATATGTGCCAAGTTTCAACAGAATCGGTTCACAAGGGAGCATTCTGTAGGTGAAAAATCATTTAACCCCTATTTTTCTACCCTTAGGGGTGGATTTCGTTTTTCAATTTTAAATGGGACCAACTTTGGGGTATACTCTTTCCATTAAAAAAAGAATCATCAAAATCGGACTACTCGGTAAAAAGTTATGCGTGGTCATACATTAAAAAAAAAAAAAAAAAAAAAAAAATATACGGGTCGACTTGAGAACCTCCTCCTTTTTTTTTCGTCGGTTAAAAATGAAATGTCATTTTATAAAATCCAAAGACGAGAAAGTATTACGTTTCGTATTGTTAAACTGTAGGTTTGTAGACATTTTTATATTTTGTTGAGTACCTGTTACTTGTTGACAGGCCTACACTGTCCTCTCATACCTATCAACACTGTAATTTGAAACATTGTAAAAGCCTCTTATTTTTAAAAGAGTAACCGTAGAGTTTCTTGCCGGCTCTTCTCCATAGATAACAACCAATTGGAACCGTGCACCTAGTTTCTGACGTTTCATAAGTGCCTTGTAGGTTTATGTGAAATAAAATATTTTGATTTGATTTGATTTTTAATTTGATTTGAATGTGGTGTAAAAGAGATGGGTAAACAATTTCCGTTCATTATTCGTTCATTCATTTTTAGTCGCATTACCTATCAGGGCACAGACATTGTAATTCTGTTTTATGTTTCGTCGATTGAACTGAAATGTTCCCAAAATAAAAAAATACACTAATATCAGGTTAACTAACCCAGTGTTACTTTTTAGTGGCGCAACGCGTAATAAAAGTGAAAATGTTAATTACTTAACTCCGAGCTTACAAACTCTACGTTTATTCATTTAACCTCACTAAACATGCAAGTGGGCCAACTAATTAATCATGGGCGAAGCACTTTTATCCTAGATTACTAAACTACCTTGCAGGTTACGAAGTTACTAAACATTCAGAAGGGCCCTGGTGACCTGTAATACAGGTTTTTATATAAACCTAATTCAGGCACCAGTCTCTCACAAAGTTAACCCCTTGTTCGTGCACTATTTTCAAATATTAGCTGTAAGTACATTACTTATGTAGAGAAAATAAACGTTTTAAATTATTCGTATAAATTGAAGGATTGTGATTCAAAATGACGTAATCTATGGATCAGCAGATATTTTTTCACGATATCAGCGTTGGTCCCTTAGTAAAAATTATTCATAATGATGAGTACAATGACCCCTTTTAAGGATTAAAACGAATCAAAATGTAAAGGCTCCTTCAAACAGGCGCGACACGCGACACGACACAAAAGCAGCGCGTGACGCGCGACGAGTGGCGCCTTTGTGTCGCGTGCGATTCACGTCAAGTGTCGCGCCTGTTTGAAGGAGCCTTTACTCTAAATCTAAACAGATCGAACACATATTCATGTTGTCCGCCCTACATAATGCTCTTTTGAATTTCATGCAAGTTTATTATCATTTTTCTTGACTGAGGTGGGCACAATGCACATATTGCTTGTTATAGCTCCCTGACTACAATGAAAGCGCGTGGTACACTGACGGAACTAATTAGTAAGGTACGGTAAACCGGGGGACGCAGGAAAGATGCGAACTTTGTTTATTTAAGAGGGAACAGGGCCTGCGATTCTCCATACAAAGGTATTCCCCTTTTTTCTTCCTGAATAACGCCTCTAGAGCATTTTTTTTTTCATAAATTCAAGGTCTGCTGTAGACACGTCCCCGACATTTCCTTTTTTTCAGCAACTAATTAGTAAAGACAATATGACCCTTCAAAAGTTACAAAAATATTCCCATTTTACCGCCGTGATTAGAGGACTACTAGACAAATTCGAAAAGTTTTTAACATAAAAGAAAATCATAGGAACCTAGAAATAGTCTTTCTTAAAAAAAATATGTTTTAAATAATTGAATCGGTCCAGATTTCGAGGAGAAAATAGGGGAATACGAAACGTCGATCTCGGCCATTTTTTTTTTTATATAATCGGTCTGAGCTGCAGCTGTCCCTGTCGCACTCTACGGGGGCAGACTTGAGGTAAGGCGCGACGGCAATAGTTTCTTCAAACATCTATTTTTCAAATTTCTTGCAGGCCCCGTCCCCTCTTAAGAAGCTTTATTTTGCCATCGTAAGTTTTACTAAGTATACTTAGCTTAGTAATCTAGGGTTAAGAAGAGATTGATTCACTTAAACATGACGTCTATAAAACAATCATTATTGCATGACGTGCATACACGTCATACAGTCATACGAATACCGTTAACTTCCTCAACAATGATTGCAATAAGCCCCAATCACCATGCAAACCTGCATTAAGCACGTGGTATGAATAATACTGCCTCGTTGGTCTAGTGGTCGCAAGCGCTACTGTTGAGCATGAGGTCCTGGGTTCGATTCCCGGGTCGGGCAAAGTGTTATCGGGTTTTTCCATCTGGAATTTCTCGGTAGCAGCCCAGAGTCTGGATTTGTGCCCGGTTGATGGCAATAGGCTCGCCCCCTATTACATGGGACTTAAACATAACTGGCGAAATGTGGGTGTGCTATAGGTACATCTCTGCCTAACCCTTCGGGAAATACAGGCGTGATGTTATGATGTTATGTTATGAATAATACTTAGGTATGTATGGTCACCAAGTAATAAATTAATACAAAAAAAAAACAGTTCATTAATCAAATTAAATTATATTCGAAAACGTCTATCGGCTTCTTAGTAAACTTCAACTACATATATCCGACGATCCTGGTTACTTATCTCTTTTGGTGACTGTATGTACATAAACCACTATAAAGTAAGCTATGTAAGACGTGAACTCACATTCTGCGGTTATTCACGTGCTACTTAGATAAAGAAACGTGTCTGTTACCATGGCAATTAATAACAATGTGGACGTCGGAAGGCGGTTAGGGATTTACAGGAAAAAGATGAGCAGTAATATGCACTTGTCTGAGAAACTGTTAAAAGTCACCAGTTCGTTAGGTATGTGGCGTGATTAGGTTTATTTATCTTTTGACCCATAATTAAAATAACAACGGTTTAAAACTTAAAGGCTCGTATACACTGGCGCGAAGGCACCGCATTTCGCGCGATGAGCGGTGCCTTTGTGTCACGCTGTCGCGTCGCGCCTGTTTGTGGGAGCCTTAATACTCAATCATTTATTGCATTCTACAAGGTGAGCTACTTACATAGATGGTACTTAACATAAATTTTAAGGGATCATTATGAACCCTTATTTGGGAGGCTAACGTTGAAAAGTGGACGTTAGTAAGCCACTTAAAAGTGTTAAGATATTGCCATAATTATGTAGAGAGTAATAACAACGTGTAGCACAAATTATTGCATTAATTGTTATCAGAAAGGCACTCTGTTCCCTATTCGATGGCTTTAGACTCAGTGAATGTAGAAATAACCTGTTTATCTAGTAATTCTTTACTTGCTTCTAGGTTTCCACATACCTGCCGATTAATTTGTACAGCAAGATTTAAAAAAAAAAAAAAAACATTTATTTCATAACCCATATTAGAAATATATTTAAATTATTCAATAATAAATACAAAATCACACATTAATAAATACATAACGACGTTTTGTGACGCCCTAACCACCCCTTATAAAGGCCCCCAACAGAGGGCATTATTTAAGTTAATATTATGTCTTCCAAATAGGTAATGAACACTATTGATTAACCTTTTATTACGACTATTGTTCTAATTAACGCTTAGTAATAAAACCACCTTGTAAGGTAAAAAACAAACTCGTGCGCAGTCGAAAGTGTTTGTGACGTAGATGTACGTCATGAGGTTTTGTATAAATTAGTAGTAAATTGACTTTACTTTTGAATGCTATTTTAATGTTTTTTTTTTGACATAAATAACTTTCTTTCTATTCAAAATTTGCGCACTCGTCAGCTTAATGACGCTAAAAAGATGAGATGGGCGTCAAATGGTTATAATGACGCCTGTTCGAGTATAAAATACGTCATAATTTATAATATACTAGCTTTTGCCCCCGGTTTATCCGAGGCAGATAGATAAGGGTCGCTATCTATCTGCCTAGGCTAAACCGGATAATCATCTGCCTAGCCTTTCCCAACTATGTTTCGGTCAGCTTCCAGTCCTGCCTATCTGTCCTCCAAACCCAGTTACGATACCCCTTGGTAAGACTAGTTGTCAGATTTTCGGGCTTCTGACTACCCCTAACGACTGTCAAAGATCCACGAATGACAGCCGGGACTAACGGCTTAACGTGCTTTCCAAGGCACGAAGGGGTCTTTTTATGTCAAGATGGTCACCCATCCACGGACCAACCGCGGCATGTGTAGATTACCATGGTCGATCAACCCGTGCAGCTGTTATTAGTTAGCTACAAGTCTAGGATAAACCAGATGTTTATCCTAATTATTGGTATAAAGAGCAACGGTAACTCAGATATCACAGGCCCGACTGAATGCTCCTTCAAACAGGTGCGACACGCGACGCGACACAAAGCTCGCTCGTCGCGCGACTGGCGGTACCTTTGTGTCGCGTTGCGTGTCGCGCCTGTTTGTAGGAGCCTTTACGGTACTTTTAATACCGCCGTCCTAGAACAAGCCAAAAAGTGATGACGGAAAATATCGTGAAAAATTTGGCATGCCCTGAATTCAAAATCAGTCATATAAAGTCCATTCACTTGCCTACCCCAACAAGAATCACATTAGTCAGTCAGACTGCATACTATACAAACTAATTACACATATATTTACAAACGTAAATAAGCATTATCTACTTTCATTTTTGTTTCGTGTCTAGCCGTCAACAAACGTGACGAAAATCTAAAGGACTGAATTATGTTATACACAGCCTTCAGAGACGGCTTATGAATATCAAATGGTGTTTATAAGTATCTTAAAGGACGTTTATTTTGTGGTTGCGGCAAAATAGTTTAACCATGTTAAAACGTGAAACCCATACGAAGTTGTGGCGCGTGGGCATTTCGTTTGTTTATGGAGGTTAGGTGCGCATAGTCACAATTGCTTGCAAGTTGCAACCTTTTTGCGTGCCGTTGTGCAATCAACAGGCGGGTATTTCCCGGCGTTATAGGTTAGAAAATGCCTATCGTACCTCGTTTTTTAGCTTATTAAAAACATACATAATACAGCAATTACCAAACAATTGCCAAATGGGGCCAATTAAGTCCAGAGCAACATTTTTTACGAATGGCCAGAAACTTGATGCCACACAAATGTGGATTTATGCATCTGAGTAAGGTCTTTATCACTCTCAAATGCCAACTCAAGCGTTAAATCCATGAGAAAAACCCACTATAAAGTTATGATTATTATGTCAAAAATGCGATTCAAACTATAAATAAATACGCAGTCGTAACCTTCACTTACGAACTGGTTATAAACAAGTTACCTCTAGTATCTAACGATCATAATAGGTCTTTACCTATGAAATTGCCGTTTTGTATGAAAAAATTTAAACGAATTTTTTTCATGAATTTTTTATTTGTATTAATCGAAGTAATCACCCATGCAATCAATGCATCTTTGCCATCGCAGTGGCAGTTTATTGATGCCCTTCTTAAAGAAATCAGCTGGACGGGAGGCAACAAATTCTTCAAAGGCATTTTGTACTGCCTCTCGGGTATTAAATTTTTTTCCCGCCAAGAAGTTATCCAAATTCTGGAAAAAGTAGTAGTCTGTAGGCGCAAGGTCTGGTGAGTAGGGTGGATGACGGAGAGCTTCCAACCCCAGTTCTTGCAACTTGGAGACCGTCTGCTGTGCAGTATGAGGTCGCGCGTTGTCGTGCAGGAGCAGCGGAGACGAGCGATTGACCAATGCTGGTTGGAGATGCGCCAGCTTCTCCATCATTGTGTTCAGTTCTTCACAGTACACATCTGCAGTAATGCTCACCCCGTTTGGTAAGAAGCTGTGATGAATCACACCGGCGCTAGACCACCAAACAGTGACCATCACTTTTCTAGGGGTAAGTTTTCGTTTAGGGCATTGTTTAGGTGCTGAACCAGGATCCAACCAACTTGCTGAGCGCTTACGGTTATCAAACAGAATCCATTTTTCATCGCAGGTAACAATGCGGTTCAAAATTCCTTCATTTGTGTGTCTGTTGAGCAGTGCAAGGCACGTCTCGACGCGTACTTCGCGCTGGCGATCATTGAGTTCGTGGGGCACCCATTTGTCAAGCTTTTTTACCTTGCCAATTTGACGCAAATGGACCAATATTGTTTTGACGCTAACGTCGAAAGCTGCTGCTAATTCAGCCGTAGATTGTGTATCATCAGCTTCCACAATCGCCTTTAATTCGTCATTGTCGACCAAAGTCTTCGGACGACCGCGAGGTTCATTTTTCAGGTCGAAATTTCCAGAACGGAAGCGAGCAAACCAATAACAGGTGGTGCGTTGGTTTGTAGTGTTAGCTCCGTAAACGTCGTTGATGTTGCGTGCCGCTTGTGCCGCGTTGCTGCCACGACGGTACTCATATTCCATAATTACTCGAATTTTTAACGTATCCATGATGACGAAAAAGATTGAAATGCGATGAAAATGTAACACTAATCAATAAAGAAATGACTACTTTTAGAAGAAAAAATCCATGTTTTTAAAATAAAATTAATTTGAAATTAGAATTCTTAGCCAAACAAAAATTATTTTGATTTGAAATGGCCAGTACTGCAGAACGGCAATTTCATAGGTAAAGACCTAATATTTTGACGTAACAAAGATGCTTCTTAGGCACCTGTCACACCGCCGCGCGACGGTGCCGCCGCCGACGCGGACGAGGGTCGACTAGCTATCAACGATTTTCTCGCTCAAGAAACGTACAAAAGGTCGTTGGTCCCGTGTAAGTAAGAGATACATAATATGTAATAAATATGTACATAATATATATCTCTTTTACTTCGACCAACTATTAAAATAATTATTTTAATTGTTGATCGCTGACTGTTCACACCACCGGCACCGGCGAATACTCATTTGTTGCAGGGACAAGAACTATCAAAGAGAGTACTCGCTCAGCGACGACGGTAGCATAGCGGACAGAACACTCACGACCACTCACGCATGTACCAAGCTTAAGTGGTCGTGAGTGTTCTGCCCGTCACCGTCGAGCACTCGCTGCACGTTGTTTGCCAACTCGTTTTTAGTTGCTAGCTCTTCTCGCTTCTCGTAATCGCCGGCGGTGGGACAGGTGCTTTAATCAGACAGTTACATTGTGACGTCAATTAAATAGACGTCACACATTTAATATAATACGTCCATAATATTAACAAATCAATCGTTAACGGTAAGAAAACAGGTTATTCAGAAATAACTTTATGCAAAAACGTTATGAATGTGACCTGGGAAAATCCAGAGTTTGTATCAAATACGTCTTTTAACTATAATAGGTGTGACTAAATTATTCTAATTCGAGAGTCATAATTTATAAAGAGACTGTTTGTAGCTATGTGAAGAGTAATCTCGGAAAATGCTGTAACTATTATGAAAATTCTTTTACAGGTACTGTAAAATGGTAACAGGCTATGTTTAATTTTACATAAATACTTACATGGGCACGGTGTAAATAACGCATGACTTCGTTTGCATGATTTGCAATCCGATTTTTTGGGGCGAAAAGTACTCTATGTGTTAATCTAGTGTATATTCTACAATTAGTTCGAATTCGATACTAAAATTCAGATTCTGTCCGAAAATCTCCCCTATCTCGCTAGTAGTAGGTAATAATGACTAGTAGGTATCAATTCTCCCTATTATACAGTAAGAAATTTTAACCAGTGCGCAAACTGTAACTATGAATTCAGCATTTAGGATTCTAGAGTCGGTATTCAAAAAAAAAAAAACTGCTTTTCATAGAAAACTGCAATGCTTCCTACGCGATCAAAATGTATGGAGCTACAATATATTTTTATACCTACCCGTAAAAAAAAATCCTATGCCTAGAATAGGTCTAGAATCATTTATGCTGAATTCATGGTTACAGTTTATGCATTGGTTAAAATTTCGTCCTGCTTATCCCACTTACAACCCCCTTAATTTTGAAAAATCATGAATCTCCACTGCTCTTCCAGTGACGGAAAAAAAAACAAAATTCACCACAACAACACGAACAAATTGAAATTTATTCAAATTATATTATATTTGAAAAATTCGTCTGCTATAAAAAATAAGTAACGGAAATAATATTGTTAAATAAATTGACAAATTGAAAGGGATTGTGATGGTGACGGTAATGAAATTAGGCTGCTGAGCTCACACTTATGTTTTCATAATGACTAAATTAATTATTAACATTAAAAACATGGACTTTGTAACGAAGCAGTAGTTCGGCCGAATAAAGTGCTTGAATACTTTTAACACGACGATATATTTTTGAACAGAATCACTTTCTTAACAAAGTGTTTTCCAAGACCAACGTCACAATAATTTTCTACCTTATTTGTTTTTGATGGTTTGGTCATGTTGAGAGGATGAATGAAAGGCGACTAGGAAAAGGTATTTACAAGGCAGATGTGAGTGGAAACGCCAGGAGGGGACGCCCTATATTATTATAGTGACATTATTAGTGATGTTCTTCAGAAAGGTCAGGTGCGTAGTACTCGGAACCGGCGTGCGTGTAGATGTATGAACATAACGAGGCAAAAGGAGTATGTAAGGATCGTGGCGGGTGGCGTTCTGTAGTTTCTGCCAACCCCCGTGGGAAGAAGACATGAGTCTATGTATGTTATTTGTACTTTTTCATTCTTTAAATTTTTGTCAAAATACAATCAAGTAATTACTTGAGGTTGTATATCAATTTGAATACATACTAAAACTATTCAAACATTAAAAAAAATATAGAGCATTTTATAATGTGGATTCGAATACGTGATAACTATCACCGCATGATACGTCACACCCGGCGGATGCCTACTTGGTGTTACCAGCTGTTCAATTTCATTGTTTCGTAATGTTATTTTATACTTAATCAAACCAAATTCAGCGTAATTATTTCTGAATTAACCAGTAGCTATAGAAAATAACCTATTTTCATAATAATTAGTATCATAATTTTACTGCAGGTAACATAATTATTGTAACAAAACAGACGTCACAAAAATTACAATGAAAGGGCCGGCGATTACTATAAACTCAGGTTCCTGCATGAATGTGGTTTTACGATGAATTAAATACTTACGTCAAATATTTTCATAATGGTCATTATTAATTACGAAACCACATTTATAGCCTACTTACATATTACCTATTTCCCGCTTGACACTAAAATATCCCGTAGGTATGTATGATTGTTTCTTTGTTCTCATAATGTATTTATGTACCTACTTAGAAACGTGAAACCCTTGTTATACACCACCAAATTTTGTCGATTATTCACAAAAAAACCGTGTTTTGGTTTTCATTATTATTTTCATAATTTTGTGTGTTCAGAGGCTTAGACATCGGGTCGCGTCGTCTTTTAGTCAGTCACGGAACTAGGGGACTAGTCTTTAACACGAAATCCGTAGTTTCGGCTAAAGTTACGGGCGTTCCCTACTCCATATCACCTACGGACATAAGATTAGTTTGGGGCCCAACCTAAGAAATAATGACACCACGTTGTGACAGGTTTCCTTACTCCCAATGTGTTTACCTGTCCGAAAAAGTTAATTAATCGGGCGTAGGGTTCATTTCGATATATCGAACTACTTTCGGACGGGCCCGTATCTTCATTGACGGGCTTAGAAAGTAGGCCCCCTTTTTTGTATGAATAGTTTTAAGGCTCCCACAGACAGCAGCGACGTGACAGCGCGATGCTATTCTAGTAGATCATTTTTATGAAAACTTCATGGAAATTATTCTACCAAAATCGCGTCGCGCCTGTCTGCGGGAACCTTTAAACATCATCATCATTATAATACAATGATAGCTGCCATAATGACGATACTTACTCTTCAATCTTATCTTAAACGTTACTTGCTAAACGTGACCCATTCAGTGAACTATCGAATCAGTTGTCATTGATGGCCGTTTCTGGCGATCTTTCGGATCCTCTTGACATATCTCTTGTCTATTTTACGGGGCATCCAAATGTTCATCCAAAGTTTTTATTTTTCACTTTTTAGTTGCGATACCTACCCCACACAAATTATTATACCACTTCTTGGTGTGTAAATAACAATGACAGGAAATTATTAACACATCATCCATATAAACTACGTGGAAAAATATGCAGTATTAAGGATAACTCAAAAACTACTGGTCAGACCTTGATCAAATTTAAATGGGGCCACATGTGAAGCACCAGCTATCAAATAAAAAAATAATCATCCAAATCGGTTCACCCAAAAAAAAGTTCTGAGCTATCACACATAAAAAAAAAAAAAAAAAAACATACAGACGAATTGAGAACCTCCTCCTTTTTGTGAAGTCGGTTAAAAACTAACCTATCCCGGTTCAGACTGATTAAATTTTTCGCTCTTCAATGACTGCTAGGATACTTTAATTTTCTAGCTTGCATCGCTCGCTCTTGTATTCTCTTAGTAGGGACACAATGACCGCTTAACCTCCCGAGTCACGAAGCTATTTTATTTATTTTGTAAAATAACAATATCCCCCCCTCCTATTGAGCTTCGCTGCAGTCGGGAAGGGGCCTAAGGGTCCCCAACAAATCATGATACCTATAGGACTAGCTACGCTACTGATGCTAATGTACAACCTATGTACCACGTTCAAACCAAGCTAATTGCGAAGAATTTACCCCTTGCAGCTCCTTATTCCTTCCTGGACATCGTAAAATGCAATCACGGGATACTTATAGAAATATAAGAGCTATATCCCCCAACTTTTGAAGTTCTTTAAGGTGTGTCTCAATCCAAGGCATGATGAATCATGAATGTGACTAGTTACAGTGACTCAATCTAAAAAATGTCGTTGCCAAATGACATTTTTTACAACTTAACCGGACCTCCTGATCCGGTTAAGTTGATTATAATATTTATTACTGATTTATGTTGAACTGCTGACGTTGTAAGACGTCATGTTTGAGGTCTCTTGCGTAGAAAACTGCATTAACGCGTCACTAACAAGTTGCGAGCGGAAAGAGAATAAACGGTACTTTTTTTAAGCATCCAAATCCGTTTAAAATTTGCCATTTCCATAAGTCGTAAATTACAAACCATTTTTTTTTCAATATACGCTCGTAATTTGAAAGTGACGCTTTTAATATGACTCCTGCGCAAGTGGTTACTTCTGCGTCTTAAGACATCAGCAGCTTGACTATAAATCTATGGTACATCTATCTATATACGAATATTAAAGCTGAAAAGTTTGTTTGTTTGTTTGAACGCGCTAATCTCTGGAACTAACAGTCGGATTTGAAAAACTCTTTTTGCATTTCATAGCTATTTTACATGATGCTGCGACCCTCAGGAACAGAGCACAAAAAAAAACTTAGAAAGACTGCTAAGCGAAAAGTAAGTAGCAGTGCGGGCGGGCGATGCGATGCACCACAGTGGGTCAGCAGCCCAGGCAGTTTTATAAAAATGTGGCTGTTATTTTAATATATTTTGTATCTTACGACTTCCACGCGAACGAAGTCACGAGCAGAATCTAGTCAATGATAATTATTCCAATCTACTTTACCGGACCTTCTTCCTACACACCACAAAGCGACATTTTTATGACTGAGTCATAGAAAACGCCTTCATAATGATATTCAACCAACAGCTCAAACATATCCAAAAGCTACAGGCATTTCTCTAACGTCATGGTTCATTTTACAAGGAAACTAGCAGTGACTAGGGGTGCATTCTTTGTCAGTGGTTCACGAAAGACTGTAAATGCGCCACAGTATCAACTAGCTTCATCTTTCTGACTGACCGACCCCTTGACAATTCATAAATGCCTGTAATTTGTTTATTTGAAATAAATGCTTTAAGTTTGAGTTTGAGTTTGAGTTGCTAAATGCGTCTCGGTGTCAACTAGCTTCATTTTTCCGACTGACTGACCCCTTGACAATTCAAAAGTACTTGTAATTGGTTTATTTGAAATATGGTTTGAGTTTGAGTAGCGAAATTTGTCTTACAACGATACTGAAATTATATTAATGATCACCTCATGAATACCTCCCTCAATACTCATTCAAGTAATTACTGAGTCACTTTAACTTAGGCATTTAGGTTGAATTAATCAATGTTTATGAGGAACTTTCGCCCCAGAGATACAAGTATCTTTTAACTTAGTTCAGGAGCCAGCTGTCAAAACTGTTTTCTGTACAATCATGTTTGTGTAAGATTAGCTTTAAGTATGTGTTTTTTTTTCGTTGTTGTACGATAAACTTTTTATTATTATTAGTTGCCGGACTTGAGGGCCTAGACAAAATAACATTCGATTAATGATGTTGCTAGTAAAAAAGCCAAAAAATGCATGGGGTTAACATAAGCTATCGAAATGTCACGTAATCATAGGTCAACGAATAGAAATTAGCTAGACAATGTTAACATCATTCGATTCTATGAAACGAATTGACAGCGTCAAACGATTACTTCCATAGAGATGCGTAGCCAAGTGGCACTATTTGACAAACGTTATCGCTAGTTTTCGATTCGTATGATGGAAACACACGATTGTAGAAAAAGAATCGCTCTGAAGCGAATGCCATTTGTCTAGGGTCTCTGTGAATCTAGCACGAACACGCGGAGTAAACGTAACATAAATTCGAACGATATTAAAATATAAAATACACCTTTCGAACAAAATATGGATTTTGTTCTAAGACTTTATTCATGTCTATGGGTGATACTTGTTTTGCTATAGGATAGTTATATGTTCGATTCAAAAATCGTGCGAAATTACATCCCGTTTACGTCCCACGTGCGTGCTAGGGCCTCAGCGATTCTAGACAAAGTGACATTCTATCAGTGGAAAAGATGATAGAAAGGTCAAAAATGTATTGGATTGACTTATGCTAGCTACTACATAAGCTACGTTTTATGATCTAGCACTCAGCTAGATCATAAATAGTGTAATATTTTGACCGACACTACACTTTTGTTTTTTAACCGACTTCACAAAAAGGAGGAGGTTCTCAATTCGTCTGTATGTTTTTTTTTTTTTTTTTTTATGTGTGTTAGCTCATAACTTTTTTCTGGGTGAACCAATTTGGGTGATTATTTTTTTATTTGATAGCTGGTGCTTCACATTTGGTCCCATTTAAATTTGATCAGGGTCTGACCAGTAGTTTTTGAGTTATCCTTAATACTACATATTTTTTCCACTTAGTTTATATTGATGATGTGTTGATAATTTGCTGTCACTGTTATTTACATACCAATTAGTGGAATATGAATTTGTGTGGGTTAGGTACCGCAACTAAAAAGTGAAAAATAAAAACTTTTTTACAAAAAAACAACCGACTTCCAAAAAAAACACTAAAAGACGTGAAAAATAACTTTTATTTCGGAAGTCGGTGCCTTTGGTTTTGTATTTTCGGTTTTGGCCACCGACTTCCGAAATAAAAGTTATTTTTCACGTCTTTTAGTGTTTTTTTTGGAAGTCGGTTGTTTTTTTTGTAAAAAAGTTTTTCATTTAGTTACTCTCAAACGTTGTTAATTTATTTAATTGAGCCTGCTATAAATTTAATACATCGCAACCCCGCCTGGTGCGACAACGAAATGAACTTTGTTTCAACCGGGTGTCCCGCGACAAGGGTTTGATGATATAGAAGATGAATTCATGATATACATAATATATATCAATTGATATTTACCGTCAAAAATAGAAATTTAGCAAATCAAAGTTTACCCTAGCAACAACACTTGACTAAAAACTACAATTTGGATTATTTTTCCCGAAATGGCAATCTAATCATAAGTTTCGGGGATTCACCAAACAACGTACAAGTGCGGTTAGCTTTTTATTGAAATTCAATTTATATCTATAACAAAGGCTTTATAGTAGGTTACGTTAATCTAAGGTATTCTCATATAGTTAATCATTTTTATAAGAATCCACTCACACGTACGTTTCGAATGCTTTTACTGGTAATGAATTATCGTTTTTGACTTCATTAGAAAAACACATTAAATAATATTTTTTGTGGTCTGTTCGTATTGTACTATACAAACTAGTGCCTATTGAAGTGAGTTTCTTAGAGTTTAATGCTAACTGCTCTAACTCAAAAACACATTAAAAACTAACAGAATGGAAATTGCATCTTTTTTTTTTATACACGATATATTGTCGCTCGCATGACTAAAACTCCTATCTCATTTTTTAGCTGATTTGAGTTAGGCCAACTACATTTTTCTATTCGTGATTATTTACATTTTTCAGTAACCGCAGTTTCTCTATGTTATACGACGTAAACGGCGGTTAGTCATGATGAGATATGAAATGAGATAAGTAGGACTTTTAGCCTTGCGAGCGACGATATATCGAATAGTTAATATAAAAAATCTGATAATTTGATATATTTATCATAAATATCGGATTTTTACGAACCCTGCCCACGACACCTCTCGACTATTTTTGTGTTTATTTGTACATAATTAAATACCTAAGTAGTTAGTTAATAGTTATTCATTTAATTTAGTGCCTAGTGTAAATAGTTGTGTAATAATTGTATGTAGGTAAGCAATTTATTGTAATAAAATCTATTTTTAAAACGGCCTCCGTAAACCAATAATCATTCCATATTCAAGTTTTGGAGTCAATGACACCACAACAGGGTCAAGGTTGCGCAACCAGTCGATCAACTTTCGTCCAATAAGATCACGTAACCGGACAATAACCGTTTAGCAACCGCAACCTAATTTGAATAACGAATCGCTGATGACCTTGCTGCGGGGCATAAAAACTGGTTTATGAAAACATCATGCTTGTTTTGCTGATGCAAAAAGTTATCTAGATTCGCGGATTCTGAAATGACCTGGGTTTATTTTATTGAAAATGAACAACAAACAGCTATAATGAAAAACATGAAATGTGAAATATACAAAACACAGAGACAATTTTGCACCCGACAACGCTGTTCACAGATTAACTATAGGATAAAAATAATTAAATAATAATCGCTAGCTTTACAAATAACGTTTTTTTTTTGTTTATTATCTAATTGGGTTAATTTATATTTAAAAAATCGTCTTAGTTATATATAGGCTAAGCTTGTTGTTGTTTCTACAAATAATAAAAATAAATAGGTAAATTATTTCGCACTAGGAGAATTTCGCTTTCTCGGAGTCAACTTCCAATCTGACCAAATTGTAACTGAGTAATATTAGTAGGTACATAAATTTACTAGTATCTTACATGAGGCTGTCATTTGACTTCCACAAACCAATGTCAGAAATATCTAGTAGAGCAATGATACCCAAGGTGGTCTTTATCGATCTTCATTGTTAGATGTTACACTTTTAAATCTGTGATATCTTCTAAGATATTAATTTTAATGATATGGTGTAAAGGGAAATTTTGATCTACATTAAATGCACAACATACGTTGTGCATTTAATGTTTAGATACCTAACGTATTTAATTGGACAAATTGTTTAAAATAGCTTGGTAAATAACCCATATTTTTTTAGTAATAATAATATGTAAAAGATAAAAATGCTTACTGTGGGTTATCCTTGGGAGATAGACATATCATCGTGGACTTTGTTGTCGACCTTTTTAAATACAACTTTGTAGAACATTATTTTAATCTATCTCGTAAGGTTTAGCCAGCGTTAGCAATGTAAGCGCCCAAAAATATGTTTTTCGAAAAATTTGTCTGCTCAATAACGTAAATGACGCTATTATTGTTGTTGAACTGTCAAAATGAAAGCCCGATGGCTTTCATTGTGACAGGTTATCAATATTCTACTATCGTTCAATTCGGTATTGATTCTACTGATAGTGTGTTACGCAGGAACCCCACTGGTGCTTTTTAAAATTAGTTAAATTCTAATGTTTTCCAATCTCAAACTCATGATTTCTTAGACCAGTTTTCTATCTGCCTCAAAAACAAATTACATTTATAGACACGTCAATCCAAAAAATCTTGTAACTTGCAATAGTGACTGCATACAGTCGTATATGTGTGTACATAACAAATGTGTACAAACATGAATTAATCTAACCGTCAATTGCAAAACGTTCACAATATCGTGATTCTAGATAGTGATATGGTGTAACCCGCTCTTAATCGGAATTAACGGAGTGTTGATCGAAGATGAATGCAACGGGTAGTTAACTAATTTTAGGCGTCGTTCTATAGGGAATAGTCGTGTGATTGCATTATTGGCTGCAAAATTAACTTTTGTAAAGGTTCGTCAGAAATTATTTATATCCCAGTAAAAACCATTTATTGTAAGAAGATGCGATGCACAACACAGGAATTGCACACAGCCGAAATGAAAACAACCGACTTCCAAAAAAACACAAAAAGTCGTGAAAAATAACTTTAATTTCGGAAGTTGGTGTCTTTGGTTATGTATTTTCACTTTTGGCCACCGACTTCCGAAATTAAAGTTACTTTTCACTTCTTTTTGGAAGTCGGTTGTTTTTTTGTAGAAAAGGTTTTATTTTCACTTTTTTGTTGCGGTACCTACCCCACACAAATTCGTATACCACTACTTGGTGTGAAAATAACAGTGCCAGGAAATTATTAACACATCAACATCATCCATATAAACTAAGTGGAAAATAATATGCAGTAGGTATTAAGGATAACTCAAAAACTACTGGTCAGACCTTGATGAAATTTAAATGGGACCACATGTGTAGCACCCTCTATTAAATAAAAAAGAATCATTCAAATCGGTTCACCCAGAAAAAAGTTCTGAGCTAATACACATAATAAAAAATAAAAATAAAACATACTGACGAATTGAGAACCTCCTCCTTTTTGTGACGTCGGTTAAAAATGCTGCGCTGGGCGGGCGGTCTAACACATCTGGACAGAATATGCAATGAGCACGTGAGAGGTTAATTAGTAATTTACTGTAGTTAAATAAAACCGGACCAAATAAATAAGTTTGTTTGTAATTATTTCCCTGTAATTGTTTGATTAGGTACATAAACCAAGTGCTGTATTAATTAACTGGTGTGCCTACACGTGTGTGGGAATACACGTAAGTAGTTAAGTACACAATCAGAAGATTGTGTACTTAACTACTTACGTGTATTCCCATTTTTTTGTGGGTAACGGCCTGGTAATGGGATCACTGAAAGCTGTATTTGTGTGCGTTTGAGGAACGTAGACACATTCGGCTCGCGCACACAAAGAAAATGAAGTGGACACACGATACCGTTCGTATTTTGTTCTAGACGTGGCTTCTATGCGTTATTATTTTATGACCGTAACACAATAATAGTAGGAATGACTTTCATTTTGACAGTTCAACAACATTCATTGCGTTACTTAAGTTGTGGAGCAGACAAATTTTTCGAACATATGAAGCAATGGATTAGCAATATCCTTCAAAATGATTCAGATTCTGATTGATCGTGTCTTACGAAATTAGGGTGCAGGTTTAGGTTTTTAATAAATCTAGATTCGGTTATAAAACGAGGACATTAGAGGCAAGCTGAATCGAAAAACATTTTGTAAAAATAAAATACCCAAGAACGTTGTGGTACTTGTTGACAGACCTAAACAGTCTTCCCATGCCTATTAACACTGTTATTTGGAAATATTGTAAAAGCCAATTATTTTTAAAAGAATAACCGTGGAGTTTCTTGCCGGGTCTTCTGCATAGGAAACGACCAATAAAATTGGAACCGTGCACCTAGCTTCTGGCGTTTCATAAGTGTCCGAGTAGGTATGATTTTTTATTATTATTTTGAACCATTTTTTTAGGGTTCCGTACCTCAAAAGGAAAAAACGGAACCCTTATAGGATCACTTTGTTGTTCGTCTGTCTGTCTGTCAAGACCCTTTTTCTCAAGAACGCGTGGAGGTATCAAGCTGAAATTTATATCAAATACTCAAGTCTACCGTCCCTTGGAGCTGTGGAAAAATAAAACTTCTAAGCCAACGCAATCAAAAGATACAGCCTTTTATGCCACAAATTTTCGACACTCGCAAGCTATTCAAAACCTACAGGGTACTTCCCGTGAACTCAGAATCTTAAAATTTGGTAAGAAGCAACGTCTTATAGCACAAATAAAGGAATAAAAGAAAAAATACGAAAAGCATAATTTTTTAGTTACATCATTCTAATAAAAATATTTTTAATAATTTTAAACTTACTACCCGTTTTCTGATGAACGCGTAGTGGCACTATATTGAAATTCATATCAAATACTCAGGTCTATAATACCTTTAATCTGTAACAAAATCAAACTTCTATGTCAACGCATTCAAAAGAAACAGCAATTTAAACCGCATATTTTGAAACTAGCAACTACTCCCAAGGGAATCAAAACCTAAAGGATACTTCCAGTCGACCTAGAATCTTGAAATTTGGCATGGAACAACGTTTTATAGCACACTTAAAGGAAAAATTCCGAAAACCTTAAATTTTTAGTTACATCACATTTTTTTTTAATAATTATAAACTTATTACCCTTTTCCTCATAACTTTTACTTATATACCTATAGGTTTGTACGGAACCCTCAGAGTGCGAGTCTGACTCGCACTTGGCCAGTTTTTTTAAATATGTTTACAATGATGAATTGATGACAGTTAGTCCAGTTTAGTTGTTTGTGCCAACGAGAAAAGGAAAAACCCCATTCATACTTATTAATGGGGGTTTTTCCTTGTCTCGTTGGCGTAATGGCTACATATCTAACTAAAAAAACAATCACGTTTCTTCACAAAATCAATACAAATCTCCTTAACGATAGTAACAGGAGGAAAATGTACACATTACAATACTTGGGCTTTTACGTTATTAAATCGGTCAACTAGTCAAATACAGTGCCTACATCAAAGTACTGAGAAATGATAGACCTACTTATAGGTATGTGGAAAAACCTGCAGGGCCTACAAGAAAGGTACCTACCACCTAAAGGTGAGTATACACTAGAACATTTTCTCAAGCATTGCCATCTAGTGTAACGTTCCTGCGAATGTTCGAGACGATGTTCGAAGAAATGCTCCGGCGTGTGAGCATTTACCTGTAACATTCCTTTCTATTCTGCGCATAATCTTCGTTGAAATGTCGGCTCTACAAGTTGTGTCTTTGATCAATGAAATGTTACACAAAATCGTTGGTTTGTTTGCAGAATCAAGTTGTAATTGTAACAAAGCGTCAAGCGTCGTGCTCATTGTTCGCTTCTAGAAAGGCTGGTACATTAAAGCGCTCCCTCATCGGAAGCAATTGCGTGTAATGTAACAGTCCAATTTAGCGGCTTTGCAAGTAGACCCGTAGGAACAATCGGAACGTCGGAACAATCCTATTTAGCGGCTTTGCAAGTAGACCCTACTTTGCAAGTAGGCCGTCAACAGCTAGGTAGTATAGGAGATAATTGAAACCAGCAGAATAAGTAACGGGCGCGACGCGGGTCAAGTAAAACAATCTATGAAAACTTCATGGAAATTGTTCTTCAAGAATCGCGTCGCGCCTGTCTGCAGGAACCTTAATATATATAATTAAATAGGTAAAAGTAAAGGCTCCCTCAGACAGGTGCGACGTACCAGCGCGACACAAAGAAGCCGCCCGTGGCGCGATTCGTGTCGCGCGTCGCGCATGTCTTCGGAGCCGGAGCCTTAAGTAAAATTCCCCATTGCATATAACGACGTAATCTGATCGAGTCACTGATGAGTGTGTGAGTAGTTAACCAGTATCCTTAATATGTCAATTAAATTATTAAGGCCCTACTGCCAAGTGGGTAAATACGAGGATAAAGACTTCAATGATACACACGAATTACCTGCATTAGGGCAGTGGAATCTCCAGAAAAATAAGCGCAATGCAACAGCGCGACGCGACTCTAGTAGAACAATTTGTATGAAAGCTACATGGAAATTGTTCTACAAGAGTCGCGTCACGCTGTTGCGTCGCTCCTGTCTGATGGAGCCTTAAAACTAGCTACTAAAAACGAGTTGGCGAGCAACTAGCAGCTAGTGCGTGACGGTGACGGGTTAATACTTGCTGGTATGCATAATTATGTACCAGACCTGAGTATCTCATTTTTCTGCACGCCAAGCGAGCGTCGCTGAGCGAGTAGTCTCTTTGATAGCTCTTATCGGTGCGACCAACGATTATCGCCGGCGGTGTGAACAATCAGCGATATTAATAAATATCTACCTACATTATCTCCTTTACTTACGCGGGACCTACAATCTATTGTACGGTTCTTGAGAGAGAAATTCGTTTATAACTAGTCACTTCCTCGTCCGTGGTGGGACAAGTGCAAATACGCTTAGAAAATAAATGAAGAAGGAACCATGGGTCAATGTCCACATCGTTACGCTGTGGGCTTAGCACGAACGCACGGAGTAAATGTAAAGGTACGAGTTCGTACCCGACTGCATGAAGCAGCAGCAACGTCGTGTCGCCGCGACACTACTGGTTTCTATGTATTTCTATGAAATACCTTCCGTAGCTAGCGACACTTGATTTTCATAGAAACCAGTCGTGTCGTAGCGACACGTCGTTGCTGCTGCTGCATGCAGTCGGCTACGAACTCGTACCTTAACGTAAATTCGAACTCCTCGAAATTTTGAGCTCCTTATTATAAGTTCTGAGTTGAGCGCCACGATTAGTGACAAATGCGTGCACTGACTGGACAGGTCCACTAATTCTGTGTGGTTTTTCCTCAAAAGACCATTTCAGACAAAAATCTACATAGTCTTCACATGATCTGACCAAGATTATGTCTGGACTTTAAAAGAGACTCTGAGTTTGTTTTGGCCTTTCTTCTCAGAGTAGTCAGATAGGAAACGCCGACCTCATCTAGTTTTAAAAATAAGATTGACGTGTAACAGTGTTAGTACAAACCTACTTACAGAAATAAAATCACTTATCATTTAATGATATTGAAATTTTAAAAAGATACTTAGTCATACTTGCATAAAAAATATATAATACATATATACACGTTGACTTGAAAATCTCCTCCTTTTTCCGTCGGTTAAAATACTCGTCTCATACATAGTATTTACTTAATTTTATTTATTTATATCTACGGGTGATAATTACGTGTTAAGGCACCGTCTGTCGCGCGACGAGCGTTGCCTTTGTGTCACGTCGCGTATCGCGCCTGTTTGATGGAGCCTTTAGTCGCAAAAATTATAACCAAAATGGCCTGTTGTATTTTCGATTCAAAAACCTTTTGAATTAAGTTACGTTTACGACGCACATTCGTGTTAGGGCATCAGCTGCTATGATTGTGTGACCGTAAACCCCTAACATATGAAGTTACGTCACAATAAAGTAACATTTTTCCCCATTTCTGTTTGTCACGATTTTTTGCATTAAAGGCGCTGTTATAATTTACTTCAGATTTGGCGATTGCGACACTGTAATGGCGATGTTTTTTTGTTTTTCAATGTTTGTCGTGCACTTGGGATTCTTCAGACTGAACTTGGCGGGTGTTTAGTTTTAAAACAGAAACATTGTGCAATATGCATGTGACAAGTGTATTCAAATATTATGATCCTTTTTTTATTTAAGATGGCGTTGCTCTTGACTCTAGTCTAGGTCAGAGGTGACAGAGACAAAGTCAACGATGGAGTGAGCTTACCCAGAAGAATCCTGTTCACTCTCACTTTGAAGAGATTTGGGTTGTATGCGTTCGGAAACACAGACGCAGGTAGAGAGTTCCACTCTTTTGCTGTGCGCATTATAAAATACATTTGGAAACGCTTAGTGCGAATTGGTGGAATAGCAACTAGGCAGGGATGGTAACTTGCAGTGCGTCTAGATGTCCGATGGTAGAAGGGGCTGGTTATAAATTTGTAGGTGTATTTTTAATCGAAAACACGTGTATAAATCGAATAAGTTTTATTAATTATAGATCACAGTTCTATAACAATTTGTAAAATCAGTAAAATTTTGAGTAGGTAAGTACTTTGTAAAATATGCTTATTTATTAATAATAATAATAGTTGACTCGCCAACGCACCACCGCACAGGCCGACAGTCCGAACACGACTGCCCCCCCTACCTTTCGGACCGGTATTTATAACCGAGCGACGTGCGCGCCCGAGGCAACGTCACAATACTGTTATCGGTTTGTAGCGTGATATATTGATATCTACATACACTACATTCCCTTCCTTGTTTTAACATATGTAACGAGAATTATTAATAAGGCATTTAGCATATTATATATATATATATATATTTCTTTTAAATAATTAATTGACATATCTGGCATAACAAAATCATTACAATAATATTTGAAAATCTTTCTAGGGTTTAATTTAGTGTTTCCTTTTACCCTTCCTCTTCTTCTTCTATTCCATTTTCTGATTCATTTATATCTGTTCCTATGTTAATTTCTTTATCTTGGTCACTTATAACTTCCCATTTTCCTTCAACTTTCTTCAAATGAACTACATTTCTACGTGATACTTTCCCAGTTATATCGTTTCGAACACTTATGTCTCCACCTTTACTATTTTCTACTGTATGGGAAGTTGGGTCATAATTTAGGCTTAATTTATCTTTGACCATATTCTTAACATAAACTTTGTCCCCAGGCACTAATTGACATTCACGAGCTCTTCTCTTCTTATCTGTATATTCTTTCCCAGTTTCTTTCTTTTCTTGGTCTCTGTCTCTAACATCTGAATCTTCCGGTTTATGTGTATGTGTAATGTCTCCAGCCATAGGTATATTGTCCCGGTATTGTCGTTTAAAAAATAATTCTGCAGGAGTTTTACCTGTAACACTATGCGGTGTACTGTTATACATAGCCAAATACTCTAACAAAGCCTCTTGCCAGTTTCTATTCTCAACTTGACTAATCTTTAGTCGCTTTAAAATGTCTCTATTTTGACGTTCGACTTCTCCGTTCTGTTGAGGCCAGTATGGTACCGTATTATGCAAAACTATATTCCTTTCAGTACAGAATTTTTTTGAACTCCTCGCTGCAGAACTGTCTACCATTATCAGCTGTTATCGTCATCGGGTTACCAAGTCTGCTAAAAATCTCTTTTAGAGATTTTATTATGTCTGCACTGGTAATTTTACGACAAATCTTCACCTCCTTGTATCGACTGAAGTAATCGACGATTACCAATATGTAATCGCTGCTTGGTAAAGGGCCCATCAAATCAATACATGTATCTACCCAAGGTTCACATGGTAATGCCCGTCGCTTCAACGGGTTTGGGGGATTTGGAGCTGAAACTAACGTACAGCCTTTGCAGCATTTGACCAAGTTCTCAGTTTCTTTGTCATATCTAGGCCACCATACTTTGGTTCTTAGTCTCGCCTTCATTAGGACTATTCCTGGGTGCCCTTCGTGAGCCGCTATCAAAACCTGACTGCGCAATTTTTTTGGAATCACAATTCTAGTGCCTCTCAATAAAACTCCGTCGTAAAAGCATAATTCGTTTTGGAAAATTTTGAAATTTTTTACCTCTTCATCCCATTTATTGTTATACAGGCCTTCCCTTACTTTTAATATTTCCTTGTCTTGTTTTGATGTTTCCATAATTTCTTCTAGCGATACTGCTTTTGGCCTGCTTCCTTCAACAACTTGATGTATATAGTTTTCTGACTTGTCCTGTGATGTTTTATTTAATTTACACAATCTTGATAAACTATCTGCTATATTTTCTTTGCCAGGCTTGTATATTACTTTAAATGTATATGCTTGAAGGCGTAGTATCCATCTTTCTATCCTTGCGCATGGTTTTGATTTAGGACCGAATATAACCTCAAGTGGTTTATGGTCGGTCACTAATTCAAATTCTTTTCCAAATAGAAAAACATAAAAATGTTCCACAGCCCAGACCAGGGCTAAGGCTTCTTTTTCTGTCTGGCAATATCGCCTTTCACAGTCTGTTAGTGTCCGGTGACCATATGCTATAATGCGAGGTCCATGATCATTCACTTGAACTAATACTCCTCCTAGTCCTACTGGACTGGCATCTGCTATTACTATAGTCCGATCATTGACGTCATAGTATCCTAGAGTAGGAATATTAGACAAAGCCAATTTTAATTTATTAAATGCAAATTCCTGTTTACTGCCCCAAAGACTTTTTAATTCTGTGGTTTTGCTCTGTTTCTTCCTAAGCAGTTCTTTTAATGGTTCAGTAGTTGTTGCCAAATTTGGAATCCATTTTCCAACATAATTTATTAATCCCAAGAAGCTCTGAAGCTCACCTATATTTATAGGTGGACGAAATTCTTGAATGGTTGTCACGTACTTATCTAATGGTTTTACACCTTCCTGTGACAATTCGTGTCCTAAAAATTGAACCTTTTCTTCTCTGAATATGCACTTTTCCTGTCCCAGTACTACATTATTTTCTTCTAGAGTTTTCATTACTTTTTCTAATCTTTGATCGTGTTCTTCCAAATCGTTTCCATATACCAAAATGTCATCTATAAAATTAATAGTACCATTACATCTCAATAACATTCGTTCTAGGGTTTTTTGAAAAATTTCCGGGGCACAGGATATTCCAAACATTAGTCTTTTGTATCTGAACAGGCCTTTACTTGTAATAAAGGTTGTAATGTGTCGAGAATCGGGATGTAATTCAATCTGATGAAAAGCATCTTTTATATCTAGTTTTGAAAAATACTTTGCACTTTTCATTTTTGGTAGTAGCTTGTCCATAGTGGGCAATGGGTGATTTTCACGTAGAATTGCTTTATTGGCTCGCCTCATGTCTACGCAAATGCGAACATCTCCGGTATTTTTCAAAACCGGCACTATTGGCGATACCCATCTCGATGATCCTTGAACTTCTTCAATAATGTCTTTCTCCAACAGTTCTTTTATTTTTTTATTAACTTTTTCTTCCAGTGGAATGGGGATCCTTCTTAATGGTTGAGAAACTGGTTGTACTTTCTCATCGATTGGTACCTCCACTAAAATATCCTTGAATTTCGGAAACTCTGTCTTAGTTTCCATTTGGTCGATTTCTAATCCGATTTTAAGTACACCCATAGCCATGGCAGTTTCTTTCCCAAGCAGATCTCTTGTTCCATCAGCGATGACGTAAAAAGTTGCATTTTCTGATCTATCTGCAATTTTTATATTTGCGTCGAATGATCCTATTAGGTCAAGGGGTTTCTTACTCCCATAACCATAAAAAGTTTTATTGCAACTGAATGTTTGGTTACTAACCTGTACCTTTTTTAGTTTTATACTGTCCCAGGTTTTGTTAGTGATCAAGTTGCATTTACACCCAGAGTCTACTAACATTTTAACCTTCATCCCGCCAATATGGCAATCTAATATACTGTCATCATCAATTTTGAACACATATTGTATGTCGTCGGACTCTGTTTGATCTATCTGGTTTGTATCGTTCCTTTTGTTATCTCTTTTCATTTTTTTATTTTCATTCTGTGTGTTGTTGTTTCCCTCATATTTCCTTTTATTCGCTCTATTCCGTGTCATTGTCCTGCAGAATTGTCTAAAATGTCCCTTTAGCCCACATTTGTGGCAATCTTTTTCTTTTGCTGGGCATTTGCTGTCTTGAGACGCGTGTCCTGAGCTCCCACATCTTCCACATCCTGGTTTTCCTTTCCACTTCTTATCATATTTTTCCTTCATTTCTGTTTTCGTGTTCTTTACTCTGTTTATGTTTTCAGTTGATGTGCTGCTTCCTCCGAATTCTTCTATTTGTCGACTTACAGCTTCAAGAGTATTTGCTTCAAAAATTATATTTGTTAGTGTTATTGTGTCTCCTGTTTGTAGAATTCTCTTTCTAAGCTCTTTAGAGGAACACTTTTCTGTAATTTGATCGATGATTTGATCGTCTTTGTCCTTAAACTGGCATTTGTCGGCTTGTTGTCTAAGCCGTACTAGGAATTTTTCAAACTTTTCATTTGCCTCTTGTTTGATCAAGCGAAAAAGGTGACGTTCATAGATCTTACTTTGTTTCGGTAGAAAATAAGCGTCGAGTTTGGTGACAGCCACTCTGAAGACATCCACTCCATCTGCTGGTGATACACTTGCATCTGGTATATTATAAAATATTTCCTGCAATTCTAGTCCACCAAAATGTAGTAGCGAAGCACGTTTCTTCTCACTACTCTCGATGCCAGCAGCTTCGAGGTAGATCAAGAGTGCCCGCTTCCAGCGTTCCCATCTTGTTCCCACTGATGAAGGTTCCCCCTCACAATCGAATTTCTCTAACGTGAGTTGAGAACTCATGTTATTAATTAATTACCTGGAACCAATAATTTAAGGATTTGCACTAATCTGCCAAGTTAAAATATTTGTCAATTTAATGACCAGTAGGTATGTTCTACTGCTATTACTGTCATTCTCCGATGACTTGTCAATTTAATGACCAGTAGGTATGTTCTACTGCTATTACTGTCATTCTCTGATGACTTGTCAATTTAATGACCAGTAGATATATATTCTACTGCTATTACTGTCATTCTCTGATGACTTGTCAATTTAATGACCAGTAGGTATATTCTACTGCATTCACATTTAAGTGCTCTTTGATTCATTATTTTAGAACTAATCATGTAGCATAATTCAAATCACTAAGCATGAGGTCCCGGGTTCGACTCCCAGGTCGGGCAGCGTCACTCAATTTCTCCACCAAGAACCTCCCAACAACAGACAGGAGTCCGAACCGGCGCCCGGTTAGTGGCAACAGGCATGCCCAACGTAACTGGTGAAACAATGTTGCACAACACATCTTTGCTTATCCCTTCAGGGAACATAGGCGTGATGTTATGTTTATATGAAATAATTATATCAGTATGTTTTTTTTTTTTTTTCTCAACAACCAAGGTAGCATTTAAATAGTTACAAAACAATACATTAAGAAAAACAACTTTATTTCAATCTACCTTCAAAAATATATGTTATTTTCTTTTCTTATAAACATGAGTAATCGTCATTATTCCTTTTGTTTTTTCTTTAATAATAAAATGTAAAAACTCACGGTTTTCTCCTCGTCGCCAATGTAAAATATGCTTATTTATTAATAATAATAATAGTTGACTCGCCAACGCACCACCGCACAGGCCGACAGTCCGAACACGACTGCCCCCCCTACCTTTCGGACCGGTATTTATAACCGAGCGACGTGCGCGCCCGAGGCAACGTCACAATACTGTTATCGGTTTGTAGCGTGATATATTGATATCTACATACACTACATACTTAAAAATCAACAACATAAAATGTGCACTTAAGTTTAATATCACAAATCAATCAACTAAATTGGACTAACTATTATGAGCGCTTACACCAGTCCACTAGCGCCACTCTTTAAAAAAAATATTATCTCGTAACTGAGAAGGAATTTTGAAAAACGGCTCAATAAGCGACCTCGGCAAGTGTGTCTAGAATCTTCTAATACCTTTTATAAACTTTCATATTGAGACACGAAGTAACAAAATACGATCTAAATTAATGTGGCCACTTTTGTTTAGATTCAATTTTGTTGCTTCGTGTCTCAATATGAAAGTTTATAAAAGGTATTAGAAAAATCTTGATACACTTACCGACGTCGCTTATTGAGCCGTTTTTCAAAATTCCTTCTCATTCACGAGATAATATTTTATTAAAGGAGTGGCGCTAGTGGACCCGTGTAAGCGCTCTTTAGATAACTAGCCTACTAGTAGGTAACTAGGTAGAACCATAAACAAAAATTGGACCACTCGTATGTTATTTATCTAGTAAATAGATTCGATAAAACAGAATGGAAAAGCATCGATATTCATGCGTAGTTACAACGATTAAAGAATGGAATGAAAATTAGTTTAGTAGCTTTTATTATTATGTAAGTAGGTATCGCAGGCTATGAGTAACGATAGGTTATTATTTTTCTTAATATGCACCTATGTACACAGTTTCTACAAAAATTATAGATATTGAACTGTTTTTATTACTATTCCGACATCCATAAATTTATGTGCACGAGTGTAAATCTCCTAAACAGCACCCTAATTATGTTACTCAGTATCTATCTCAATCTGAATCATTTTGAAGCCTATTGCTAATCTATTGCTTCATATGTTCGAAAAAATTGTCTGTTTAACAACGTAAATAACGCAATGAATGTTGTTGAACTGTCAAAATGAAAGCCATTCCTACTGTTAGTGTGTTACGTAATTACCCCACTGGTCAATACCATTGAAAACTGAATTTGGTCGGGTTATACCCGGAGATTTAGTATGGAAAAGTAATGAAAGCTAATTTCTCTTAAAATACACCACATAGGAATATGAATTTTTGGTCACTATAACTTCTTTAGAAGTACTAATTTTAGTATAATTTTGGGAAGAAAACACAGAGTTTTTAATAGGGAAATCTTGAAATGAAAATTTAACACCGTGGCTACCGGCACCGCACCAATGGCATGGTACGAGTATATCTCGTAAACTACTGGAGAACTAATTTTGAATTTTTGGTACTAATTTTATTTTGCAGGGTACTACGTTTCTATGTAGGTTTGAGGAAAACGACAAGCTCCTCAAACTTGGAATCAACATTCGAAGTCGTGGTCCTGCTGAACGAGCGCGCGAAAGTTATCATCGCTGGTTTCTCAGCAAATACAAATGTTTCAGTTCTGTTTTTTTTACTAAATGAATCACATTATGGGTACTAATTAGTTGTATACTTAGAATAACTGTAGCATGCCCCCTTTTTCGGCGCTCGTGGTGGTCCTGAAGAAGGGAGCGTGACTACCGCAGGAACACCTTCAAAGACGATTTTCTCGAAAACTACTAAGGTAACAATTTTGCTGTTCGAGTACTAATTAGTACCAATTGAGTACTAATTATTTACTAAATATGGAAGCGGTTGGCGTTGGTGGTCCTGCGCTAGTCACGTCACGGACATCAAATTAGGTGGTAATACCACCACGTGTCACCCACGACAGCGTCATAAAATGACGTTTATGGAATTGACCTAAGTGCAATGTGCTTCCCCTTGACACCAACAAAATATAGTTATTCTACATACAATGACGTATTTTCTGCGGTTCAAAGGTGCATTTCGGTATTTTCCTGACGCAAGGGTGACGCGGTCAGGTGTGATGATGAGAAAATCGTAGGAGGAAAAAAATAGGAACCTGAGATCACAGTAAAGAGAACAAGACAGAGCCAAGCATAAGCGTGGCGTGACAGAAAGGAGGCTCAGCAGTTGTAGATAACTAATACTTTAAGGTAATGATGATAATAATGATTATAAGTATGACTAAACGGTGCAGAAGTTTTTGATTTCTTCCATCTTGTTGGATGGAATCGCGCGAATATATTGTAAGGTGCTTGTGAGTTTAACTAGATGCTGAAAGTATAGAAGTCTGTCACGGAAATTGTAAACAAAGGATAGTTTTCTGTACTGCTGTACTAAAGAGCGAGCTTGCTGTCGCAAAACTTCGCCGAAAATCACGACGTGGGTGTCGGTCAGAAAAAATAAAAATATTTTTTCCGGAAATGGTAGCGAAACTCTCAATTGATTAGTAAAGCAGTGGGATTGATTGTGTGGTGTGTGTAAAATCATAGCAAGTTTTTCCATACACAAACTTTGATATGCACATTCATCTGTTCCCAAAACACAAAAATCGGAACCGTAAATCGAATTACTGAAAGCTAATCGCTCTAAGATGGCTTCAAATTCGTCAACATGATTAGGTTTTAAAAGTACTTAAAAAACGAAATGCCATGATATTCAATGTGAAATCACCACATGTTGTCACTCCTAGACGTCATATTAATTTATACCACGGAACCATGACCTCCAAAAATCCAGCAAATATCCAAACAATCAATATTAATTATACTTGCTCACGTCAAATCTGTTTCTTACAACAGCTGATTAAACAGAATAATTTAAAACGTTACCGTCATTTGCAAGTACGTTACCGTCATTTGCAAGCAACCTACCTTTCATTTGTATTCTGCTGATGGATGGTCCGACTCAATGATGGGAATATAATTTATTGTGTCACGATTTACAATCAGACTATAAGTACATTCTCATAACAATTTAAGTGATTGTTAATATTTATTATATTTTGTCGCTCAAATATTTAAATTTTTGGCCAACGCACTCACAGTAACACTCATTATCTCAATAACTTATCAATCCCTTGCTTCATTGTTTGGAAAATCTGTATTTACGACAACTAGACATGCTTTATAGTACAGCCGATTTATCCGTCCTTTATAAGACCTGACTTCCTGAGTTGAGCTGCACGATTACTGACAAATGCGTGCACTGACTGGACAGGGCCACTCAATCTGTGTGGTTCTTTCCTCAAAAGACCATTTCAGATACCAATCTACATGGTCTTAACACCAAGATTAGGTCTGGACTTTAAAAGAGACTAAGACCTCTGAGTTTGTTTCGGCCTTTCTTCTCAGAGTAGTCAGATAGGAAACGCCGACCTCATCTAGTTTAAAAAATATGATTGATAAATGATTTTATTTCTGTAAGTAGGTTTGTACAAACACTTTTACACGTCAATCATATTTTTAAAACTAAAAGAGGTCGGCGTTTCCTATCTGACTACTCTGATAAGAAAGGCTGAAACAAATTCAGAGGTCACAGTCTCTTTTAAAGTCCAGACATAATCTTGGTCAGATCATGTGAAGACCATGTAGGTTTGTGTCTGAAATGGTATTTTGAGGAAAAACCACACAGAATGAGTGGACCTGTCCAATCAGGGCACGCATTTGTCACTAATCGTGGAGCTCAACTCAGAATTGAAGGAGCTCAACCACTCAACGAACAATACCAAAGAAAGGACATTTGGGTAGGCCGCATAAAGCACTCAAACTGCCAGATTATCATTGAAACTAACTTAGAAAGTGAAAAACAAAAAAATGACGTGTAAAAGTGTTTGTACAAACCTACTCACAGAAATAAAATCATTTATCATTTATTCTGTAAAATTCTCACCGTGAAAACATAGGTGAGCTGTCATGGTTAAGTGACCTGTCATAGGTGAAGTGACCTGTCATAGGTGAAGTGAACTGTCATTCCGCCTGATGCAAGGAATTTACACTATTGACAGGTCACTTCATGCTCACTTCACCTAAGCTATCACGGTGAGATTTTTACAAAATAGATCGGCTGACACACATTTTCATGACCAGCATGCTTGCTACTAAAGGTGTCTACACACCAAAACCACCAGCCACTGGCCCAACACTTAGCCTTAGCCACTGAGCACATTTTTAGACAAAACTTGTCCGAATTGCAACGTTCTGAACCCGGCGGCGGCTTTGGTGATGTGGAATCCTAGCTAGCAATATGCATGTCACTTCACGCTCACTTCACATAAGTTATCACTGTGAGATTTTTCCAGAATATATGGACTGACACCCATTTTCATTACCAGCATGCTTGCTACTGAGAGTGTCTACACACTAAAATCATCAGCCTCCAGCCCAACACTTAGCCACTGGGCACATTTTCAGACAAAACTTGTCCGTCTTGCAACGTTCTGAACAAGGCAGCGGATTTGATGCGTAGGCACCTCATTTGAAACCCTATCTAGCAATATGTATGACAATTTCAAGCAAGCTAAAAAAATGACAGTTGTATGAGTTTCAAGCATTTTTTGCATTGTTTGAGCGTGCGTGCTACCTGAGACTATTTAATTTATTCGGGTGAATAAGCATATTTGCTAAGTTTAGGTATTGCTAAGAAACGTGAACAGCTTAAAAGAGCATGCTAATTTTAAGCATGTTAATTAATATGCACATTGTAGTATTTTTAACTAATCAAGTTCATCAAGAAAGTACTTATTACGTAATAAAAGATTTTTTTAAAGGTTATTTTTGTTGAGTCAGGTCACGACATACATGCACTTCTAGTAAAGAATGTGTCACTTTTTTCCTACCCATGGATGTCTTTAGAGAAGACAATGGAATAGGTAAGTATATTATTATACGCTTTCACGCTAAAATGGCTGAACGGATTTGGATAAAATTTAGCACATTGGTAGACCATAACCTGGATTAGGACATAACTTTTAATCCCGATATTCCCACGGGACCGAGACATACGCGGGTGAAACCGTGGGGCACAGTTAGTAGGTAATATTCCTATGGGAAGTTAACACGCATAATACCCTCAGACCAAATAAAAATCAAGAGAAGGCTGCAAACAATACAGTGAAGCATGCAAAACTACACCTTGCTCTGTGTTTACACGCTCTCACACACACATTTACAACCCAATTTACAACCAAACTACACCTCACTAAGTGCACACATGTTTACGAAACCGGCCTCACGTCATTGTTGACAGCGCTGTCTTGATTTTTTATTTGGTCTGAGATAATACTATTAGGTATTATTAGTCTATGGATCAGATAGGTATAGGTACTAAGATAAATGTACATACCTATTTGTCAAGATGGTATAACAAATCAACTGATAAAAAAAAGATCCACAATAACATCTTTAACCTTCAAATTACTATATTTTTTTGCAATAGAAGCAACTGGAATCATTACGTCTCGCCAAATATGTGGACACACCTTTACTTAAACTATCATATCTAAATATTTGTAAGCTACGACATTACATAGGAATTTTTCTCCTATTATCGTAGGTAGGTACTATTATGGTATCAGAAAGTCGGTTTCAATGTGAGGAAAAGTAATTTGTAAACAATAACGGATTTCATGAATCTATTTAATAAACCCAAATTAGTTTAAGATCATGTAACCACAAGAATGCTATATATACCTACATACCTATTTAAATTTGAGGTTAAACGGCAATTATGTAGGTACCTACATTAGCTAATAATAATCTAACGATTCATACCCTCAACCAATGACCGATCATTGCTTATTTACTACTTAATATTTACTTGACCAGATAAACCACTCACTTTTGTGTATACTTCTCGTACTAACGTAAATTAATGTCACCAACAACAGATACGAAAATGTCAAAAACCGCGCCATTTTTCTTTCAAATTAAAAAAAAAAACACTTTAAAAATCGAACGCACTGGCAACCAAATTAATCAAACACTCAAATTTGACATTTTAAAAACAGAATGCTTTTTTTTAAGACGCAATGATCACGGCGCAACTGTCTTTACAACACTGTTCAGGAATTACTTTTAGTAATGATTTAAAAAGTGCAATTCGGACAAGACATTGACTGGCGTGGAGTGTATACTGTGCTAATTTTTTTCTACCTTGAACTGAACCTTGACAGTGCGTGTAGAAAATGCATTCCTGTTCATATTAGACCCTTTACGACAATAGATTTAAATTGTATTGGGTAATTTAAAACGTGTTAGTAATTTGTGTCAGTAAAATAATTGTGCAATTTGTACTTAGGTGTTATTATAAAACCGGTGAGGTGAATTATGGCAAATGATATCACGTGTTCGTTTTGCTTTTTCTCGTTTTTATTCTGTGGCCGATTGGCTGGTTTATTTATGATCGACATACATATTGACTTCACTGTTTATGAATATTCTTATCTTATGTGTGGATGGCCATAAGAAGAATAGGTATGTAATTGAACTAGGCACGTACTATTGATCAATTTTATTTCCAAATTTTATTTTGTATGTTTTATTGAATATTCTGCTTGATTATAAATGATTTGAAGTGACAAATGAGTAAGTATGTTAATACAGTCAGATCAATTTGTCATTTTCATAGAACATTTGCTTCTATAGATGTAACATGCCCCAATAATTCTCTCAAGGGTAAGATTCTCAAGGTTCATGAAACAGAGTTACAGTAAAATTAAGATGTTACTTACATACATTTTACTACCCGTAAACGTAATGGCGGCATAAATGTACTCACACGGGCTATTTAGAGCAATTTATTGCCCGGTAACATACCTACACCGAGAATTTGAGAGCAATTGAGTATTGAATCTCGGTCAATACAAAAACGGCGAACTTTGAGCAACAGCTAACCCTTTGTCCACTGACCTTTTGTTGTATGTCAATTTGCATATGACCGTGTTGGCAGTCATTAAATTGCCAACCAGATTGCATTTTTCGAAATTAGTCTAATGATAAGATATATTATGTATATTGTGGGTTAAGATGTATAGTGTATAGTTGTACTATGCTTTATTATAATTGTATTATTCTGTTTTTTTTAACATTAAGTACATAGGTTTCTGTTTTATTTTCACCTACTTAAGTGGACTTTATGTCTGGCGAGGCTGGAGAACGAATGCATCACATTATTTAACAAGTGGATACGAGTATAATAAGTAGATGACTTCTCCTAAGTCCCCAGACAAAGTCACTTCTAGCGATCATTGAGGTTTAAAAGCCACTGAAATTTCAATCCATTTATGTCAATCTTGACTTGTCACCACACTATTACTGAATACTTAATATTTTATTGGATTCTGTGTGTAAGTATTTATCAAATGTGATAATGAATGACTTAAAGAATTTAGTCAGCGCGATCTTTGAGATAATGTGTACTTACCTATTTAAAACCTTTGATTGACCTTTTTTTTTTTTTTTTTTATTGGACCTTTGTTTGATTTAAAACCTTTGGAAAAAGAAACGCATGCTTATGCTTATTACTATAACCCAAGCACCTACTAGTAGTAATGTAGTACAGTACAACTATTTTCTTAATGTCCATCGGGAATCATCGCATTTCCGAATACAACCGAATGCTGATTTCCATGTCCATCAATTATTAGATTCTTCTTCTTCCTGTGTACACGACACGGCACGACTTTTCTCAAATTTTGTTGGCCTAAAACTTTGTCACTTCCACGGCGTCATCGGTGGCAATGCAGAGGTCACTTTGACTGCAACTTTTCCACACGCTATCTCCGGACACAAGTGGGAAGATGTAACTCCAACCTGGTAAAGTGGGGCTACCTCATTGGAACGGCAGCTGGGTGTGGATGTGGAGTTATGTCGCAAATTACGCTCAACCTTCTATCTGGCCCTCAACAATATTAAAGTACTTAGTTCTGAATGGGAAATAATAAAGCTTCCGAAAAACAAATTAACTTCCAGCGATCTGTGGTTGACTATAATACTAACTAAGCTGTGTTAAAATGAATTACCGAAAAATTAATACAAATTTAACCGACAAAAATGTTGTATTTACGAACAAACATGAACTTTTTCAAATTATAATTCTACGAAAAATAATCTATACCTTCAAATAAAATAAACTAAATTTCCAAAAAAAAAACACTAAGCTTCCGAAAAAATTACTAAGTTGCCGAAAACATATAATATGTTCCCGAAAATCGTAACCCTAAACGGTCGACGTCAGGGGCACCCCGAGGTTCGGTTGGTTAGGTTCCTTTAAACCCTTTAGACAGAAATAGGAGCCCCGCGGAGCGGGGCTCCGTCGACCTGCTTATGAACCCTAACCCTAGCCGGCCGACGTCAGGGGCACCCCGAGGTTTGGTATGTTAGGTGTATGGTTGATTCTAAATTTATAAGCTGGAGGAAAAATATTACGTCAGCAAATAAAGTATTAATTTTTCGGAATTTTCAGTATTTTATTCGGTCGTTTCTTTATTCGTCGTCATCGTTCTTTTTTTTTTTTTTTGTTCCTGCCTAACCCTTCGAGGAATACAGGCGTGATGTTATGTGTTTTAAGTGTGTTTCTTTATTTGTATTCGCGCATACTCGTATAAGCTGTCGGAAAGTTAGTATTTAAAGCAGTAAATTTCATATTTTGAGTACGCTCATATTTTAATTCTTTTTCGGAGCTTTTATTACTACCCGTTCTGAATTCAAATTATTGTACACAATAAACCTAATAATTGATGGACATGGAGATAAGCATTATTAAAAAAATAGTTGTACTGTACGTGCGTACTGTGCAAAGGGTGTGCTGATATAGGGACAAGTGGGGCACAGTGAAATGAAAAAAGCATTTTCATGTAGAAACAACGATGTTAACTCAACGTATTTTTTTAATTTCTATTTGATTTATTTTACATAATTAATAAAAAATCTGTCATAGAAACGAGACCAAAAATTAATCGTAACTCATTTTTTTCACTTTCCCAAGTCGTTGCCCGTTTCAATGTACCCCAGTTCTGGGGTACATTGAAACTGCGTACGCTTATGCATGGCTGAGCTACGGCGTTACCCTTTGGGGAAATAGCACAGATGCACTAACATTCTTCACCCTTCAAAATAAAGTATTTAGAATCCTAGTAAACATCGATCAAAATAAAAGCTACAAACCTCACTTCCAAAAGTATAATATTTTAACCCACCCCAGTATCATTATTACAGATCTGCAGTTCGTAAGCATCAATAATTTTATACAAAACGCGTAGACATAAAGTCACCTTACACACTCTGACATAAAACCAAGATTAAACATCCCAACTTTTCGGCTAAAAATACATTCTACAAGTCCCTACGTAATGTTCATAAAAATAAATAACAAACTACCTGAATTAATAAAACAGAAGACAAAATTAACATATTTAAACTAAAACAAATTTTAATAAGAAAATTCTATTATTGTATAAACGATTAAAACAAGGAAAAAAAGTAAGTCACCTAGGTAGTTCACACAAAAAAGTTTTAGTTAATGCGTTAATTATTCGTCTCCACGGCCGTCGCTGTCCGGCTGTCTTATCGATATTGTAAATAGTTCACACACACAACACGTATCAATCTGAGTGCGATGTGATTGTATTTATTTTACTTTTATAAACTATGCCCCCTGACTTTATAAGCGATAGGTGCCCTTTGCTGCTTCCCACGAGACAATTTACATAGCTGTTACCTATCACTAGTTTAAAAAGTCTTTCTCCGAATCTTAGCAATCTCGAATTGTTTTATTTTTACCCGACTACGGCTAAGCCAAAAGGAAGAGTGGCCATGTGTCCATGTGGGTGCTAGGAGTACCTACAAAATTATAATGCCACGGCTTCATCTTGACTATTTTTGTACCCATGTCTTGATTTCTGTCTGAATTATTTTCTTGTTTCGTACTTTTTAGATCACTTTTATTGTTCCGAAGTCGGGCTACAGTTTATCTGTATGTTTTTGGTTGTCATACACACAGGTATGTGGTCTCCTCCGGCTTTGGAATGGAATATCAGAGGCGTCGTAGGTGCAATGCCAGGTCCGAAATAATTTTCCTCTTGAGCCTCGTATTAAACCAGCAAAGCTAGGTGGAACAAAGATCTTTGCAGCAGCTAGATGAGAGTTGCCGAGGGCCAAGTGGGTGTGAGATTGGACAGGCCCATGTCCAGCTTCATGCTGAGATTCCCTTTCCTTTAATTTGGCCTCGTACAGGATTTTCTGTTGTTATTTTCATTTTCCTTTTTTTTATATAGGTACCTATGTGTTTAGTTTACTTTGAGATCATCCTGTGCGAGTCCCAATAAATACTTTTTCCTTCTTTCTTTCTTTAGCTGTGGATTGATTGTGATGATCTTCTTTTTAGCGTGTCGATGGCAATCTTTATAGAGTCAGCCCAGAATTTTGCTACGAGCGTGGCACCCTCAGTAGCGTCCCTCAGTTCCTGCAACGTGCAAGCAACATGTTACGCTGAACACGATATTAGATGCTCCATTGTTTGTGGGACAGCACCACATTTACACTTCAGGGCCCCAATTCTCCGGAGGCTCTACGCGGGGTTCGTGCGGTCCATGGCCCTTTACGGGGCACCTGTGTGGGCGCTTTCATTGAGGCGCCGACCAGCCCGCCGGTTGAACGCGTCCCAGAGAATCATGGCCATCCGGGTGGTCCGGGGATACCGCACGATCTCCTGCCAGGCGATGAGCCTCATTGTTGGATTGCTACCATGGGATCTGGAGGCAAAAGTCCTCACGCACATTTGGGAGTGGCGCCACGAGGTGAAACGTCAGGGCATTACTCCGCTGATCGCCCGGAGGACACGGTGGAGCATACTGTGGAGGTCTGCCCGGCTTGGGTGGAGCACCGCCGTATCCTCGTGGCAGCGATCTCTCGCGTCCAGCTCTGGTCCAGGCCATGGTACGGAGCGAGAGGGAATGGGAAGCCATCACCTTCTTCTGCGAAGCAGTAAAGCTAGCGAAGGAGGAGGCGGAGCGCGTGAGGGTAAGGTAATCATTGTGACCTCACGCCCGTAGTCACCGCAGGAGGAGACAGCCAGGGCGTCGGGAGACGATAGCAGGTTCCCGGTCACCGTAGACGTGGGCTTGCGGACGGCAAGCAATGGGCAGCTCGCCGTCCGGTAAGGAACAGGCCCGGATCAACGGCGCGTTGTGTTTCACGCGCGCCTCAAAGACGTTTCAGCATAATTAACGGGGCCCGATAAGGCCCATGCCTGCCGGGGTCGCGGATTGTTCGAAAGAGTCACCGTGGCCCTGGCACACAGGCAACTGAAGTAACACGGGTGGGTTTTAGTCAGTAAAAGTCTGAAACGCCCTCCTGCTCTGCCCTGAGCGGGAGAAGTCAATAGATGATATCCCACCCAAAAAAAAGGGCCCCAATTCTGTATGGTAATTATTAATCCCCGCGTAATCTTACCACGTCAATATCGTGTCATGTCGAAACGGTTTCGTTTATTGTATCATAGAGAATACGTTATTAGCAAATATCGTGGTTAGATAAGGAATTGACGTGGTTTCGAAGTAAGGAATCTTTAAGTGATCATAGTGAATTAGGGCCCAGGGTGGACTCATCTGTGAATCTTCACCTGAGCTGGTTTTCCTTGCTTCGGCCTAACTGGCTTCGGAGTGTATTTAAAGACTTTCAGGTAAGCTAAGGCATCTCATGTCCAGGTGGGAGATTTTCAGCAAGTGGAACGAATTGGTTAGGCAGGGAAGCACTATCTCGCCACAGCTTTAGCGTTTTGATGGTTATGATAATGACACCGGCATTACATTACATTGCATTGCATTCCATCGGTACCCATATCCAACCTGAACATAGCTACGCACGGCTACGGTAGATGATTGCAGAATTTTCTTATTTCCCTTGAATATAAATGACGTAATTTTTATTATCCAGTCGATTGTTCGAATAACTGTTTTAGCAGTTGCTATAAAATTATAGGTAAAGGATCTGGCAATAACTGGTCCAATTGTCCTTTCACGTAATTGTATTCGCGGAAATGTCTTTCGCGGTAATGTCTCGCGCAATTATTGTCCTGCTACCATTGGTAGGTACCTAAATAGGTAGTGGGGAAAAGACTAGCCAAATTATGATTGTCCAATAACGGTAGGTTTTTGCCATAAAAATACTGAGTAGGTTCAATTCCCGGTTTTAAGGTATGCAGTACTTACGTACATCTCCACATACATATAATAGTATAAAACAAAGTTGCTTTTCGTGTCTGTACGCTTAGATCTTATAGACTCCGCAACGAATTTTAATGTGGTTTTCATCAATAGACAGATTGATTCAAGAGGAAGGTTTATATCTTATAAACTTATAATACATGCATATTATAGATGAGAAAAGCCGAGAATTTCAAAGATTTGTAATATTGTGATGTCGTAAAAAACATATTTTTGTGCGCTTACATTGAAAACGCTGGCACCTTATGAGATAGATCAAAATAATGTAGGTACCTACTACGGAATTGTATATCTTAAAAAAATCTAGAAAAAAGTCCGCGATGGCATATGACTATCTCCTAAGGATAACCCACAGTAACCATTTTTATGTCTTACAAATTAAAAAAAAAGGATTCTTTACGAAGCCATTTTAAACAATACAGTATGGAATCCTTATCCAATTAAATTGTGCATTAATGTAGATCAAAATTGTCCTTTACAGCATATAATTTAAATCAATATCTTAGAAGATATCACAGCTTTAAAAATATAATATCTAATAATGGGGGTCTTTGTAGACCACTTTGGATATCATTGGCTAGTCATCACTGACACCACATTGGTATCTACATTGCACCCGTTCGAAGCCTGGGCGGGTCGCTAGTAAATAATAATATTGAAGGTGTCCTTTGTAAAAGTATCTTACTATTAAATTTTAATTTTCCCTCCATGTAGTTGGACATTATGATGAAATAATAAAAAAAAAAAAAAAAAAACATAATTTTTCGTGAACTTGGATCCCAATTACGCGCGTGACCCGCAAAAGTGACTGGTTTTTCAGATCAGGATAATAGCTTTTATTTTCATATTTGTAACGTGTATTGCCATCTAATGGATTACTAGAGAACTATTTGAGGACTAAGGTGACCGGTTCGACTGTTATTAAATTTACTTCAAACAGTGTCGTTCAACAATGTTTTTGCTTCCAGTAACGCCATCTAGTATTAATACCAAGTATTATTTAAAGTTTTATTTATATCGGACTGTTGTTTATTTTTTTGTTTTGTACCTAGCTTCTAAAATACTACGGTATGCACTAAAAGTTACATTACTTAATTAATTTTTCTGTTTTCACTTCGAAATAGACTTATTGAAGTACCTATGGTCTTCTTCATTGAAGTAAGATAAAATAGCGAAAGTTAACTTTAAATAATTGCAAACCAATAAGTATCTAATAACATTTTTAAGTACCCAGCTACCTATTTACCGCATAATTATTACTTAAAAGAAAATTGGACAGATAATCAAGTCTGAACTTAAAATTGAGTATTTTAGTTTTATTGATTCGTCAAGTCGGTGTGGCTGTGCTGCTATCTACAGTTAGTTTGAAACGTTTTAGTCTTTAGCTTAGTTCGCAGAATTTATCCTAGAGGTCGCTATCGTTGATATCCCACTGGATAAATACAAATACATAGGTAGTAGGTTTAAGGATCCTATAGAGGCTCATCATCTATCTATCTATCTAGATCTATATATCGCACTGATACCACAATACTGTTGTGACTCAAAATATGTAAAATTTGAGATAACATCATATTAAAAGAAATAATGAAGTGAATAATCATATTTACGTCGATTCTGAAAAAGTCACATTTTGAGTTACAGCAGTATTGTATTAACAGTGCGACAGATAAAATTCAAAGTCCTGACTGAGATATCAACGCACAGGCTAAACTACTGGGTCTAGGAACGTGAAATTTTGCACACGGCTTCCTTATATAATGAAAGGGAGCACTAAGAAGGGGTTTTTGAAAATTCGACCTTTAAGGGGGTTAAAAGGGAGGATTTTGTTTGTATGAAAATTTTATTCCTTGAGTTAATAAACTTGACACTTGGCACGAATACTAACCCAAAATAAATTATAAAATTTGCTATTTTTAGTTTTTTAAATTACCCCCAACGGCGGGATTGGGGGGTGTCAAAGTTGGTATAGAAGAATTTTAACGAGCAGTCCGATTAACTCAAAGCTCAGTATTCATACTTAAGACCAAAAATAAAGAATAACCTGTATCAGGATGTTTCGAAAATCTACCCCTATCTGGGTGAAAGGGGTTAGTCAATTTTACAAGAGAGGGTTTTATTGGATAAGGAAGTTTGGCAATAATTCCTTCTGCACATGTGGCATCACTAAGTAAATGTTGTGTATTAACTGTTCCCAAATTACGAAGTTTTGGTTTGTTTTTACTTACTTCTTTGACATAGTCTCATTATTTGACATTATACTCGTATACCTCAAATTCTTGTTTCAACTCCTTATCTATGGCTTTTGTGGATAGGATTTTGTTTCAGATTTTTTACTGTTGTAATGGCAATCATGTCATTTGGTCCAAATAGGCTTTTATTTTTATATATAGTTTCTTCTATATTTTGTGAATATGAGAACATTGTATGCCTAACTTGTAGACTGTAGATTTGTGGACCTTTTTATATTTTGTTGAGTAGCTGTTACTTGTTGACAGGCCTACACTGTTCTTCCATATCTATCAACACTGTAATTGGAAACATTGTAAAAGCCCTTTATTTCTAAAAGAGTAACCGTGGAGTTTCTTGCCGGTTCTTCTCCATAGGAAACAACCAATTGGAACCATGCACCTAGCTTCTGACGTTTCATAAGTGCCCATGTTGGTTTATGTGAAATAAAATATTTTGATTTGATTTGATTTGGAGCCTTGTTTAACTCAAAATAAAATAAATAATCTTTGAGTCATGGAAACACCCTAAACGAATTTTTTAAATTCCAACCCTCTGGGGGTGAAAGAAAGGGATACAGTTTATAATATGAAAGATCTTATTCATTAGTTAAGAAAACGTGGCATACCTAAACTTATCCAGGTAAATCTATCTTCTATATACAGTATGGAAACCACATATATGCAATAAATGAAACCACAAGTAATACTAGTCCACAGAAGTATAGCAAAATTAAATATTAAATAAAACACCGTAAATTAAAAAAGTGAAATTTTCAAACAAAATAAATATTAAATAAATTCTATAAAAGTAAACACTCTGTTTAGAAAACGTACCTTGACCTCAGGAAGAGCGGCAACTACCTACGCACGCGGGTGACATCCAATGGCGGCATTTTTGTCGGCGCTGGCGTTTGATCGTTTGTCAATGTTCGATGAAATCGAAATTCACTTAGTTCATTTTTACCGCCACGTTTTTATTTCGCGATAACTGAATTGAACTAACTAAATTAACTATTGCACATTAGTAAAAAAAAGGAAACTTAAATTTTCACATTTTCAAAATGTCCACCACGTTTCTGAATGTACAAGTTACATCGCCGCACAATGTTGTCCCGAGGCCTGCTCAACAAATTTCGTTCAGGATCCAGAGCCATGGCTTTTAATTTGTCAAAGTCAGCGACAATACGATTGCGTAGTTCATCTTCGGTTTCGGAGACCCGCGAGTAAACTTCATTTTTAATAAAGCCCCATAAAAAGAAGTCTAGAGGAGTGAAGTCGGGTGACCGAGCTGGCCACCTGTGGGGGCCATAGCGCCCAATCCATTGTTCGCCGAACATGGTGTTAAGCCGCTCTCTCGCGACGAGTACGGAGTGTGGAGGAGCTCCGTCTAACTGGAACCATACCCGCCTGAAAGCTACCACAGGCAATCTTTCTAAATATCGTGCTATCGGGCCGTTAAGAACATCTAGAAATTTCTGTGCATTCAGGTTTCCGTTGATAAAAACAGGGCCGATTATTTGATCTCCGTGAATGCCTGCCCAAACATTAACGGAAAAACGGTACTGATGAGCTGATTCTCTAAATAAATGGGGATTCGTATGGCTCCAGTGACACATGGTTTGTCGGTTCCACATGCCGTTCCGAGTAAACGTGCTTTCATCTGTCCAAAACACATCTGATAAAAAAAAATGGTCTTGAGAGATTTTTTCAAGTACCCAGCGGCAGTAAAACTCTCTAATCGGCTTATCACGGGGCAGCAGCGCCTGAACCTTTGCATATTTATAAGGACGTATTTTGTTCCTTTTCAGCACTTGATGCATTGTTTTATGGCTCACTCTAAACACACGCCCAGCTTGTCTAAGGCTGCAAGTTGGGTTCCGATCGAAATGGTTTAAGACTCGTTGTTCAAAAGAGGATAGAACGTGACGCGGAGCAACTCCTTCATGAGTATTCGGCACTATGTGCTGATTTTCTCTGATCCTTTGTACAGCCCCCAGGATTGTCCGGACATTAGTAGGGCAGACACGAGTTGCGCCGTATCTCTCACGATAAGTACGTAGAGTTAAGGCTGAATTTTGGTGACATTCGCCATACAATAAAACCATGTCTGTATACTCTGCAGCACTGTAAAAATGCTGTTGTCTTGGCATTTTGTTAATAAAACACACGGGTACACACACACAAAGGTCAAGTAGTGTCAATTTCACCGTAAAAAATAAATACAACTAAACTTAAAAACACTATTTATACACACACAAAGTCAAGTAGCAAATAGATGTCAATTTCACCTTAAAAAAGGACCTATTTATCAGTTTAATTTGCCAAAATCATTTGAAGCAATGCGCGCAAGTAGCTATGAAATCTATGCGAAAGTCACGATACACTATCCCGGAAGACAGCGGTGAACTGACAAAGCGAGACTTCTCAAAAATGGCGAAAATAATAAAAGTCATAATTTAGGGTTAACGGCGCAATTATCGTTTATCGATACTTTTTTACACTTACTTACCTACTACCAAAACAAGGCATTAAAATACAAGCATTTTTGTGTTATTCGATTGTTTTAATATTTTTAACAAATTATTGATTTGATTAAGTATCAAAAAAAGTTTTAGTAATTTTGTACGATTGGACTGGAGTGACTTCCTGACTAGTAAACGTGTAACTAAGTACGATTTTTTAATAGGTTGCTTCTACGTAACTTGTAAAATTGTTATTGTTTACTTCTACTTCATTAATTTTATCTCTAAATCTACTGAATATTTAACAAGAACTTACACAACACACTTAAACAAAGAAGCTATATAGCTATACATACTTAGGGCATAGTGTTTTTAGAATTATCACAAGAGCACGATAATTCTAATAAAAACACTACGCCCTAAGTATTTAAAGCTAAACAGTTTTTTTTGTTCATCGAGCATTATTCCCTAACAGTCAATAACAGGTGTCCTTACCTACACGCACCCCTCCTTCTCTGCCGCCCGCAAAATTCAATGACCGCCGCCTTTGAAAAACGCCGCATGTCTCGAGCCGCCTGTTGCGGTGTCTTTGGCGGCATCTTACATGCCGCAAAGACACCGCAAAAACCGCCAAATGTTAGCGCGTGCCAGTGATAGTTTATGTTTGTGTAAATTGCAAAACAAAATTTCGGCCGTGGCAGGTCAAAAGGCAATTCCAAATTTCCAAGTACTAATCAGCTTCCAGTCTAACCGGATGCTGCTGAATGCCAGTATTTTATAACAGTAATTTCAAGTACTCATGTATCGAAAAAAAATTATAATCAGCCTATAATGTTTCCTGCACACATTGACTGCACAGGTTTCCTGTCTGTGAGAGCAAGTGGGCCGTACCGTCACAGTATTAAATTCCATACATTTGCGAAACGAATGTATTTGCGTAGAGCAACGGCGGCGGCGGAGATCACGCGGGGAGTCGGGCGATGTTGTCCGCGGCCTCCATACACACTTAGTTTGCGCACTCAAACGTTGAAATAAAATGTATTACATTTTAATATTTTTTTTCTTTTGTATTTGTTTTTTTTTTTTAAATTCCAGCTTGTCGTTTAGGTATACCGATTTTACATTTAAGGCAAATAGGTAAGTAGAATACGTAACAGCGTCGTGATATGTAGTTTGCACTGCATGGCAACGTCGCTTTTCAATGTTCAAGGATTCAAGTTCATTGAATCATTGACCTAGTTATCCAATTCTAAAGAGTGTTCAAATTTGATCAAAATTAGAACTCTAGTTTTTTACCTAATTACTGGACCGATTTCGTCCATTTTTTGTGTATGGTCAGAAAAGGCGATAAAAAGTATGTGGTTTCATTTATTGCATATATGTGGTTTCCATACTGTATATAAAATTCAAAGTCCTGACTGATATATCAACGCACAGCCTAAACCGCTGGTCGTAGAGACATGAAATTTGGAGAGTGTGTTCTTTATGAAGACTAAATAACCACGTAGAAAAAGTTTTTCGAAATTCTACCCTTAAGAGGGTGAAATGGGGGTTTGAATTTCATAATGTATTTTTAGTAAGTAAGTTTCCACGCTTTAATTTTAAGCAAAACATGTTTGATTGATATTTTCCGATAACACCTTGTATACCGGTAAAACGGGGTGAATAGGAACGGCAGGGGTGAATCGTAACGGAACTTTAAAAGGAATTTTAACATTTAAATAATATAATTTGTTGCCAACCAGGGACACGTAATCGTTAATTATAATACAGTATACACGTTAGAGTCCTTTTTGATGACAGACTATAACATTTCAATGTTAAAATCCCTTTTAAAGTTTCGTTACGATTCACCCCTGCCGTTCCTATTCACCCCGTTTTACGGTACCATGTTTTATGCAAATAAAAAATATCTTATCTTATCTTATCTCACAATGTGCCACTGCTGACCACGAGCTACTTCTGACGATGAGAAGTAGGATCCTGCCCTTTGCCGGTGGCTTAATAGCAAAATCGAATGGTCCATGTATCGTGACATCATCACTATCTAAGTAGATGGGTACCTTTCTACTTTTGTATGGATTTTAACCTCAAAGTTGAGTTTTACAAAATGTAAGATCAATAATTTGTAACGTGTCTATAGTGCCTAATTTTTGAAGTCAAAGTCAAAGCATTTATTTCAAATAGGCTCATAAAAAGCACCTAAGAACGTCAAAATTGACATTAAAATAGAATTGGTTCTAGTCGCCCCTTCCAAAAGGTAGTTTCGTATGGAGAAGAATGACCAAGAAACTTCACATAAAATGTTTTAAAATATTTTGTATACATTCATTATATTTATGTTATTTATATTATTATTTATATATTTTTTTAATATATATTTATGTGAAGATGATGCACCCAGAATAAAATTACTATATCACAATAGGAAAAAATAATTAAAAATGAAGCAATGACATATAAATTAATTAAGTGTATACATGGTGGTCATATATTTACAAACATTGTAAAAGTATATATTTTTTTTAAATGAATAATTAACTTTACTTTAACTCATATACTGAATTCAGTATGTGAGTTAAAGTAAAGTAATATAATAATATATATATATATGTTCCAAACAAATCTTGGCGGATGATTTTCTTCTCTATTATAACCGTCGTGTATGATTAGCAAATCTGCACATAGAATCCACGGAAATATGAAACTACCATCAGTGAAAGAATAAATATAGTACTTTTTTTTATTTTTCGGGTTTTTAGGTGGTCAAGTTGGTTTAAGAATAAAATCTTCGCATTCATGTTAACAGCCTAGCAATAAGCAAGTGTCAACATGAAGCTCTTCATCATGTTTGTGATTGTCGCGCTATTTGCCGCGGTGTGTTCGGCGAAACCGGTTGACTGCTCAGCACCCGGACAACCAGACACTTCAGCAGTGCGATGACAGTTCAATAGATATATTATTGGAAAAGTAATGGGTTGCTGCCCAGAAGATCTCGTGAAAATGCGTCTCTTGTGCTGAGTAACTAGTAATAAAAATCTCTTTTATTTTAGATCCATAATGCTGATAACCATGGTGTTGATCAATACGTCATAGTCGTGAACAGGCGCCGTCAGTTCACCTCGACAGGTCATCTCGTAGCTGCCACGACTTATTTTAATTTTTGAATTGTGTTTTAATCTTTTTAATACGGACGCTTTTAACGTGCACGTTTTTCTGCAGAGTCCTTGTTTAGAATTAAACAAACTAGTTTTTTGTAAGTTTTGTATATTGTAAAATTTCACTGTTTACAGTAGGTAATTTCGTTGCACTGTTTGGATAGCATGTTCTACGCGTCGTCGTCGCTCGCGGAGTGTCAGTCGGCACGCGTCGGGTGCACTCGCGCGTTGCCGCCCCCGCGTCCCTCTATACCGCCTCGCTCGCCCTAGTGCGGGGCGCGTACAGTCCTCGAATATATAATTTCAATATGAGTTTCACGTTAAGTTGTTGGTCCTGGCTGTCATTCATGGATATTTGACAGTCGTTACGGGTCGTCAGAACACCGAAGGTCTGACAACCAGTGTTACCCAGTAACTGGGTTGTGGAGGTCAGATAGGCAGTCGCTCCATATAAAATGCTGGTATTCAGCTGCATCCGGTTAGACTGGAAGCTGACCCCAACATATTTGGAAAAGGATAGGCTGATGAAGCCATACTAATATTATAAATTCTAAAGTAACTCTGTCCATCTGTTTGTTACCTTTTCATGCCTAAACCACTGAACGGATTTCAACAAAAGGATTTCACCAAAATCTGCCCAAACGAAGTACCGAGGTACACTTAGTGGCATGAAATACACTAGATTACACTGAATAATATTGCTTTTATATAATTTTCTTTTGGTTACCCCGGGCACGAGAATAAAATAACTTTTATCAAAATAAAAAGTACGCCATTTTGGCATTCTATCATCGGCACAAGCACAACTACCATATTTATTTTTAAAAAAACTGTCAAGTTGACAGCTGTCTGCGGTAGGATTCAGCCACTATCGTTTCACGAACGAACGGAATGACATGTGAATGACATTTACGAAATAATTTCAAACCGAGTGTCAACCAAATGTAACGCAATTGTACATGCTTATAAAATAATAGTTTTAAATTATGTAAGGATAAAATACACTAATTTTCGAATTACTCTATTTTTTATCTACGATTTGGTGCACGTGTACCTCGAGGTACATGTTTGGGCACATTTGTATGGGATTTTGTTGACCTCCTTTGGCAAGGAGGTAGATGGCATCCTGGGGTAGAACATAGGCTACTTTTTGTCTCAAAAATAATCCTATAGATATAGGGTATGAAAATTTGTATGGGAAACCCAGCATTTATATGAAATGGCATATGAAAATTCAAATTCATACTTTTGATAAGACAAAAGAATAACGTCTTACAACGTTTTTGTAAAAGCATTCCCGAAGGAGGCAAAATATTTATATTTTTGTGTACTTCTTTTAAAGAGTTTTAAGGCATTGAAATTATGGTCATAGTCCGTAAAAAAAGCTAACATAAAAAATGTCTTTATTTTTATTTAAATCGCTTTACTTGGTCATAAGTTATTATTACAATTTAAAGTAGTAAAAATAATTTAGGTGACATGTAGGTACAGTGTGTACAGAAAGAGCGTGACCAGCATAAATTAAATTTTCGACACCTTTTACGCCTAAACCACTGAAATCTGAATTCTAGGAAAACAGAACATAGGCTCACTTTTGTCTGAAGGAGGTGATAGATGAGTTGAAAGTTTGTATATGAAACCCAATGTTAATGACGCTAGTGCTTTTGGTAAGAAATAATGAATTACTTGCTACAATGATTTTATAAAATCTTCCCCAATGAGATAAAACAGGGAATGATTTTAAAATTAAAATCTATAAAAAAAAATGTGTGCTGGAAATATAGTCATAGTCCGTATCTTGAGATAACATTTAGGCTTTATTTAATTAAAATCGAACTGATTTTGACTGGGTCAAAGTTATTACAATTTAGTATCTGTCAATCTATTACCTTTTCACTCCTTAAGAGCTGAACGGATTTGAATTAAAGCCATACGGATAGGCCATGGTTTATGCTAAGACATATGATACTTTTATCCCGGTATTACGTCTTTGTAGAACGATATCCGACATACACAAGGGCGAAGCCGCGAGCAAAAGCTAGTTTGAAATAAATACTTTGAGTTTGAGTTTGACCTTCTGACATTCTAGTGTTAACTTTTATATGTCACGTTACATTACCATTGCTACTATTTATGGTAACATCGACAATAAATCTTATCTAAACTTTTTTATTTGTAGTCTGGTGACCTACTGCAAATAGAAAAATAGCAAAGAATTATCTTCATGCAATATTGTCTAAACTGGTTAACGAATTCTCATTATGATAATTAAAGGCTATAAATAAAGAATCCTAAGATCAAAACACCGCATTCGTCTCCGAACAGTCGATAATTAAGCACGTGTCAACATGAAGTTTTTTTATATATTCGTGGCTATCGCGTTACTTGCCGCGTTGTGTTCGGCGCAAGCGGCTGACAGTTTTGCATCCGAACAACCAATTATTACACGATTCAAAAAACAGGCGTTAATGGGAAGGCTTAAATGCATTTGCCCAGATGGACACGCTCTTGTGAAAGTAAAGTGCGTTCCTTGTGCTAAGTAAGTGGTTTTTTTTTATATTTTAGTAAGTAAGTAGATACTTAAGTGACAAGACTAGCTATCTCGTCTACAGATAATGCTGTTCTAGAAGTCTTTTTACTCACTAAAAACTCAGTACAAAATGAAACTCGCATGTTTTTAAGTTAATTGTTGCCGATTATCACCTCAACACCGTTCAAATCTTGTTATGATGTTCAGAAAATAATATTACTGACTGATCATCATCATTATTTACAGCCCTTTCTATAATCAGCACATAAACTTCCTTCCTTTTACGATAGGCCACAACTATCAGAAGTTTGATTAAGACGTAACTATTTGTTAGTATTTTTAGGTTATGTATGGAGTTTTATTTATGGAACTTACCTTCAGTTCGGTAACCTTTGCCCATTACAAGTGCACGGCCTTGTCGGTCTCGTTCACCTACTCGTAGTTGTCTCATCATTCACTTTGCCTACATAAGGACGAATAATCTGTATCCACCTACACAAAATTGAAAAGTGTTTGTAAAATCAATCGTTATTTACAAAGTATGAGAAAAGTGCATGCTAGTCACGCGGTAAACTCTGATTGCGCGATGCAGGATTTGCGTGACGTCAGTATGACGTGTAGTTCGCATGTGGCGATGTTGATACCGCTACATCACTCCCCCCCGGAGACCGGAGGTCGATAGTGGGCTGAGTCTTGTATCTTGCGATGCTTGCCAGGGCCAGTTGAGGTTCCAGTGAGTCGGAACCGGGTGTCGCATAGTTCGCGGTGAGTCGGAACTGTCTGCGAAGGTTCCCCAGTGAGTCGGGGTGGCGCTGCGTTATGCTCCAGTGCGTCGGATGTGGTACAGCGCCGGGTTGAGGCTGACTGCTGGCGTCGACCAGGAGAGGGTTTGTAGGCTCTGCTTGTGGACCGGCCGAGAGTGCAGTGTGCTGTGCCAAGGTTGCTGATGAGGCTGAGGGTGATGACCAGGTATGCGCGGTGCTGGCTGGCTGTGTGACTCGCCGCTCTAAAGCTTGCGGAAGTGATGCTGATGTAATGATGACGTCACGCTGAAGTAGTTGCACCAAGGCTGCGTAGACGTTCATTTTCGGGGTCACCAGTATAGAGGTATGAAGAACAGGGTGTAAAGTTCACTCATACTCTATAGAAAAGGGAGGATCCTCCGACCAGACGGTTGTTGTGTCTGGCGGGCAACTGCCCGACGGTTGATGTCGGGACGTTGTATATATGCTAGTCGCGCGGTAAACTCTGATTGCGCGATGCAGGATTTGCGTGACGTCAGTATGACGTGTAGTTCGCATGTGGCGATGTTGATACCGCTACAGTAGGTTAGTAGTGTCACAAAGGACATACTCAATATCAATCGTAAAAGTATAATAAAGACTTTCACTGCGAAACACACTATCAATCACAGTCATCTCGAAGGATATTGCTAATCCATTGTGTATTATTTTCGAAAAACAAAACTGCATAACAACGTAAATAGCGAAATGAATGTTGTTGAACTGTCCAAATGAAGGCTATTCCTACTGTTAATGTGTTACGCAATTGCCCCACAGCTTTTGTTGTTTTGATGAAAAATAGCGCATTCTGTTCAACATTCCATATCAAGAAAACCATGTTCACGCCACAAGTGTGATATCAAGGCCATAATGTCGCATGCTTACTGACATACCCACAATGATATCTTTATATAAATATGTTACCGGTCTAACCCGATTTTCGGATGAACTAGTTTCGCCTAGGCCCAACCAGTTCTCTTTACACACGATAGGACAAACCAGTATCGCCTAGGCCAAACTCGTTCATCCTGTTACCGAAAGGATAAACCAGTTTAGCCTAGGTCAAATCAGTTTATCCTAGTTAGAATTTACATGATTGTTAAGGACCAAGTAATAAATACTGGCATTTTTCATAATGCCCGCGCATTATGAATAATGGCAAGCGCTGGGTTGTTTAAAAAAAAATAACCCTTCTAACCTAACCTGTCCGAGTCGGGGTACCCTAAGTCCCAAACTCGCTTCGCTCGCTCTTGCATGTTATCACACTGCCCTCTAATATTGGGTGAAGCGAGCTCAGGACTTAGGGCACCCCGACTCGGACAGGTTAGGTTAGAAGGGGATGGGCGGGGCTTTCAGACCCCACCATCCCCTACGTGGTTATTTTTTTTAAACCACCCAGAAGACGGAGCCCCGCCAAGTGGGGCTCCATCGACTATGCTTTTCATTGTCCACAATGCGCGGGCATTATGAAAAATAGCCGTATTTATTACTTGGTCCATAACAACTAAACTGGTTTATCCTATCGCTAACAGGATGAACGAGTTTGGCCTAGGCGATACTGGTTTGTCCTATCGTGTGTAAAGAAAACTGGTTTGGCCTAGGCGAAACTAGTTCATCCTAAAATCGGGTTTGGCCGGTAACATGTATACCACTTAGTTTAATTGGTAAATAGTATTTTAACTTAAACATAGCATAAGACAAGACAACGCCTTTAATCTCCGAAGGGTTAGCCAGAGGCGCATCTACATACCACATTTAGCCAGTTATGTTTAAGTCCCATGTAATAGGAGGCGAGCCTATTGCAATCAACTGGGAACAAATCCAGACTCCGGGTTGCTACTGATAAATTCCTGATAGAAAACACCTATAAAACTTTAGCTGACCTGGGAATCGAACCCAGGACGTCATGCTCAGAAGTAACGCATGTGACCATTAAACTAATAAGAACTGCTGCTACTTAACTTAAACATGGTTTCCTTTTTTACAGATATACCGAAATAACAGGAGATAATTGTCCAGTTTGCAAGATCTAAAAACAATCAATACCTATCATAAGAAGTGTATTAATAGAACTGTACTTAGACTTTACTATAAAGTTTTTCCTGATCAAGAACTATCAATTGAGTACAGTGAACTGCGCATCAGTGGCAACAATTTGACAATGACTGTGCCTTATGTCGTAGCAGTAAGGCCGATTGTAATTCGTAGTCCAGGTGTCACAACTGATGTGTGGTCAATTGTATCTACTCTTCTGCAACTGATCGCAAGATTGTTGACATAAAATAAAGAAGTCGTGTTTAAGTAAATATCATTATCAAAGTTTTATTGATAGGTACACCAATTTGTTTTAGTTTTTACCCTATGTAAATTTATTTGATATGTTTTTTAAATAATAAGATAAAGCTTATGTTTGTCTTCAAAACTATCTGTATTCCCAGTAGCAAAGATAAAAAAATAAAACATAATGTCAATTCAATTCATTAATTATTCTTAAAAGTTTTTTTTGTATCAAGTTGCGCCAAGGCTTTAGCGACTCATTAAAATAACATCAGCTTATCGAAAACATGACCTTTCCATCAGCTTATTTATTATTTTTAAATAACTGCTTTTGTTACTTTAATACATAAACTATCTAAAGTTATTCGATGTCTTTTTTCCTTTTGTAATTCCTAGTATATAAACCTAAAGTTGCTAAAAAATATGATTTGAATCCAGTACATTTTTATAAATTTTTGTCTCTTAATTTTAAATTGAGTCAAGTAAATTTTATTGATTATTGTTATCGTAGTATATTAAGTATAATTATGTAGAAGTTTGTTTAAGGTCACACTGACCAATATATTTGTTCTTGCCATTTCACTTAATGGTTGTACCTATGTTTAAATACTAAATGATTGTCTTTGTAAGTTCCATCAAATTATTTTGTTAATAATAATAATAATAATAAACTGACATCCAGCAAATAGAGAGAACAACACGCACCACACTCACTAAACACAATAACCTACACCCTAAATCTGCAATAGAAAGACTGACCATCAAACGACAACACGGTGGGAGAGGCCTTATAGACATCCATCATCTTTGGCAGAAACATATAGCCAGACTAAGAACATTCTTTCACTCTAAATCACACACAAGCAACATTCATAAAGCCGTAGTTTTGAACGACATCAGCTACACCCCACTTAACCTACACGAACATGTAGGTACGCAACAGACTAGCAATGACGACCCACACAAGCAAAAGTTAGAAGACTGGAAAAAAAAAGTGTTGCATGGACGGCACCCCCATGATCTAGAACAATCTCATATAGATACAATAGCGTCAAATAAATGGCTTAAAATCGGTAACTTATTTCCGGAAACCGAGGGATTTATTATTGCAATACAGGATCAGATCATAAATACTAAAAACTACAGGAAATTCATTATAAAAGACCCCACAATAACAAACGATAAATGCCGCAAATGTCACAACCAACCAGAGACCATACAACACATAACAGGGGCATGCACAACACTCACACAAACAGACTATACACACAGACACAATCAGGTAGCAAACGTCATCCATCAAAAACTAGCAGTGAAATATAAACTCATACAAGATACAAACACTCTTTATTACAAGTACGTACCACAAACAGTCCTAGAAAATACCACACACAAACTGTACTACGATCGCGCCATACTAACCGAAAGAACCGTTCACTATAATAGACCAGATATAACCCTTCAAGATAAAGTTAATAAAGTCACATACCTCATAGATATTGCAGTCCCTAATACACACAATTTACAAAAAACAATAGGTAAAAAAATCAGTAAATTTGCTGACCTGAAAAAAGAAGTGAGCAGAATTTGGAGGCAGGAAAAAGTCTTCGTAGTACCCATTGTGGTCTCCACGACGGGTGTTATACCCAATCACCTGCACCACAGCCTTAAACTAATAGACCTGAACGACTCAATTTATATAACACTCCAAAAAGCCGCAATTTTAAATACCTGCCGAATAGTTAGGAAGTTCATGCAAATGGAGGAAAATTAAATTACCCCTCTTAACATTAATTCTACTTGATCACCACACATGCTATATTGAATTGGCTTGGGCCCGTTAATGTAGCTTAAACTAGCCAAAGAGCTAGGAAACAAAATTTGTTTACCAAAAATAATAATAATAATAATAATAAAGTCCCAAATCCAAAGTCCTATATATTTATTTCCATATCTTGCAATAGTCCTACACCAACCGGGGGTTGTCCTTGGGTGCACTTATATAGTCCGAATAGGGATAATCGTCGGTTGGTGCTTCATTTCATTAAAAACGTCGAACGGGCCTCTGCGAGTTGGCTTCGGCCCCTCGTATGCCTTCCAAAGGTCCGGGATCCCCGGGTCCCGAGAAATGTGAAGAGATAATAATAATGCTCAGCTCCGCCTCGCTGCCGCCGGTATCCAGCCCCACTGTGAGCGCTGTGACGACACCAGCCGCGGTAGTTGCGTCGAGCTCGAGCGACGAGTATTTCTCCCCGCCCACGACGCCACCACCTGCTCGTCGACGTGGAGGACACCGGCCGCCGGACGGTTTAGGACCTCGAGGCCCACCGGCTTCTGATAGGGTCCCAGCTCCCGGCGGAAGTGTGCAGCGCATGAGATGGACGCGATCCATCAACGAAAATGTCATGCGCTCATACTATAGGGCTACAGAGGGGGGAGGCAATCTGACGGCGTACCGTGTTACTACTTTCAGGGTTAACAATTTAATACTAGTTGATCTGTATGTAGGACTGTTTCTATCGAGATAACTTGGATTCATCTTTATATGATAATATTCATTTGAAAGTTTACGTAATTTAGTGGTCACGAACCTAAAACCGATTGCAATCGATTCTCTAGTTCGGAAACCAAATGCGTAACAAAGAATTTCCATTCGATGTACGAGTAGGTACATTAAGTTTTCTCGTAATCTTTTTCATTTAGGCCAAATGTCCAGTTCCACAACGGTTTTAATGATATTTAATTTTAACTTTCTATATTTTTTTTGTTGTGATTCTTTTTTTAACATAAATATTTTTTATGTAACGTGCTAAAGTGGTGAATTTTCATTTATATTTCACTACAAGAGGTAATAATAATAATAAGATGGTAACACCGTATCAACAAAACGTCTCGTTTTCCAATTTTTTGTAATTTTAATAGAGAAAGTAATTTGGACCCAGCCTTACAACAGTATTTCATTATATATCAAACCTGAATCTTGCAAACCACTTTAGAATAAATAAAAAAACCAAAATGTAATAAATTTAATCAAAAACTGCCGAATCGGAGGTGATATGACAGATGTCATCTCCGATAAAACAATCATGAAAACAAGATAGGAAAATGAAGATGAGAATAAAATGTTGACAAGATCAGCCGCACGCCAAGCACGCCCACCACCTCCGGACTCGTCGCTCAGCTCCGCCTCGCTGCCGCCGGTATCCAGCCCAATTGTGAGCGCTGTGATGACACCAGCCGCGGTAGTTGCGTCGAGCTCGAGCGACGAGTATTTCTCCCCGCCCACGACGCCAACACCTGCTCGTCGACGTGGAGGACACCGGCCGCCGGGTGGTTTAGGACCTCGAGGCCCACCAGCCTCTGATTTGGTCCCAGCTCCCGGCGGAAGTGTGCAGCGCATGAGATGGACGCGATCCATCAACGAAAACGTCATGCGCTCATACTATGGGGCTACAGAGGGGGGAAGCAATCTGACCGCGTACCGTGTTCGGATGCTCTCTCTTTTTCAGGTGCTTGAGCCAGCTGTCAACGTGTCGGCACAACGACTGTCGGATCAGGTGCGGGTCATCCAACGTAATCATATGTTGGATGACACTGTACTTGATCGCCTGCGAAATGAAATGCAGAGTAGTCATGTCATCGCCCCCCCGTCGCAGACTGTGGTAGTACTACCACAGTCAAACACAAGTCAAGCTGACGAGGAGAGTGATGATTGGGCTACAAACGTAAGTACCCAGTGCAATGATGAATTGAGGAGTGCTTTGGAAGATGCAATTCGAGAATATCGGTTCATATCACCCGAACTTAGACCACGCTTACCTCGTTTACCCATGCATAACAAAAATAGGGTGCTGGTGGCGGCACTGGATGCGCAGTTGTCAAATTATTTTGATGACTGCGTAGACCTCACTGATACACATTCGATTCTGTACTGCGCGGCTGTAGCGGCATGTCGTGTAGCTCACGTCAAATTTGCTAATGATTCTAGAGCTACACGACCGAAACCAGCCGTACCAGCTTGGCAGTGCAGAATTGAGCGCCGTATTGGTGGGGCCAGAGCACTCATCGGCAAACTAATCTGCTTCAGGGAGGGCAATACTCGCCCTAGAGTGATGCGCTTTGTGAGACGCGCGTTCGCAGGGACTAATATCAGCCCTCAGGACTACATGTCCTGTGTCACAGAGCGCATCGACTTCCTGAAGCAGAAAGTGTATGCATGGGCGAACCGTATTCGTCGGTATAAGCGGCGAGTGGAGCGATACACTCAGAATCGCACCTTCCAGCGCGATGAAAGGTGGGTTTATAGGGGTTGGGAGCGACCGGATCAAGGTGTGGCTGACACGTGCCTGCCGGATGATGATGCCATGTGTTCTTTCTGGCGCAATATCTGGTCGGTGCCTGTCAGTCACACCGAAGTTGATTGGGCTCGGGAAGTCGAGCGAGCCTGCGATCCAATACCAGAAATGGGGGCTATTTCCATCTGTCCCCAAGATGTAACTCGTGCAGTCCGTCCCCTGCCTCACTGGAAGTCTCCAGGGCCGGACAGACTGCACAACTTCTGGATCAAATGGTTTGGTAGGTCGCACGCTCGCTTGGCGGATCAGTACCAGGTTGATTTAGAATCTGGTTCGCTACCCCAGTTCCTAACAACAGGAGTTACCCACCTGCTCCATAAATCAGGTAGCACCGCGGAACCCAAAAATTATAGGCCGATCACGTGTTTACCGACGGTCTATAAAATTCTTACATCCATTTTGAGAGCTAAAATTAACAAACATATAGACACCAACTCCATCATGTCTCCTTCTCAAAATGGATGTAGGAACGGGTCCCGTGGTACTAAGGAGCTACTCCTCATTGATATGGCCATTAGCCAACAGGTTCGTCGTTCCCGAAAGGATCTGTCGACATGTTGGATAGATTACAAGAAGGCCTATGACTCGGTGCCACATACATGGCTTGTGAGGGTGTTGGAGTTGTATAAAGTAGATGCAACTCTGTGCACCTTCCTGAAGTCATGTCGAAATGTCGTGATAGTTTGAGTCCGCTTTGGTTCTGCTTAGCCTTGAATCCTCTAAGCACACTGTTGGAGGATTCAGATCTAGGCTATTGGCTGAGGAGAGGTGATCAGGTTATATCTCACCTCCTCTACATGGATGACCTAAAACTCTTTGCCCCCAACAATTTGCAACTGATGGAGCTACTGAAAGTAACTGAAACTTTCAGTAGTGCCATCAGGGTGGAATTTGGTGTGAACAAATGTGCGGTCATGCATGTAAAGCGAGGGGAGATTGTGGAATCCGTCGGAACACAACTCTCGGATTCCATAAATCTTAGAGCCCTCTCCGCATTCGAAACCTATAAGTATTTGGGTATGTCGGAACCGTTGGGCATCAATGGTACTGACATGAAGCAGTCGTTAAAGGAGCGCTTCTTTGGCCGCCTGAAAAAAGTATTTAATAGTCTTTTATCAGGCGGAAACAAGGTGCGCGCCTTTAACGGTTGGGTCATGCCGGTTTTGATGCTCTTTCGGCATACTCAATTGGACTCAGACCGAACTCGACGCCCTGGATATGAAGGTCCGTACACTACTGACTGCAAATCGAATGCATCACCCACGATCATCGGTAATGAGGCTGTAAATCCCGCGAAAGTGTGGAGGTCGAGGCTTTTTAAATGCTAAGACCCTCCACAATCGCGAGATATGCAGTCTCAGGGAATATTTCTTAGAAGCCGACGCGGGGATGCATCGAGATGTGGTCACAGTAGACAAGGGCCTCACCCCGCTCTCCTTAGCTAAAGAGAACTGGCGCAAACCAGTAGTGCTTGACACTAATGATCGCATGGAAGTACGGCAGAGTAAGGAGCTTCATGGCCGCTTTTGTCGGACCCTACATGGGCCCGATGTAGACCAACTAGCATTCGTAGCCTGGCTGCGTTTCGGTGACCTCTTTGGAGAAACCGAAGGTTTTGTCTGTGCAATTATGGACGAAGTTATTTCAACGAATAACTACCGGAGACATATTATGAAAGACGAGACGGTTGACGTGTGTCGGGCATGCCATCGTCCGGGTGAGTCCATCAGACATATTATCTCTGGTTGTTCTCGTCTAGCTAACGAAGAGTACTTGCATAGACACAACCTTGTAGCCAGGATTATCCATCAGCAACTTGCTCTGAAATACAGCCTTGTAGAATCGGAAGTGCCTTACTACAGGTATGTGCCCGACCCAGTTCTCGAAAATGGACATATCACATTATACTGGGATCGATCCATCATTATATTAGATCCATATTGTTGCCAATAAGCTTGATATAGTGGTGGTGGATCGATTAGAGCGGCGCGCAATGATTGTTGACATAACGGTCCCTCATGACGGGAACCTCGTGAAAGCCGAGAAAGATAAACAAATCAAGTATCTTGACTTGGCTCGCGAGGTTGTCGACTTGTGGGATGTGGACTCAGCGATCATTGTGCCGATAGTCGTGACAGCCAATGGCTTAATAGCCTCGACCAACACCTGAGGAGGCTCTCGTTGGGCAGCTGGATCAAGGGCTTGATTCAGAAAGCGGTACTTCTGGACACGGCTCGCATTGTTAGGAGGTTCCTCTCTCTGGAGCCCTGACCGCGGGTAGCTTGGACCCTGTTCCCGATATCGGTGGGTTACTATAGAATAGAATAGAATAGAATACTCTTTATTACGTACACCATAAAATATACACATATAAAAGTAGAAATTTTACATAGGGTGACACAATGGGCGGTCTTATCGCTAAAAGCGATCTTTTACAGACAACCGTTGGATGGATTCAAGGTAGAAGGAGAGACAATAATGCAGGTAGTCAGTGGTGTACCATTTACATATACAACAAATACATACATACATAAAACATATACCTATCTACATAATATAATATATACAATAATAAACATGAAACAAGAGTAAGGAAACTAAATGTAATGACAATGTTTAAGGAGAGAGGAAGTGTTTTTTAACCAGAATTTTAAAAGTGGACAAAGATTGAGCACGCCTTATCGACATGGGCAAGGCATTCCATAACCGTACTGCTTGAACTGTAAAAGACTTGTCATAAAAACTGGTGTAATGTCCCGGCATCTCTAGTCTTAAGTTTTCCGATGACCTCAGGTATCTATTATGTGTGTCATGAATGAACTTGAAACGTTCTTTAAGATAAGAGGGGGTTTTAGGGTTGAACAGAATACTGTAGAGCTGAAACAAGATATGAGAATTCCGGCGAAGACGTATGGGAAGCCACTTGAGCTTTGTACGAAATTCAGAAATGTGATCATACTTGCGCAGGCCAAATATAAATCTTATGCAAAAGTTTTGAAGTCGCTCAAGTTTATCGAGTTGCGCCTCAGTGAGATCGAGATAACTGACATCAGCGTAGTTAAGGATGGGAAGTAAAAGGGATTGTGCAAGCGCAGTTTTAGTGGCAGTTGGAAGAAAGTTCCGCAATCGTCTCAGGGACTTACCAGATGCAAAAAATTTGCGACTTACGTCCTGTAACTGAGGACCCCAAGACAGACGTTTGTCGATCCAAACCCCAAGGTTCTTAACCTTTTCGCTGACTGGAATAGCAGTTCCGTTAAATTGTACTTGGGGAAGCTGCGACCAGTTTATCTTGGGGGTCATCCTTCAGCTGCCAACATCAATGACTGAGTCAATGACTGATCAATGCTGAGTCTTCTACTATTTTTATTACTTTTTCTACTTTGACTATTTTTTATATTTTTAAATGTTTTTATATTTTTTATATTCTAATATTCAAAAATGTAATTTATATGTATATAATGGAATAAAGGAAATAATAATAATAATAAATGTTTATTGCGTCAACTTAAATAACTTATTCTAATTACAATGAGGAGGATCCTTTAAGCAAATAGTACTACAAAAACTACACTACTACTAGTACTTAGAAAAATAGAAGGAGAGACTCGAGGAACGTTTAAGGTCTTCGGAAACCGTCTCTGCAACTTAATAAAATCAAGTTCTCCTAACTGAACAGACAGCTGTGCCACTGGGGAGTTTTTTTGCGCCACTTCTTCCCGGCTTAAGAACTAGAAAGTGGTGAAGGGCGGGCGTTTTTGTAATTGTGATGTTCGAAAAGGGTTGATTCTCAGCCTAGTTTGAAAAATTGACTTTTGATTTTGAATAATGCATTATACCTATGCAATTGTGACGAATTTACAGATTATACAACGAAAAGGCACTTAATCCATTGGGATTAAGAAAAATCCTCACTTTCCACACAGCAAAACATGTAGGTAATTTAGCTGCATAGATGGCTTCGTGTTATGTCCATTACAGTGCAAGCTAAGCAAGTGTTGTTTCATGCAGAAGTGAAAAAACGCCTTTAAATTTGAGTAAAATATAAAACACAAATCCTGTGCTGTTTGTGAGACAAGCTTTATAGGCTTTTTTCATCGCTACCCCGATATAATAGAACTCGCATTTGTTAAGAAAGGTATGTATATATAGGTACGTTCAGTTCACGTGCATCAACAGGTACAAATTAACATACAAGTCGACAAAATACGCATATACGCCTACATAAATTATCACAGCAAACTACTTACTTGTTATTTCGAGTAAGTTAACTTATAAGGCCCAAAGAACAAAAAACGCTAATACAAGTGATAAATGGAAACAATGCGTTGTGGTATTTTTAATTAAATAATTTATAAGGCCGCGTTCATAACAAAGCGTTTAGTTGGCCGTCAACTGAATACCAGCCATAGACAGAATGGTAGGTATTCAATGGGACTGACATTAGCAAGCTAAACATTTTTAACAATCCTGTGGATAATTGACAGTCTTTGTAGAAACACGAAACGCTTCGAAAGCGATTGCCACTTGTCTAGGCCCTCAGTAGGTACAAAATGTAGGTAAATTTCCTTTGTTTTTCACACATTTTAACAGTTAGCGGCCACTTGGTGTGAACTTTGAAACGATACAGTGAAAACAGAAACTACGCCGAGCGTTGTAAAGTCAGAAAGACCGCGAAATTTGCCATTTTTGTTCTTTGGGCTAAACAGAGGTGGCGCTGATGGTACGATATTAAAATTCATAATAACAAATACTCTTTAATGTAGACCTTATAAATACCGCTAGAAACCAATTCAAGAGAACGGGCAATGGTAAGAATTCAAAACGGAGGAGGTTCTCAATTCGTATTATGTTTTTTTTTTTATGTTTGTTACGTGATATCTCCAGCAATTGTGGATCGATTTCGAAAAATCTATCTTAATTGATAGGGTATGCCTCAGGGATGGTCCCTTATAAAGTTTATTAACTTCGCTTCAGTAGTTTTTCAGTTAGCTTCAACAATACGTATTTATACCACTTAGTGTATATTGTTGATGTTATAATAACTTTCTGTCACTGTTATTTACAGAGCAAGTAGTGGTATACGAATTTGTGTGGGGTAGGTTCATGAATCAAAAATATATAGGCAAGTGTAAGTTTCAGAAAACTCTAAACAGCTTTGTCTTTGCTTTGGCTTTGGCTTTGTTTTGTGGTTTTGTTTGTTTGTTTTTGTGTTTGTTTGTGTGAATTGTACACTATCTGTTGCATCATAAATATGTGAGTATATTATATTAATAATATTGCTACAGACGAAGTCTCTAAAAACTGTTCGCAATCTCTTGTTCATATTATTTAGCGATAAGTTAGGTTCACAAATATCTATGCAAATTTTCTATGAAAAATATCTTGATAATTTGACATGTCTCGAATTGTTGTCTTAAATTATTTGAACAATCTCTTTACAGAAGTATATCCTATTGTAATATTTTTATTTTTTCTGTAAACAAATTCAATTTGAAGTTGTCAGTTAAGACATCTTGCATCTGAATACCCACTAGCATCTTATTCGCTGGGCCCATGGAAATATGCGAAGTCACTGGCCGTATGATAGGTGTCGATAACGTGGAAATCTTAAAAATGCCTTCCGACCAATAAAATTGTCTATCCCGATGGTCATCGAATCGAATTTGTGCAGGACGGAAGTTCTGTCCACAATGCGAGAAGTGTCCAGTACTGGATAGCTCAACAAAAAGATTTATATTTAATTAAACTCCCGCCAAGAATCCCTGACCTAAACCCAATAGAAAATGTATGGAGTTTAATGGTTCAAAATTAGAACTCGACGCGAATTAGATCAGTGAAAAATTTAAGGGCTCACGTACATGAGATTTGGGAAGGCTTTAGAAGTAGCGCCGCCTGTTTAAACATGATTGCATCAATGCGTGAACTTTTGCAAGATGTTATTGATGTCCATGGTTGATATACCAGATTCTAAAACTGGCAGCACCATTGCTAAAACCTTGCCTGGAAGTTTCCTATCTTATTTTAAATGTTAGGTTTTCAGAAGAACAAAATAACAATTTAGGCTTAATAAAATAAAAAATAAGTACCGTACTACTGTGCTGTGTAAATTTTATTTTTATTTTTTAAACCGACTGAAAATTTCGTCCTAGCGGCATTCATCCACCCCCAAAAACCACATGAGATACGCCCACTTCTTAAGTTAGGAAGAATGTTTTCTTCATTGTATCTAGTGTTGTTAGTACGATAAAGAGATATACGGCCATCTTTATCAGACACAAAAACTTTTTCGTCAATAAATGCAACATTATCAAAATTTACTGTAAATATCTGTTGGCGAAATTCAATAGTAACATTTCCGGCAGGTTTCCGGGCAGGTTGGCGATAATGGAGTCCGGGCTCTTTAAGCGGTTAAGTTTGACACAGATAATTCGGCGGCAAACAACGAAGTCTGTTATATATATCTTTGGTTTCGCACTGACTCTAGTCCCCCCCCGACCCTTGCTCGACGACGCGCCAGCCCGCGCCGTAGCTGAGCCTGTAGATTTAAATTCCCCAGTTAATAATAATATAATTTAGATCCAGCCTGTCCCATCTTGCTGCCCTCCCCTCAGTGACGCCCTAAGCCGAGGTTCGTACCCCACAGGGGGTGCCCTTAGCGTGCGGTCACCTAAATTTTAAGTATTGTTCGCCCCTGGCTGGAGGCTTTAAGTTAGTAGCTTAAGGCACCCACAGGTTTGCCCGGTTAAGTAGCCAGGACCTTAGTGGTCACAACTACGAGCTGCCAAATAGGAAAAAAAAAAAAAAAAAAAACTGACTCTAGTAACAAGCTGTTCGTCTTGTTCTCTAGTTGTCTTTCGAGGTCTACCATATGACACGTGATTTTTAATAGCCCCCTCTTCTTTCCATCTTTTCCACCATAACTCAACTGTATTTCTCTGCAAATAGCAAATACCTAATTGAAAATGAAAAGTAGCGTAAGTACTATGAGTACATAAAAACAAAATAAATAGCTTAATTCATCATTCTAATACTAACAGAAATACAACTCTGAATGAATCACCGGATGAATTACCTTGTTCCTTCAAAGTGACAATAACATGTTTCGTATGGTTCGTCTATTCGATACATAAGTATTAATGTTTATTACCGTACAAGTAAAATTATTTAAAAAATATTTATCAACCCACGAAGAGGATGCTGTCCAGTAGGTAGGTATTCGGATGCAGGATGTTATAACTGACAACTTCAAATTGAATTTGTTTCAAAGAAAAATATTACAATAGGATATACTTCTGTAAAGAGATTGTTCAAAGAATTTAAGACAACAATTCGAGACGTCAAATTGTCAAGATATTTTTCTTATAAAAATTGCGTATACTCGTAGTCCAGTCACTTTAGCAAAAAAGGGTCAACCTTGGAATAAGAGATGGTACGATATTTTATGAGACTTTTGAGATAACTTTTAGAACACCAAATTGAAGGTGAATACAAAAATTCAGCTCATTCCGAGGTTGATCGCTAATTTTATTGGACTAACAGGTATTTGTGAACCTAAATTTGCGCTAAATAATATGAACAAGGGATTGCGCAGTCTTTGTTTATAGCAATAAATATTATTTATATCGCCGGTTTAAAAGCAACACCAATTAGTTAGTCCAAAAAATATTATATAAAATTTTCCGTAAGCGCATTTGGAAAGTTTGCTATTAAAATGAAGTCCTTAGTAATAAAATTTTGTCAGTCGCAAATGTAAGAGCGTGTTCTATAACTGTCTAAGTTTCAAACAGTTACATACTAAACACAAAAATTAACTTCATTTGTACACAAAAATATTAAAATAAATTATAACCCCCCTTTTAGTTGCTTTTGTCTCTATAGTACAATTACAAGCATAACTGAAAAAGTAATTGTTCTGTTTCCAACAAACTTCGCGTTTACGTGAGTTAAAGTACTGTTTTGAAAATTTGCTTAAAAGGCTGATTGTTAAAACATTCGTTTAAAAACAATAAAAAAAAATACAAAAAAATTGTTGGTTTTGCTTTTACTTCTTAATGCAAAAATGTACTAACATTACAAGTAACTGATTTGTATTGGTTAAATCATTCAAATTATGTACCTATAGCGGCTATATCGTCTCAGCTAGTACAAGAAAACACTCAGAAAATTTAACTGACAGGTAACAAGAAGAAGCATTTATTTTATTGTTTTTTTACTTTGTATGAACATAAAAGTTTCGTAATCTAAACAAAGAATAATTCTTCTGGTTTCTCCGGGCCCTCCGATTCTTCAGAAACCAGCACATCAGGTATACGATCTTATACCTGATAGTATACGATCCACGTTTTGGCCATTTGCTCTCAAACTTTGGATACTCTAACTACTCTAACTTTGGATATTCGTCGGGAATGACTCCTTTTTTACAAAGTTTCAATAGATCGGCTTTTTTGGCTTTTGAAATGCATAATGGTTCTTTATATAACGGGTACAGTATCTGTGGATTCATTTGTAATCTCTTTATTTTAAAAACCCCTGACACGCTGTCCATTACTGGTTTTTGCTTTAGCCGCTGAGCGGCTTTTGGCCGCGCCGTGATGTCTTGGTAACGCGCCTCTGGGATGAGAGTCTTCCCAAAAGTGTTTGCAAGTGACGCGCCCCTGGGATGATATGTTTGAGTGTTTTTGGGCCGATTCTATGCTGTTGTGCATAGAATCGACCTCCATGTGTGAGTGGCCCGATTCTAAAAAATTGAGTTCAATAAATTTTTGGTGGTCAATTTTATGGACAGCCCAAAACAAAACAGCGGCCACATATTGGTTCCTGTTTTATCCACCACATGGGTCTGAAAATAACAAACCTAGTCGATATGATCGGGGATTTCGCTTAAGTAATGTAACATTATCTATCCAATCTCAGAGCTTCCTTTCTTGCCAATAATTTCCGTCCACGCATAACAAAATGCGTCATTTGGAAAAGCGCTCTCATAAATCGTCAGGTTGTATATAGTGTATGTTTCCTGCAATAATTCAAAAGACCTACATCTCCACTAGGGATTTGTAAAATTGCCTGCAAATCAAAGGATGCCGAAGTGAATTTCGTTTCTTTTCCTGGTCTCTCCTTGTCTCTTTGTTTCTCGCAATTGCATGTATATTTTCTTTGAATGTGCTGTTTATACTCTTCTTCAGTTTTAGATTTCTCCATGGTATCCAAACGACGATACTTGGTGCCCAAAAGACACTGGAACTCCAGTGTCTTTTGTGCACCATGTATCGTCGTGTGGAACAAAAACGCCCAAGTTGAATTTGGTGCAAAATACATTTCGATATGTAGCCTCCAACACGGGTGTAACGCTCTCCTTGTCACACTCCCCCACATTCAATGTATACATTTTTGTAATTGACAGACTACAGTCTGTCAGTGTGTGTTTGTAATTGTATACGTAGTTATCTGTTATTTAATGACGATAGTCCTTTGTTTCTTGTGCAACAATACCATTTTATTTCTTTCCTTAAACACCACTATCTATAATTATGTTTTAACCAAATATCCAATCAATTTTGTTATTATTTGTTACACATACATATCTATTGTTTATTTAAATATTTACACACACTAAATAACTGATTTACATCCGTAAGACGTCCTCGTAACATAGGGTCCAGTTGAAAACCAGCGTTAGGCACTAGTTGTCTGGCATTTATGCTGAACTGGGCCTATTTGGCGCAACCGTGAGGCACACAATACTGTTTTTAAGTTTTTTTTACTTTTTTTTTTGTTTTTGCTTTGTGTGAATGTTGTGTGCCTTAACCTGGGCCAAATAAATTTATTTTCTTTCTTTTCTTTTTTCTTTTTAGATATTGCCGATTCATATCTTTGCGCACATAATGGCTTTCCATCGTAGGGAAAGATTTGATATGACACTAGATTTCTTCATATTTTTCTGGTGGCTTTTGTTTTGGGGCTCATGTCGTCCTCGCGGATCACAATCTCGTGAATAAAATCCCCAAGCATCTCGAATTTCGACTGCTTCTGTAATAACTGAAGCAGAAATGCACAAAGTTTTGCATAAGAAGATTTGGAATTTCTGAGATTTTACGCCTTGTTTAAAGAAAAAGTACTGCTTTGAATTAGATCTCTTTGTAGTTTCAAGCACAGTTGTTTTGATTGGTTTTACTTCTATCAAAATTATGTTTTTCTTTGCAGTATAGCTTTGAGTCCAGTATTTCCTACAACATCTCTCATGTTCAGTTTCACTGAAGTTTACGGTGTATTTGAAACTACATTTTGAGCAGTCCATAGCCTTTGATACTTTGGCCGGTCTATAATTATTTTTTCTCAGTTAGGTGACAGCGGTAGCGCGGACAAGTACCGACTATAATAATTTAATCGGTTTAGCTTCTTCACTAAAAATAAACCGAAAAACCGAATGCCAAAATCGACTATATTTATTTAGTATGAATGTTCAAGAACAAAAAGGTGCTAATCAAATTTTTTTTTTTTACCATTAGTGACTAAGACCTTCCTTTGACATTATTGTAGCACTAAAACCCACTAAAAAAGTTTGTTATTTTTTGCATCAATTTGTCACGAATTATTGGTTTTTAATTCTCTAAAGATACACTTTCTCGATTTATTAAGTCCTTACATATGAAATTGATGTTTTATAGAACTAGCCACTTTGATCTCAAAAAGCCGGCGTTCGGTTAAGAATTCCAAATTCAAATTTATTTCAATTTAAAGCGTGTCTATTTGTGTTTCGAATATAATAATTCATTTGTTTTCGCGCCATTTAATTTTGCTTTGACATCGTTCTGTGCTCAATATGGAAAACATAAAATATCGCATTATTTTCGAATACGAATTCCATCCTGGCACTAGAGCTGCAGAAACAGCTCGAAGGATTAATAATGCGTACGGAGAAGCCATTGTAAAAGAAAACATAGTACGTTTTTGGTTCCAACGCTTTCGTTCTGGAAATTTTGACCTCCAGAACAAACTTCGTGGACGGCCGGAGACCCTAGTTGTCAATGAGGAATTGAAAGTGATCGTGGAAGCGGATCCATGTCAAACCACGTCAGAGTTAGCTGCAGGCTTCGGTGTGAGTGATAAAACCATTTTGAATCATATGAAACAAATTGGAAAAGTGAAAAAGCTTGAAAAATGGGTACCGCATGAACTAAGTGAAGTGACAAACCAACAAACACGAGTCGACTGCTGCGTCACGATACTCAACCGTCACAATAACGAGGGGATTTTGAATCGTATCATTACTTGTGATGAAAAAAATGGATCCTATACGATAATCGGAAACGCTCATCACAGTGTAACCACTGTAATCCAGGAGAACCGGCTAAATCCTGCCCCAAGCGAAAGTTGACTCAGAAAAAGGTACTGGTTAGTGTCTGGTGGATCAGTGTTGGTGTCATCCACTACAGCTTCCTAAGATCTGGTCAGACGATTACGGCAGATCTGTATTGCCGACAATTGGAAACCATGATGGAAAAGCTAGCCGTTAAACAGCCGAGATTGGTCAACCGCTCTAGCCCACTGTTGCTTCAGGACAACGCTAGACCACACATTGCACAACAGCCGGTGGCGAAACTAGAGGAGCTAGGATTGGAATGTCTCCGTCACCCACCATACTCCCCGGACCTTGCTCCAACCGATTATTACATTTTCGGAATTTGGATAATTTCTTAATTGGAAAAAAAAAACAATTCAGATGAGGCAGTCCAAAACACCTTCAAAGATTTTGTTGATTCTTGCTCCCGGATTTTTTTTCAGCAAAGGAATTAATGAACTCCCTATAAAATGGCAAAAATGGCAAAATCATAACGGTACCTACTTTGATTGATTAAATACAAAAAAAAATAAAAAATAGTTTTGCTTTTTCCATATAAAACATCAATTTCATATGTAAGGACCTAATATTTGTTTCTTATTTCAGTCTATTAACCGGTATTAATCGGTTTTTACATTCGGTAACTCGGGAACGGTAAGTCCTGTGGTTTAGTTGGTTTTACCATTAGATAAAGAATCAAATGCTGATTCGAATGGTATATTAAAGTGTAAAACTGAAAAAAATCGCAGATAGTCTGTTTTGCCTTAAACCCAGCGATCTATTGTAGTCAAATATTTATGATGTCACAGATTGTGTAAAATTTATTGTTAAGGCAAAGTTGTTTATACACACATCAACACGGTCTAGGGATATTTCATACTCAATTAAATAACTCGAAAAGTACTGGCCGCATTGGAATCTTTTATACACCGATTTGTTTGTAATTTATCTCAGACTAATTCCAAATTCAAATTTTTTTAAATTCTTTTGTTTCGGTGGCATAAAAATGTGTTGATGTGTAGGAGAGGGAATTTTCATTTGTGCGAAATTTAGAAAACAATACGAATTACGTTTAGTTACAGTTTTTTTTCATTTTTAAACGAAAGATAAAGTTAAAATTGAGGTATTGTAGCCATGCAATGCCAACAGTTGACGAGGGCGGAGATGTTACGAGCTGTGGGAATGCTGGAAGCTGGGTCTGTTCAGCGTAATGTTGCTGAGGCCATAGGGACCCACCAAAATGTAATTTCAAGATTGTGGACACGCTATCGTGCCACAGGTGAAGTAGCGGAGAGGCACCGGGGGCCAAGTCGTATCACTACCCCCAGACAAGACCGATTTTTGCAAATTACTGCGCGAGCTCAACCAAATGCAACGGCGACTCAATTAGTCCAAAGGCTGCGAGTGGAACACCAAGTGCTTGTAAGTGACCAAACTGTAAGAAGGCGACTGCATGAAAGCAATCTACGCTCTCGTAGACCACTCCGGGTCCCACCTTTACGGAGAGGCAATCGTGGACGACGATTAGAATGGGTTCGGAACCACGTGGACTGGGGCCGTGAGCAATGGTCAAATGTGCTGTTCACGGATGAATCCAGGTTCAGCTTCCATCCAGATTTACGACGGACGCGTGTTTGGCGAGTTCCTGGACGATGGAGCCGTCTTCAGAACCCTCAGGAAGTTCACCCATACCAAGGAGGAACAATTATGGTTTGGGCAGGAATTCGTCTTGGAGGACGGACGGATCTCGTTTGGGTGCGGGGCAATATGACCGCAGAACGATACGTCCAACAGGTGCTGGGGCCCGTAATCTTGCCCCACAGAACACAAATGGGGCAAGATTTCCTGCTCATGTACGACAATGCCCAGGCACACACGGCGAGAACGGTAGCAGCTTGGTTACATACACACAATGTTAGGGCCTTAGACTGGCCTGCTCAATCGCCAGATCTAAATCCCATTGAACATGCGTGGGATATGATGCAAAGAAGAGCTCTGAAGGAAGTTCCTGAAAATCTGGCTACAGAAGATCAACTTTTTGCGCACCTCAGAAGGACATGGGACAATATTCCGCAGCAAGACATTGACAACCTTGTTCTGAGCATGCCGAATCGTTGCCGATGTGTTATGAACATCATGGGCACTTTCTCAGACTACTAACTTCAAGTTTATAAACACAAAATAAATGATTTTTCTATTTTTTTCAGTTTTAACTCACAAATTAAAAGTTAATTCATATACGGTTTCCGTCTATGCTTCATTTTTTTTCCATAAAATCCTGAAATTTTAATCTAAGTACCTTGACCATTATTAAAAAATGGTTGAATATTAAATAACGTATCTTTTAAATATATACATGTCATATAAATAATTAACACATTGATAGTAATTCGCATTTTTTAAAATTTCCTAGACCGTGTTGATGCGTGTAGTTTTATGAAACTTACTATTGCCTATATATTTTTGATTCATGAATATGCTCATATAAAAAGTGAAAAATAAAAACTCTTTTATAATATTATTATTATTTCCTCTATTTCATTATTTACATATAAATTACATTTTTAAATATTAGAATATAAAAAATATATAAACAATTAAAAATATAAAAAATAGTAGCCCACCGGTATCGGGAACAGGGTCCAAGCTACCGGCGGTCAGGGCTCCAGAGAGAGGAACCTCCTAACAATGCGAGCCGTGTCCAGAAGTACCGCTTTCTGAATAAAGCCCTTGATCCAACTGCCCAACGAGAGCCTCCTCAGGTGTTGGTCGAGGCTCTTGGCTATTAAGCCATTGGCTGTCACGACTATCGGCACAATGATCGCTGAGTCCACATCCCACATATCGACAACCTCGCGAGCCAAGTCTAGATACTTGATTTGTTTATCTTTCTCGGCTTTCACGAGGTTCCCGTCATGCGGGACCGTTATGACAACAATCATTGCGCGCCGCTCTAATCGACCCACCATCACTATATCAGGCTTATTGGCAACAATAGTCCTGTCAGTGATGATGGATCGATCCCAGTAAAATGTGATATGTCCATTTTCGAGAACTGGGTCGGGCACATACCTGTAGTACGGCACTTCCGATTCTACAAGGCTGTATTTCAGAGCAAGTTGCTGATGGATAATCCTGGCTACAAGGTTGTGTCTATGCAAGTACTCTTCGTTAGCTAGACGAGAACATCCGGAGATAATATGTCTGATTGATTCACCCGGACGGTGGCATGCCCGACAGATGTCAACCGTGCCGTCTTTCACAATAAATCTCCGGTAATTGTTTGTCATCATAACTTCGTCCATAATTGCACAGACAAAACCTTCGGTTTCTCCAAAGAGGTCACTGAAACGCAGCCGGGCTACGGACGCTAGTTGGTCTACATCGGGCCCATGTAGAGCCCGGAAAAAGCGTCCGTGAAGCTCCTTACTCTGCCATACTTCCATGCGATCATTAGTGTCAAGCACTACTGGCTTGCGCCAGTTCTCTTTAGCTAAGGAGAGCGGGGTGAGGCCCTTGTCCACTGTGACCACATCTCGATGCATCCCTACGTCGGCTTCTAAGAAATATTCCCTGAGACCGCATATCTCGCGATTGTGGAGGGTCTTAGCATTTAAAAAGCCTCGACCTCCACACTTTCGCGGGATATACAGCCTCATTACCGATGATCGTGGGTGATGCATTCGATTTGCAGTCAGCAGTGTACGGACCTTCCTATCCAGGGCGTCGAGTTCGGTCTGAGTCCATTTGAGTATGCCGAAAGAGTACATCAAAACCGGCATGACCCAACCGTTAAAGGCGCGCACCTTGTTTCCACCTGATAAAAGACTATTAAGTACTTTTTTCAGGCGGCCAAAGAAGCGATCCTTTAACGACTGCTTCATGTCAGTACCATTAATGCCCAACGCTTCCGACATACCCAAATACTTATAGGTTTCGGATGCGGAGAGGGCTCTAAGGTTTATGGAATCCGAGAGTTGGGTTCCGACGGATTCCAGAATCTCCCCTCGCTTTACATGCATGACCGCACATTTGTCCACACCAAATTCCATCCTGATGGCGCTACTGAAAGTTTCAGTTACTTTCAGTAGATCCATCAGTTGCGAATTGTTGGGTGCAAAAAGTTTTAGGTCATCCATGTAGAGGAGGTGAGATATAACCTGACCACCTCTCCTCAGCCGATAGCCTAGACCTGAATCCTCCAAGAGTGTGCTTAGAGGATTCAAGGCTAAGCAGAACCAAAGCGGACTCAAACTATCACCCTGAAATATGCCTCGCTCGATCCTTATCGGCTCGCTATTCCTTTGGGTATTTCGAAATGCTGGATAGCGAAGGACCGTCCTCCATTGCCCCATACACGACATCAGGAAAGTGCGCAGAGTTGCCTCTACTTTATACAACTCCAGCACCCTCATGAGCCATGTATGTGGCACCGAGTCATAGGCCTTCTTGTAATCTATCCAACATGTCGACAGATCCTTTCGGGAACGACGAACCTGTTGGCTAATGGCCATATCAATGAGGAGTAGCTCCTTAGTACCACGGGACCCGTTCCTACATCCATTTTGAGAAGGAGACATGATGTAGTTGGTGTATATATGTTTGTTAATTTTATCTCTCAAAATGGATGTAAGAACTTTATAGACCGTCGGTAAACACGCGATCGGCCTATAATTTTTGGGTTCCGCAGTGCTACCTGATTTATGGAGCAGGTGGGTAACTCCTGTTGTTAGGAATTGGGGTAGCGAACCAGATTCTAAAGCAACCTGGTACTGAGCAGCCAAGCGAGCGTGCGATCTACCAAACCATTTGATCCAGAAGTTGTGCAGTCCGTCCGGCCCTGGAGACTTCCAGTTAGGCAGCGGGCGGACTGCACGAGTTACATCTTGGGGGCAGATGGTAATAGCCCCCATTTCTGGTATTGGATCACAGGCTCGCTCGACTTCCCGAGTCCAATCACCTTCGGTGTAACTGACAGGCGCCGACCAGATATTGCGCCAGAAAGAACACATGGCATCATCATCTCGTAGGCACGTGTCAGCCACACCTTGATCCGGTCGCTCCCAACCCCTATAAATCCACCTTTCATCGCGCTGGAAGGTGCGATTCTGAGTGTACCGCTCCACTCGCCGCTTATACCTACGAATACGGTTCGCCCATGCATACACTTTCTGCTTCAGGAAGTCGATGCGCTCTGTGGGACAGGACATATAATCCTGAGGACTGATATCAGTCCCTGCAAATGCGCGTCTCACAAAGCGCATCACTCTAGGGCGAGTATTGCCCTCCCTGAAGCAGATTAGTTTGCCGATGAGAGCTCTGGCCCCACCAATACGGCGCTCAATTCTGCACTGCCAAGCTGGTACGGCTGGTTTCGGTCGTGTAGCTCTAGATTCGTTAGCAAATTTGATGTGAGCTACACGACATGCCGCTACAGCCGCGCAGTACAGAATCGAATGTGTATCGGTGAGGTCTACGCAGTCATCAAAATAATTTGACAACTGCGCATCCAGCGCCACCACCAGCGCCCTATTTTTGTTATGCATGGGTAAACGAGGTAAGCGTGGTCTAAGTTCGGGCGATATGAACCGATATTCTCGAATCGCATCCTCCAAAGCACTCCTCAATTCATCATTGCACTGGGTACTTACGTTTGTAGCCCTATCATCACTCTCCTCGTCTGCTCGACTTGTTTTAGACTGTGGTAGTACTACAACAGTCTGCGACGAGGGGGCGATGACATGAATACTCTTATTTTTTTTTTTTGGGTGGGAAATCATCAAATGACCTCTCCCGCTCTGGGCGGAGCGGAAGGGCGTGTCAGACTCTTACTAACTAAAACCCACCCGTGTTCCTTCAGTTGCCTGTGCGCCAGGGCCACGGTAACTCTTTCGAACAATCCGCGACCCCGGCAGGCATCGGCCCTATCGGACCCCGTCAATTATGCTGGCATCTCTTTGAGGCGCGCGTGGAACACAACGCGCCGTCGACCCGGGCCTGGTCCTTACCGGACGGCGAGCTGCCCATTGCTCGTCCGCAGGCCCGCGCCTACGGTGGCCGGGAGTCGGCTATCGACTCCCGACGCCCAGGGTGTCTCCTCCTGCGGCGACTAGGGGCGTGAGGGCGCGACGATTGCCGCACCCTCACGCGCTCCGCCTCCTCCTTCGTGAGCATTACTGCTTCACAGGAGGAGGTGACGGCTTCCCATTCCCTCTCGCTCCGTACCATGGCCTGTACCAGAGCCGGACGCGAGAGATCGCCGCCGCCGATCGCCACCACGAGGACACGGCGGTGCTCCACCCAAGCTGGGCAGACCTCCACCGTATGCTCCACCGTGTCCTCCGGTCGATCCACACAATGCCAACACCCGGGCGTTTCCTCCCGCCTTATCCGAAACAGGAACCTCTCGAAACAGCCATGTCCGGTGAGGGCCTGCGTCAGGCGGAAGGTGAGGACGCCGTGGCGCCTCTCAAAGCCACTCCTCAAAGAGGGGACTTACCGCCTCAATTGTGGCGTGCCCAGCGCTGGGTTGCGACAGTCGCACTCTCCATGCCGCCATGAGATGACATGACTACTCTGCATTTCATTTCGCAGGCGATCAAGCACAGTGTCATCCAACATATGATTACGTTAGATGACCCGCACCTGATCCAACAGTCGTTGTGCCGTAACGTTGACAGCTGGTTCAAGCACCTGAAAAAGAGAGAGCATCCGAACACGGTACGCGGTCAGATTGTTTCCCCCCTCTGTAGCCCCATAGTATGACGTTTTCATTGATGGATCGTGTCCATCTCATGCGCTGCACACTTCCGCCGGTAGCTGGGACCCTATCAGAGGCCGGTGGGCCTCGAGGTCCTAAAACGTTCGGCGGCCGGTGTCCTACACGTCGACTAGCAGGTGGTGGCGTCGTGGGCGGGGAGAAATACTCGTCGCTCGAGCTCGACGCAACTACCGCGGCCGGTGTCGTCACAGCGCTCACAGTGGGGCTGGATACCGGCGGCAGCGAGGCGGAGCTGAGCGACGAGTCCGGAGGTGGTGGGCGTGCTTGGCGTGCGGCTGATCTTGTCAACATTTTATTTTCATCTTCATTTTCCTATTTAGTTTTCATGTTTGTATTATCGGAGGTGACATCTGTCATGTCACCTCCAAATCGGCAGATTTTTATTAAATTTATTACATTTTGGTTTCCTTTTTTATTTTAAAATGGTTTCAATTTTCAGGTGTTATATAAAATGAAATACTATTGTAAGGCTGGGTCCAAATCACTTTCTCTATTAAAATTACAAAAAATTGGAAAACGAGACGTTTCGTTGATACGGTGTTGCCATTATTATTATTTCCTTTATTTAATTATTTACATATAAATTACATTTTTAAATATTAGAATATAAAAAACATAAAAATATTTAAAAATATAAAAATAGTAGCCCACCGGTATCGGGAACAGGGTCCAAGCTACCGGCGGTCAGGGCTCCAGAGAGAGGAACCTCCTAACAATGCGAGCCGTGTCCAGAAGTACCGCTTTCTGAATCAAGCCCTTGATCCAGCTGCCCAACGAGAGCCTCCTCAGGTGTTGGTCGAGGCTCTTGGCTATTAAGCCATTGGCTGTCACGACTATCGGCACAATGATCGCTGAGTCCACATCCCACATGTCGACAACCTCGCGAGCCAAGTCTAGATACTTGATTTGTTTATCTTTCTCGGCTTTCACGAGGTTCCCGTCATGCGGGACCGTTATGTCAACAATCATTGCGCGCCGCTCTAATCGATCCACCACCACTATATCAGGCTTATTGGCAACAATAGTCCTGTCAGTGATGATGGATCGATCCCAGTACAATGTGATATGTCCATTTTCGAGAACTGGGTCGGGCACATACCTGTAGTACGGCACTTCCGATTCTACAAGGCTGTATTTCAGAGCAAGTTGCTGATGGATAATTCTGGCTACAAGGTTGTGTCTATGCAAGTACTCTTCGTTAGCTAGACGAGAACATCCGGAGATAATATGTCTGATGGACTCACCCGGACGATGGCATGCCCGACACACGTCAACCGTCCCGTCCTTCATAATATGTCTCCGGTAGTTATTCGTTAAGATAACTTCGTCCATAATTGCACAGACAAAACCTTCGGTTTCTCCAAAGAGGTCACCGAAACGCAGCCAGGCTACGGACGCTAGTTGGTCTACATCGGGCCCATGTAGGGCCCGAAAAAAGCGTCCGTGAAGCTCCTTACTCTGCCATACTTCCATGCGATCATTAGTGTCAAGCACTACTGGTTTGCGCCAGTTCTCTTTAGCTAAGGAGAGCGGGGTGAGGCCCTTGTCCACTTTGACCACATCCGTATGCATCCCCACGTCGGCTTCTAAGAAATATTCCCTAAGACTGCATATCTCGCGATTGTGGAGGGTCTTAGCATTTAAAAAGCCTCGACCTCCACACTTTCGCGGGATATACAGTCTCATTACCGATGATCGTGGGTGATGCATTCGATTTGCAGTCAGCAGTGTACGGACCTTCCTATCCAGGGCGTCGAGTTCGGTCTGAGTCCATTTGAGTATGCCGAAAGAGTACATCAAAACCGGCATGACCCAACCGTTAAAGGCGCGCACCTTGTTTCCGCCTGATAAAAGACTATTAAATACTTTTTTCAGGCGGCCAAAGAAGCGCTCCTTTAACGACTGCTTCATGTCAGTACCATTGATGCCCAACGCTTCCGACATACCCAAATACTTATAGGTGTCGGATGCGGAGAGGGCTCTAAGGTTTATGGAATACGAGAGTTGGGTTCCGACGGATTCCACAATCTCCCCTCGCTTTACATGCATGACCGCACATTTGTCCACACCAAATTCCATCCTGATGGCGCTACTGAAAGTTTCAGTTACTTTCAGTAGCTCCATCAGTTGCAAATTGTTGGGGGCAAAGAGTTTTAGGTCATCCATGTAGAGGAGGTGAGATATAACCTGACCACCTCTCCTCAGCCGATAGCCTAGACCTGAATCCTCCAACAGTGTGCTTAGAGGATTCAAGGCTAAGCAGAACCAAAGCGGACTCAAACTATCACCCTGAAATATGCCTCGCTCGATCCTTATCGGTTCGTTATCTCTCTGGATATTTCGACATCCTGGATAGTGAAGGATCGTTCTCCATTGCCCCATACATGACTTCAGGAAGGTGCGCAGAGTTGCATCTACTTTATACAACTCCAGCACCCTCACAAGCCATGTATGTGGCACCGAGTCATACGCCTTCTTGTAATCTATCCAACATGTCGACAGATCCTTTCGGGAACGACGAACCTGTTGGCTAATGGCCATATCAATGAGGAGTAGCTCCTTAGTACCACGGGACCCGTTCCTACATCCATTTTGAGAAGGAGACATGATGGAGTTGGTGTCTATATGTTTGTTAATTTTAGCTCTCAAAATGGATGTAAGAACTTTATAGACCGTCGGTAAACACGTGATCGGCCTATAATTTTTGGGTTCCGCAGTACTACCTGATTTATGGAGCAGGTGGGTAACTCCTGTTGTTAGGAACTGGGGTAGCGAACCAGATTCTATAGCAACCTGGTACTGAGCCGCCAAGCGAGCGTGCGACCTACCAAACCATTTGATCCAGAAGTTCTGCAGTCCGTCCGGCCCTGGAGACTTCCAATTAGGCAGCGGACGGACTGCACGAGTTACATCTTGGGGACAGATGGAAATAGCCCCCATTTCTGGTATTGGATCGCAGGCTCGCTCGACTTCCCGACTCCAATCACCTTCGGTGTGACTGACAGGCACCGACCAGATATTGCGCCAGAAAGAACACATGGCATCATCATCCGGCAGGCACGTGTCAGCCACACCTTGATCCGGTCGCTCCCAACCCCTATAAACCCACCTTTCATCGCGCTGGAAGGTGCGATTCTGAGTGTATCGCTCCACTCGCCGCTTATACCGACGAATACGGTTCGCCCATGCATACACTTTCTGCTTCAGGAAGTCGATGCGCTCTGTGGGACAGGACATATAATCCTGAGGGCTGATATTAGTCCCTGCGAACGCGCGTCTCACAAAGCGCATCACTCTAGGGCGAGTATTGCCCTCCCTGAAGCAGATTAGTTTGCCGATGAGTGCTCTGGCCCCACCAATACGGCGCTCAATTCTGCACTGCCAAGCTGGTACGGCTGGTTTCGGTCGTGTAGGTCTAGAATCATCAGCAAATTTGATGTGAGCTACACGACATGCCGCTACAGCCGCGCAGTACAGGATCGAATGTGTATCGGTGAGGTCTACGCAGTCATCAAAATAATTTGACAACTGCGCATCCAGTGCCGCCACCAGCACCCTATTTTTGTTATGCATGGGTAAACGAGGTAACCGTGGTCTAAGTTCGGGCGATATGAACCGATATTCTCGAATCGCATCCTCCAAAGCACTCCTCAATTCATCATTGCACTGGGTACTTACGTTTGTAGCCCTATCATCACTCTCCTCGTCTGCTTGACTTGTGTTAGACTGTGGTAGTACTACCACAGTCTGCGACGGGGGGGCGATGACATGACTACTCTGCATTTCATTTCGCAGGCGATCAAGTACAGTGTCATCGAACATATGATTACGTTGGATGACCCGCACCTGATCCGACAGTCGTTGTACCGACACGTTGACAGCTGGCTCAAGCACCTGAAAAAGAGAGAGCATCCGAACACGGTACGCGGTCAGATTGTTTCCCCCCTCTGTAGCCCCATAGTATGAGCGCATGACGTTTTCGTTGATGGATCGCGTCCATCTCATGCGCTGCACACTTCCGCCGGGAGCTGGGACCCTATCAGAGGCCGGTGGGCCTCGAGGTCCTAAACCGTCCGGCGGCCGGTGTCCTCCACGTCGACGAACAGGTGGTGGCGTCGTGGGCGGGGAGAAATACTCGTCGCTCGAGCTCGACGCAACTACCGCGGCCGGTGTCGTCACAGCGCTCACAGTGGGGCTGGATACCGGCGGCGGCGAGGCGGAGCTGAGCGAAGAGTCCGGAGGTGGTGGGTGTGCTCGTCTTTTAGCAGATCTTGTCAACATCATTTCATTTTCTTAATATTTTTTTCATTGTTATTTGGAGGTGACAACTGTCATGTCACCTCCAAATCGGTAGTTTTTGATTTATTTTATTTCATTTTTGATTATTATGGTCTCTTCTTTGGTGTATCGATGATGTAGATGATAAGGTTTTGATTTATAAAGAAAAACTATGGTAAAAATGGGTCAGAATCACATTCCTTGTTTTAAATAAAAATATTGAAAATGAGACGTTTTGTTGACACGGTGGTGTTGCTATTATTATTATTATTATTATTATTATAAAAAAAAAACAACCGACTTCCAAATAATGCACTTCAAAGTGAAAATAACTAAGTGATTTCGGAAGTCGGTGGCAAAAAACGAAAATAGAAAACCAAAGACCGACTTCCGAAATTCCTTAAAGTTATTTTTCACTCTTAGTGTTTTTTTTTTGGAAGTCGGTTGTTTTTTTTTTTGTAAATAAGTTTAGGTTTCAGTATTTTTAGGTGGCCTGTTGCGGCTTTTATTCCACGTCTCAGGATTTGGCAAAGCCCAGCCATCTTAACTCTGTACATATAAACAAACGAAGACACAACAACAACAAGAACAGACAACAAGATAAACTAACGTGAAGTTTTTGTATAAGGAACCCAAGTAAGTATCAGAAGAATGCCCGTTTTCACTAATACTATTCGGTACCTAACTGAAAGCCTAAATAGAATATGAAAATTACCCAACATGATTAATCTACATATTAATAAATTGGCACCGCATGCACAAACAGGGAACTACAAAATGTGTATAAATTTTGATAGCTTAAGTGTTACATGTAGGGATTCCTAGAAAATTGTTATTGTTTACCTTGTTATTGTAATGAAATAATAATAATAACGTTTATTTATCAAAAAGTGTGAATACAGTATGTGAGTGGTCGGTGAGTCACAAACTAAGCTCGCTAAGCGTCGATAAGAGTCGCTTGTATTTTGTGGCTCAGTAAGTAAATACTATAAAATATGGAACAAAGCCTCGTTGCAACTAATTCCGCTCACAACAGTCGAGCTTTAAGCACGTGTCAACATGAAGCTCGTCATCATGTTCGTGATTGTCGCGTTACTCACCGCGGTGTGTTCGCCGCAGCCGGTTGACAGCTCAGCACTCGACCAACCAGACACTTCAGGAGTTCTACGGTTCAAGAGACAAGCGATGTTGGTGCACAGAAGTTGTCCAAAAGATCATGCAAGACTCAATAACAAATATTGTGTTCATTGCGATTTGTAAGTAGATAAACTTATGTATAAAGTACCAATTTTATTTGCGATTTTCCCAAGCCACATAATATTATTACGGTGCGTGTCTAAGACTAAGTGTACAACGTGGGGCAGGTATATTTTTTACAAATTTAAAGAAGTAATGATTAACGTAGACTGTCTTTTATAAAAAAATAGTTTTTTTTTTAAGAAACTGACAAATAAATAACCATTCTTATTGTTTCTGGTTTTGTTATTCACCTCATCGTGAGAAATGATATACATGTTAATTTGATGTTCAAAAGTGTATTTTTCTATTTGAAATAAATGATTTCACTTTGACTTTGACATAAACTCACCCTTTTTCTAAAGGGGGTGGTAGGCAGAAACTACAGAACGCCATCAGCTACAAAACTTACATAAACTTTCTGCTTCGTTTAAGTTCTGGTCTGGTCATATCTGGTCATACACTGACGCTGGTTACTGTACTACATCTGGTCTTTCAGAAAAACATCACCTTCAAGGTCACTATTAATGTCCTTCTAGAGCGTCCCCTCCCAGCGTTTCCATTCACATTTCCCTTTCTTAGTCGCTTTTCATTCATTCTCTCAGCATGGCACAACCATCTCTATGAAACTCTTTTAAATTTTTGTCAGTGCATCATCATTTAAACCGTAAGGTTGTGTTACCACATTATTCCTGAATATATCATTCATAGCTATACCACACTTATTTCGTAAATAAATTCTTCATAACGTAAGGGAATCTTCATGAATTGAGGTGGCCATTCAAATCATCTTAATTTAATTTAATTGATGTAGAGAGTAACTCACCGTAGCTAGTTCGTATACCTACAAAGTTCAAACTTTCCTATATATAATCATTATTTTGTATAAGTATATATAAGTTTTTTTTTATAAACGTTCGTACATTTTAGTCTTATTATATTAACACTACCTTCTTCCTTCAAAAACCGAAATTACTAAATTGCATTATTAAAATGTGAATTGATCAATATATTATTACATGTCGTAACACGAAAAGTTCAATGAATAGTATCTAATAGTCTATATTAGCATTACTTATCTAGATATTTTAAATTTCAAGCTCTGTTTGATTAATTATCATGTTTGAAGAATATCCCATTCCAAAAGTTATTATATTTGCTAAAATATTCACACCTCTCTTCTGATTTATAATTGTTGAATAATCATAATTATGTTTTGTTTTCCAATTTATAATGAAATCGTACTCGTGTCTAATATGTTTGTTTGTTAGTACATAATATGCTAATGTTCGTACCTAATATGGTTGGTTCTTAGTAAGATTTGGTAAATCAATCACAACACCTAAAGACTCCTGCGTACAGCCGATTGTGTAATAATTATTACTCTTGCTTGATTTTAATATCGGCACGTTTCTTTTTCACAGATTCGAGAAAATAACAGAAGAGGACTGCCCAGGGAGACTGAAGCGCCAAAGATCTAAGAAACATTACAAAGTTGACCTAAGTACCTAGCTGCCTGAACCAGTACTTGATGTGGCCAAAGCTTTTATAGCAAAGCTACTTGTTAATATATATTGTAATACTTAGATACTTATTTGTATTTTTTTACCCAAAACATGGAAAAACTAAACCGAATTTAATGTTTGTGAACAAAATGATATTGAGTTTTACAACACATAACACGACTGTATTCTCCGGAGGGGTAAGCAGAGGAAGGATAGGGAGAAGAAGGCCATAGAAAAGATGGAATGATTGTGTGATGAATGATTTCAAAGAAAAGGGGGCGAACGATAACATAACGACTGACAGGGGAGAATGGGAGAAACAAGCGTATTGCACCGACTCCGAGAAATCCGAGACAAGGGCAGAAATCTTTCTACCCTTGTCTGCTCATGACCCAGTACTCCCACATTTCATCAATTTATTTATTTATTTATTTATTCAGTAACAGAAGTAGGTACACATACATTATATATTTAAGTTGGTGCCAACATAAACTCATTAGAGTGTTACCGTGCACCAAAGTCATCGACTACATGATTTAGAGCATAAAAAAAACATTTAAGAAGGTACTTAGTAAAATAAGAAACAATAAATAACATTAAAAACGGTTATTTACGCAAAATATTATGTAATACCAACGAACGAACATCGGTGACAAATCTGACCGACCGTCCTTACAACAAAAGTGGTGGAGTAGTGGTAATTACGTTTAAGTTTAATTAATTAGGTGGCGAGCCTACTGCTGGCCTATCAACCAGGCACAAGTCCATACTCCGGGCTTCCTATTGAGAAATTCACAATGGAAAAAACCCTTAAAAATTTTGGAATAGAAAACCTATGATTTTTTAAAGCCTTTATAAATGATCACGGCCAACTGTCTACTTGTTTTTTAGCCGACTTCAAAAAATGAGGAGGTTCTCAATTCGACTGTATGTTTTTTATTTTTTTATGTGTGTTACCTCAGAACTTTTTTCTGGGTGAACCGATTGGGATTACTCTTTTTTATTTGAAAGCTGGTGCTTCACATGTGGTCCCATTTAAATTTGATCAAGATCTGACCAGTAGTTTTTGAGTTATACTTATTACTGCATATTTTTTCCAACTTAGTTTACATTGATGATGTTTTAATAATTTCCTGTCCCTGTTTTTTACATATCAAGTAGTGGTATACGAATTTGTTTAAGGTAGGTACCGCAACTAAAAACTTTTTTACAAAAAAACAACCGATTTCCAAAAAAAAACACTAAAAAACGTGAAATATAACTTTAATTTCGGAAGTCGGTGGCCAAAAACGAAAATACAAAACCAAAGACACAGACTTCCGAAGTTAAAGTTATTTTTCACGTTTTTTTGTTTTGGAAGTCGGTTGTTGTTTTGTAAAAAAGTTTTTTCGACTAGGTTAACACACAGACCAAAAACACTCATTCAAGTGATAAATGTAAACAACGCGTTTAATCAAATCATTCATAAGGCCGCGTTTCCACCAAAGCGTATATGTGCTTTACGGGTAAACAACGCAGCCTCATAAATCATTGAGTTTTGAGTTTAATCTCGCGATTTAGCACGTTTAGCGCTGATCTCTCTCTGGTCGTGTAGTATTGCCGTCCGATCGAACTATGAGAGCGAGGGAGGAGAGAGTGAATCCGTATCTGCGCACATACCTGTGCACTATAATATCTACCGCGCCGAAGGCTCGTCTTCGTTGAGATTGGCGGCCATGGCCGAAATACGGCCTGGAGGACTATTATTACAAAATGTATGAAAAAACAAGTTCAGCCGCCGACTGGCTGTCCTTTGTTCCTTAAACAATCAACTGTGATAAAATGATACGGTGAAAATAAAAACAACGCCTAACAAGACCACAAAACAAAATTCGTAGCCGGCGTAGACTCGTAGAACGTGGCGCGTAGCGTTATTGCGTAGCGTTTTCGTTCTTTGGACTAAACATAGGTGGCGCTGATGGTACGACAACAAAAAATATTTGTAACATGACTGTGTAGTTACTGTGTTAAGTTTGATGCATAATACTCTTAATTTTACACCGTTTAAATTACAATTTTATAAGAATTAAATTTAGGTTAAAAAACTTAGGTTCATTTCTTCTTAAGTTTATATAAACTTTAAAAAAATTAAAAACGACATTTTGTTATTGGCCTAGTGTCGCTTATATTATTATTATTTATTTATTTCAGAGAATCTCCACATAACTTACATAATCATAATACATCACAAAAACATAAAAACATAAAATGTTGTGTTGCTGTTCATTTGCTACATTAAGCGACTTTCCCCAAGTAATTATGCATCAAATGTCCTTATTTGCTGTCGATAGCACAGTTATATATAATACTGGCAGTAATAAAGATATAGAAGATGACATTAACACTAGTCTTGCTCCGATTGTTGACTGGCTGAACGCTAATAACCTTAAAATTAATCTAACAAAAACTAAAATTATGAATTTTAAAATTAGGCAAGAAAGCTCTGTCACATTCTCAGGTAAACTACAAAGGTGACCAAATACTTGAAACGAATGTTACAAAATTTCTCGGACTGCATATTGATAACGATATGTCATGGAGGACTCAAATTGGTAATGTGTGTGGGAAGCTCAGTAAGTTTTCCTATGCTCTATATATGCTAGGCAAAATTGTGAATATGACAGCGCTCCTAGCAGCTTATCATGGATATGTCGCCTCTGCTTTGCGATATGGTCTTATATTTTGGGGCAATGCTACTAAGATAGAAGAGGTATTAATAGCACAGAAAAAATGTATTCGAGCTATATGTAAAATAAAACGAACAGATTCATGCAAGCCATATTTCAAAAACTTAAAAATATTGACTGTACCATCACTTTATATCTATGAAGCCTCTGTATCTTTGTAAAAAACAATTTTTTTTTTATATAAATCTGTCGAAAGTCAACAGCGTTCAAAAAAGTTGCACCCATTGTGCACAAAAACCAAATTTCTCTACAACAGTATATATGCAATGGCTCCAAAACTTTACAACAAATTACCTGATTAAATGGTATCAAGCAACAACATGAATGACTTTAAACGTAAGCTTTTTAAATTATTATTGAATGACAAGACATATTATTCTGTTAATGAATATCTTAATGACAAATTAAAATAATATTATATAATTTCATATCTGTCTATAAATAAAAAGTTACTCCCCTATGACAATGATATTATTTATTGGCATTTTTATTGCATTTGTTATTGTGCATATACGAAATTGTGACTAATTAATTCCTATTTGTTTATGTGCCGTCTATAATTTATTGACATATTATTAACTATTAGTGTTTGGCATGAAATTGTGACATCTACGTAACTATTGCCTTTATTTTTGTTTTTATTTTGTTAATTGACATTCGATTACTTAAGCGATTTTGTATGCCCTTTGGCGGGACATAGTATGGATCAATATTTTTTTTAGCTAACATCTGTATAATTTTTACCCTATGTTCACAAAATGAATAAATGAATTTGATTTTTTTGCCAAAATTGCTAAAAACTTTTGCCTATGGATGTCCTTATTTACTGATTTTAGAAAAGACAGTTAAAACGAGCAGCAATAGCAATCACGATACTGTTGCTGCTGCTTCTTAGACGGTACAGCAAGGAGTTTGCTTTCTTGCGCATGAAGGCTTGGAGCTATCTGTACGCGCTTCAGCAAACATACCAGACGCGCTGCAGCGCCACGGCATCCCCAACAGCATCCTAAAAACGTTATTATACTGGATGCGCAGGTTCGCTGCGTATGTCTCCCACAGGCCAATCTAGTAAAACGACTGGCAGAACGCCTTGAAAAGTATTATCTTCACCTCATTGGTGCAACGCGCGCTCCTGCGAGCGAGCATACTGCCTCTCTCCGCCTAAGACCTGTACTCCCTCTCTATATCTTCAGCGTTAAAATTATTTAATCAAAATATCCAGGGTTGTTTCTTCCAAATTACTGGAAATTCAAAAACAGAAAATTGAATATTTTTATAACCAATTTTCTGTTTTTGTATTTCCAGTAATGTCTATTAACTATGAACTTTATTTTGTAGTTAGCCATTTCAGACGAAAACGTATAGTATATAGCGGCTCATTAATATTTAGGGCACTTTTCTTTGTGTAAATTATTTCATCACCACTGCTCCCAAAACGTTGAAGGAAAACATCGTGAGGAAAACGGCATGTCATAAAACCAAAAATTCAAAGACATGTGACATCCTCCAACTCCACTCCCTTTCACAGAGAGGAGCTCAAGCTTGTGTCCCAGCAGTGGAAACATTATAGGCTGATTATGCATTAATTTTAGTAAAAAAATCGATTAAATCTAAGGAACGAAAATACATCACATCACTGTCTGCAATAATGTGATGTATTTTTGTACTTTAGATTTAATCGTTTTTTACTAATATAGGCTGAACTATCCTGTATTAAGCTTAATTAGCATGTTAGTATGCGTATAAAGACCTCCAAGTTATCAGAATCTTTTTGTGTTTGTTTCTGTAATGAAAGATGCGTTAAAAGAAACTTAGTACTAGTAGTAAATTAATTAGTAAATAACTCGAGTAGTGTCTAGGTCATTTGATTTGCCAAATGTTTTTATTGAACCAACCCGAGTGACAGCTTCTTCTGCCACTTGTATTAATAATGTTTTTTATATTATAATTGTGATTACTTACATAAACAAATTGTAACTAAGTTGTCATCTGATCACAGTGGACAAACAATAACATTTTGCTCTTAATAAGCCTTTACAAAAAATTCAAATAAGGTTTACGCCAATTTCATTACATGTAAAAATTTTGTGATCCATACAACACTGACGACCGTGCCTAGACACGGCGAATAAACCGTATATTTTCACGGCAAGAAAAACGTGTGTGTACAAAGGGCCAAGCTCTGGCCATAATGAAGCGAATCCCGCGCATGATGCGACTGCGCGCGTTTCATTGATTAGAATGTCACGCGACAATTCACGCCAGTTTTAACACCATCGTAAAAGTAAATTGACACCATCAGTGCGAGTGATTTTTGTACCGCGTCCAGCATGGGATTCGCTTCTGTTTGGCAAGAGTTTCATGCTAGATCCGACATCACGAGTTCGGTAATTGTCGTGATTCTCGGGAGCATTGGATTGGCTGATGTAGCGGTCTCAACATCGCCACATGCGAGCTACACGTTATACTGACGTCACGCAAATCCTGCATCTCGCAAGCAGAGTTTACCGCGTGATTAGCATATATACAACGTCCCGCCATCAACCGTCGGGCAGTTGCCCACCAGACACAACACCCGTCTGATCGGAGGATCCTCCCTTTTCCATGGAGTATGAGTGAGCTTTACACCCTGTTCCTCATACCTCTATACTATGAAGAATATGACAGAGACGTATAATAAAACAAAACAGAACATGAAATAAATTTTATTCCAAGTTTCACAGTGTAATAGTTAGGACCGAATGAGCAACTCCATGAGGTTATTGTGATAGTCTTGCAGCTGCGGGCCGCGGGGGCTTTCGCTCCGGAAGCCGCCCACCTTGCCCACCAGCCAGTACGTCTCCATGCAACCCTTGCCCTGGAGACCAGACATAAGGAACACATAAAGATAAATGTAACTATACTCCATTTGAAATAAGATTAGAAATTTTAATAAACCTTTTTAAAGTCCGTTCAACCGATTTTGACTTCTATTCCGTAGGCATAAAAATGGCATTAATAGCAAAAACGTAGTTACACTACCAACTGTTTACTGCAGCTGCCATTTGTCTTGCTATCATCGCGTATAAAACCGAGTCACTTTTCCTGTATGTGTCTTTAGCTCTTCCAAACTACACAATGAAACAGTAGTTAACTGCAGTAATCTAAATTTTGATAACATGTCGACCTATCAGTAGATTGCACGCGTGTGAGTAGGGGTGGGTCACTAGTACCTAGTCTAATAAAGGACTGTGCTTAAAATGTAGAGATAAAAAAAATAATTACGATGAAAAATGTTCATACTACATTACAGATATTTTACAATTTGTTGATCATAATGTGTGTGTGTGTCATGTGAATGCGTATGTATGTATTAGAACGGATGGCTATAATTCTTACCGCAACATTGACTGGACCTCTCGTCTCGAACTCATAGTTCCCGATCTCATCGAGTGCTAGTTTCGTTGTATAAGAAATGTGGATTTTCATGGCTGAGGACAAAGAAGTAGATCGTTAATTTTCATAGTCAGAGTATGGGAAACTATAGGATGCGAGAGGCCTATGTCCAGCAGTGGACCTTTTTCGGCTGAAATGGTGATGATGTGGATGCGTTACTATGTGAGTAGTAATTTTATTCTAGGTGCATCGTCTTCACATATAATTATTATGTATACATAATATTGTAAAACATTTTTAAAAGAGTAACGGTGGAGTTTCTTGCCCATTCTTCTCCATTTGAAACTATCTTTTGGAAGAAGCAGCTAAAATCAATTATATTCTCTAGTAAATTTTGATGTTCAAAAGTGCTCTATATGTGCCTAATTGAAAATCAAAATCAAAGTCAAATCGTTTATTTCAAATAGGCACATAAAAAGGCACTTTTGAACGTCAAAATTTACAAAAAATAGAATTGAGTCTCGTTGCCCCTTCCAAAAGGTAGTTTCGTATGGAGAAGAATGGGCAAGAAACTCCACCGTTACTCTTTTAAAAATATTTTACAATATTATGTATACATAATAATTATATGTGAAGACGATGCACCTAGAATAAAATTACTATACCACAATAGGTAAAAATAATTAAATATAACGCATGACAGGTAAATTAATTATGAGATAGATACATGGTGCTCACATATTTACAAATATTGAGAAGTAGATGATTTTTCAAAAAAAAAACAAGTAATAAATTAGTGTGTGAGTTAAAGTAGTTACATAATGTAAAAAACAATGTCATAAAAATTATAAATTATACAATTAAATTACAACCAGTTTGATTTTGTCTAGACTCTAGATTGTCCTATGAAGCAAGACCAGCATGTTTCCAAGCATTCTTATCTATATCTAGGATATAATCCTCTAATTTGTAATATGCTTGTTTACGAAGTGTACTTTTAATATGAGTTTTAAATTTTCTTTCATTTAATTGCAATATATCACAAGGTATTTTGTTGTAACATTTAACACAGTACCCCATAAAAGATGTATGTACTTTAGATAATCTAAAAAATGGTTGATCTATTTTATCTTTATTTCTAGTATTAAAATGATGTCTATCACTTATTTTATTAAAAAGATGTAGATTTTTTCTTACATACATAATATGAGACAAATGATTTGACTTTACCTTCGCCAGTACTCTCCATGCGGCTGGCAGTATTAATGGTGTCTCCGAAGAGACAGTAGCGTGGCATGGTGGTGCCAACCACGCCGGCCACGCAGGGGCCCGTGTTGACTCCCGCGCGGATCATGAGCGGCGCGCCCGGCCTGTGCGGCACGCATGCGCCCTCCAGGCTACGCAGCAGAGACAGCGACATGTCCGCTATCTCTGAGGCGTGGCGGTTGCCTGGGAACAGCAGACTATGAGCATAATCATTGTAGCATAGTGCAATAAGCTTACTTGGCCCGGTGGTGTATATTGGAACTAACGAAATCACTATGAAAAGGAGAATGCCCGTTTTTCTAGTGACCGCCGTTGCACATTTTTTGTTTTTGTATGATAGCATAAATTTGATACAAATGATGGGTGATGTCGTACTTTCAAAGTTAATAAAAATTATCCATTTATTTTGTGAGATTTTTGTTGGACTTTGATTTTCTGTTCAATTTTGAGGTTAGTGTTGGAACATGCCTTCCACCAACAAAAGACACACAGTTAGTACAGTATATTACAGTATATTTTTATGGCCATATTCTTTTACTTTAAAGCGATTATGATTTCGGTCAATCTCATATAAAAGATTTGTATTTTTTTTGTTCACCGACACCGCTGCTGTCATCGGGCTTGCTGCACTGCACTTCGGCGTAAATAAAAAATGCTAACTCAAGCTTTAGAAAAAGACTTTCACACACAAGTTTCACCGTCCTATGTACCTACATAGTACATACTACATAGGTTGTAATAGAGAGTAGACTCTTTACGAAGCTGAACTTATTTTTTTGCCGAACTCGTTGTGAGATATCTAACGCTCTGGCAATGTAATAATGATCAATCCAAACGAAATCCTCTCTCCTAATTTTGTTGTGCCCGACAGGGTCTATATTCATCTTTTACTTTGTTATACCATCTATGTTATACATATGGAATGCAATAAACAATTGAGTATTGAGTATGAAACTAGTGAGTAACAAAGAGGATCGGGGAGATCGAGGATACTTCATGAGATAAGTTTTGGGTTTAAGCGTGTATGGCTATAGAATAGAGGAAGATCGAGGAAACAACCCCTTTCTACAGTCCATCCAACTCTAAAAAGGGGGGAAGACAGAGCTGATAAAGATGTATGGAAGAAATCGGCTCGCATACGAAGGGTTCCGTACCACCGTATAATATTTAACACTACTTATTTTTAAAAACACGTTTCTTGTATAGGGCCCTCATTTAATTTTTTACTTTATTTTGTATAATTTATTTGGGATCACAAACAAAGGATTCATAAATACAATATAGATCACAATAATAAAATAGGTGCTTTTAGATGTGCTCCTTCAATTACAGGAGACCATAGCATGCACATAATAAAACAAGGTGTAAACACGATAAAAATTAAAATTAAAATTGAGAAAATAAATGAATAATGATGAAAGAAAAAAAAAATTACGTGTCAAGAGTGAGTTTTCATATTACAATGGTTTAAACAGGATAAAAATAAAAATAGAGAAAATTACTGATTAAAGATGGAAAAATATAAAAAAAATATATTGTGTTTATTATTTGTTGTTATAACGGCAATAGAAATACACACTCTGTGAACATTTCAACTGTCTCCCTATTACGGTTCGTGAGATACAGCCCACTGACAGATAGACGGACGGACGGAAAGCGGAGGCTTAGTAATAGAGTTCCGTTGGCACTATTTGGCTACGGAACTCTAAAATTAACACAAAAATAGAAAATTTTGCAGGATAAATGTCGTAATGTCGTGTCTATATCATTAGAAGGACGGGACACCACCACCTTACCGACAAGCTTATATTTTTAACTATTCTGAGAAGACGGAAAATAATCCACATAATGACTTACCGTTTCTCTGCGGTAGGCCGGATACTACCATGTACGCGTCGCCGATAGTCTCCACTTTGTACACGTCATAATGAGTAATCTTCTCATCAAACAACCTGCACAAACACATCAATATTAATAACAATAGTTATGCCATTAGAAAATACAGGAACATGATTATACTCATACATTTTAAATATAGTTTCCCTCATGTCTGTAGCATCTTGTTATCTTGAATTTTAAGTTATCACTTGTACACATTGTGGCATGCAATTAATGATGGACTTTTGGATATTAATTTTATTAACATAATTATCTGTCAAATACAGTTGTGGACATATAATTAAGAACTACTGATAACAAAGTCACTGTTGGATAAACAAGTTCCTCTTACTTTTGTATCAACAGACATAAGTACAGATACAAACTTTGAACCACATAAAGCTGTATTAGTAGGTCTTAATTATTCATACTCAATAATAAAAATAAATACACTTCCTTAAAAAAATCAATGTGTCGTAAATTTAATTGACTGCATTTCAAAAGTACTGGCCGCTGGGCAAATAATGATGAACGCAAAAAATATGTTCTCAATGTTGAATTTCGAAAATAAATTGCACATTTTTTTATTTCCCGCCTATCCTATGCTTCGATAAATAATATTACATTGATCGAAGATCCTATGGCTACTTTCTCCTACGTTTTGTCAGTCAAAAGTGCATAATTATTTTAAAATCATGGGTAAAAAGGAAAGTTGTGATGCATCAACCCGGAAAACGATTATGGCACTTTATGAATGTGATTGGGCGTATAAAAGGATTGCTGATCATATGGATTGCTCCAAAGCTTTATAACGCTGTAAATCACGTCAAGAAATTCTAAAACAGGGACCATTCAAATCTTGCACCAAAGAGGGGGGGGGGGGTCTTTGCGTTGCTTTTTTATGAAATGGGGGACGGAGGTCTGGATGGTGATCACGTCAGCAATATTTATTTACTTTTTCAGATTTTTCTACAAAATTTAGTAATTCTGATTTGAACAAATATGGCAAGCCTACTTGTCTATGCTCGAAAGCGAAAAGCATGTTTAAAGATTCTACAAAATAATTGATATTGCTTACTCACTCTCAAGCGGTTCCATGGTTAAGATAGAAAGAACTCAATTAGGGAAATTACTTAAATGGGCATTCAATCCTTTAGCTTATTTCTAGACTGATGAATAACAATAAATAAAACCTAAACAAATTAAAAAAAATACTATTATTTACGTAAGCATAGAAGGGGGTACGAGCTTTGCTTACTTTTGCTGACAAGAGGGAGGGGCGTTTAAAAATGTCTTAAATTCTGCTTACTTAATAATTGAATGGCCCTACACTACCAATGTCCTTCGAAAACCTGAATCTAGAAAAACGACACCGCGTGTCGGTGCTTTGATTGTTCGTCCAGCGAAGACTGATCCATTTAAGGGTTCTGAAATAAATAACACAAAATAAATAAATAAAATAAATACGAATACGCTTAAAGGATGTAAAGTTATCTGGAAAATCGCCCGGAGAGTACCAGTTCTCAAGATGGTGCACCGAAAAGCAAGATTAGATTTCGCTAGAAATTATGGCGACAGGACAGCAAGTCAATTGAAAAATATATTATTTTCAGACAAAACGAAGATAGATAAATAGAATAGGTTTTGACGGTAAACAGTATGTGCGTCGACCAGCTTAGCAGGCATGAATGAATGAATGAATGCTAAGTTCTCGAAAAAAGTAGTAAAGCATGGGTTGGAAACATAAAAGTTTGGGGATGTTTGTCAGAGCCAGACTGTATTGGGCCAGTTAAAAAGATTGAAGGCATTTTAGACTAATTTCAATACAGGCAAATATTGGAAGAAACTATGCTTCTTTGTGCTGAGGAGACGTTGCCTGTAGTTTGGACATTCAACATGATAGCGACCCCAAACACACTGCTCATTCAGTGAAAAATTTCCTTAGTGATCAACTCGTCACTTTGTTAGATTGGCCTGCATACAGCCTAGATTTTAATTCGATCGAAAATCTATGGGGTGGTAAAGAAGAGTGTGGCTGCAACAAGCTTGAGTAATTTGAATGAACTGTATGATGCCTTTGTCGAATTTTAGAGCACTATTTCTGTAAAAAGATTATAAATTCCACACACCATCGCTTCAGAGCAGTTATTATATGCAAGGGTCATCCTACAAAATATGAATGCTAAGTTTTGTAAGTAGTGGTAAAGCCTATTTAATAAGTATTGTTAACAAGCTGACCCGACAGACGTTGTCCTGTCTTAACTATGAACGTCATATGTCGTTTAGTTTTAGTTTTGACTATTGACTAAAACTAAAACTATCGACTCATTTATCAACGGATCCATCTGTGTTAAACGACATTTGCAGCGCGCATTCTGACAATCGCTGACAGTTATTTCAAACAACTGACAGTTATGTAAAATTAATATTGGCGTTAAGTTTTCTTAAATTTTGGAACGTTCCGATCAACTTCCTTATTTTTTTATTTCATAGGATCCTTTTCCTGACAAAGACGAAAACAACAAAAAAAAAATTTGTGAAATCGGTCCAGCCGCTCACGCGTGATGGCGTGACCGAGGGAAATAGAGATTCATTTTTATATGTATAGATTTCATAAAATATATTCTGATATCGTTTAATAAATGAAGTCATTTTACCCGTTCATAATTATTTTTCTAAAGCTAGGAAGTTTTGAATAGTTATTTTAAATTGATTATAGTTAAATTATTAATAGAAGCCTAACTACATATTACTTTTGTTTTTATTTATTTTTGTTGTTATTTTCATTTTACTTTTGTTTTTATTTTATTATTTTTGTTTTTATGAGTGTGTTTAGTTTTTGATAATCCTGTGCGAGTCCCAATAAATACTTTTACTTTCTTTCTTTCTTTATTCTATTTTGCGTATATTGTAAGTAGTATTAAATCCTATTATTGATGTTTAACCACATTATTAAAAGTAAGAAAGTAAGTAAATAAGTAAGTAGCAAATTTCATTGATACAAAAATAACAGCAACTTGTTTGTCTAAAAGTGACTTCGGTATCAGTCGTTCCTAATTATATGTATAGGTATATCAGAAAATACTTCACTCTGATTCCACTCTGTTTCTGTGGCCACATTGCCTTGCCTACATGACTTCCCATGTAGGCAAAGGATAAAAATACTAAAATTAAAATTCCCGGTAAGGCCGTAAAGCCTAAGAGGAAAACAGGTCATTGACATACATACATTCTCATAGGTGGCCTATGCCACCCAATAGGAACAAAGAACTAGACCATTTCTGAATACAAGGAACCCAATTACTGGTAGTACAGTCGCAAGCACATCAAGTTACCACAAACTGCCAGATTTTGTCATTCGATTTTGAACTTAACTAGTAGCATTTTAAGGTTTAAAATCGTTTGGAGAAATTCGACCATTTCGTGTAGCTTGACTGTACATTTTTGTTCATTTAGCCTGAGTTGAGTAACAGCCACTTGCTGGTAATGCAGACCAGACCAAAATTAATAAGCATCTAAAGATTAAGCAGTACATTTATTAATCCCTAGACTTAATTCTAGATGACGTCTCCAGCAACGATTCCTTTGTTAATATGATGAATAAGTTTCAATCTTAGTGAATTTTGAATTGACTGTAGTCAAAAGTGATAAAGCACTTACGAGGGGGACTATACCTACATAATTGTAATAATAAATTTAGAAAGAATATTATGATTTGAAAGCACTGAAACATTTTGTAATGTTTTTCATGTCATGAGTACCTAATTCTACGCACTGCATTGTGTAATACAGGAGGTACATTGGATAAGAACGCACGGCCATGCCTGTAAATTAATAAATGTTAAATATTTATTCATATACTCGTATTTTTATTGCTTATTTATGTGGTTGCTTTGTATTATTGGTGCTTACTGTTTGTTTTATTTTATTTGGTTACAACCATTAAACTTGACTTGGTTTCCGTACGTCCTTTTTGGGTAACCATTGAAAATCAGCGCTGTGCTGTGGGTCCCCCATAGAACAGCATCATGCTGAGTGGAAGCCTTCTTGTCACAGTCATGACGTGCAGCTGTCGACTATTTCTGTTTTGTGCTCGTGATTATAGATCTATTTTGTTTGTTTTTATTTTACATTGATAACAGAGCTAATTATCTTTTTTATGGACGTGTTTCTGTGACAAATAAAGCTATTTTTCTTTCTTTCTAATGAATGACCACAACAACGTAAGTTTTAACGGTATTGTGGTATTATTGGTGTGTATTTTATTTCCTCCTAACCTACGGGGTTATTAAGTAACACACTAACAGTAGGAATGTGTTTCATTTTGACAGTTCAACAACATTCACTGCGTTATTTACGTTGTTGAGCAGACAATTTTTTCGAACATATGAAGCAATGGATTAGCAATAGGCTTCAAAATGATTCAGATTGTGATATTAGTATGTTACGTAATTAGGGTGCCGTTATAATACTCGTCGAAATGAGTTAATGCGACGCACGACTAAATTGTTCATAATATTATTGTTTTTTGTTACAAAAGTAGTAATTTTTCCACTCTGCTATCGGCATTTTATTTTTGGTTTCATCGTTTGTTAGTCATTTGCGAGTGTCGTAACCTCAGAATAATAACTAAAGCAGTCGTAACACAGAGCAAATTATCTAACCTTGCAGAGCAATGTGTATTGTCTTTGGTCCCTGGCCATGGACAAAATTGTAAAACTTTTAATTTTTGGGTACGAGGCTTTTGGCTACATTGTATGTCTGTATTTTTATTAATGTATTTTTTTTGTAATGTGCGTTTTGTTTGTGCAGAATAAACAATTTTTCTTTCTTTTCTTTCTTTCTTTCTTCTTTAGTTATGAATACACCAACTTCCTAATAATATATGATTTTTTACCTAATGTTTTTTAAAGGTTATCCAATTTATGATTATCGAGTTGTAAGCGCAATAACAGACAGACAGAGATGTCGCTATATTATGTAGGGACGTTTTTTACAATAGTTTCCACATGTTAAAATTATGCTATAGCACCATTCGTGTCCTTTTTATCTAATTCGACTAGTTTCCTTTGCAAAATTATATAATCGATTGATAGCGATATTTTTGCTACATTGTTTAATGTCCTTGAAGATTTTTATTTACCAAAACAAACTTACATAACCGGTCAACGCTCGCAATGTTTTGGGTATAAACAGGGTGGCAATGATATCGTTGCGCAACCTGTTACCTTGGAGTCAGTACATGATTCTGAACTCCCTTGGGTTGAAATTTCTCGTAGGTTATAAAAAAATAATTGCCAGTCCATGCATTTTGACCGCGCAGGTCCTACGCCGCCGCGCGTTGGTTGAACTTTTGTGATTTCTTAGACCATTTTGGCCAATAGCATAAAAAATAAATTAAACGAGACTTGGCATATTCATATTTAAAGCATTTAAGCATTAAAATGAATCATCAACATATATTTTTTTAAATTTTTGATTGTTTTTATTAAAAAAACGCAAATGGCGCCGCAATACGAAGTATGTCGAAAAATTACAAATAAATAACACTATATATCTGTGTGTAAGGATGTAATGGCAAAACTTTTGATTCCAGAGATAGCCTCATTTTTCATGGCAGCGTCATACCAATTTCTTAAAAAAATTCTAACTCCTTCATTTGTACACGCAATTGCCTCTGAAATTTTATAGTATATTTATGATCAGCAGAATCCATTTCCAGCCAAAAAAAGGACCCTTCAAAATTCAAGTCTCTATGCCTATGAAAGGCGATTTTCGGCCCACCGTGCGCCGTAGGTGGTGGTGGTGTTTCCATTAAACAGCAGGTTTTTTTTTTGTTATCTGATGAAAAATTTCTAGTATCATGTGCTGAACTCATGTTTATAGTGTGCTTGGCGATGTCCCTGCCAACATGTATATAGATGATTTCTAAAAGCCATGCAAAAACGAACTGCGGGGTAATTACGTAACACACTAACAGTAGGAATGGGTTTCATTTTTGACAGTTCAACAACATTCATTGCGTTATTTAAGTACGTTGTTGAGCGGACAAATTTTTCGAACATATGAAGCAATGGATTAGCAATAAGCTTCAAAATCATACAGATTGTGATAGATAGTGTGTTTCGTAATTAGGGAGCTGGAATGCATGTGATGTCGTAATAAGAACATAAATACCTACAAATAATGGTTATAGGCCACAACGTGCATTGGTCAACATATTCCCTCCTACGGCTCCCAGTTTGAAAGCTAATTTCCGGTTTACGAATGCAGACTAATCAAACATTAAAAATAAAACCTAGATTGCAATCCACGTTCTGCATTATTTTTGTTCACGGCTTTGTAACTCATGTACTTTTTTATTTCTTCTCTTCTGTTCTTGTTCTTCACTTAAGTACTCGAGACTGTTAATTTTATTTGATTTATTCATTATTATTACATCTCTCAATAGATACCTGTTTATATTTTATATTAAAGCTATTAGCTTTTCTCAGAAAATATCTACATCATTATTATAATATAGTAGTTTTCTAAGTAATGTTATATAATTAACAAATGCTTCCTCTCTCCTAACTCACTTATTTTGCTGTGCCCGACAGGGTCCCTAAGATCTAATTATAATTTTACCACCTAATAATACCTACATGTGGAATCCATTATAAGTATTGAGTATCTTTATTAAAATGACTTCTCATTTTTAATCAAATTGGATCACATGTCGACCTATGTACTTCTTATCCGAATGAAAAGCTACTACAGAATAAGGTTGAACCATGTGAAGAAGAAGCTATTGATGCCGCGATTAAAGTGACTTGAGCTGAGACAAAGTACCATAGAAGTAGTATCAACCCGGAAAGAAGAATACGATTAGGAGTCAGTCGAGTTTGATTTAACAATTAACAAGGTTGATGGAACGTGGTTTAGCCAACGGACCTGTACAGCATATTGAGCATGTTTATCACCTCCATGGGAGTACTACTGGCCGATATGTTGGTGAACCCGACGATATCACTGAAGAATATGGTGACGGCGTCGAAGGCTTCAGCTGGCACCGCCTTTTGCGCTCGTAACCTCCTCAACACAGGTAAGGGCAGCATTCTGGACAAGAGCAGATCACTCTTCTGTTTTTCTGCGACCAACTTCTGTGTACTCTGTTCTATTGAGTTAGTGAACGTCTGTAATGAAGGAAATAAACGCTTTTATTTTATTAAAAAAAAAAAACAGATGTCATGATCCATAGGTATGAAAACATTATAATATTAAAATTGAGCAATTACAGAAATGGAAAATGAGTAATGAGCAGTGATCGGAGTAGGTAGATTGAACTGGGGTCATTGATCCGAAACGTATATATTACTATGGACATTCCTCCGGAATTGGTGGATTATTAAAAAAAAACCGGAACTTATGTAGGAATTGTATTCTGCCAGAGTGGAAGGAGTCATTTGATGATTTGCCATCCTCAAAAAAAAGGTAGGAATTGTAATAAAATGAGCAATTTTATTCTTTATTATTCTTCCTATTTTTTTTTTTGTCACGATTTGACAAAACCCAACGACCAATCAGAACAAAGGATTATGGGTGGTACAATAACCGGTTATCAGAACAATGCGTACGCCCGCCGGACATACTAAATCCGGAAATACCGGAATTACTTTCCGGAAAAATGGCTTATCCATGTTATTCTTTCTGTGTGCATTTATGATACAAGTACTAAAAATCAATCTACCTACTCCGATCACTGGTAATGAGTGTTAATGAGTCATGTTGTCAGGGTAAGTTTTCTCTTAAATAAAGTACCTACTACATACTACAAGTGTACAACTATCTATTTCATAATAAAGCATAAAGGCTCCCGCAAACAGGCGCGACGCGACTCTAGTAGAACATTGTTTATGAAAATTTCATGGAAATTGTTCTGCAAGAGTCACATCGCGCTGTCATGTCGCGACGGTTTACGGGAGCCTTAAAGCATAGTTATTTGATTTTTGAAATAGGTAGCTTTTCCTTTTGAGCCGACAAACAGTTAATAGATAGGTATGTATTATGTAGGTACAACGTAGACAGGCTGACAATGCACCAAATTTGTCTAAAAAAAAACTTTTTTACAAAAAAACAACCGACTTCCAAAAAAAACTCTAAAGGATGTAGAAAATAACTTTAATTTCGGAAGTCGGTGTCTTTGGTTTTGTATTTTCGTTTTTGGCCGCCGACTTCTGAAATTAAAGTTATTTTTCACATCGTTTAGTGTTTTTTTTGGAAGTCGGTTGTTTTTTTGTAAAAACGTTTTTATTTTTCACTTTTTAGTTGCGGTTCGTACCAATCCTACAAATTCGTATACCACTACTTGGTATGTAAATAACAGTGACAGGAAATTATTAACACATCATCGATATAAAGTAAGTGGAAAAAATATGCAGTATTAAGGATAACTCAAAAACTACTGTTCAAACCTTGATCAAATTTAAATGGGACCACATGTGAAGCACCAGCTAAATAAAAAAAGAATCATCCAAATCGGTGCATCCAGAAAAAAGTTCTGCAAAACACATAAAAAAAAAACATACAGACGAATTGAGAACCTCCTGCTTTTTTGAAGTCGGTTAAAAAGACAAAGTTGACACAGTTTCATGATAGGTGCTGTTTAGTAAAGGCTCCTTAAAACAAAGGCACAAAGGCACCGCTCGTCGCGCGACCGGCGGTGCCTTTGTGTCGCGCCACGTGTCGCGCCTGTTTGTTGGAGCCTTAAAGCCTAAAATTACAAAAAGGAACTTAAATTAATTAAATTGTCGAATGGTCGCTTATCACCTAATGCCTGTTAGTTTTATTAAATAGGCTCTAAACTCTGTTTTTTAATTTGCTAGACCAAAGTGACAGCTGTAATCGGCCTTGTTTTTAAATGAGTACGATTCGATGAATCACATATGAATGAGCCATACTCGTACTACAATACTATGCTCCACGCTACAAACATTTTAAAAGAAAAGGTCGTTCGCAACCGGCATTATGATGTAGCAAAAAAAAAACTGAGTATAGGCGTTTCCATTGAATTGTTTTACAATGGACTTTATTCCAGTGATAGCCACTTTTGACGAAACGTTCTTTGCTCACATGACTCGGGTATTTACCGCGAACGAAAAACATTACATAAAAATTTTAATCTTTTGCGGCGACATTTAATAAAAATATATGTCCTTGTGCACCTTCGACAAGCAGCCCCGCAATCGCCTTATTAGCTGTCATACCTTTTAAATGATATCAACCGTTCTAATAATGTAAATGCGGTTAAATGAGAAGTTGAGCGCAAATATTATTTTTCCGGACCGCAACCAACCATAGGTTTTTTGTTACTAATCATGTGTGTAGTAGCTGCTCCGTTAGCTACAAACCTATTTCCTTAATTATTAGTCACACGAACTTAACCATGATTCACTATTAATACGATACGTATTTATGTAACTGGGCAGCGGTGGTCTAGTGGTAACGACCGCGACTTACGAGTTGTAGGTCATGGGTTCGAACCCAAGCAGGCACTTTACTTTGTGTAAATTATTTCATCACCACTGCTCTCAAAACGGTGAACGAATTAGTCGTGAGGAACATGGCTTAGAACCAAAAATTCAAAGACATGTGACAGGCGCCAATCCGCACTGGGCCACTCCCTCTCACAGAGAGGAAGCCTGTGTCCCAGCATTGGGAACATTGTAAACTGATTATGTATGTATATATTATGTGTTGTGTGGTGTAGTGTAGTGTGTTGTATGTTGTATGTGTATGTAATGCACTTTCGCGTTTGCTGCCTAATCTGAGGGTTGCCTAATATCTTTTGCCGGAGGCTCTATGCTGGGATCTTACGGTCCATGGCACTTTATGGAGTGTCTGTGTTGGCAGACGACATGACGGCCCACAACATTGCAATACTGAGAAGACCACAGAGAGCAATGGCCATAATAAGAGGATATCGTACGGTCTCCTTCAGGTGGCAAGCCTCTTGGCCGGATCACAACTCTGGGATGTTGACGCTAAAATCCTTGTGTTACTATACCGGTGGCTCTGGGATGCGCTGGAGTGGGGGAGCACCTGATGCCTCGTCATGTCGAGGTGTACAGGGCTGAGCTCCGCCAGACCCTAGTGATAAATTGGGAGCAGCGACTTGCATAACCCAGCGCAGGGCACGCTACTATAGCGGCGGTAAGACCCTTTATGAGGGAGTAGCTGGAGAGACGGCATGGTACCCTTACATTCCCGCTGACACAGGTATTGTCCGGACTTGGGTGCTTCGGAAAGTAGCTGTGCCGCATAGGCCGGGAACCGACACCCGATTGCCACCATTGCAACTGTCTCGATGACATGACGCAGCACACCCTTGAGGAATGCCCGGGCTGCTTGGGCGGTGCAGCGCCATGACCTCGTCGCGGCGGTTAGTGCTGCGGATACTCTCTCGCTTCCGGATATGGTACAGTCCATGGTCGGAAGTGAGAGCGCGTGGGACGCCGTTTCCTCCTTCTGTGAGGAAGTAATAGTCGTGAAAGGAGGCGGCGGAAAAGGAGAGAGAGGTAACAGACTTGGAGAATTTGTTACCTGATCTGTGAAAGGCCCGAGACGGCGCGGCGGCGCGCCGTGTTGCGCGCGCGCCTCTCTCTAGAGAAATTGCGGCCGTACGTGGCCACTGAGGGTGACGGAGTCCGCATGAATTCATGCTGACCAACACCTGGCCGGTGGAGCGTGACGAAAGGCGCAAGCACTCCAGCACCCGGCTAAAGGTAGCAGCAGAACACCACGTGGTTCTAGTCAGTAAGAGTCTGACAGACCCCTCCATCCACCCAAGGTGGAGGACATCGATGAGGTTTTCCAAACGATAAAAAAAGGCCTGTGTCCCAGCAGTGGGAACATTATAGGCTAATAATTATGCTATGTAACGCATGCGTTTCATACATATAGATAGTATGAAACACTTGAATGTTTGTACATTTGTGAGCTGGAAGTATTAAATAATTAAATAATACACCTTGACCCAGGCGCGGATACAGGGGGGGCGGGGAACGGTTGCAGTTGCCCGCCCTCTGGGCTTCGTCCAAACTGAGTCTAAAACTCTAAATTAGGCATAAACATAGTTTTATACCCTGTATTATTACTTTATATCTATACAGTATACTAGGATATGGATAAGAAAGCCTTGACCTCTGAGTTTGTTTGCGATGTCACTTCTTGGAGTAGTCAGATAGAAAACACCGACCTCATCTATCTTAAAAAATCGTATTTAATGAGTAAAAGTGGTTTTAGCCTACTTTCAAAATAATCATGTTATCATTTATCGTGCATTGATAACTATGCACATTTATCTGAGAAAGAAGTGTATATTTGAAGTCATTGACTTTGGTTTATCAGACCGAACAATACGTACCTACTAAACATTGGAGATACCAAGAAAAAACTTATTTCAAGATTTTATTTCACAACTTTGTAGGTGTCAATTTCTATGTATACCTAATCATACTAAATTACAGCTTTTTAGTACCAAAGGTCTCTGAGTTAAACCGCAAACAGACAGACAGACGGATTTGGCAAAAGTATAAGGGGTCCTTGTTCTAATACGGAACCCTAAAAATCCAAAATTTACTCATTGACAGACAACGCTTAGCGTAAACAGCTGGTTCTAGAGGCATGCAATTTTTTGTGACGAAAGCCTTTTTTTATTGTTCACTTGAAATTTTGCGACGAAACTGAGCATTAAGGAATACTTTTCGAAAATTCATACCGTCAAACGGGGTGAATCGAGACGAAACTTTAAAAGGGATTTTAACATTGAAATAATATAGTTTGTTGCCAAAAAGGACTCTAATGTGTTTACTGTATTATAATTAACGATTAAGTGCCCTTGTTGGCAACAAACTATATTATTATTTCAATGTTAAAATCCCTTTTAATGTTTCGTGCTGATTCACCCCTGCATATCAATTCACCCCGTTTGACGGTACCCTAAAAGGGTTAAATTGGGGGGGGGAGTATTTGTATAGATATTCGTATTTTTTTTCCATGGGTAACCCCATCGGACGCACGACTTGTTTCTTATAGATTCACAAACCATATAACATAGACCAGATAGACAGCTGCAAACAACACTTCCTAAAACACAAAATACTCACACTTCCCTGTTTATATATCTTAGAATTATGTAAATTTGTCAGAAAACACCCAGATTTTTACACCACTTTTGAAGAAACACAAACAAGATACAACTTTCGACACAACAAAAACAAAATAAACATACCTCAATCCCGACTCAAAATGCACTCAACTAGCCCTTTAATTATGTCCATTAAAATGTATAACAAATTACCAAATGACATTAGAGAAGTAAGCAAAACAAATATATTTATTAATAAATTGAAACAATTTCTGGAATCTAAGTCATACTACTCAGTAAAGGAGTTTTTAGATGACAAATCTATTGCAAAATAAAATTATTTTCTCTCTTATTCACCAAACATCATAAAATATATGATAAGAATATAGAAAATCAAACATAAATATGTAAATATGAATACATAAATAATAGCAGAATTTTATAATAATAAAAATACTTTTAAGAATTTCATAATAATTACCTACATTGTTACTGTGCAATACATAAAATAAAAATAACTGATATACTATACACAAACCTAATAATATATATAGATACATAATTATACACCCAATTAAACTCATCTAATAATTTTTAATAATATTGAATTGCTTGAATTGCTGCTTAGCTCTCTTCTTCTCTCCTAATTTTGCTGTGCCTGACAAGGTCCATATTGATCTTTTACTTTGTTAGACCATCTATTTAATACTTATGGAATGCAATATAGAATTGAATATTGAGTATAGTTTCGGATTGGGTCATCCACGCACACTTGAAACATTAATTAATTAAAGTAGCTAAAATAAATCCTAAGTTGTTTTAAAATTATCAGATATTCAAATTCGCAATCTTCGTGATAATGTCAGAGATAGGAAGAAAGACCATTGCATTATTGACACAATTGATTTTAGATAGTAAAAAAAAAGTATGCCTTAAACGGCATAAACATTGTATGTAGCTAGTTTCTCATTTCCAACACGTACACTTGTATTGTTCACTTTATAATTTACACAATAAAAATATCTTTATCTTCAATAATTACTTAGAAAAGGCAAATTGCACAGATAATCAAAGATGATATCATTATTTCACGGATCACGGGCCATTCACTGTTGAGTCGTAGACTGAGAAAGTCGTGTTAACTTAATATGCATCGTTTGATAAATCTTGTTGTGTTGTGCGCGTGCGCAAGTGTGAGCGTATCTCACGTGTTGATTCATACTGCTAACGACCTTGTCGACACAGCCTCCGACGGAATTTCCGACAGTGACATTGAAGAATCGGAAGTTAAAATAAGTTCATTAGACGTTATTATTGAGTACACTGCATCTATAATTTCAAATAGTGTTGTGGGTATAAACAGGTACCGAAGGAGTTTTATTGGAACGTCTAACTGTCCTCAAGATTATGTCAGACTTGCAAACAAGTGCGTCACATGTGAAGAGTAAGTACCACATACAGCTTTGTACCCATTTTTTATGCATTTTAGTTATTGGCATTAATATTGGTTAATAAGTAAGGAAAAAAATAACAAATCTTACGCTTTGTCACCCAATTGACGAACAGGAAATACCAGTAATATTGTATTTTAAACTTGCAGCAGCGAGTGTCGACTCGTTATTGAATTCTGATAGCGACAGCACACTATGATCTCTTAAGTTTAATTTACGAACGTTTGGAGTTGACTTTTTGTTGGTTGGTTGAAATGATTTTATTTCTGTAAGTAGTTTGTGCAAACACTTTTACACGCCACTCATATTTTAAAAACCAGATGAGGTCGGCGTTTCTTATCTGGCTACTCTGAGAAGAAAGGCCGAAACAAACTCAGAGGTGACAGTCTCTTTTGAAGTCCAGAAATAATCTTGGTCAGATCATGTGAAGACCATGTAGATTGGTGTTTGAAATGGTCTTTTGAGGAAAAACCACACAGATGGAGTGGACCTGTCCAGTCAGTGCACGCATTTGTCAGTAAACGTACAGCTCAACTCAGAACTTATGAAGCTCAACGTGAACTAATTTCCTTGTGGGAACTTTGTGTATTACCCGAAATACTTTTATATTTTCCTTCGTATTGCTACCCGTCTAAAGGCTCTACCGCAAGCACGTGGACTATACACACTACAATAACAACAACAGTATCTAGAACTTACGATGAGTCATTGCTAATACAAATGACAGAACGTAAAAGTGGCTTCCGACGATGCGTCTTTTATGAATGATACTACGCACGGGCACGGTTAACTATGTACCGAACCGAGATTCTTCCAATTGGCTTATGTCCGTCTGTGTGGGGTGGGTGCTCCATTAATTACCATTTTTGTCTTTCCAAAACACCAAGTGAAAGATAACGCTAAAACTACAACTTTTGTGGTAGTAATTAGTCATAATCATTATAGGTACTCGGATGACCTCTCGCGGCTAACCTGCACGAGCTCGTACCAAACTTTTGAATTTGCGCACTGTTGGACAAAGTTAATGCCATAATATTATTATCTGAATATTTCACATAATTATCCACACCTCTACCATTAATGTAGAGTTTCTTAGGGACGATACACTTAAAATCCGTGGAAATAAAACAAATCACGAATAATTGCTTGCTATTTTTCAAACGACGCTGTCAATGATTCACTCTCAAGAACGAGGAATTCGTAACAATACAACAAAATATGATTTATTTGTGCTTCTTCGAAAAACTTGAATAGCACTATATTATTGTGAATGTTTTTCATTTATTCCTTTATCTATTACGCTCAACAATAATAATAAAAAGTTATTAACGCTCATTACGTTATTTATGTAACGAGTATCCATCTTGCATTTTGAAGATGGCCATTTTTTAACATGGACACCGTAGGTATATTATAACTTATTTATCCAAGGATCAAACTATCTATATTCTATATGTATTCATAATATATTCTATATTTAAATTATTCATTGAATAAAATAGTAGCGTAGTCGAAACAGTACATAAAAAAAAAAAAAAAAAATTACGAGGTGTGGGAACGAGTCTGATGACGAAAATATAGATTTTAGAATTTTTGTCCGTTTGTCTGTTTGTCTGGATATATGTTCCGGATTGACGCAAATAATACCAGCCTATTACTGTTCCACTACAGAGCAATGGCCTCTTCTCATGCAGAGAAGCCACGAGCATTGATCACCATGCTTGCTCAAGACGAGTTGGCGATTTCAGACACCTAAACTACAAGTCCAGCGGGGTAGTTACGTAACACACTAACAATAGGAATGGGTTTCATTTTGACAGTTCAACAACATTCATTGCGTTATTTACGTTGTTGAGCAGACAAATTTTTCGAACTTATGAAGCAAAGGATTAGCAATTGGCTTCAAAATGATTCAGATTGTGATAGATAGGTGTTACGTAAATAGGGTGCAGGTTTTCTCACGATGTCAGTAATATCCAAGACAAACTTAGAAAGTACATAATTTATGAATTAAAAAAGTCACATGGAACTTGCCAGGTCTTGAAACCAACAATCTCGATTGACACAAAATCCACTGAAAAGATTCTGTTTAAATTTTGCACAAACATTCCTTAAAGGTCCGGTTAAGGTAAGGTTAACTTTAGAATTTATTTTCATACTTTATTTTTAAACTTTTTTATTAATCCGATTCTTAATTTTATTTTGTTTCGTTTTTTGTGTGTTTTTTCTATGTACTTTGCATGCCGAAAGGTAAAATATGGTGATAAATGATAAATGATTTTATTTCTGTAAGTAAGTTTGTACGAACACTTATAAACGTCAATCATATTTTTTTAACTAGACGAGGTCGGCGTTTCCTATCTGACTACTCTGAGAAGAAAGGCCGAAACAAACTCAGAGGTCACAGTCTCTTTTAAAGTCCAGACATAATCTTGGTCAGATCATGTAGATTGGTATCTGAAATGGTCTTTTGAGGAAAGCACCATACAGATTGAGTGGACCTGTCCAGTCAGTGCACGCATTTGTCAGTAATCGTGCAGCTCAACTCAGGAAGTCAGGACTTAAGGAGCTCAACGATTCGACGAACAATACCAAAGAAAGGACATTTGGGTAGGCCGCATAAATTACTCAAAATGCCAGATCATGGTGATACCAAGCCTGTGTTATACAAATATTACATGAATGTAAAACATCTGCGTATCTTCGCCGGAATTCTCATATCTTGTTTCAGCTCTACAGTATTCTGTTCAACCCTAAAACCCCCTCTTATCTTAAAGAACGTTTCAAGTTCCTTCATGACACACATAATAGATACCTGAGGTCATCGGAAAACTTAAGACTAGAGATGCCGAGGCATTCCACCAGTTTTTATGACAAGTCTTTTACAGTTCAAGCAGTACGGTTATGGAATGCCTTGCCCATGTCGATAAGGCGTGCTCAATCTTTGTCCACTTTTAAAATTCTGGTTAAAAAACACTTCCTCTCTCCTTAAACATTGTCATTACATTTAGTTTCCTTACTCTTGTTTCATGTTTATTATTGTATATATTATATTATGTAGATAGGTATATGTTTTATGTATGTATGTATTTGTTGTATATGTAAATGGTACACCACTGACTACCTGCATTATTGTCTCTCCTTCTACCTTGAATCCATCCAAAGGTTGTCTGTAAAAGATCGCTTTTAGCGATAAGACCGCCCATTGTGTCACCCTATGTAAAATTTCTACTTTATATCTGTAATTTTTATGGTGTACATAATAAAGAGTATTCTATTCTATTCTATTGTTTACCCATATTTGCAAATAAATGATTTTGAATTTGAATGGTCTGGTCATCGAATAGACTATACAGGGTGATTGGAAGATGGGTGCAAAGCTTTAAGGTGAAGATAGTATAGACAATTTAGAACCATTTAAGCCATGGTTGTCTTAGACGAAGTCTTACCAAATTTTTTTAACCAAATTTTTAAGTTTTTTTCGAAAATTCTCAAAATTTTATGTAAACTGCATAAGTATGGCCAAATTAAATGATAAATGAATTAATTTTTTATTTATTTAATTAAAGTAATGTGTAAGCAACCAAGCAAAACATGTTTTAGGCTTCTGTGTCATTAGACATTTTTTTTACAGATATTTAAAGCTCAGAAAAAATCAAAAAATTGTACAATACGTCTTTTAAACCTTATTTAAAAAAAAAACAGAGGGTGCTTTTTTTGTTCAAACCTTTTTGAAGACATGCTTGATAATCGCTCGTTCTTTTGAGGTATCATTTATGCGGATATCTTACAAATTATTGAAATTAGGACCTACAAACCAATTCGAGGGAGAAATTTTAAATTTTAGGCAGTCTAACAAAACACAAAATTTTTGCTTAAAAGAATACTTTATGTGCTCGAAATGATAACATTGTTCAATTCTAAGAATTTTTGGCACATGCAGGAACCAATTGAGGGGAACCCATTGAGGGGATTCTCTAAACAATGGCCACCGAGCGCGGTGCGACGGCATTTCCAGGTAGAACGCCCAATGAATAGCAAAAAGCGATAAGAGTTGGTTTTTACAGCAAAATGGTCTTAGTTACTGAGGCAACAAAGTCGTTTTTCTTTAGTCAGGGTCTGTCGGTTTGTGATGAAGCCGTTACATCTTTTACTTATTAGTCAAACTACTGCCCTTGTGAGTGGACGTTGTCGTGTTGATTCACAATTTACCGTGTTCAGTTGTAGCCCTTTGCGTTCCTGCACGTGTTGTTTGCGTTAGTTTTGAACTTTTTTGTTTCACCGTGTCCAGTCGTAGCCTCGCGCTCCTGCACGTGTTGATTTTTGACTTAATTGTGTTGAGTTGACATTTAGTGCGCTCCTACGCCGTTTTTCTTAATTGTTAAGTGACTATGGCTACTTTTTCCAATCAAGAATATGCGGATATCGTATTTATGTACGGTAGAGCAGACGGCAATGGATCTTTGGCGCGACGGATGTATCAAGAGCGCTATCCGAATCGCAGGATACCGAATGTCCGAATGTTTTACAACACGTTTCGTCGTCTTGCCCAAGATGGGTTTCACCGCGTGGAACCTGGAGTTAACCCGGGCAGACACGAAACTGCCGTCGACGAAAACATTTTAGCAGCATTTCAAGCGGATCCTACTACCAGTACTAGAGCAGTAGCTCGAAATTTAAACATTTCTCAATGGAAGGTGTGGCATACAATGCACCAAAATGATAAGTATCCGTTCCATGGCAGGAGTGTGCAAGGTCTAGTAGAGCAAGATCCTCAAAGAAGAATTCAGTTCTGCCGTTTCCTCCTCAACAGAGACATCGAAGATGCTTGGTTTCTGAAATCAATCTTGTGGACGGATGAAAGTAAATTTTCAAGGGAAGGTATTACAAACTTTCACAACATCCATGAATGGGCCGACGCAGACAACAATCCACATTTTAAGAAGCAGGTGTCATTTCAGATGAAATTCTCTGTGAATGTATGGGCTGGAATAATTGGCAGAACATTGATTGGGCCCCACTTTTTGCCTGATCCATTGAATGGCGAAAATTATTTGCAATTTCTGCAAATTGATTTACCACTGCTGGTAGAGGAATCAGGTGTCCCGATCTTCGAAAGAGACCGAACAGTCATCTTTCAGCAAGACGGCTGTCCAGCGCATTGGACTTTAAATGTAAGGGAACACCTCAACAATTGCTTTCCTGATAGCTGGATCGGCAGGGATGGACCCATCCCTTGGCCCGCTCGCTCCCCAGATCTGACCCCGTTGGACTTTTTCGTGTGGGGCCGGGCCAAGGAACTGGTGTATAACAACATAGAAATAAACACTAGAGAAAAATTGATACAAAGAATAAATTCAGCGTTTGAGACAATGAAGCAGGAGATGATGTTGAAAATAACGACTACAGAAGTTAGAAGACGGGGCCGTGCTTGTATTAGGAATAACGGCCGTCATTTTGAACATGAAAAATAAATAATTTTAATTCAAATGTTGTTTTAATTAGTCTGCCTAAAATAAAAAAATTCTCCCTCAAATTGGTTTGTAGGCCCTAATTTCAATAATTTGTAAGATATCCGCATAAATGATACCTCAAAAGAAAGAGCGATTATCAAGCATGTCTTCAAAAAGGTTTGAACAAAAAAAGCAAAATCGGAAATTCTCAAAATTTAATATAAACTGCATAATTATGGCCAAATTGAATGATAAATGACTTCATTTTTTATTTATTTAATTAAAGTAATGTGTAAGCAATCAAGCAAAACATGTTTTAGGCTTCTGTGTCATTAGACATTTTTTTTACAGACATTTAAAGCTCAGAAAAAATAAAAAAATTGTACAATACGTCTTTTAAACCTTATTAAAAAAAAAACGGAGGGTGCTTTTTTTGTTCAAACCTTTTTGGAGACATGCTTGATAATCGCTCGTTCTTTTGAGGTATCATTTATGCGGATATCTTACAAATTATTGAAATTAGGGCCTACAAACCAATTTGAGGGAGAATTTTTTTATTTTAGGCAGACTAATTAAAACAACATTTGAATTAAAATTATTTATTTTTCATGTTCAAAATGACGGCCGTTATTCCTAATACAAGCACGGCCCCGTCTTCTAACTTCTGTAGTCGTTATTTTCAACATCATCTCCTGCTTCATTGTCTCAAACGCTGAATTTATTCTTTGTATCAATTCTTCTCTAGTGTTTATTTCTATGTTGTTATACACCAGTTCCTTGGCCCGGCCCCACACGAAAAAGTCCAACGGGGTCAGATCTGGGGAGCGAGCGGGCCAAGGGATGGGTCCATCCCTGCCGATCCAGCTATCAGGACAGCAATTGTTGAGGTGTTCCCTTACATTTAAAGTCCAATGCGCTGGACAGCCGTCTTGCTGAAAGATGACTGTTCGGTCTCTTTCGAAGATCGGGACACCTGATTCCTCTACCAGCAGTGGTAAATCAATTTGCAGAAATTGCAAATAATTTTCGCCATTCAATGGATCAGGCAAAAAGTGGGGCCCAATCAATGTTCTGCCAATTATTCCAGCCCATACATTCACAGAGAATTTCATCTGAAATGACACCTGCTTCTTAAAATGTGGATTGTTGTCTGCGTCGGCCCATTCATGGATGTTGTGAAAGTTTGTAATACCTTCCCTTGAAAATTTACTTTCATCCGTCCACAAGATTGATTTCAGAAACCAAGCATCTTCGATGTCTCTGTTGAGGAGGAAACGGCAGAACTGAATTCTTCTTTGAGGATCTTGCTCTACTAGACCTTGCACACTCCTGCCATGGAACGGATACTTATCATTTTGGTGCATTGTATGCCACACCTTCCATTGAGAAATGTTTAAATTTCGAGCTTCTGCTCTAGTACTGGTAGTAGGATCCGCTTGAAATGCTGCTAAAATGTTTTCGTCGACGGCAGTTTCGTGTCTGCCCGGGTTGACTCCAGGTTCCACGCGGTGAAACCCATCTTGGGCAAGACGACGAAACGTGTTGTAAAACATTCGGACATTCGGTATCCTGCGATTCGGATAGCGCTCTTGATACATCCGTCGCGCCAAAGATCCATTGCCGTCTGCTCTACCGTACATAAATACGATATCCGCATATTCTTGATTGGAAAAAGTAGCCATAGTCACTTAACAATTAAGAAAAACGGCGTAGGAGCGCACTAAATGTCAACTCAACACAATTAAGTCAAAAATCAACACGTGCAGGAGCGCGAGGCTACGACTGGACACGGTGAAACAAAAAAGTTCAAAACTAACGCAAACAACACGTGCAGGAACGCAAAGGGCTACAACTGAACACGGTAAATTGTGAATCAACACGACAACGTCCACTCACAAGGGCAGTAGTTTGACTAATAAGTAAAAGATGTAACGGCTTCATCACAAACCGACAGACCCTGACTAAAGAAAAACGACTTTGTTGCCTCAGTAACTAAGACCATTTTGCTGTAAAAACCAACTCTTATCGCTTTTTGCTATTCATTGGGCGTTCTACCTGGAAATGCCGTCGCACCGCGCTCGGTGGCCATTGTTTAGAGAATCCCCTCAATGGGTTCCCCTCAATTGGTTCCTGCATGTGCCAAAAATTCTTAGAATTGAACAATGTTATCATTTCGAGCACATAAAGTATTCTTTTAAGCAAAAATTTTGTGTTTTGTTAGACTGCCTAAAATTTAAAATTTCTCCCTCGAATTGGTTTGTAGGTCCTAATTTCAATAATTTGTAAGATATCCGCATAAATGATACCTCAAAAGAAAGAGCGATTATCAAGCATGTCTTCAAAAAGGTTTGAACAAAAAAAGCACCCTCTGCTTTTTTTTTTAAATAAGGTTTAAAAGACGTATTGTACAATTTTTTGATTTTTTCTGAGCTTTAAATATCTGTAAAAAAAATGTCTAATGACACAGAAGCCTAAAACATGTTTTGCTTGGTTGCTTACACATTACTTTAATTAAATAAATAAAAAATTAATTCATTTATCATTTAATTTGGCCATACTTATGCAGTTTACATAAAATTTTGAGAATTTCCGAAAAAAAACTTAAAAATTTGGTTAAAAAAAATTGGTAAGACTTCGTCTAAGACAACCATGGCTTAAATGGTTCTAAATTGTCTATACTATCTTCACCTTAAAGCTTTGCACCCATCTTCCAATCACCCTGTATAATATCATAACGCTATTTGCTATGGGGGATTAGCAATATTGCTTTATGTCCGTATTCCTCAACAGTTTACCGCGAGATTGACTAGAAAACATGTTTTAGTATTGCAAATAGATACGGATATAAACTTTTAAATAAATATCATCACGCTATACTTACAAGGAGCTAAGCAGTTAGTTAATCTTGACATGTATAAGGACGGCAATTTTAGTCAAATTGACAGCGAAGTATACAGCCTAACGGTTTCACGTTCGCTCTGTACTCAATCACAAATAGTGTACCCTGTATCTACTGAATCATAAAAAGAATAATGAAAAGTGTGCATCTTTTGGGGGTACGTAAGCCACGGTATAGGTGAAGTAATAGATAAAAAAATATTATAGGTATTATCATAAGTCAAGAAACGGAAAAACAAATAAAAAAAAATATAGACAAATAAGTTAGTAAGATGACGTTACGCACGCACACGCACGTCACGCGCGACACGTCAGATGTCAGCTTATTTTTTTTTTAAATTAAAAATACATAATAAAGGTATTTCATTAGATACGGAAAAAATTGACGAAGTAAGGCGACAGCTTCCAGATACTCTCCGCTTCCTAAAACAGGACTGTAAAAAATAAAAATAATATGATCAAATACAATCACCGTTTCTGCCATCATAAAAAACATCATTTACGTGTAAAAAAAAAAGTACTTTTGTATCATTATTTGTGTATTATTATTTGCCACTGAAAAGTCGTAGATTCCATCCGCCATGTCCATAGATTTCAGTTCATTTACGAATTAAACACAATCAACGTGAAAAGTAAGTTCGTACCAATTTTCTGTTTAATAGAGGAATGATACATCGTCTTACAAAATATTTACGACACGCTGCATCGCAAAACTGATTAAAATTAATTTTATCAATTTTCTTTTGTTTATAATTATGTAATGTACCAAAGGTGTACTAACAAGTTTTCGATCTGGTCTAAGGTGACAGCAGATAACGTTTTCATATTTACGCATTAATACTAAGATTACAAAGAGGCATTTATTTACAAATGTTTTCATATGTTTCAACTTTTCAAAAGATAAAATTGTTTGCACATTTCAAAGTGAAGATATACTTGTTTTCTACTAAAAGTGTACTAATAGGTATGCTGCTTCATTTCCTTTCATGGTAATCTGGAATTTCGCCAATACTGCGCTGTAAAATTAGTTCTTTAACAATAGGAGCGACGATTCTTGCTTATAATAATAATAATAAATTAATTTATTGCAGAACCATTCTATATGCATACATGTGAAATTAAACATATTTGATACATTAACAATTAATTAAAAGATTACAATTAAATAAACGTTATAAAAGTCATGAATAAAAACATTATAAATTACAATTTTACAAAACCAAAAAAAAAACATACATACACATAAATAAACTCACGCCTTCTTCCCATGGGGGTAGGCAGAAACTACAGAACGCCACCTGCTACGAGCCGTACATACTCCTTTTGCCTCGTTTACAATAAATAAATAAATTAAAATACACTGTTTATGTTAGTCTAAATTTAGGTTTGAATCCGGAATGCTCAACATGCATTTATAGGATGGCTGGCAACGGCTACATAAGACTGGCCAGCTACGAACGAGCTTAATGGCGATTGGAGAGGCCTATGTCCAGCAATGAGGGCTTAGATATGATGAGAATCATTCATTAGGTATCGTTTAGTAGGTACGTGCAATACGCCTGCCACTTCTCTGGTGCGCACGAAACGTTTCGGTATGAGTTTATTTTGCGTACAGCTTAGTACTGGAACCCCCTGCCAGAGTTTGTTTCCCGATTACTGCACAGTAAAATTCTTCAAGTCTCAAGTCAATAGGTTATTTCTAGGCAAGCGTGTACCATCATCCACCGCATCATCGCTTATGCTTACCATCAGAGAGCTTAGACAAAGTAACATTCGATTAGCGATGACGCTAGTAGAAAGGCCAAAAAAAATATGGGGTTGACATAAGCTATCGAAATGTCACGTAATCATAATTAGGTCAACGAAACGTTAGCATCATTCGATTCTATGAAACGAATCGACAGCGTCGAAAGTTTACTTCCAAAGAGATGCGTAGCCAAGTGGCACTTTTTGACAAGCGTTATCGCTAGTTTTCGATTCGTATGGTGGAAACATTAGCGAAAGCGATAGCGATTTTAGAAATAGACTCGCCCGAAGCCAATGCCATTCATCTAGACCGTCAGGTAAGATAGAGGTGAAACGCGAGTCTATCGTATCTTAGGTTCTAATAATAATACTTTTACTATTATTGTAAGCCTGCATTATCCCACTGCTTGGTAACGGCCTCTCCCCATGACTTCCAGCTCTTTCGATCCAGGGCTAAAGTAGACCACTGGTCGTTTGTTTTTTCCAGTTCATCCCGCCAACTTCTACGGGGTCTGCCGCGACGCCTTCTGGCTTTGTCAGGGTTCCACGTAGTGGTTATTTTGGCCCACAGCTCATTGCGCATATGACAGACGTGGCCACCCTAGTTCCATTTCAGCTTAGCGGCTTTTTGAGCACTGTCGGTAATCTGTGTTTTGGAGTGCAGTGTGGTGTTGCGAATACATACATACATAAACTCACGCCTTCTTCCCATGGGGGTAAGCAGACACTACAGAACGCCACCTGCTGCGATCCTTACATACTCCATTTGCTTCGTTTACGTTCATTCATCTGGTCATACACGCACGCCGGTTGCGAGTGCTAAGCACCTGACCTTTCTGAAGAACATGACCAATTAGGTCACTATATATCTTCCTAGGACGTCCCCTCCTAGCGTTTCTACTCACATCTGCCTTGTAAATACCTTTTGTTAGTCTCCCTTCATTCATCCTCTCAACATGACTAAACCATCTAAGCATACTATTTTCAATTTTTGTCACTACATCGTAAACCGTACCGTTGCCTTATCACATCATTCTTCAGCCTATCATTCATATTCACACCTTGCATGCTTCGCAAGCAACGTATTTCCACAGCATTTTTTCTACTTTCATGCTTCTTTTGCCACACCCAACACTCACTTCCATACATAAGCGTAGGCACCAGCACACCATTGTAAACAGCCAGTCGTGCTGTTTTGGACAGCAACTGGTTGGCCACAATTGAATGTGTAGCACCATTCACTTTATTTCCAGCATTTACGCTTCTTTCCACATCTCCATCGATCTTTCCATCCCTTGTAAACAGACTCCCCAAATATACGAACTCACTTACTTGCTCCATACTCTTATCATTTCATTTTATATCACATAACGATACATCCTCTTCTCTTTCAAACACCATGACCTTCGTCTTATTCACATTTATATTCATCTCTTTCATTTTATATGACTCATCCATTATAGTCACCATGTCTTGCAACTCTTCTGCTGACGATGCAAGTAGAACTTGATCATCTGCGTAGAGAAGGCATTTGACAGGCAACTCATTCATTGTCAGTCCACACTCACCCTCTTTCAAATCTGTCAGATAACTATCCATGTACAAGTTGAACAGCCATGGTGACGCTACACAACCCTGTTTAACACCCCTCGAGATGCAGAACCAGTTCGGGTATGCCCCATTTATCCTAACACAAGCACTGGAATCCATGTATAAAGATTTCAGTGCCCGTACTAAGTGCCAGTCCACACCGTACAAGGATAGTGTCGACCACAGTTCTTCCCTCCACACCTGTCATAGGCCTTCTCCAAGTCAACGAAAGCACAGTAGACTTTCTTGTGCTTTGCCAGATGTTTTTCGGCTATGCACCTTAGGGAGAAGATCTGATCCAGCCCATTTCCTCTCTAAATCCTGCCTGCACATTCCATATTTTCTCACCTGTCACTCTTATCAATCTATTTAGTAACACCTGCGCATACAGTTTGCCGACAACACTCAAAAGACTATCAATGTGTGAAAATTGTGTTTTGTTGGTTGATTCAGTACTGATATTGTGTAGGTTATTTAGGGAGTAAATGTAAAGAGATTCAGTTATCACGTTTAGCAAACCTTATATTCTAAATAAAAATTATCAAGTCGTCGGTGAAACTTAAGGCTCCCTCAGACAGGCGCGATACGACAGCGCGACACTAAGGCGCCGCGCGTCGCGTGACGAGCGGTGCCTTTGTGTCGCGCGCGAGTCGCATGTCACGCCTGTGCGTAGGAGCCTTTACTCAGTGATTAGAATGATGCAATAATTGGTATTTGACGTTTCTAAATTAATTTTCTTTCTTTCCAGGTACGAACGCGCCACTGAAGAAGATTGTCCTCTTTAACAGTGACAACAAGCCACAAGTCATTTTGTAGCAGCAAACTGAACTATTATAATATCGAAAAACTATAATTATGTCGCAGTGTCGTTCCTACAAGTAAATGTTTATGGATTTACGTCACTTACAGCGTGCGAGACTGAAAAATCTTAAGACTGCCTTTCCATTAGAGATGTGCGAGTTGGCTAAGCGGTGAGGTTAACCTACACAACTATATGTTTATAGTCAGTAATGCTAAGTAGTTTAGCGGACCTGGGAAGATGCGCTTTGGGCGCCTTAACAAAACTTAGTTCCCTTTTTAACGTAGCCAAACTATGAAAATCAAGCGATCCTATTGCTTTATAACAAACACATATCCACCTCTACGCAGCTTAGCACATCTCTGGTGGAAAGGCAGCCTAATGCTAGTCTAGGATTTGTCACTAGCGACATCAAAATATGTGTGGGGACGTGAGATGTTAAAATGGCCAGCGAGTCGCCAGTGACTAAAGTCGCAGCGTGTGTACATAAGGTGCACAGTTTCTAGAAAAATGCAGTTTGTCAGAAACCTGGCTGGCAAAACAATCACAACCTGCCGTAACGCTGCAACGTGGCTATCAAGCTATCATGCGTAAGAAAGCAAACTCGTTGCTGCATTGTCTACGAAGCAGCAGCAACAGCTTCCTAATTGCTATTGCTGCCCGTTTTGACTATCCTTTTTAAAATTAGTGGATAAGGACAGCCATAGGCAGCAGTTAGGTATAGAATAACAGTACTAACATCATTTAGGTACAATTCTGTTAGTAACATACTAACATTTTATGTTGTTATGTTTTTGTGATATTTTGAATATGTAACCTAAATAATTATGGAGTTTCTCTGAAATAATAATAATAATCTGAATGAACTGAATTCGTCATGCTTGGGCCAAACAGAACCAGAGCCACGTTTTTTACATAAGGGCACTAAATGAGGTATATCCTGACCTCCATTACCCTAATACCTAATTGATACGCAAATATACATTCAAGAATGAGAGAACAGCTGATAAATAACGGGTGCTAATTAAGGCAGCTTCTTTAAAATGTCATTCTCGTCTGCAAATATATTTAGTTGTCTAATGAATTAATAGGTCAGTGACGAACTTTTAGCGTCTAATAAATGGTTTTCAAGCGACCATATATTGTAAAACGAGCTACTGTTAATATGACGCAGCATGGTGATAATTCTTAAGCAACGTTATGGACCAAGTAATAAATAGGGGCATTATTCATAATGCCCGCGCATTATGAATAATGACAAGCGTAGTCGACGGAGCCCCGCTTAGCGGGGCTCCTACTTCTGGGTGGTTTAAAAACAAATAACCACGAAGGGGATGGCGGGGTCTAAAAGACCCCGCCATTCCCTTCTAACCTAACCTGTCCGAGTCGGGGTGCCCTAAGTACTGAGCTCGCTTAGTAGCTCACTTACAACATTAGTCACGGAGTTATCAATTCAGAAGTAAATATATTTATCGGTAGCTCTGACTCATACTAATTTACGTTCGTAAAATGACGCTGGTTTTTTGATATTCTGTTGGAATAGTAAAGATGACGAATTAATATAATTGAAGCTGTTCTATTAACTCGTTGCCTACATATAAAAAAGACGATAGGTTGCAGGTGCTAAAGAAAACTTTTGTTGCCGCACATATAATTTCCCTTAGATAACTGTCAGCAATAAAAGAACCTCTTTATTTGCCCGATCAAATAACAACCTTGCACAATCGCAATCCTTAACAAATAAGCAGTAACAGTAGGTAAAATTTTTGTTTGGTATGAATCGGTACTTATTATGGTTGTTAGCACGGAAATGATTCACTCCGTTCCCCGTAGGTACTAGTTTATACTACACTAAGGTGGACCAGATTTCCTCGTTCTCTGGAAATGTCCTTAGAGTAGCAGACTTGTGACAAAATAATTATTTTGGTAACAAAAATATGATTGCTATTAATAAAAAAACTACAAAGCAAACTGCAGCAGAAAGTAAACATGAAGAACATAGATACTACTTACTTACTTACTTACTTTTACTTTGTTTACTTGATTTTTGTAAAAAACCTTGTAGGTAGATGTTAAAGTTGACATAGTATATGCAAAATATTTAGATTCTGAGTGAGCGAAAGTGTTTGGTTGTATTTTGTATTATAATATGTAAGATGTTTATTATTAAAACCAGATGCAAATTAAATTTAAATTAGGTCGTAATTATAAGGTTTATCTTTTTTAAATCTGTAGTAAGTGTACGGTGTGTGAAATGAAATGAAAATTAAATTGAAATAAAATTTCAAAAATAAAACCATTTGAAATGTGTTATGTATTATTTTGGCGAATTATTTTATTAACTAGTCATTTTAAGTATTTTTTTCAATATCATCATAATTAAGTGAGTTAAGAAAGAAAAATTTCAGATTTACAAGCAGGACTAAAATTTTATTTTAAAGACTGAAACTTTATTATACATGAATGGTCCTAGGAAATTAAAAAATCTGTTTGCAAATGAAGATTTACAGTACGGCACAGAGGAAACAATATCTTGCCTTCTTCTTGTCGTATAGTCTGGTGTATTTTTGTGTTGAGTTAATATTATGTCTTTATTTAAGAACTGATAACTCCGTCTATAGCAAATAAGTGGGGTATCTAAATCTCCTATAACTCATCACCATAAGAACAGGGGGCCTAAAATGGACGCTTTGGCAGAATCATAATATGATCTTCGTATAATTCGTATACCCCCAAAATTCATCTGTTTGATAGCTGCTATTTGACATTAGACTACATCAAAGCAATGCATAATTTGTTGACCATTTTACGAAACTTCATACAAAACTGTCAAACAGATGAATTGCGGGATATTAATTGTACGTAGATCATAATATGATTCTACCAAAGCGTCCATTTTAGGCCCACTGCACGTTGTTCTCGTTCTAAACTAATAAGAACTGTCTTGGAAAATGAAAAAAAAAGAGTGTCTATTCAGTTTTTTTTTTGTCAAAAAGGTTATTACCTATCCCAAACTGCAAAGGAGTTTGTTGGCAGACGTAGCTCCTTTTTTAACATTTCTAATACTTAAATATTTACACAGCACCCCCTATGCAGTGATAGAGTAAGTTGTGATAGACTGGCACAGCTAAAGATACACTATTATTAACAGGTTTCGCGGACAAAAGCAAAGTATATTTTTTTGTCATTTTAAATGTTGATCAATGATCAATCTAAGGTACTCGTATCTTAATGTGGAAGTTTTAGAAAACTCACGCAATAAACTCTTAGTATAGGTAGCAGGAACACATCAAAGAATAAATTAAAGTACTTTTTTAAATCAAAAAACTCTTTTAATTTTAGTCATCATATTTCATAAACTTATGCAAATTGTTTTTTTTTTTTTTAATAAAAATTATAACCTATATATGCAAAATTTTCAGTATCTGAAGTCGCTGTTATCTCTAAACAATAGTACATACTTTTTAAACGCAAGATGAGTAAGTATATGTCAAAGGATCCGTTGTAGACAAATAGCCAATGGAAGAGCTTCTTTGTGCGTTGGCATAAAACAAAACGCTTAGTACCCAGAGCCCTCCTGGAGGAGTCACTTTAGCGCAAACGTAAATCCAGTCACCCTCTTGGAGGGTCAATATGTGTGGCGGCATGGCATATGAGTTCTATAAAAATTGGGTTTACTGGAATGTGTTAATTTGAACAATGGTACAGTCTGAATTCATGAGGAATATGAATACTTTCATATAAATAAAATCACCAGTTTCATAAGTCCTCCAAAAAGGCTTTAGGTACTTCCTTTCGTTGTTTCAAGTTTTCTAGACACCAACTTGAACCTTGAACTAATTGTTATGTAGGTATGTTAATCATAAACGCAGGCTGGGTATATCTTCGGATCCGTCAGTTGGCACAGCTTCAGTTCATGTTTGGGTTATGTTTAACATTCTGGACAATTTTCTCGTCCTGTCAGATACAAGTACCTAAAAAATAGAAAAGAAAATGGTTTTTGTGAAACGTTGAAGAAAATTTTATAAATTGCGTTTTATTATTGGTATGTTTAAAAAAAAAAATGTTTGTTTTTTTGGGAGCTAATGTTTTCACTAGTCACTAAAAATACAACGAGATTCTTCGTATTTTTTCAGCGAAGTAACTATAGTTAGAAATACAAATTTGAATCTAGTCATTAGGTATACCTAATGACTAGATTCGAATTTCTTTTCCTACTCCAAGGTTTTCAAACTAATCAAATACTAGGTAGCAGACAAGTGGAAACATGATTTGTTCATATATAAAAAAGATTTACTTCACACTTCAACTCTTCTATATACATAATATAATATATAGATACATAATGAGCCTATAATTTTCCACTGCTGGGACACAGGCCTCCTCTCGGTGAGAGAAAGTGGATCGTAATTCACCGCGCGGGCCGAGTGCTGGTTGGTATATTTCACATGTCTTCGGATGTTTGATTCACGGACATGCCGGTTTCCTCACGATGTTTTTCTTCACCGATTTGAGAGCAGTGGTGATTAAATAATTTACACAAAGTAGAGCGTCTGTCTGGGTTTGAACCTACAACTCGTAAGTTGCGGCCGTTACCACTGGGCTACCACTGCTCTCTCTCTCACTTCTGTATAATAAAAATGAAATTTGGCAAAGTTTTGTTTTAAAATGTTCGTAATAGTCCGAATCAGGCCCTGCATTCTCGACAAATATAACGACAAAAATCGGTCGTAAAGTCTAATCGATGTCAAATTTCTTTAATAGATTTTCAACCTTATAATTTCGAAATAAAGTTGAAAATCTATTAAAGGAATTTGACAACGCTACGACTTAGCGACCGATTTTTGTCGCTGTCTAATATCGAGACTGCAGGGGCTGGTTCTTATGGACAGTAAAATCTGAAAAGTTTCCAGGAAAATTGGAAAACTGAAAGTGCATTTTCTGTGCGAATTTTGTATGAATTATTGAAATTTGGACAGGACAACATCTGTCGGGCCAGCTAGTAGGAAATAAAATCGTACTCACTCTTCACAGGCATTTTCCAAACATAAGTACTCGACCAATTCCGCATGGACATGGTGGCTTCATCATATTTTTTCTCTTAACCCGAATGCTGACTGAAATTTCTGGATGATCGTGTCCTGAACTATCAACCGGTTGCGCCGAGCAGAACACGGCGAGTAACGTGACAATAACCACAAATATATTGAAAGTAACAAATAACTTCATTGTAACAGGACGTGCTATTGCGCTAACTTCTTGAATACCGCGAACGGAATGAGCTCAAAACAAAATTCAACCGACTTAAATACCATATCAGGTTGGTTCAATTTAAACATAATTTTGTATTCGTTACAGAAGGAAAACGCCTATAGGTACTTCTGATATTGCCGTTTTTATAAACAATTAATTTTTAGTGTTTGTTGTCCACTAACTGTTGTGCTTGTGTGGTGAGCAGAGCTAAATAAAAGATTGCATTTGCTACTCACGGTTATAATGTCCAACACAAAACACATTAACATTCACGGAAGAAAGGCGCATGAGTTTGACAGTCACATAGATAGATGAACACGGAAAAGAAAGTCTTATTAGGTTTACAGGAAGATCTTGGTATTACTATTAAACTAATCCTGAAGGATCAAGGCGAACACAAGGATAACTGGAATAGCACAAAATTGCGCAGGCTTCGCGTCGCGACAGCGAGGTCGGACTGAAGGTCAGCCAAGGTGGCCGAACGCGCGCTGAGTCGAACGACCCCACTCATGCGCATCAACCACATACGTCACCGCGTTACGTAAACGCGGCGCGCTTCCACAGTACGTTGTCGTTGTGTACGACTGTGGTGAATTTGTATCATAAACAATGTTATGATTAGATAGGTGTAAATATGATTTGTATATATGTGTAAGTTTGTGTTAAAATTTATTTGTTATGTTTATGTATTTGTATAAGTATGTATAATTGATATGGATCGCTACATCACTCCCCTCCAGAGACCGTCCTACGGGCGATAATAATCTGGGAATCGAACCCTTCGACCAGACCTGGTAGTTCTGACAGGAGTATCCGTGAGCTGTTTTTCCTCTTCTTCAACATCTTGGTCGGTTGGTGGCATGTCAGCCAATATGTAGGCGGGTTTTAGGCGGTCCACGGAAACTATGACCTTTTTACCTTTTACCATTATGGTAAAGGTTTTGTCGCCTTTTTGTACCACTTCATGAGGACCGGTGTATGCTGGCTGCAATGAACCTCGAAGCGCATCGTCCCTAAGGAATATGTGGCTTGAGGTAGCGAGGTCCTTGTGGACAAATATTTTGTCCTTGGAATGACGTGCAGCTGGCGTAGGCTGCAATTTTGCGGCAAACGAGCGTAAACGAGTGGTGAACTCCGAGATATCAGTGGTGCAACTGTCACCAGGATTGAAAAATTCTCCCGGAAGTCGTAAAGGCTCGCCATATAGGAGTTCCGCAGAAGAAGTTTGGAGATCCTCTTTAAAAGCGCTCCGGACACCCAGTAAAACCAAGGGTAGGGATTCTGTCCAGTTATGGTCTGCATGGCACATTATTGCCGTTTTGAGTTGCCTGTGGAATCGTTCCACTAGGCCGTTGCATGCTGGGTGGTAGGCTGTGGTCTTCCGGTGTTTGAATCCGACTATTTTAGCTAGATATTGGAACAGTGCGGATTCAAATTGCCGTCCTCTGTCTGTGACAATATCCGTTGGACAACCAAAGCGGGAGATCCAGTTGGTCAGCAATGCTTTACCAACTGTATCAGCGGTAATGTCTACTATCGGTACTACTTCTGGCCACCTAGTGAAACGATCCACGGCCGTCAGGCAGTACCGGTACCCCTGTGATGGGGGAAGAGGACCTATTAGGTCAATGTGTACGAAGGCAAACCTAGCACGGGGTAATTCGAATGTGCCCAAGGGTGATGACACATGGCGATTTACCTTTGTGCGCTGACAGCTGAGACAAGTTCGTGACCATTGTCGACAGTCCTTGCGAATTCCAGGCCAAACGTATCGCTGCGTAACTAATTTTGCGGATGTGTTTGCTCCTGGATGGCTGAGGCTGTGAAGGCACTCAAATATTTGCCGTCGTAAGGGTTTGGTCACGAATGGTCTGGGAGTGGCTGTACTCACGTCACAGAGTAGCTCGACGGGACTGCTGTTGATTTTAAGCTTCTTTAGTTGAAGCGGCGTTTCTGACTGCAGAAGTCCCAACAGTTCCGGGTCGGAAGCTTGGGATTTGGCGAGAACTTCGAAATCGACTGGAGTTTGCAGTTCACTGACGCGGGACAATGTATCGGTGACGATGTTGTCCTTGCCGGATATATGTTTAATGTCCGTTGTGAACTGCGAAATAAAGTCAAGGTGTCTATACTGACGCGGAGCACAGTTGTGCTTTCGCTCATGGAAAGCGTATATCAACGGCTTGTGGTCAGTATAGACGGTGAAGTGTCTCGCTTCCAACATGTGGCGGAAGTATTTTATGCCTTCATAGATCGCGAGTAGTTCGCGATCATATGGCGAGTACTTCTGCTGGGCGGGGCTAAACTTGCGTGAAAAGAAGGCAAGCGGTTGCCACTGCTCGTCGCTGTACTGTTGCAAAACTCCACCCATTGCCAGATCAGACGCATCTGTAACTAGGGCGAGCTTCGCTTGGTAGTTAGGGTGTGCAAGCAAAGCAGCGTTGCAGAGGCTGTCTTTGCACATATTAAAGGCATTGAGCGCCTCGCCTGTTATTTCCACAGGGTGTTGACCTTTTACTGAGCCAGTTAGCAGGGCGTTAAGGGGACCTTGAAATTTTGCGGCTTTGGGTATGAACCGCCTGTAGAAGTTCAACATCCCTAAGAAACGCCTGAGCTCCCTAACAGTTTTAGGCGTAGGGAAGTCCTTGATAGCTTCCACTTTGGACTCCAAGGGTCTGGTTCCGGCTGCAGAGATGCGGTAACCTAAAAATATGACTTCGTCTGCTCCGAATACGCACTTCGAGGTGTTGATGACGATGCCATAATTCTGCATTCTGGTGAATAGCTGATGCAGGTGGTCCTCATGCTGCTCCTGGTCTTTAGAGAAGATTAGAAAATCATCTAGGTAACAATAACAGAAGTCAAGCCCGCGGGTCATTTCATCGACGAATCTCTGAAATGTTTGACCTGCGTTCCTCAGACCAAAGGTCATATAAGGAAACTCGTACAGGCCAAACGGAGTTGTTATCGCCGTCTTCTGGATGTCGTCCTCGCAGACCGGCAACTGGTTATACGCCTTAACAAGATCAATAGTTGAGAAGACCTTGCAACCGGCTATGCTGTGGGTAAGGTCGTGGACATGTTTAATTGGATACCTATCAGGTATAGTCCTCGCGTTGAGCAGCCTGTAGTCACCGCAGGGTCGCCAGCTCTTGTCTTTCTTCGGCGCTAAATGAAGGGGTGAAGACCAGGGGCTCTCAGATGGTCGAGCAGTGCCGTTGCTAAGCATGATCTCAAATTCCCGCTTAGCAATCTGCAGCTTGTCTGGAGCGAGCCTGCGAAGGGAACAAGAGATGGGCGGGCCGGGTGTGGTGCGTATGTGGTGTACTGTTTGGTGTGTGGTTTTTCGGTGTGTGCCAGCGGGTCGTGTGATCACGGGGTAGTTATTAAGTATCAAGTGATACTTCGAATCACCAACTGAGACCTTTACTGAACACGTCGCTGAAGCCTTTGCAACGGAAGCTATTACAAACATTGAGGTGGTTTTGTCCACCAAACGTTGATTTCTGATGTCAACAAGCAGATCGTAAAAGCTTAAAAAATCTACACCAATGATCGGCTTGGTGACATCAGCTACAATAAACCGCCATGGGAAGTTACGGCGCAAACTTAGATCTAAGTTTAGTTGTAGATAGCTGTAAGTATCAATTATAGACCCGTTAGCGGCCGATAATTGATAGTTCGACTTGACACGCTGTTCACGTAGAACATGCCGCGGAAACACACACAAATCACTACCAGTGTCCACTAGATACTGTGTCTTTGATGTTCGGTCCGTAACGAAGAGGCGACCGGTGGACGTCGGACAGTCGTCAGCCGCCATTACCGACTGCCTTTGGAGTTTCCCGACTTTTCGTAATCACATGGCTTAACGCATTTATGAGCATTGGCCCCGAACTTGGAGTGGTAAAAGCAGAACGGTTGCCTCTGATGGCTGGACTCGGACCGCTGTCTGGATCGATGACGCTGCTGGTTGTTGGAACGCGATTGCGAACGAGGTCTCCTATTCAGCTGCGTCGTCAGGTTCTTGACGGCCTTCTTCAATTCGGCGATCTCGTTTGCCATCTCGTGCATGCTAGGGCCCGACGCCGATGCTACGGCAACTTGGCATGGGGTCACAATGTCCTGGACCCTGTCCGCCAGGTCTGCTAATCCCTCCAAGGAAGTATGTGGCTGTGAAGCCAGCAGAGTCTGTACGTTGCTCGGCAGACGGCTGCTCCATATTGTCCGGAGAAAGTCTTCTGGGACGCTCGGTCCGGCCAAACTTTGAAGATGGCGCAAGAACTGTGAGGGCTTGCGATCTCCGAGCTCTTCGTGGATGAGAAGCTGCTTCACTCTCTTCTCGTGTGACGCAGTCAGCCTCTTAATGAGCTCGTGCTTCAGCTTGTCATACTTGTTGTGCTCCGGCGGGTTAAGAAAAATATCCCTTACTTGTTTCGAGTACTGATGCTCAAGGTTGCCGATGACGTGGTTAAATTTCGTCGCGTCGCTGGTGATGTTTGCGTTCGCGAACTGAGCCTCTACTTGTGCGAACCAAACCTCTGGGTCATCCGGCCAAAATGGTGGAATTCGTACCGCGACACGACAAATGTCGGATGGCTCGTCAATGGACACGCACTTTGCGCGGCGAGGTTTTTGACGAGAACGGCTACTTCCGAACGATTTTGCGGATTCACTACTATCACTCATCGTGTTACTGTGATATTTCTTCACTTGTTTAAATATTGAAGGTCCTTTTTAGGGCACACCTGGTTATCGAGCCTTTCTGGCGTATTCTAGGCGGGGTCACCAATTTAGTGTTTGTTGTCCACTAACTGTTGTGCTTGTGTGGTGAGCAGAGCTAAATAAAAGATTGCATTTGCTACTCACGGTTATAATGTCCAACACAAAACACATTAACATTCACGGAAGAAAGGCGCATGAGTTTGACAGTCACATAGATAGATGAACACGGAAAAGAAAGTCTTATTAGGTTTACAGGAAGATCTTGGTATTACTATTAAACTAATCCTGAAGGATCAAGGCGAACACAAGGATAACTGGAATAGCACAAAATTGCGCAGGCTTCGCGTCGCGACAGCGAGGTCGGACTGAAGGTCAGCCAAGGTGGCCGAACGCGCGCTGAGTCGAACGACCCCACTCATGCGCATCAACCACATACGTCACCGCGTTACGTAAACGCGGCGCGCTTCCACAGTACGTTGTCGTTGTGTACGACTGTGGTGAATTTGTATCATAAACAATGTTATGATTAGATAGGTGTAAATATGATTTGTATATATGTGTAAGTTTGTGTTAAAATTTATTTGTTATGTTTATGTATTTGTATAAGTATGTATAATTGATATGGATCGCTACAAATTCTATACATTGTCCTTCTACCGGGTGCGGCGATTGAACTGTCCGTCTCTATCCAACTGTTTTAAAATCCGAACCACTGAATCGAATGCCGCCAAAACTTCAAATGTTGGTCTTTGACATGTTCTCTATCATCATTTGAAGTGATTCTGTTGAAAGAGAAACACATTCGAATTTAGAAAAATGGATTTAAAACGAAATTCATTGGTTGCTATTTATTTGGAGGGAAAATCGAATATCGAAATACGTCGAGCGCTGCCAAATCTTCAATTGAACGAGAAACTTGTGCATCGCACTATTCAACGTTATAATGAGACTGGTAGCGTTAAGAAACGCTACGGTGGCGGACGATGCTGCACTGCAACAGCGCCAGCAGTTGTCGAAAAGGTGCGTCATCGATTAGACAGAAATCCAGCGCACACAGCAAACCAGCTCGCGCAGGATCTCAAGGTGAGCGATCGCAGCGTTCGTCGCATATTGAAGGAAAAGCTTAAAGTCAAACCATTAAAAAAAAACCTTTCTCAGGAACTCACTGCTTTACAACGTAGCAAACGGTTGGATCGATCGAAAGAGCTGATTCGCTTGCTCGACTCTGGCGAGCTTCCCAATTAGGTGTTTTCAGATGAGAAAACTTTTTGCGTTGAACAGTTTTTAAACAAACAAAATGACCGTGTTTGGTTGAAGGGACGTGTCAGCGACCATTCAGACGAATTGCAAGTCACTCAGCGCCAAGGAGCCGACCAAATCATGGTCTGGGCGGCGGTGTCTGAAAAAAGGCCGTTCTCTGCTCGTTTTTCTTCCAATGGGTCGCAACCAAGTTAAAATAAACCAACAAATCTATCGAGACAAAGTCTTACGACCAGGGCTGATACCGTGGGCGCGCAACACATTCGGTTCTGAGCGTTGGACTTTTCAGCAAGACTCAGCACTATCGCATAGAGCAATTGGAACGCAGAATTGGTTGAAAGCAAACGTTCCAGTGCTGATTGACCGAGATATGTGGCCGTCGTCATCGCTCGACTTGAATCCACTGGACTTTTGTATTTGGGGTGTTTTACAGGCCAGGGCCTGTGCTAAAAAAGAAACCTCCGTGGAAGCGCTCAAAGTTACTCTCACGCGAGAATGGAATTGTTTGAGTGACGACGTCGTTCGAGCAGCCTGCGCTTCTTTTAGGAAGAGACTTCAGCTTGTAGTAAAGGCTAAAGGCGGTTTTATTCCTTCGGAATAAGTCATAGTAAAACTTTGAACTTTCTATTTTCACATGGCAGAAGTGTATAAATAAATATTGAAAATTAACAGAAATATTTCATTTTCACATACGGACAGTTCAATCGCCGCACCCGGTAGAGCGGCATCATCAAATCGGTATAGAGCAGTTTTGAACCAAGATATATCAGAGTAAGGTATTTCTAATATGACTATGATGTGGATCAATTCGTCTATAACTTTACATACTTCAACGATTGGTAATTCATTTTTAGAGCCATTTACGCCCACTGTCCTAATTTGGGCCCATTTCTTTAAGTACCCACATTTTGGTAGTGCCAAAGAGTGTGGCTTTGTAACACAAATTATAGTTTTGTGATTTATTGGGTTGAGTGGATGAAATACGTGATTCTATTCACTTCATTGAACGAATAGGTGTTCGACCAAAGATAAGTCATATTTTTTTATATTTATCTTATGTTATTTATCATTTTTTTTTGTATTCTACTAATAAATAATGCTATTATGTCAAGTATTTTCAAAGATTTTACTATAAGGGGAGATATTTTAGTATGGTATCCTCGAACGGGTTCCAAACTCAAACCCAAACTCAAACTCAATGCATTTATTTCAAATAAACCAATTACAGGCACTTTTGAATTGTCAAGGGGTAGGTCAGTCAGAAAGATGAAGCTAGTTGCCCATTCCAAAGCGTAGTAGGTACCTTTGGAGAAGAACAGGCAAGAAACTCCATGGACCCTCTTTTAAATCAAAATATGGTTACAAAATATTGGTTACATCGTTCATGTTGAAATTATACATGTGAGAACGATGCAGAACGTTAAAAGTGTCCGTAATAAAAAGACAAAAACAATTCAAATATTAAATTAAATTAAAATAAGCCGTGGCAGCTAAGAAATTACCAGTCCCCACTGACGGCGCCCGTTCACGAACATGACGCATGGATCAGCACCATTCAGCTCAACCGTTTTGAAGGGAACTTAATGATCCAACACATAGGCCACCACCAGCGAGACATTAGAGTGAGCACGACATACTCTCAGCCGCCAGGGCACATTCAAGTCAATGAAAGAAAAACCTATTAAATGGTAGCTTTATGGTAGGTACATAGTACTCACAACATGTGCTATGCAATTATAAAATACTAAAACATTGAATTTATACAATGCATAGATAGTTTTTAAAATCTTCAGCGGCTCCAACAGTAGTTTCAAATGCTAATCAATTAGTTTATGCGCCCTTGTGGAGCAGGACCAGCGTTGAGCCAAGCATTTTTATCATCGATGTAATCCCCCAACTTATAATATGCTTGGCTGCATAGTGTGCGTTTTATACAAGATTTGAATTTTGTTTCATTCAGTTGAAGTATATGGGGAGGTATTTTATTGTAACATTTTAAACAATACCCCATGAAAGATGAGAGATGCTCCCCAAGAAATTCCTTCAGTGGGGTGTAGTCCACGAGCATCTATCGGTAGATAAATTAATGGTGAAATATTATGGACGCCACCCAACCAAGCAGTTCCTAAGGAGCAAGCCCGAAGTTCTTGGGTACAAAAACCAGGTGATTGCAAATACTGATGTTTATTGTTATGCTTTCGATGTATACTGTGGTAAATCAGAAGGAGGACCCAGTAATGAGCCTTTTGCAATCAAAATTGGTAACGCGGCTGTTGGAAAAAGTAAACAGCGTTCCGCATGAGCTTATCGTTAGGTCAACAACCTTTTTACCAGTCATGTTTGCAGTTTTGCTCTCAACTGCCAAGATATGACGAGAGTCAGGACTGATGACACAGGAGTAAGCGACGTACCGTTGTCCGTGTGAGAAGCAGCTTGTCCTGAGGTCGACACCCGCAGCCTTCTGTAGCAATTTATCCCATTGCTTTCGAAGTTTTTCGTTTTAAGTACATTAATGAACGCCTGCGTTCCTACATTTTACACTCAATGGCACAATACTGTTACACAGATTGATGTATTCTTACAGATTATTCCTGACGAACAGCTTCACTAAAATATATATTATTATAGCAGTAGATTGTAAACAGACGGGATTCCTCAATAACAGTCGCCTAACCATAGATATTTATTTTTATTATAACCAAAGATGACTGAAGATGCCTAAACTTTCTGTTCGTTCTACGAACTATCACAATATAATAACAAAATGTAAAAAGGAAGCATAAAAACTCAATGAAAGCTGGTAAAAAATATCAATTGTTGGGAATCGAACATAGGTTCACAAAGCAGTCGTCAAACTTTTAGGCAATTTGCTTAGTTCATAGTTGATTAAAATAGCTGTTCTTATATATTATGTCGTGATTGTCTGCTTAGCTCCATAGGTATAGCGGGATGATAATCATTTAAAAGGCTTTTTTTTTTCTTTTTTTTTCCTAATGCGCAGCTCGTAGTTGTGACCACTAAGGTCCTGGCTACTTAACCGGGCAAACCTGTGGGTGCCTTAAGCTACTAACTTAAAGCCTCCAGCCAGGGGCGAAAAATACTTAAAAATTAGGTGACCGCACGTTAAGGGCACCCCCTGTGGGGTACGAACCTCGGCTTAGGGCGTCACTGAGGGGAGGGCAGCAAGATGGGACAGGCTGGATCTAAATTATATTATTATTAACTGGGGAATTTAAAACTACAGGCTCAGCTACGGCGCGGGCTGGCGCGTCGTCGAGCAAGGGTCGGGGGGGTTTAAAAGGCTAAATCTGTAACTATCTTTATACCTGCCCCACACTAAAAGTTCTGCGCTCCTGGCCGCTTATTAATGTTTGAATTTCGAATGTTATATTTTTTTAAACATAAGAAACTCATTCATTGATTAAAAATAATTTTAGGCTGGAAGTCGCGTGTCAATTGTTTTTTTATCACAAGTTGAAGTTCGTTGTCCGTAGCAAAAATGGAATTAACGTGAAAAGATTTTAGGGCGATGATTATTTTTGATTTTAAAATTTCACTATCTGTGCAAGGCTGCACTGCTTGTCGTCAAAATGCTTTTGGGAAGGAAACACCGTAAGACGTTGTTACGCAGAATTTGATCGTGGCCGTGTTTCTCTTCATCTGTCCATGAAATTCGTGAAGGTCGACCCTCAACCGCGATCACTGAGGAAAATGTGGTTACTGTCAGGCAACTAATTGACGAAAACCGATGTATCACCCATGAGGATATTCGAGGACATTTGGGGATAGGTATGAGCCAAATTAAAAAAAAGTTATATAACTTTGTTTCCGCTGAATTCGTCATGAACTCACCCCAGAAAAAAAACGGACTCGAGTTGATTGGTGTAAAAACATGTTTTTAAAGAATCACCGACGTTCAAATGCTGTGTACGACATTGTGACAGGAGATAAAATGTGGATATAATATTACATGCCGGAAAGAAAGCAATAGTCTTCTGTATGGGTGTTCGAGGGGGACAGAAAACCACCAAAATTGAGACAGCCGAGAAGCGTAGGGAGAAAAATATTGCGTTTTTTTTTTATCGCAGACGGATCCTGTCTGCACGATCTCACTTGAAGAACAAAAGACAGTTACCACCCTTTGTTTGCCAAGTGGCTTTGAAAAGTTAGGAAAAATCGACCAAAAAGTGGCATCCGATCGCTGAAATTGCACCATAACGATTCTTCGGCGCATACCGCGAACAAGATAGGTCATTTTTGGCTACTGAAAAGATAGAGCTTGTGACCCATCGCGCACATAGTCTAAAGTCACCATGCGATTTCTTTATATTACCAAAAATCTAAGATTTGATGAGAGGTTAGATATTTAATCAGAAGCCAGCCAGAACAGGCCGTGATACCTTTCAATCACCACATGAAAAACATGCCCCAGACCAAAGCACCTCATGTTTTCAAAAATGGTTTGAACTAATAAAAAAGTGTTTAAAATGTAATGGAGAATACTTTGAAAAGCAGTTAATATATTACTTTACATGTAAATTATTTTATTTATGAGTTCCGCAAAGCTTTCAGTGTACCCCACGTATTCGTTCTTTATTCAGCCCAGTGAAGCAATGAAATAATTCGACTGTTGTCATACACTGGTATATTGTGTTCTCTCGCATCTCAGTCTAATTTCCTACGAAATTTATGTGAAGTTTTTTTGCGATTTCTGTCTTTTATAGTACTCAAACCTGTGGTCTTAGTTTTTTAATCCTTACAAGAAACAGGATCGATTGGTTAACTCATTATTTTTCTAAATCTGTGAATGCAGATCAAAATGTTTCAAAACGATAAGTGCCTATGACCGTTTTCTTGTAGCGACCCTGGTTAATGGACCTGCTCTTATTACCCCATTTCAAAAATCTACCCTCTATATGATTGACTGCTCGGATCCATAAAGGTATAGCGTGATGGTAAAAATGTTGAAGGTTGAATCTGTAGCTAGCTGCAATATTCTAACCTTTTGGCTGGGTTTTTCACAATTTGCGGTAAACTATAGAAGAATACCAATAAATTGCAATATTGGTCATCCCGCATAGCAAATAGCGTGTTAATTATCACCTACAGACAGGCTACACTTATAGAAAATATCTATGCAAAATTTGAACAAAATCTATCCGGTACGTTTTTCGTGATGCTAGAACAGACAAACAGACAAATTTTCAAAAAATTGTATTTCGTTCACAGACCTCAGAAAAAATACTTAAAAAAAAACAACAATGTACAGTTTTGACTTCGTTACGTTTTTTATTATAATTATTATGTATAGTATACCACAATTTTAAGACTTTCTAAAACCAATTACAGATAACACCAATATTTTTTGCATTTTATAACAACCACAAACAAAAAGTTGTGACGTGATTAAATAAAACACATTATTTTCTCAACTACCTGTCGTGACACTTAAGACATAGATTTTATAGGTAAAAACTAAAATATTACGGTCCTTATTCCTAAAAAGATTGTGTCGATCATTCTACCAAACATCCTGCGTTTGGTTTGACACCAGTTTTTCGAAGGATGGATGGATGACATTATTGCCAGTGCTGTTAGAACCTGGATAACGCTGGCTTTGGCGTGGAGATCGACACAAACGAAGAGTGTCTGCCCAGCAGTAGGTGAAGTAGGGCTGAGAACGATGATGATCATCTTATTTTTATTTCTTTTTTACATCCTTTGAAAGAGGCTCAAATACTGGACAGGATTCTTTACCCGTGAGATTCAAATACCTAAAAAAAAAATAAGAACGTTAAAATATAAAAATCGTTGTGAGTTGGTTTGGCACTCACGAAAATTGATGTGTAAACATGTGAGCTCGCATCAGTTTGGTTCACGCGCTCACATAGACACGGGTCTTACGTTGACGTCATCTGACGCTTGAAGTCTTACGCTTACGCGTCTGACGCTCGAAGTCCCAGCTAGCCCCTACCGTAGACCGAGCGCTAAGATGTTTACACATCAATTAATACATACATACATAAACTCATGCATTCTTCCCATGGGGTGGAAAGTACAAAACGGCCCCAGCTACGATCCTTACATACTCCTTTTGCCTCGTTTACGTTTATACATATGGATCCTAATTACGTAACACACTATTAATCAGAATCTAAATCATTTTGAAGAATATTTTTAACCCATTGCTTCATATGTTCGAAAATGTGTCTGCTCCACAACGTCAATAACGCAATGAATGTTGTTGAACTGTCAATATGAAAGCCATTTCTACTGTTAGTGTGTTACGCAACTACCCCGCTAGTCATACACGCAAGCCTGTTCCAAGTACTACGCACTCGACCTTTTGAAGAAAATCACTAATAACGTCACTATAATTATGTCTTCAAGGCGTTTCCACTCACATCTGCCTTGTAAATTCCTTTTGTTAGTCGCATTTCATTCATCTTCTCACTATGAACAAACCATACACGCATAGCTTTTTCAATTGTTGTCACTACATCTTCTTTTAAACTATACGCAGTTTCACTTTGCCCAAAAACCCACCAAGTGCTAATATTTTTTCTATCAGACATCCCTTAGTCGCCCGAAGACAACAATAATAATGACTACAGACCTTTCACAGATATTTTACCTCTGACCGTAACCCAAGCAGCATACCAGCAACCTTATTGTAATGACTATAAAGATCACTGTGATTTAGCAGTGATGCAAAATCAGAGGCAAAATAACTGTGAAACGACTGTAGGCTGGGATGTATATTGCTAAAGTTTTGAGAGAAACTAGTGATATTTAAACGAAACCGCTGCAAACATGATCCACTCACAAGGTAAATTTTACACAATTTAAATCTAACACTCATTTACGACAAAAAATACACATTAGGTATAGAAAATAAATTTATGCTCACTCTTCACAGGTAACACATTTCGACTTGAGCCAAACTTGGTATTCTGGACATGGAGCTTTAATTATATTTTGTCTCTTAGCCCGAATATTGGCTGAAGTTTGTTGACCGGGTTCTAAACTGTCAACCGGTTTCGCCGAACACAACGCGGCGAGTAACGCGACAATCACGATACATATACGAAGACCATCAAAGAACTTCATGGTGACAATCACAAGCTGTTGTGTTTACTGCTCAGCTGATATGAACGGAATAAGTAACGAAAATAAAAACAACCGTTAAATACTTGATGTTTGAGGAAAACACCCCCACCTTAATTGCGTAGGTAACACACTATTAATCACAATCTGAATCATTTTGAAGTATATTACTAATTCCATTGTTTCATTATGTTCGAAAAAGGAGAATGCTCATCATGAAAAAAAAAAACCCAGAGCGAACAGATACAGGTGAAGCTCAGAATTTTTGTGATATTTAATGATATCGTTCTGTAAATATTTCACTATACTTTTTTAGCATTCTCCTTTGTCTGCTGAATAACGTAAATTACTCAATGAATGTTGTAGTCAATATGAAAGTCACGGCAACAACTAGGTACAGCAACTATTAGTGATTTACGCAATGTGTTTTACGTCAATTGATGCGCAAGAGCACTTGTCACCAATCGACTAATCTGATTTTATGGTCGATTTTATCAAAGCGTTGTCCATACAAATCTATATATATAAAAATGAATCCCTATTTCCCTTGGTCACGCCATCACGCGTGAACGGCTGGACCGATTTCACAATTTTTTTGTGTTCGTTATTGTCAGGAGAAGGATCTTATGAAATAAAAAAATAAGGATGTTGAGCGGAACTTTAGAAAATTTAAGAAAACTTAACGCCAAAATTAATTTTACATGACTGTCAGTTGTTTGAAATAACTGTCAGCGATTGACAGAATGCGCGCTGCAAATATCGTTTAACACAGATGGATCGGTTGATAAATGAGTCGATAGTTTTAGTTTTAGTCAATAGTCAAAACTAAAACTAAACGACATATGACATTCATAGTTAAGACAGGACAACGTCTGTCGGGTCAGCTTGTTAATTATTAAATTAGTATGGACAACGAAACGCAATTTATTGCAACCACTGTTAGGTACTTGGCATCACAGGCGATCATGTTGGCAAAATTCATGTTAGTGGTCGCGTTTGTGCGAAGCCCGTTTATAGTAAACGCGTTTTTAATATAACATTCTTACAATAGCATACAAAAATAAAAATAGCTTTGTTATAATCGACCTTAAAATCAAACTAGTAGATTGATTATAAGTGCAGTGCAAAGGAAATGTATGGATGGACTCGTGTACCCGCTTCGATAGGAATAAATGGTATATCATTAGAAAAGTATTAATATAAACAGGGCGGAAATTGAGCAACAAGGGAAGCTACCTTAACCGTTACAGAAAAACGTTCTTAGGAGACCGTCCTTAACTTCTTAAGTAATCGCTAACTGCATTCATATATTTTGGAAAAATGGTAAAGTCAGCTGCAAAAACGGTAACGCTTACGTTTTATTTATATGATGCCAATCGATGCAGTTTCGTATAAGGATTCAAAGACTCTTTTGGACCAACTGAGTTTAGAGTACTAGAAAAGTTACAAATCGCAAATATATTTACGCATACCTACATCTTGTACCGATCGATCATCTTAATTAATAAAAAAAAAAAATTACAAAAAGAAACAACCGACTTAAAAAAAAAACACTACAAAGTGAAAAATTACTTTAATTTCGGAAGTCGGTGTCTTTGAATCTGTATTTTAGTTTATTTCCACCGACTTCCGAAATTAATGTTATTTTTCACTTTGTAGTGTTTTTTTTGAAGACAGTTGTTTTTTTTTATTAAAAAAGATTTTTATTTTTCAATATTTAGTGAGTCAGCTATTAATTTATCTGAGTTACAATAGCCAACTACTCATCACCTTTTGCAAAATATTCCTTTTTCCGAAGCAGGGACGTTAATTGTTGAAGAGTTCTCCTGGTAATAACCAAAAGAACTGGAGCTGATGGTGAAGCCACCATCAGCACCATTTCACCATATTCATTGTGGCGAGCATAAATTGCTTAGCAACCATATTAAAGTAATAGAATCGTTACCCGTGAAATACTTATAATTGAGTATCAGGTCTTCATTATCAGTTCCACTTCACCGAATGGTGCTTTCCGAGAGCAAATGTACGAGTTACTATAAAAAATACCCAAAGCGCTATAGGCGTGCCTGTAAAATTTGAGGTTTTCCCTTGGTTTCCATGGGATCCCTTCATCAGATTCTGACTTGGTCACAATGGGACCACCTCGAGAGTATATCCTTTCAAACAACAAAAGAATTTTGCAACTCCGTCTATATATGACGGAGTTATGCATGAACATACATACAAAAAAAAAATCGGTGTGAGTTGGTTTGGCACTCACGAAAATTGATGTGTAAACATGTGAGCTCGCATCAGTTTGGTTTGGGAAAATTGAGGTGTGCATAGCCCCCACCGTGCGGCGCTCTCACACACACATTCACGCGCTCACATAGACACGGGTCTTACGCTGACGTTATCTGATGCTCGAAGTCTTACGCTTACGCGTCTGACGCTCAAAGTCCCAGCTAGCCCCTACCGTAGACCGAGCGCTAAGATGTTTACACATCAATCTTTGTCATATCGATATTCCCTTTTATTAATTTTATATAGACTTCGACTAGAATTCGGCCACTTCGACAGCGTTAGCGTTGGCCTCGCAAAGGTCTTCCATAATGCAGGTGTTTTTACACATAGGAAGAAGAAAGAAAATACGTATATTTGCGGTAAACATGACGCAATAATATCGGCAATTTGTGTTTTATTTCTTGGGGATAGCTTTGCTGAAGCTTACTGGAGTTTAATTTGAATTGTAGGTTATTAACTGGTTAAATCCTATTATTTTATGAGGTTCCAATAACTTTATCTTAATTATACCTATGTAGGTACTACTACATATCAAGCTATACATTTCCGGTATAAGCTGACTTCTCATTATACGAAAAGCCTATACAATGCAAGATCAGCTAATACTGGCAAAGTATAGCTTGATATGTAGCCGTGTGCACATGCTAGAAGGACGTAATCTATCTAATCGTAAATCTTTGTTTATCTACATATATATATATATTGTATATATTAGGTCTTTACCTATGAAATTGCCGTTCTGCAGTACTGGCCATTTCAAATCAAAATAATTTTTGTTTGGCTAAGAATTCTAATTTCAAATTAATTTTATTTTAAAAACATGGATTTTTTTTTCTAAAAGTAGTCATTTCTTTATTGATTAGTGTTACATTTTCATCGCATTTCAATCTTTTTCGTCATCATGGATACGTTAAAAATTCGAGTAATTATGGAATATGAGTACCGTCGTGGCAGCAACGCGGCACAAGCGGCACGCAACATCAACGACGTTTACGGAGCTAACACTACAAACCAACGCACCACCTGTTATTGGTTTGCTCGCTTCCGTTCTGGAAATTTCGACCTGAAAAATGAACCTCGCGGTCGTCCGAAGACTTTGGTCGACAATGACGAATTAAAGGCGATTGTGGAAGCTGATGATACACAATCTACGGCTGAATTAGCAGCAGCTTTCGACGTTAGCGTCAAAACAATATTGGTCCATTTGCGTCAAATTGGCAAGGTAAAAAAGCTTGACAAATGGGTGCCCCACGAACTCAATGATCGCCAGCGCGAAGTACGCGTCGAGACGTGCCTTGCACTGCTCAACAGACACACAAATGAAGGAATTTTGAACCGCATTGTTACCTGCGATGAAAAATGGATTCTGTTTGATAACCGTAAGCGCTCAGCAAGTTGGTTGGATCCTGGTTCAGCACCTAAACAATGCCCTAAACGAAAACTTACCCCTAGAAAAGTGATGGTCACTGTTTGGTGGTCTAGCGCCGGTGTGATTCATCACAGCTTCTTACCAAACGGGGTGAGCATTACTGCAGATGTGTACTGTGAAGAACTGAACACAATGATGGAGAAGCTGGCGCATCTCCAACCAGCATTGGTCAATCGCTCGTCTCCGCTGCTCCTGCACGACAACGCGCGACCTCATACTGCACAGCAGACGGTCTCCAAGTTGCAAGAACTGGGGTTGGAAGCTCTCCGTCATCCGCCCTACTCACCAGACCTTGCGCCTACAGACTACTACTTTTTCCAGAATTTGGATAACTTCTTGGCGGGAAAAAAATTTAATACCCGAGAGGCAGTACAAAATGCCTTTGAAGAATTTGTTGCCTCCCGTCCAGCTGATTTCTTTAAGAAGGGCATCAATAAACTGCCACTGCGATGGCAAAGATGCATTGATTGCATGGGTGATTACTTCGATTAATACAAATAAAAAATTCATGAAAAAAATTCGTTTAAATTTTTTCATACAAAACGGCAATTTCATAGGTAAAGACCTATTATAAAAGGAGAAACTGACTGACTGACTGACATATCAACGCACAGCCGAAGCTACTGGGTGTAAGAACGTGAAATTTTGCACACGACTTCCTTATATAATGTATGGGGCACTAAGAAGGGGTTTTTGGAAATTAGATCTTTAAGGGGGTGAAAAGGGGGGCTTTTGTTTGTATGAAAAATCTGATTCCTTGAGTTAATAAACTTGAAACTTGGTACCAATACTTAAACAAATAAATTATGAACTTTGTCATCAATCGTTTTTCTAAATTACCCCCAAAAGGGGGATGAGAAGGTATCAAAATTTGTATGGAAAATCTTATTCCTTGAGTTAATAAACTTAAAACTTGGTACGAATACTTATCTAAGTAAACTATGAACTTTGTCAGTTTTAGTTTTTCTAAATTACCCCCAAAAGGGGGATTGGGGGGTGGCAAAGTTTTTATGGAAGAATTTTACCGCGCAGTCCTATTAACTCAAAACTCAGTATCTATACTAAGACCAAAAATAAAGAATAACCTGTATCAGGAATTTTGGAAAATCTATCCCTGACGGGGTGAAAAGGGGTAGTCAATTTTACAGGGGAGGAGTTTACTGGGAGGCTTGATTAACTCAAAAAATGGTAAAAAAAAACTTTGAGTCAAGCTATGGCAATATCCCAAACGACTTTTCAAAATTCCACCCCTCCGAGGGTGAAAGAAAGGGACACAGTTTATAATATTATGAAAGATCTTATTCATTAGTTTAGAAAACGTAGCATACCCAAATTATCGAGGTAAATATATCATATAAAAGGAGAAACTGACTGACTGACTGTCATATCATCGCACAGCCAAAACTACTGAGACTAGGAACGTGAATCTTTGCCTACGTGTTCCTTTTATAATGTAGGGGAGCACTAAGAAGGGGTTTTTGGAATTTTTCGACTTATAAGGAGTTGGAAAATCTTATATCTTGAGTTTATAAACTTGAAACTTGGCACGAATACTTATCTAAGTAAATTATTAAGTTTACATTTTTGTTTTTCTAAACTACCCCTTCAAGGGAGATTGGGGAAAGGGAATTTATATCGAAAATTTTATCGCGCAGTCCGTTTAACTCGAAACTCGGTATTTATACGTAAGACCAAAATAAAGAATAAAGTCTATCAGGGTTTTGCGAAAATATACCTCTAACGGGGTAGGCAATTTTACAGTGGAGAATTTTACTGCGGCGCTTGATGAACTCGAAAATTGTTATAAATAAATATTTGAGTGAAGTTATGGAAACATCCCAAACGATTTATCATAATTCCACACACACAGGTACGAGAAAAAGAGGGGATACAGTTTATATGAAAATCTTATTCATTTGGTTAATAAACTTGAAACTTGGCACGAATACTTGCTTAAGAATTATAACGCGTGGTCCGATTATGTAACTTGAAACTGAGTATTAATACTTTTGACAGAAAAGAAACGAAGATAACTTTCGGGTCTTTCTCACGGGTCGAAAAGGGGGTACCTAATTATTTTTTTAAGGGGAGGATTTTACTACGTGGCTTAATTAACTAAAAAAAATGGTACAAATAAAATCTTTAAGTCAAGTTTTGGAAACATCCCAAACGATTTATCAAAATTCCACCCCTGTGGGGGTGAAAAGACGGGATACAGCATAATGAAAAATCTTATTCCTTTGGTTACTAAATTTGAAATTTGGCAATCTTTGCCTCAGTAAATAATAAACATTGTCAATTTAAGTTAAAATAAACCCCTCACCGAAGATTTGGGCGGGTGACAAAGTTAATACTTACCTAAGTAAGGAATAAATTTAACGTGCTTTTGGATTAACTCGAAACTCGGCACTATACATAACATAAAAAAGCATATGTAGTAGGGTTTTTAAAAATCAACTCCTAACGGGGTGGAAAAGGGTAATAAAGTTTGAATTTTACTGCATGCTTCAAGTAACTCGAAAATGGATATAAATAATGTTAAATCATACTCGTACAATGGAAACATACGAGACGCTTTTTTTTAAAACAAGCCTTATCGTGGTGAAAAGGGAGGACACTGTTTATTTGAAAAATCTTATAAGTTCTACTGATCTATTAACTTAACTATTACTTAACATTATATTAAAGCTAAAGAGTTTGTTTTTTTGTTTGAACGCGCTAATCTCTGGAACTTCAAGTCGGATTTGAAGAATTATTTTTATAGCTAAATTCAAATAGCATTTGATAGCCAAATTCTTGAGGAAGGTTATAAATGTTGGCTAGGTTATACATATATTATGGTCGATTTTACTGCTTCATTCCAGTAACTTGAAAATGGAGATAAATAATTATCTTTCAGTACAATACAATAGAAACGAACCAAACGCTTAAAAATAAGGCCAGTCGTGGTGAAAACGGAGGACAGTTTATTTGAAAATTCTTATACCTTTGATTTATAAACTGAAACATTGGCCCGAATACTTATTTTATCGAAATAATTGATAAAGATCGTAAACATACATTTTCGTAAACTACATTTCAAGGAGAGTGGAAGGGTATTAAATTTTTAGAGGAAAGTACGAAATCCACGCGGACGAAGTCGCCGGCAAAGTGCTAGTTTAATATAATTGTTTTAGTAGGTGTAACAATCGTCTATTATGGCATCTATAGGAAATTATGGCGGGTTGTGGCAGGGGCTGTAAATCCTGCATGCCTAAGTACGAAACAAAATTAATATTATATGAGTACGCAGAGCAACTTCCAGTTAAGCATTATCTACTTCGTTATCATTATTAATGAAAAAGTAACAATAGTAGGTACTTACCTTCTGGTTATTACATGTCATAACCGGATGCGACCACGTACGAGCCATTTTTCAGTGAATTTTTCAATAACACTTCTATTGGACAATAATTTTACTTGTTGTGTTAACGTTTCCTATCTTGCCAGCTTTATTTAGTATGTTTCCAAATAGTTAAACTTGTTGTTCAGTGTGATAGCTCAGAAAATCCAAATCGCTTGCCTCATACCTGAAAGCTCTTCTACCATTTAAACAGAACAGGTAACAAATCCAAGTTATAGCCGGATTGAACGAGAAAAACTTTAATCGGAATCCAGAGTGCGAATACCTAAATAGTCGCAGAATAGTAGGGAACGGAGCGCAGTCACACACGATACAAACCATCGAGTGGCGTTTTTTCCTGTCATAGAACATTGTTTTGAAAACATAATACTTATCATAACATTAGTGGAAATGAAGGATTTAAGGGACAATCGTTCATCACACATTACAGCCCAGCATCGGATCAGCCCCGCCTCACCTCATCGACACGGCGGCCGCCAACCAGTCAATATGAATAAACTTTCATGGCGATGCCGATTCGATGCCAAGCCTGCAAGCTTTATTTGACGACACCGCTCACCAATAGAAACCTAGATTTACCGTTAGAAGAAAGTGGGGGGGGGGGGGGAGGGAACGAACCCATAATCGGTTACTGGGTAGTGTGTGATATCGACACAATCCTAATGATGCTCAAAAGGGCAGTTTCGTTTTAAAAGCCACCGAATTTTGTGGACCTCCACGCGAGCAAGCCGCGGGTAAACGCTAGTTGAGAAATAAAAGAGGAAATAGGTACTTACAATATTTTATTATAATAGTAACAAATTAATAATAAAGACCATACATTTAACACTTGACGAGTCACAATAACTGTTTACTATTTATTAAACAAAACTACATTTACACATAATAATAGTATTCATTTAAATTGCACCAGTGTAACATTAATGTATGCAGAGTATTGCTAAACTATCATTTTGATAATATTTCGCAGTGATGAACTTACATATCTTTACTTCAGCATAAGTTTTGAGAGCTACCTACACTAAACTCTGATTTTTTATCTGCCAGACTAAAATGATAGCTGTGATCGACCCTTTACACCAGTCAGCTTCTCAAATAGTTCGTGCAAGTTCCTGTTCATCACTATATACGTTCGTACATTCTTCACTAAACATATTCTACACACTGGTGCCGATCCTCTTGTCACAAATGCCTCTATACTAGACTAAAAATCACCAAAATGTAGTTTATTCCTGTCAAACGCCGATTTTTCATTCTGAAATAGACTAAAGTGACACAACTTAACTGTATTTTAGTTTGACAGCACTAAGATGGCAATGAGTTATTAATTTTGTGAAAATGGCAATTTTGCTATTCTGAATTTGACGTTTTTCACCAAAAATTTTGATTGTCTACTAAATCTGACTATTATTAATCGCGATTAAAAGGTGTGGAATAAAATTTATTGTCATAAACTAAAATGCACACCACCACCTCGACTTCAGGTGCAAAAACCGTACTGTATTTTTTTCTTTTTTTTTTCTTATATCTCGAAAATGGTGTGTCCTATCGCAAAAATAATAAAAATTTCGACCCCCTTTATAAAATCCGTAAACCCCTAAAACTCAACATGTATGTAATAATTTTTCATATTTTTCATACAAAAAGTGAAACATTCTATATAAAACACGTCGAGGCTGCCCGCTCTGGTAAGGTAAACCAGTACCACGTGGAGTCGCGATTGTCATATTCGATTTTAGTTGTGTCAAAATTATTTTTAAATTTAGACACTTTGTTTGCAGAATAGCTTTAAGATTTTCATAGCAAAAAATAAGGAATTTTTTGTGATAGTTTAGTTAGTTTAGTTCGGTGTATGCATTAGCACCATTGGCAGTTTTCCATCTTTGAACTCAAAACGTATCTCTTAAAGTTAATCAATCGCAGCTGTCATTTTGGTCAAGCAAATAAAAAATCAGAATCAGAATCAGTATTTTATTTGCTATGATTGTAGGTACAGGTATAAGGTGTTGTACATAAATTAAATAGATCGGCTACAGTCTACCTTACGGCGTGAAAATTATTACATAATTTAAAAAAAAAATACATAAACCAAGGAATGTCAACAAACAAAACAGAAATTATAGTGAAGTCAATTAATAATATTATAGTCAGATATGTAGATAAGTCTTACAGGGTCAATTTTGGAATTAATTATAGTAATCATAATCTGGACAAATTCATATCATTTAGAAAGTCTTTCACTGAGTAATAACAATTGTTTAAAAGTAGTACAGTCACTTTAGATTTAAAAATGTTTACAGAATAATCCTTGTAACCATGAGGTATTTTGTTATAAATGACAGGTCTCATTGTCATAATACTTTTCCTTAACAGTGCTGTTTTGTAATGACCCGAATGTAGCAAGTTCTTGTATTGGGATCTCAAGGGGCCATTACGTGGTCTTATATTGGTCAGTGACGGAAATAGACTTAGATTGGTTTTTACAAAAATTGCCACCTCCAATATGTACAAACATGGAAGAGTCAGTATCCTCAGAGATCAAAACACAGGTTCACAGCTGTCTGTGCTTTTTAGGTTTGACAAGATCTAATACACCGTTTCTGGGCCCTAAAAATCTCCCTCTCACTACAATTACCCCAAAATATGATTCCAAATCTTAACACTGACGCAGCCAACCCATGATAAGCTAGTAGAAGTGTATCGTTGCTAACTTTATGTGATAGGTTATACAGGACGTATGCTAATTTATTTAACTTCTTACATACGTCATCGGCATGAGGTATCCAAGTCAAATTGTTGTCAATCAGGATGCCTAGAAACCCAGAGTTTAGTTCGATAAGAATCCTCCGTACACAGACAACTAGGTTTGCTTGGTGCTTTAAATTTTCTTAGTAATAATTATACTTTTTCTAGCTTCTAATCACAAACTGGGCATGTTTCCTCTTCTGTTATATACATGTACCTGAAATATAAAAAATATAGTTAGAAAAGTGTATATAAACCGTACACGATTCATGGACAATGATCAATTAAAATGACCACCAAAAACATAATGTTTAAACGCTGTTTGATCTTTTTTATAATTGAGATCCTTTGGACACACACGTTTTCTCCCGGGTTCGATTCCCAGGTCGGGCAAGGTGTCATTAGGTTTTTCTATCAAGATTTTCTCAGGAATAGCCCGGAGTTTGGAAGTTGGCGGTGTCAAAAAGTTAAAGCCGTCATACAAATTACAAATTACTTTAATAATATAAGTCACAGAATAAGCGGTACTCACCTTGCACAGGAAACGCAGTGTGTTTTGTAAAGAACCCAATTTGCCGGACACCGACATTTGGTTTTCCCGACAAACCATTGTCTCTTGACCCGTATTTTAGCTGAAGCGTCTGGTTGCTCGCTCGCTGAGCTGTCAACCGGTTGCGCCGAACACACCGCGGCGAGTAAAGCGACAATCAGGAAAAATAACAAGAGCTTCATGTTGACACGTGCTTACTTCTCGACTGATGTGAGCGGAATGCCTTTGACAATACACATCCTATTATTTTTATACACGATTACATATATTTATAGCCTACGTTAGTCAAAGCGACATGCAAGCGCTACTACACGAATCATTTTCAACTTTTTTCATCACACCATGACGTCAAATCTCAGAAATATTTGCTTCCCAAATCTTAAACAGTAACTGCAGGAATGATTTTATTTCTGTAAGTAGGTTTGTAAATACGTCAATCATATTTTTTTTTTAACTAGATGAGGTCGGCCTTTCTTATTTGATTACTCGTGAGAAGAAAGGCCGAAACTACGGCCGTCTGTTTTAATCGGTCAAGCATCGCTTGAACAGAGATCGGATATTCGGATGCATATTTACTTAAAGTAAATTAGCTATAAAGTATGGAAGGGGCTTCTTAAAATATTATCAATGGTCCTGACATGAAGCAGTCGTTAAAGGAACGCTTCTTTGGCCGCCTGAAAAAAGTATTTAATAGTCTTTTATCAGGCGGAAACAAGGTTCGCGCCTTTAACGGTTGGGTCATGCTGGTTTTGATGTACTCTTTCGGCATACTCAAATGGACTCAGACCGAACTCGACGCCCTAGATAGGAAGGTCCGTACACTGCTAACTGCAGATCGAATGCATCACTCACGATCATCGGTAATGAGACTGTATATCCCGCGAAAGTGTGGAGGTCGAGGCTTTTTAAATGCTAAGACCCTCCACAATCGCGAGATTTGCAGTCTCAGGGAATATTTCTTAGAAGCCGACGTGGGGATGCATCCAGATGTGGTTACAGTGGACAAGGGCCTCACCCCGCTCTCCATGGCTAAAGAGAACTGGCGCAAACCAGTAGTGCTTGACACTATTGATCGAGATTATTCTTTTCCAGATAATTTACCAAGCGAGTGTTTATAATTTTTTCCAATATTTTCAATATCGCCGGTAGGAAGGATATTGGCCTATAATTATTGATTCGATTTCTGCCCCCGCTCTTATAGATTGGGCACACTTCCGACCTTTTCAGGCAATCAGGGAATAAGCCCGACTAAGCTATCATTCATAATTTTCGTAATAGGTGGTACTAGAATATTTTTATGCAATTTTAGAAATTTACTGCTAATCTTATCACATCCCGATGCATAATCTGTTTTTAGACTATTTATAATTTGTTCAACTTCTTGCTCATCCGTGTCCATCAAAACAAATGAATCACTCTGTTGGGTACACTCGTCTGTATGATATTGAGAATGTGCATCAGATGTGTTTGTTTTTTGGTAAATTTTATCAGCCAGTGAGGCTCCAAGATTAATGAAATAACTTGAAAGTAAGTAATTTGAAAGTTTTCGTTTTTCGGTGATAATTTAGCTATTCTGTGTAACTTATCCTCGTTTCGCATGCACCTTAGTAAACCCAGAGTTATCCACGGCTTTATTATTTTTGACCGTCGTGGTAAAGTTTTTGTTTGTGTATTTTTTTCAATAATATTTTGAAGAGACTGTATCAAATAATTTAATGTAAGGTTAGGATCTGCCTACTGATGAATTGGCTCCAGATCAAGTTGTAATAGGTCTTCTACTATTCCTTCATTGTTAACTCTAGTTACAGTTGTAGTTGTATAATGCCATGTTTTTTAGATTTATGCATAATAAAACCGGATAATGGTCTGTTAACGTTGAAAATGGGACTTTTGCAGTGGCAGTACTCAAAGTCTTTATTAAAGCGTGATCCAAGCAAGTTTCACTGTCACTACGAGTTATTAGACTACGTGCTGGAAGTAAACCATGTGTAGCAACTAAAGTTAAGTGTCGTTCCCCGTGTATGTCCATTTTCTTTTAATTTATTGGTATATTTATGTCACCCATTAACACATTGTGTTTATAAATCGATACTAGTTGAAGTATTTTGTCTAGAGAAGAGAGGAATGGATCTATGTTGGTATATGATGGCGATCTGTATAAACCTACAATAGCTACCGTAAAACGGGGTGAATAGGAACGCAGGGGTGAATCAAAATTTTAACATTTAAATAATATAATTTGTTGCCAACAGGGACACGTAATCGGTTAATTATAATACAGTATACACGTTAGAGTCCTTTTTGGCGACAGAATATAATATTTCAATGTTAAAATCCCTTTTAAAGTTTTGTTACGATTCACCCCTGCGTTCCTATTCACCCCGTTTTACCGGTACTTGTTCTTCTACAACAGCCACCAGACAATTAAAGTCCAGAAAGTCAGGTTCCTCTATGCGGACATTAAGATTTTCTTTATAATAAATAACTACACCATCATTTTGTTTGTTGTTATTTTTAGTTGCTACATGACAATATCCGTCTAGTTTCGGAATTACCGACGTACAAGAAAGCCAACACTCTGTCAGTATTAGAATGTCACATTCTAGTTTTAATCTACTTAATAAAATCTCAAAGCCTGACATATTGCAATTTATACTACGGATGTTCTGCTTTAATAATAGGTCTTTACCTATGAAATTGCCGTTTTGTATGAAAAAATTTAAACGAATTTTTTTCATGAATTTTTTATTTGTATTAATCGAAGTAATCACCCATGCAATCAATGCATCTTTGCCATCGCAGTGGCAGTTTATTGATGCCCTTCTTAAAGAAATCAGCTGGACGGGAGGCAACAAATTCTTCAAAGGCATTTTGTACTGCCTCTCGGGTATTAATTTTTTTTCCCGCCAAGAAGTTATCCAAATTCTGGAAAAAGTAGTAGTCTGTAGGCGCAAGGTCTGGTGAGTAGGGCGGATGACGGAGAGCTTCCAACCCCAGTTCTTGCAACTTGGAGACCGTCTGCTGTGCAGTATGAGGTCGCGCGTTGTCGTGCAGGAGCAGCGGAGACGAGCGATTGACCAATGCTGGTTGGAGATGCGCCAGCTTCTCCATCATTGTGTTCAGTTCTTCACAGTACACATCTGCAGTAATGCTCACCCCGTTTGGTAAGAAGCTGTGATGAATCACACCGGCGCTAGACCACCAAACAGTGACCATCACTTTTCTAGGGGTAAGTTTTCGTTTAGGGCATTGTTTAGGTGCTGAACCAGGATCCAACCAACTTGCTGAGCGCTTACGGTTATCAAACAGAATCCATTTTTCATCGCAGGTAACAATGCGGTTCAAAATTCCTTCATTTGTGTGTCTGTTGAGCAGTGCAAGGCACGTCTCGACGCGTACTTCGCGCTGGCGATCATTGAGTTCGTGGGGCACCCATTTGTCAAGCTTTTTTACCTTGCCAATTTGACGCAAATGGACCAATATTGTTTTGACGCTAACGTCGAAAGCTGCTGCTAATTCAGCCGTAGATTGTGTATCATCAGCTTCCACAATCGCCTTTAATTCGTCATTGTCGACCAAAGTCTTCGGACGACCGCGAGGTTCATTTTTCAGGTCGAAATTTCCAGAACGGAAGCGAGCAAACCAATAACAGGTGGTGCGTTGGTTTGTAGTGTTAGCTCCGTAAACGTCGTTGATGTTGCGTGCCGCTTGTGCCGCGTTGCTGCCACGACGGTACTCATATTCCATAATTACTCGAATTTTTAACGTATCCATGATGACGAAAAAGATTGAAATGCGATGAAAATGTAACACTAATCAATAAAGAAATGACTACTTTTAGAAAAAAAAATCCATGTTTTTAAAATAAAATTAATTTGAAATTAGAATTCTTAGCCAAACAAAAATTATTTTGATTTGAAATGGCCAGTACTGCAGAACGGCAATTTCATAGGTAAAGACCTAATATAAGTATTTGATTAGAAGTACTAGTGATGATAGTGTGACAATCTTCCACGTCAGCAGTTTGCGAGTGGGATACAGACAAGCTATCAATGTTAGCAGTATGGTCGGTTATATCACCAAATTTTTGTAAAAAATATAATTTTGTAATGTATTTTTATCGGGGATTGTACGTTATTATAGAGAGCATTTTTAAGAGTAGCGAAGTAAATTGTTTTCATAATGTGTATTGTATTTGTGAGGAAGTGTTTGTATAGTATGTTTATATGTATGTTTGTGTGTATATTGATTTGTAGTATGTTTTTATGTATTTGAGTTATTTTAAAACTACAACTAAACATATGATGAGAGAGGTGTATAAATAAGTTAAATGAATAACGTGAGTGTGTACAGTATGTATAGCAATAGCTTAAATGTTTAAAAGAGAAAAAAACATGCAATATAAAAATAGCCAACATTTTCAAATCGACAGTATAAACAAAAAATTGTCATATGGTGTTTCTTAATTTGTCCAGGTCGGTATCATGATTTATGCGGACGTGAGCTGACTCTTCGGTCTTTATAAGATATACAATCCCATTTGATGTCCAGCAGAAGTTATACCGGTGACTATTTTTGAATTGTCTCGCCAATAAGTACAGCCTCTGGGTTTTGTGAGTAAGCGTTTCTGCTATATACAGCGGTTTTAACTGTTATCCAGGGTCATGCGTAGTATTTGGCTTTTCTCCCTTAACTTTTGTTTTGTTGAAGCTCTTGACGCTCCTGAGAACATTGAATGTCATTATTACAGTAGTCAGTTCTACGACGACTGGGTTTGAGTTGTCCTTTGATTTCAGACAGTAAAAGTCTTTTATGTTTTTGCTGTCAAAATTAACATTTAGGGTCTTTCCTAGCTGCATAACTTCGCTACATAGGCTTTCCTTTGTATCACCATTTTGTTTCGGCAAATTTCCAATTTCGATGCCAGTGCCACGCGATTTTCGCTCCATTATCTCTAATTTTGCCTCAAGCTCTTTAATTTGAAATTTGTCTGCTTTTCTTTCTTTCTCAAGTGAGGTAATTTTGAGCAGAAAATCATCATATTTAGTTGATATTACTTCCATGCTAGTCTTAAGCTCTTGAAAGCATATCAAAAACATGCTTATTGTGAACGTGCTTGAGCGCAGGGAAACATGAATTGATTATTATGCGTACGAGCATGATGGTGATTGTGGTTGTGACGCATTAATATTTTGTATGTTTATTGTAAATTGTATAGTTAACCGTTATTTATTTGTACCTAGCCTGCTTTGCATGTAATTCAAAACATGAAAAAAAAACTGACTTTAATGTTCTTACGGTACCTTGGGATCCATTGCTATCCAAGTAGTCGGTAGCCAGAATTTCTTTGTACAATAGCTTTACGTAGGAATATCTTTTGTACAATGCTCAGATATTTGAGAGTTCCGTTTTAAGAGCAAACTCGACAGTCTTCTCCTGTTGAATCCATGTACCTGAAATAACAAAAATAACATAAAAAACTGGATTTCAACCAATGAACATAACGATATATATAAGACTAAAATTATAAAAAATCATGCGTAACCCCAGAAACTTTAATTGGAATTCTCCAGATGGACAAGACCATCTAGCCAGTGATTTAAATCTGCATCTAAGAAGATAGTCCTTTAGTCGTATTTTGTGACATCGAAGCGATAAGAGTCCTCGGGATAAAACTGGTTTGAAACGGGGTCACGAAGCTTGATTAAAACTGCAAACTTCTGCTCATGTTTATTATTTGTTCTGTAACCGTGACAAATGGAAGTGTTATTAATTTGTCCACACTATTATTAAAAATTAAAAATAATAATAATAATATTAATTAAATGTGGGTGTGCTATAGGTACACCTCTGCCTAACCCTTTGGGGAATACAGGCGTGATATTATGTATGTGTACTATTATTATTCTGCAGGAGTCGCCTTTCCTATCCTTTCTATTTCAATGAATGGAAGTGTTGCTATTTTCGTAACGTCAACCCCGCTTTAAATCTCATGTTTTTTATCTCAAGTAATCCTTATAAAAATATTGTGTAGAATAAAAATTTACTCACTTTTCACAGGTAACGCAGATGCGCAGATGGTAAAGTAGATACTTTGCACTTTAGAATAATTATCCGGACACGGACACTTGAGCTTTCCAATAAACGCTTGTCACTTGAATTGGGTAACCACTGAAGTTTCTGGTTCACCAGGTGTTAAGCCAGCCACCGGAGGTAAACATAACGTGGCGAGTAAGGTGACAATCATACACATGTAAAACAGCTTCATTGTAACGTTGATTGATTAAATTAATTATTAACAATCAATAATGTTAAAATGTGCTTACCTTTAGTGAGCGGAATGCGGTAAACGACTTCTCTTTTTCTATATATGCAAATCCAGACTTATAAACCAAGATCGTCAAAAAGATATTGTCTGTTACACTTGAGGCATATTATTTTCCTTTATTAAGTGGTGCAAGTTAACGCACACCGCACGGTGCGCACGGCGACATATCAACCAATATATATCCAGTATAAGCTGAACTCTCACTACACGAAAAGCTTAAAATATATGAGACCAGCTTATTCTGGATATGTACTTATAATATATGTCGTCGTGTGGAATAATAAAAGGAAAATATGATTTACGTACATACATCTGGTAATTCTAGCCACCTTAATGAGCAAAATTCAAAGTATGACGTGTTTAAGATGTCATTATGAACCATGGTTTCTTCAAGGGTATAGCAAACATAATGCATACAGACGTATTTTCCTAGCAAAGGGCAATTATTTCCAAAATAAAAATACATGCTTATTTTTTTCTGCCATTTTCCAGTTTCCGTTTGTCTTTTTTATGAGTAATGACGTAAGTGATTAGTTTTGTTCTGGAGGTAGTGGTTTTAAGTTGACGTCTATGTCAACTCAAAAAAGTACCTACATAATGCGATAGACCTAGAGCGTTCGTTAAATCCAATCAAGCCTGTCCCTTGCTGCTCTCTCCCCAGCGACGACGCCCAAAGCCGAGGTCTGTACCCGACAAGGGATGCAGTCACTTAGTTTATAAGTTTAATGCCCTGGCTGGAGGCCCTAATCTATTAAGACACCACAGGATAACCAGCAAACAATGTCTTAAATTGACCCGCGAAGGTTAGTTATAGAAACAAAGAGTGTTTGTGCAATGATAATAAATTTTATTACTATAGGTAGGTTTGTACAAACACATTTACACGTCAATAATATTTTTTAAACTATATGAGGTCGGCGTTTCCTATCTGATTACTCTGAGAAGAAAGGCCGAAACAAACTCAGCGGTCATAATCTTTTTTATAGTACAGACATAATCTTGGTCAGATCATGTGAAGACCATGTAGATTGGTGTCAGAAATGGTCTTTTGAGGGAAAACCACACTGATTATATGGACCTGTCCAGTCATTGCACGCATTTGTCAGTAATCGTGCAGCTCAACTCAGAACTTACGGAGCTCAACGATTCGACGAACAATACCAAAGAAAGGACATTTGGGTAGGCCACAAAAATTACTCAAACTAACTGAGAAGGAAAAAAAACAGCAACAATGACCCACATAGTCTTCACATTCACAATGTTAAAATAATAATCATGTAATCAATCTAGCCTGCATGCTACTCACGTTCACAATGCATCCAAGTCCATACCAAATCCGAGAAGAGTCCCCAATAGGCTCGCTTTCTATTGCATGGGACTTAAACAAAACTGATGAAATGTTGGCAGACATATACATAAATACAGCGCGACTTTGGTGAAGTTTATTTTCAGCAGCGTCAGTGTCTTGCTTGACATTACCTACCTTTATGTAAATGAGTTGCATACGTCGTACAAGCATCACCTCTCACCAAAATATCTATGCGATTGTCAATCGTAAACGCTGATGTGTGTCAACTTAAGTTAGATAAATTATGCATAATGGCCATATTTTTAGGGTTCCGTAGTCAACAAGGAACCCTTATAGTTTCGCCATGTCCGTCTGTCCGTCCGTCCACAGCTTAGCTTAGAGACTCTTTAGTACTAGAAAGATATAATTTGGCATAGATATACATATTAATCACGCCGACAAAGTGGTAAAATAAAAAAAATAAAAAAATTATGTACCTCGTGTACACGTACAGTGGGAGTGATTTTTTCTCGTCTTTCCTATGGTGTGGGGTATCGTTGGATGGGCCATTCAAAAATATTATGGGTCTGAGCAAACCATTTTTCGATTTAGGGATACTTTTGCATAAATTAAGCTTTAAATTGCTAATTTTTGTTGCAGTCAAGTGTCCCCCCCCCCCCCCCCTGCCAGATAAATGGTTGCTTTTGGATATGTGAAAAGTTTCACAGCAGTAGTACCTACCTATTGCAACGTAAGACTTGTAGAGGACACGCCGGGGAGTCGAACCCCGGCGTGAGGTAGCTAAAAAATGAAACACTCACGAAGCAAAAACACGTAAAATTTATTAATATAATATAAACAATCCGAAAGGTAGAATAAAAGTAAATTAGGAAAAGATAAAATAAGATTTTGTCGTTGGAATTTAAATAGTCAAAAATACTAAGAAAGAAAAATCACAACTCGAATTTGAGAGAAAAATCTTAAAAGATGTTATCGTATTTTAAATGTATTCTGACGAATTTAAATCCGATTGCAATCGTACGAAATTCGTGTAGCTCTATAAAGTGTTCTACCAAAAATAAGCAGAAGATTAAGGTTTTTCTTTACATAAATCGTTGAGATAACTTTTGAAATAGATTACAAGATCTAATGAATATGAAATTAGGAAATTACTTAAAAGATAGGATTTGTTGATTAAGATCTAAAGAATGTCTCTCGTCGATCTCGTCTATAATAGTCGTCTAGATCGTCTATAATGGCGCTGAAGCGTTATAGCGCCAAACAAAAAATAAATGTAACACCTGATCTCCACCTGTGTCGTCGACCCTGCTAAATAGCGGTCCCGTGGGTCTCCGCACGCTCGGACTTCAGCAGCCGGCAGACGATGGAAGAAGTAGGCGAATAATAATTGGCTGGGTAAGCCAAAAGACCAAAAAAAGGTGGCCTTTCAATCTAAGGAAAAAGGAAATCTTCTTAGATTAAAGAACAAGGCACAAGTTAAAAGAATATCGAACCAATGAAGGGATTACTCACCAAAAGAAAACGAAACGATAAATTCCAGGGAACGTACAGTCTACTCGTATAAACATATACGCTGAATAATTACATAACTTGGTAAAACTGGTGCAACGTGGTTAAAATGCAGAAATAAGATAATTTTCACTGAAAAATCCCAACGACAGGAATAATAAAAAAAAAAACCATCATTTTTTCTTGACAAAATTGTTTAGAACCATTGTCAACTTTTGAAAATTAAAAATAAGAAGAAAAATATAAAGCAAACCGATTGACGTGTAAAAAGAATTTAATCAATTTGTGACCAAAAAGTATGTAATTGCAGGAATTATACTGCACATATATAACGAAAAATAAAGAAAAACTATCACAGCTAAGTAGGCTTTACAAGTTTACAAGTAATAGTCGACCAACTTCCATTTGCAGTTGGAACGTATGGGAGACATGTTTTTCAACTACAATGCTAAGTTTGTTCTTGGGATAAATTCATCCCAACTACGGAATCCTTAATTTAGCGTGGTCCGACACGCACTTGGTCGGGTTTTTTTTTTCCGTTACTTTCTGAGACCACTTGACCGCTACGATAAACATGTGTGACTTGCGTTGACACAACCACTTGGCAGGTTAATAATTTTATCTGCAGCTACGGTTTGAGTCACGACCGTAAAGTTCTGAGTAAGTCTCTTACATTAATTTATGTCTTGTATTATGTTCCTCCATCTCATAATCTTCCCTATACATAGATATGTTTTAAAATGCAGAGTCTCTCTGTCGGTCTCTCCGTTAGTGCACATAAAACTCGTGAATTACTGATCCGATTTAGATGATCTTTTATGAAAAGACTTTATGTTAATTTATTTTGTTACGAAAGGTGGCTCTAAGAGAAGCAGAGACAATAGTAGTACCTAATTCAGTTCGAAATGAAGTTAGCTGCGGGCATAGATATATAATCATACCAAACATTCGACCACAACAAGTTTAAAGCTATTTTAGTAGCCAGAACTTAGCTTCAAATACATAAACAAACACGTTGTCGTCCTTGAATCAACATAATACTTTCCGAAACCCGGTTCAAGCCTTATAAATATGTATGTAAACAGTGATGTCTACACTATGTATATAAAAGCTTTATCGCGGCGCATCTTTCGACATTCGAGTTGTTTAAGTGAACACGTGAACATGAAGTTGTATCTAATGTTGTTTGTTGTGCTTTCCGCATTTTTTACGTTAGGATTAGCCGACCCTGCGAAGTTTAATAGCCCCAAGAAGTGTCCAGTTGGACACATTAGTGTTGGGGGTCAATGTTTTACAAAAGGAGTGAGTTATTTTTTTTTAATTAATATTGTTTTTCACTTAACAACAATCAACACTCAATGAAAATAAAACACAATAATATGTCAAATAATTTCGAAACATTTACGTAGGTAAATGTACGTATCTAGTAGGTACTTAGATTATAATCCATGTGCTAAATCTGTTCCTTTATTTGAATTATTTTATATTATTCGTTGGCTACAGGATGTCCAAAATATTCCGAAAATAAAACATATAATACCAAAAAAAACCTTATAAAAACTGTGATATTCGTTTATTAAATAACTTATGTCGCAGAATAGTGTAACCTTGTAACCTTCAAGTTGTGTCGGTAACCGAATTAATTTAGATATAAATATGTTCTAACGTCATTGGTATTTTGATTCACGTGACTAAAAAGGTGTGACTTCTAAACAAAAACATGTGCGAACTGTATATTTGATTCTGTGACCTCGGCAAATCTTTCCTCACGCCTCTTTACTCATCATACATCGTTCGAAACTTACTTGCTTGGCTAATGGTTGTAGTGCTTGTATTTCTGACGCACCTTTCCCACTGTGCTGTACAATGGTTGTACAATAATGAATCATGGCAGGTCTGACCATAGGCTCTCCGAACTTTCATGCATGTTCACTTATTCACACAAATTTGTTGTTCCTACAACCAGGCTCAAGAAAATAAGTGGCTCGTTGAGATGCCAATATATACGTTTTTATAATAAACTTCGTAGCCACGTTCAAGATTTAAGCCTTAATAAATTCAAATATTTTATAAAGCGGAAACTATGCCAGAAAGCCTATTATACTGTAAAATACTCTAATGACGATAAAAAGGCTTGGGATTGAGCTACTCCAATAAATGTACACAGTATGTAAAAAGTATAATATTATTTTAATTATTGTGAATGTGAGGACTATGTGGGTCATTGTTACAGTTTTAATCATGGTTAGTTTAAGTAGTTTATGCGGCCTACCCAAATGTCCTTTCTTTGGTATTGTTCGTCGAATCGTTGAGCTCCTTAAGTTCTGAGTTGAGCTGCACGGTTACTGACACATGCGTTCACTGACTCGACAGGTCCACTTAATCTGTGTGGTTCTTTCCTCAAAAGACCATTTCAGATACCAATCTGCATGGTCTTCACATGATCTGACCAAGATTATGTCTGGAATTTAAAAGAGACTGTGACCTCTGAGTTAGTTTCGGCCTTTTTCTCAGAGTAGTAGTATTTAGTTTAAAAAATATGGTTGACGTGTAAAAGTGTTTGTACAAACCTACTTTCAGAAATAAAATCATTTATCACACTCACCTCATGTCCCCATTTGGTTCCGAAAAAAATAATTGTGCTGCCTTCTGGGCAAAGTTCAGACCGGCCATTATTCATCAACCGTATTATACAATTTTCGCAGACGACAATTAATCGTACTGTGGTATAAATATGTGACCAGTAATTTTGAATATACAAGGGACAACAGTTCGAAAAAGACGACCGAAAGGTACATGATTATTTAACAAAGGAAAATAATAAAGCTTCCGAAAAACAAATTAACTTCCAGCGATCTGTGGTTGACTATAATACTAACTAAGCTGTGTTAAAATGAATTACCGAAAAATTTATACAAAATTAACCGACAAAAATGTTGTATTTAACGAACAAACATGAACTTATTCAAATTATAATTCTACGAAAAATAATCTATGCTTTCAAATAAAATAAACTAAATTTCCAAAAAAAAACACAAATCTTCCGAAAAAATTACTAAGTTGCCGAAAACATATAATATGTTCCCGAAAATCCTAACCTTAAACGGTCGACGTCAGGGGCACCCCGAGGTTCGGTTGGTTAGGTTCCTTTAAACCCTTTAGACAGAAATAGGAGCCCCGCGGAGCGGGGCTCCGTCGACCTGCTTATTAACCCTAACCCTAGCCGGCCGACGTCAGGGGCACCCCGAGGTTCGGTATGTTAGGTGTAAGGTTGATTCTAAATTTTAATAGGTAAGTTACAATAAAAATGACTACCTGTAGATTTTTACGTCAGCAAATATTGTATTAATTTTTCGGAATTTTCAGTATTTTATTCGGTCGTTTCTTTATTTGTATTCGCATATAAGCTGTCGGAAAGTTAGTATTTAAAGCAGTAAATTTCATATTTTGAGTACGTTCATATTTTAATTATTTTTCGGAGCTTTTATTACTACCCTTTAACAAAACCAACGTTGTTGCGACGTATTACGTTCAACGCTCATACTTAGTTTTATCTATATATGTATATGTTATTAAGATACTTGTTCTGGTGTTCTTTAAAAACAAAAACTACTCGCCCAATACACTTGTAGTGGAACACACGCCTTTTCCTAAAAAAATTCCATCCAAAGCAAATTGAATCTTATTACAATCAACAAAAGCGGTTGTTACAGCAGTTCGTTGCATGAATGCAACCCTTATTTTTTTCAATCTGTACTGTCCCACAGCTGGGCAAAAGTCTCCCCCACAGTATAAGTCACAAAGCATTACTAAAAAGGGCAACCGTGGCCTTCTTGTAAACTGGAACACTGTTTACCTACAACAAACACTTGTGTTGTGTGTTTTTTTTCGTTAGTTTTGTTTGTCAAAAAAACTAACACAAAATCATTTTCTTTTCCAGAAACTGTGATCGGTGAAAATGCTGCCGATTGGAACTTGGACCGTATTACAAGAGCATTAAACGGTTAAATAGGATGCAATGATGTATTATTTAATAATTTCAAATACGTATTTATTTAGAACTAGCGACACGCCCCTGCTTCGCACGGCTTTTATAACTTGTCTTAACATTGATATTTTTTTATTAATGTAAGTTTAACATTAATGTAATAAACAAATTCATTAACCTTCCGGAATAAATTCTTTAAATTATGCTGATAACCGCATCACAATCTATTACGTAGTTTAAAAGAACAACGCGGTCACAAAGACAGACACGAAAAGCGACTTTAATCAAAGTCAAATCATTTATTTCAAATAGATAAAGGCACTTTTGAAAGCCAATATATAAAAAAGTAATAATAATAAAAAATTATAATAATAATTAATGAAATTTTTAATGAAAATTATGATAGATAGGATGAATGTACAGATGTTATATTATAGAAAATAAAGATCTTTAAGTATAGTCGTTGCAAATCAAAAGCACGCGTTAACTTACTTCACGGTTTTTAACTTGAATAAATATGTCATTGATATCAAGATTGCGCATGATTGACGCGCGTTAGTGAAATACAACTACAACTGTAAGGTATCTCATATGTAAAAAATAAATGTAAATAAATAGAGAGAAATAGATGGAGATTCGTGACATTTACAGCTCAGATGGTATTCGTTGTCACTGAAAGGGTAAAGTATTTTCAGCTGTTTCACGTTTTATCTTCACCTTACGGCTAGGTCATCGCATTGATCCAGTATCTTGCGTAACACACTATCTATCACAACCTGAATCATTTTGAAGCCTATTGCTAATCCATTGCTTCATATGTTCGAAAAATTTGTCTGCTCAACAACGTAAATAACGCAATGGATGTTGTTGAACTGTCAAAATTAAAGCTATTCCTACTGTTACTGTGTTACGTAATCACCCCGTTGGTCATGGCTAGATTTTAATGGCTTAAAAAGGCATTTCAAATTTTGCATTACCATTGCAAATCGTGTCATGGCAGCTAGAAGGGAAGACCTTGCTTTATCGGCCATGGATGAGATGCACACGATTTCCATATTAATATTATGCATTATTAAGTATGCACCTTAAAGGTTCTAGGCTTAATGTCGTCTCGTATCCTGAAGCTAAAAAGCTGCACTTGTTAGTAAAATATTCATATCACGTGTTTTTTGCACAACTGAAGATTTTATCATAATTTAATCCTTTATCCACAGAGAATCCATACAGTAGTGTTAGTAAAGAAAACTTAAAACTAATGTTAGTGTGTGTATGTGTGTGTCGTTTGTATACTCCTACATATAATTCGAAAGATAAGGAACAGAATGTGGCTCAGTTTCAAGGCAAAAGCCTATATTCATACAGAAAAGGAACAAACGTTTATAATAACGTTTGCTTACTAATTAGTACCCTTGATTACTGTTTATTAAAAAATAACCAAAACGCTACGAAGTGTCGTAGCAACCGTAGCAATTCGTAGCCATCGTAGATGTTACGGTTATTAACAGTTCAAATATGTTGTTTTTTTTATTTCTTGTACAATATTTAACACAATTAAATATTAACACTACGTACTAAATTAAATGACTAACTAACTATAAAATACAAAAACAAAAGGACACTTAGGCGTCGAAGTACTAGTCCGAAACGCTGTCATGCGGAAACGTGCCCAGAAGACTGGTAGCATTGCCACGTTAAATGGCAATGCGTAGTCTTTGGCCAAAGAACGAGCCAGCCCTCTGGTTACGTGAAGTGTCGACCCATCGCCGAGAAATGTCCTTAAAAAGGACACGTGCTCTCGGGCCCCATGGCCTGAACGTTTCGACCCCAAACGGCTCGAAACTGTAGTTACCCATAAGTCCTCTTATTTATAAATGTTGCTTTAAGTTAAGAGAAGTTTAAACGTCAAAAATATATTGCTAAAAAGACGTGAATCATTACTTAACTCAAAGCAACGTTTATAAATAAGGAGGAAGGTTACAAGCAGCGGCGCCAGCACCGCCCGTCGTGCTACGAAAATAAGATGAGTGAGGGTATCGGCCCAGATTGCGTCCCACCCACCTTCCAAGGCAACAACGTCACGTTCAATAAGTTTTGTATTTTCTCAATGAATGTTTCAATGTATTGAAGTATTTCAGGGTATACCTTTATATATTTAGTTAAATGCTGCTTACCTGGGTTTCACTGCTCTGCGATACTATTCTCACGACATTAAACACTATTGTCGCGAAACGCGGAAAATCTCAACCCAATAGTAGGTTACCTAACTGTACGCAAAACAGATACAATAACCATTCGCCATTTGCTTGTAATGGGATATATTAAAACTCATGGTAAAATGTCCTAAGTTGTTCATAATAGCCTGTAGAATACGTAGGTTCTGTCAACCGCATTTCCTTGTTATTCCACAGCGCCTGTATGTCGTAGCAATTAAGGGCGGTTATCGTAGACCATGCTTATGTCTATCGTACCTGTATGGTGTAGGCGATGTGTCGCAGCAGCAGCAGCATGATGGGCGAGGCGAGCAGCACCAGCGCCAGGATGGCGACGCCGATGCCCAGCGTACGCCGCGCCACCCACACCACCGCGCGGCCTGATGACCTGTGCCCAACACACCACATGTTAACGCTACTGTGGTCTTTAAAAAAGTCTTAGTTAGGACTTTTACGATCGACTTAAAACAATTAGTAAGTCAATGTCAGTCTTATCTCGGTAACACACATAAAATCACGCCTGCAGTCCCTGAAGGGTTAGGCATTGCTGTACCTATAGTACACCTTCATTACGCGCGCATTCTCGGTAAGGCAAGGTATAAGTTAGAATGATTGCCGAAAGTTTTATCAAACTCACGGCAATTATTCAAATTTATACTTTATTACAATGCAACGTAAGAGTTACATTGCAATGATGTACTAACGGTATTACGTCGACTGTAAATGTCCTGTCTTACTGTGGTCTTTTTAAGAGGGATCCCTAGTTGTAGCCCGCCTAATTCAAATCTTTGATTGTTTTGCAAATTGCTGTTTTACGTCGTATGTTGATCAAAATACGATTCGCGACTGTAGGAATGATATATATTTGTTGAATAATAATCATCAATTTCATATCAATCGATCAAACTTTGGAAATTTGTTCCACCTAAAATTTTTTTCAGAATATTTCATATGAAAAAAAAAAACAAAGAAATTTCGTATTTGGCGGGCTACAACTGAGGATTCACCTTAAGGGGGATGCGCCAAGGAAGCCCGCGAAATTAAAATTTTCTTACGTTTTTTGCAAATTGCTGGTCAGTATCAGGTTGTATGGTGATCTAAATATGATTCGCGACCGTATCAAATATGGCTTTACAGAATTATAATCATTAGAATCAGCAATACAACTCCTTAAGTTAGAATTGCCCTCAAATGTCATGATTTCATTTAATAGCCATTCAATAGGGTAATATGAACTTATAGAGATGTATTTCTGATTGTAATGATTATAATTCTGTAAAGCCATATTTGTTACGGTCGCGAATCATATTTTAATCAAAATACAACCTGACAGTGAACTGCAAATTGCAAAAAACGTAAGATTATTTGAATTTCGCGGGCTACCCTGAAGGTTCCGCCTTAAGTCTTAGTACTTAGTTTTCGAGAGAGAGATTGAGAGTCTACTACAAATGACCAGTTGTATAGTTGTTGCGTTTTAGCACGGCATTAGCGCTCACTGACCCTCCTAAGTTATTGACCGTTCTTTATTTCAAAAACGGAATTACAGCCCGTGAAGCTTTTGTTTCCTAGAAAACGGTGAACGGTCACACAATAACGGCTCTCCAAATACAGAGCGTTGAATGACACCTTAATGTCAAATACTGGTGAAAATTACAGATTTTCATGACGGCGGTTATAATATGACGGAACAGCTCTTTTAGGGAACCGTAGCTTAACGTCCCGAATCGACATAAACCGTGATCCTCAACATTTTTTACTAATGACATATACATTGTTCAGGTTCGTACACGGAGTCATATTAGGGAACGGGCAACAATCGCTATAGCTATGCTGAAACGCAACAACTATTCCGTCTCATCTCAACCAAAATCCGCACCATGTATGGATGTTAAGATTCTCTCACACAGGCAATTAATTGTGTAATTCTTGACAATTTTGTTCAATAGAGTATATTTTTCTTTTGTCAGGATAAATTAAATTTACTAAATCATCTTCTTAGCGTGTCGATGGCAGACTAAATGGACTCGGCCCAGAATTCCTCTACGTGTTTGGCGCCATCACTAGCGCCCATCCTGTAACGTGCAGCTGACAGGACACACAGGACATGATATTAAGTGTCCCATCGTTTGTGGAACAGCGCCACATTTATACTTCAAGGCGGAGTCGTCTATGAATCTGCACCTGAACAGGTTTACCTTGCTTCGGTGAACATGGGCAACCTGCCAATGTACTAAATGTACTGTTGCAAGTGGTTACACACTATACGATAGGTAACTCAGTGTTCAGAGAAAAAGTGTGTTCGAGACCCGAATACTCGAGATAAATAGTGTGATTACTCACCCCACTATGACCCATAGGTCTTTTTGAACTACCCTCATCCTGTCCAGATAGGTGAACCAATCTACATCTGTGTATAAATATCGGCTAATATTTGCAGCCGTTGGTTCGATTCTAGGTTGATTCACTATTGTCTGCTTCAACTCCTCAAAACTGAAAATAAATCAATGACTATTATTTTTAGGGTTCTCTACCCATATGGTGCCATATAACTAAACATACGCCATCTGTCTGTCGGTCACAGGGGTTTCTTAATAGCCTTCATAGATAGACGGAAAAAATATTCACGGGATTTGTGTTACTTGGTATGGCCTGCATATTTAATAGCAAATGAAAAGAAAGAGATCCACAGGGTGTAAAAAAACCCATCACATAGCCGTCAACTACGCATTCTGTACATCAAACTAAGTAACATTGCACAAAATTAATTGCTGGGAAAATTTGCTGTTTGCGGTAGTGCGCAAGGCACACGCAAAACATTGTGCTTATGGGTGCATGAAACGGTACAGCGATTGTGGGGTATTCAAAGTTGTGCTAAAACATTAAAAAAATATTTTCATAAAAAAACTTCAGTAAAAGTTGGACTTTTGACCTTCAATATCTCCGTAACCAGAAGTTTCCCAGGTATGATCCAGTACAAAAACAAAAATTACAATGACAGGGAAAACAAGTAACTCTCAGCTTCGTTAAGTGTCTTTTTACACACGTTATAGTAGTTTTAGTGATTTGAAACTCTTAGTGCACAAGTCCAACTCGCACTTGGCCGGTCTTACAACCCTATCGTTGCTGTACAGAGCTGAACCAAGGCTCCTCTCGGTGCAATAGACTGCTGTCGATCGATAAAATCGTAATTCGATTTTTCTGAGATAATTATGATAGAAAAAAGAAAGAAAAATAGTTTAACTGCACAAACAAAACGCACATTTTAAATAAATGAGATTAAATACACACATAGGAAGTAGCCAAAAGCCTCGTATTCAAGCAATAAAACTTTGTCAATTTTATCCATTGCTTGATGTTAGGGCCAGGGACCAAAGACAATAAACATTGAACTGTGTTGCGACCATAGACATAATATACAAACTGGACTGAGCTCTCCAAAAATCGTATCATACAAAAATTAACCACAACTGTTACATACATTTAGGTTTACTTTTGTTAGACTATCTTAGCCGAGGCAAAACGAGCTGAGAGAGATAGTCAAAGCCGAGGCTGTTTGTTCCTTTTTCTCAATTGCTAGAACATAAAAATGTTATAGATGGTAGAAAATATTTCACCAACCGCAAGTAAAATAAGTTACGTATAAATATTTTTAGCTTTTAGATTAGTTTTAAATAATTTTATATACAGGTTTACAATCTGTACATAGTAGTAAATAATTTAATTTAAATAAAATAATCAAAATAATAATTGTTTGGTAGTTATCATAAAATTACTCTTGTAGCTAAAATCTGACATGCGAATGACTTTTTCTGTTATTTTGTGAAGACGCATCGCATTTTAACTTTTAGCTACGGTTCTTTTGTAATTTTTATGGTAGAAATGGTGAAAAAGTGTTGTATCAAGACATGTAAAAGTGAATCGTATGCTGGTTGTGGCATTACATTAATTGGTAAGGAATTACAAAGATTTTGCTTAATAACAATAAGTAGTATGACCATGCTCTAGAAGTTTTGTAGACGGAAGAAACCAACGCTTTAGTGTATTTCTGATTAAAACTATTAATATAATGCGTATAATAAATACAATTTGCACCTATGTATCGCATGATTGAAATAGCATTATTTTTATGTTGGTTACAGCTTTGCATCAAAAGGAGAAATGAAGCAAAAATGGTTGGATGTAATTCCCGAATCACAAACAATTACCAAAAATTCTGTTGTGTGCAGCCTTCATTTCAACCGGCAGATTTTTATATTGGTTTATTGGTAATTGGTTTACTTATTTGAAACAAATGCTTCGAGTTTGAGTTTGAAAAAATGTTTGTCACACACACTTAGTTTTATTTCCCTTTGCTTCGTTTAAATAGCTTACCTACGTCATCATAAATCACGTATACGTGATCATATTTGATGATTTGACACAAGACATGTGTCTCCTCAACAATATTGTAGTCTAGGTATCATAACTTCTTTTTTTAAACTTGGGTACATGCACGATTCAACACCGCCATAGTATACAACAGGCACACGCTAGGAAAAAATAATTTCAAAGGATCGCCGTTATCGAAATCGATAAGGAGGACTATATATATAGTATACAACAATGTCAGTTTCAAATAATCAGCTTTCGAGAAAAAGTATTTTCCGATATGTATCGTTTTAAAGGTTTAATTTTCTTTTTTTTTCTTAAATTATTATTTCACTATTTGAACATCAAATAGTGAATTAATAATTTATTACAAAAATATTGACATGAAGTTACTTACAATGAAGTTAAGTAAGTTACAAACTATAGAGGTATGAGGAACAGGGTGTAAAGCTCACTCATACCTCCATAGGGAGAATCCTCCGACCAGACGGGTGTTGTGTCTGGTGGGCAACTGCCCGACGGTTGATGTCGGGACGTTGTATATATGCTAGTCGCGCGGTAAACTCTGCTTGCGCGATGCAGAATTTTCGTAACGTCAGTGTGACGTATAGCTCGCATGTGGCGGTGTAGATACCGCTACAAAACAATAATTTGAAATCACTTAGTATCAACCGGACACAAATTATCTCTTTCAAAACGAACTTTCCTGTCAGTTATAAAAATGTTTGGTCACCCTATTAGAAAGAGATAAACAGCCTCCGTATGCAATATCTCTCTCTGCTCGAGATTTTGGTACGAGAGCTCAGTCCAGTTTGTATATTAGGTCCATGGTTGCGGCACTGCCAAATGACAACAAACAAACGATCCAAACAAAAACAAAATGCCGATTGCAGACTGGGAAAATGATTACTTTTGTAACAAACAACCCACAATAATAAGGACAATTTAAGCAGTAAAGCAAATAAGGTGATTCATTCAGTAAAATCTCACTTTGAAAACTTAGGTGAAGTGAGTTTGAAGTGAGCTGTTGATAGTGTCTATCCGTATCATCAGGTGGTATGGCAGCTCACTTCAGCTTTCACGGTAAGATTTTTACTCAATAGAGCGGCAGAATTATTTTTGAAAATACGTGAAAATAATTATCATCGATTGACGTCAATCGACCTCGCGCTACAACTACAATGTTGTGGTCTTGCGTCATTTTGTGATGTCAAAATATTTACTTTAAACCACAGTTTTTAACGTACTAATAAGCTATTCGATAGAAGTATCGGGAATTCATCTATAATGCGGTTTAGAGACGTGTTTAAAAATATATACCTATATTAGACCTAATTATTGTACAAACGGGGTGAATAGAGGTGCAGGGGTGAAACAGGACGAAACTTTAAAAGGGATTTTAACATTGAAATAATATAGTTTGTTGACAACAAGGGTACTTACTTGACAATTATATAGTAAACACATAAGAGCCCTTTTTGGCAACAAACTATGTTATTTCAATGTTACAATCCCTTTTAAAGTTTCGTCTCGATTCAGCCCTGCATCCCTACTCGCCCCGTTCGATGGTACTACGGTACCGTACCATACCTTATACGTAATTACCTATTAATCAAGGTTTTTCCCTAAACATGTACATTTTTATTTCTAGAGACTTCCCGCATACATTTAGTTGGTAATGATTTCACAATTATTTATTCTTATTTTATTGATGACTAAGAACTAAAAAACCCATAAATTGATTTTAGTAATGTGTTAGAAATCAGAAAAATACTCACAATATCAAAACTTCATTCAATTCTTTAACTTCTTTAACTATTTTTTCTGTCTCCAAATATTGTATTGTTGACTTCAGGCTATCTTTGCCTGAGTCTATGTGTGTCTGTATACTGCTTATAACTAATGTGTCCATTTGTTCTTCTTTTGTGAAGTATGAATGTGACGTCAGAGCTAATGACAGCTCTTCTCTTGATCTCAGGAGGTCGGAGCAAGCGGACAGCTGTCTGAAAATAATGATAATGTAGGCATTCAAAATAATAAAATCTAAAGTCATTTATTCACATTAGGCTGAGATTGAACATCAAATTTACATAAGACATTCCCCCAAAACACACGCCCTTCACTACTTCCCAGTGCTTTAGCTGGAAAGAAGAAGCGGCGCAACAAAGTCTTCAGCAGCACACCTGTCTGTTAAGTTCTCTAACAAAGTGGTCTAAGTGTCTGTGATCTTGATTCTATACAATAATATGCAAATTCTTAAACATTACAAAACAAAGAAACATTAAATTCAATTATTTACTAAAATTATTATATGCTGACATAGCACACGCCAATATACCAACAAAAAAATTGAAAACTATACTCAAGCAGAAACTAAAACGTAAACAGAACTTACATAGTACCTAAATAAAAGCCTCCGTGCATCAATTGATCAGACTTATTACAATTATCTAATTACTGAGCAAACGTATATAAGATTTCTACCTAAAAAAAAAAAAATGAGATGAATTGTAAATTAAAGCTAAAATGTAAGTCGAATTTTAACCTTGATATTGAATTGAAGTATTGGTCAAAACAATAGTAGATTGTTATACAAGGGGCTAAAGTGACCCATTATATACGAGGTAGTTTTACTTCCGAGCTATAACGAGGGAGTAAATAGAAATCGAGTTATAATGTGTTTTTAGCGCCGTGTGTTGCACTCTACTTTTCACTACGATTGCAAGAAAATACAATTATCCAATACAATAGATCGCTCATTTGGAGAAACATCGACGTAAATGTAATTTTTCCCAAAAATGAGTTGTTGATATTTGTGCTCCAACAAATTTTTAGAGGAGCAGACGAGTGAAATATTTAATATGTATTGGGATTTATCAACATTTCGGAACTAGACTTTTACGCTCTCGTTCTGAAATGTTGAACCCCATTACAAAAAAAAAACAATTTAAATCACTCTCCTGTTATATTTGAAAAAGACCAGTTACGTCGTTGTTTCTCCAAATGAGTGACATATTAAATAGTATTATATACATTTTTTGTAATTTCTTCTGTATCGGCAACGCAATGCACGCATTCTACCGAAGAGGTGCATGACTTGTAGTTCCACTTTCAAAAATAAACTGTCCTTCTTTTTTATTAAAGTGTAATTAGTAGAGTCTTTATTCATGATTATTCTACTTAGGATTATAGACTTTCATTTTTGTAGACGCGTTGGAAAAAACAAAAATTAAAAAAAAAACTCGTTCGCCTAGAGGAAAATATACTATTTTATCCCCGCTCTGGTAGGTACGGTAAAATGACGGACTTTATGAGGAAGAGTAGTTAAAAGTTAATTATTTGCACTGTAGGTGAACATACTGTTTGTTATACAAGGTCATATAAAATTTTCTAGCGAAACTCCGAAGGGAGTAGTGGTGGCCCACTGGTAACGACCATGACTTACGGGTTATAAGTCGTAGGTCTGAACCTAGAGAGGTGCTTTACTTTGTGTAAATTATTTCATCACTGCTGCTTTCAAATCGGTGAAGGAAAACATCGTGAGGAAACCAACATGTCCTAGAACCAAAATTCAAAGACATGTGACATCTACCAACCCGCACTGGACCAGCGTGGTGGATCACGGAGGACTGTGTCCCAGCAGTAGGAACATTATATATTGTTTATAGGTAGCTAAATTCCGCAGACGAGATGGTTGTCGATACCTAAACATGATCAAACAAAATGGAAATTAATATGATGAGTTTTTTTTGGGATCATCAACCGCACTTAAATATCAGTTTCAAAAAACTGTTTTCTTTGTGTAAATTTCGCAGACGTGATTGGTACCGACATATAAGTGAGCACGTTACAACAAAAAAAATACAGTTTTTGCAACTCATATTTCAAGTAACAACAAAAAATACCTTTTCTTTTTTCGTGTTTTATATCGATACCTATCAAGTCTGCGGAGTTCCGCTAGCGAATTTAATTTGACCCTGTATATAAAGTAGGAAGGCGAGTATTAAAGCCGAACAATAGTGGCTGTCGACTGGTAGAAATATCCCAATAAGTACATTCGACTATTGGATTTTTCAAATCGTGGTAGTATGTCATATCAGTGGTGATGAGTCAATTGCTGGACTGTGACTAACACCTCATCCACAATTACATGCCTAACCATAGTACCTATGGAATTCAAAAAAATATAATCTGTTAACCTGTATCTATATATCAAATTAATGGCGTTGATACCCTGTGGTTTGTGACCAAAACACAATTTGTAATACATGGAGGTAAAATCGCAATTTATTCATTAATTAGTTTATCATAATATGCCACACCGCACCGCGGCTGTAGTCAATTTCCCTGAATCATTCTGTAAGAATTCATAAACACCAAACAAGGAATATTAATTTAAACAGTCATTATTGTACCAAAAGTTAATAAAAAAAACACAATGGTGATATAATATTAATACACGTAGTAAAAATAATATTGTGATACCCAAATTTAGATTAACTAAAACAAGCAAGTCATTTGTTATAAACAGTATCCGCTTCTTTAACAAGTTGCCAAAGTCAGTTACAGAACTTAGCTATGGAAAGTTCAAAACCCACATCAAACCAATACTTATTAAAGATGCATATTCTAACATTAAAGACTACGTTGAAGACAATGAAGTTTTGTAATGATTCCTTCTGCACATGTGGCTTCCTTGGTACCTCAGTAATGGCATCACTATGTAAATGTTTATTAACTGCTCCCAAATTACGAAGTTTTTTGTTTTTTTTTTACTTTCTTTGACATAATCTCATTATTTGACATTATATACCTCAAATTCTTATATCAACTCCTTATTTATGGCTTTTGTAGACAGGATTTAAATTCAGATTTGTTACAGTTGTAATGGCAATCATGTCATTTGGTTTAAATAATTATGCTTTTATTTTTATATAGATTCTTCTATACATTGTGAATGTGAGAACGTTGTAAGCCTAACTTGTAGACTGTAGATTTGTAGACCTTTTCTATTTTGTTGAGTACCTGTTACTTGTTGACAGGCCTACACTGTCCTCCCATACCTATCAACACTGTAATTTGAAACATTGTAAAAGACCCTTATTTTTAAAAGAGTAACCGTGGAGTTTCTTGCCGGCTCTTCTCCATAGGAAACAACCAACCGTGCACCTAGCTTCTGACGTTTCATAAGTGCCCATGTAGGTTTATGTGAAATAAAATATTTTGATTTGATTTGAGTTGATAATTCCTTTTTCGAGTTAAACCACAGTGAAATAATTGTTTGATACTAAACAGCAAGGAAGAAAATAAATGTATTATGCTATTACGCTATTAAGGCGTCGCTGCACAGCAGCCCACGGCTAAGCTACGCACGTGACAGCCACACTTATGTAGAGTGACGTATGTTGTATAGGTTAAGAGCGCATACACGTGTCCACTAGCGCCACTCCTTTAAAAAAATATTATCTCGTGACTGAGAAGGAATTTTGAAAAACCGCTCAATCAGCGACCTCGTTGTGTCTAGAATTTTCTAATACCTTTCATAAACTTTCATATTGAGACACGAAGCAACAAAATGCGTTCTAAATGAATGTGGCCGGTTTTGTTTAGATCGAATTTTATTGCTTCGCTTAAGCATAATTATTATTATAAACAAACAGTAGGATTTACTTTTGTATCGTGAACTTAGTCTCATTATAGATTCGGAGAGAAAGACGTATCGTTTTATTTAATTAATTTTAGACCCCTTCTGTCACATGTGTACTTAGCTCCACTATATATGAAAATGTAGGCTGGATCGTCGACTGCGACTCTCGGCCATGCTACGAAGAATGCGTGGTTGGCAAAAAAAATAACTACGCAGCTAATGTGTCAAACCTCTACGTACAAATCCTACTTTTTTTACATATCTTACTTTTTGAGCTCCTTAAATCCTGAATTCCTGAGTTGAGCTGCACGATTACTGACAAATGCATGCACGGACTGGACAGGGCCACTCAATCTGTGTGGTTGTTTTCTCGAAAGACCATTTCAGATACCAATCTACATGGTCTTCACATGATCTGACCAAGATTATGTCTGGACTTTAAAAGAGACTGTGACCTATGAGTTGGTTTCAGCCTTTCTTCTAAGAGTAGTCAGATAGGAAACGGCTAGTTCATTTAGTTAAAAAAATATGATTGACGTGTAAAAGTGTTTGTATGAACCTACTTACAGAAATAAAATCATTAATTTATGCTTGTTTGATAATAATGAGAGACATAACTAAAAACCTGAATCTTTCATCATTATCATCATCTGTCCAGCCTTTTTCCAACTATGTTGGGGTCGGCTTCTAGTCTAACCAGATGTAGCTGAATACCAGTATTTTACATGGAGCGACTGCATATCTGACCTCCACAACCCAGTTACTACGGGGAATACGATAACCCTTAGTATGACCGGTTGCCATACTTTCGGGCTTTTGATGACCCGTAACGACTGTCAAAGATCTACGAATGACAGTCGGACCAACGGACCAACGGCTTAACGTGCTTTCTGAGGCACGGAGGGGTATATGTAAAGAAAGAAATCTAAATATATAAAAGGCAAAAGTGATTGACTGATGTATCAACGCACAGGCCAAACCTTTAAGGCTAGAAACTTCAAATTTCGCACACGTATTCCTCTTATGACGTAGGCATTCACAAAGGAAGGATTTTTCAAAATTTAACCCCCAAAGGGGTGAAACAGGGGATAAAAGTTTGTATGAAACTTTTTATGCCTTGGACGTATTTAAATGAAATTTCGTATGATGAGTTATGTACTTCAGCGTTTTCCAAAATTCAACCCCTAAGAAGATAAAATAGGGGATGAAAGTTCTAAATAAACACACAGGCCAAACCCTAGGGCTAGAAACTAAAAATTTCGCACACGTATTCCTCTTATGACGGAGGTACCCACTAAGGAAGGATTTTTCAAAATTCATAGGGGATGTACTTAAGTTTATATGGAACTTTATATTCCGTTAAAAGGCTTACTTAAAATCTATTTATATAAAATTCAATGTCCTGACTGAGATATCACAGACAACCTAAACCGCTGGTTCTAAAGACATGAAATTTGGAGAGTGTGTTTATTAAGAAGAGTAAGTATCCACCAAGAAAGAGTTTTTAGATATTCCACCCGTTTTTTTTTTTTTTGGGTTGGAAATCATCAATTGACCTCTCCCGCTCTGGGCGGAGCAGAAGGGCGTGTCAGACTCTTACTGACTAAAACCCACCCATGTTCCTTCAGTTGCCTGTGCGCCAGGGCCACGATAACTCTTTTGAACAATCCGCGACCCCGGCAGGCATCGGCCCTATCGGACTCCGTCAATTATGCTGACATCTCTTTGACCCGGGTCTGGTCCTTACCGAACGGCGAGCTGCCCATTGCTCGCCATCCGCAAGCCCGCCCTACGGTGGCTGGGAGTCGGCCATCGACTCCCGGCGCCCAGGGGTCCTATAAGGGGTGATACAGGGGATGAAAGTTTGTATGGGAAACTTAGCATTTCTTATGTTAGGGATATAAAAATTGATGAGGAGCTCGTGGCTAAATAATAACAGCCGCACGGGTCGATCCATTATGTTAAGCTACTCTTACCGGGGTTGGGCCGTGAATGGGTGACCATCTTTATATACCGAGACGCCTACGTGCCTCGGAAACGTTAAGCCGTGGGTCTCGGCTGTCATTCGTGGGTATTTCGCAGTCGTTACGGATCGTCAGAAGCCCGAAAGTCTGACCAGTCTTACCAAGGGGTATCGTATTACCCAGTTCCTGGGTTGTGGAGGTCAGATAGGCAGTCGCTCCTTGTATAAGACTTCCCGACATCAATCTTCGGGCAGTTGCCCACCAGACACAACACCCGTCTGGTCGGAGGGTCCTCTATTTTATATGGAGGATGAGTGAACTTTACACCCCGTTCCTCATGCCTCTAAAGATTTCAGGAATTGGAATTTAGTCATAGTCCGTATCTTGAGGTAATATATTTTATCTGTTTGTTACTTTTTCACGCTTCATACTTTTTACTATTACTATAGTTCTCACAAAATCGGGTCTTACCGTCGATGAGCCTCATAAACGAAAGCCCAGAGTAGTCATCATAGGAGTGCCGACATCCATGACAGAAAACGAAGTCTTTACATGCATGTACCATCAAAACTTAGCCGGAAAACTTCAGGACTGCAGTCTTGAGTCATTTTTGACCACTATAAAGCTAAGTCATAAGTCAGGTAAGAAGGACGCCGAGACCTGCAATTATATCGTAGAAGTATCTCCAGTCATTCGAAAAGCCCTGATGTCAAAGGAACGTGTATTTGTGAACTGGTCATCGTGCCCTGTCAGAGACTTTACTTTAGTCACACGCTGCTATAAGTGTCAGCAGTATGGTCACGCTGCAAAGTCATGTCGACAGACATCTTACACCTGCGGCCACTGTGGTGATCAAGGTCACTCGATCAACGATTGTCCAAAGAAGGCAAATGAACCAAAATGCGCTACTTGCTCGCATTTCAAAAAGCCAGACAAACACATAACAGGCGCTACTGACTGCCCGGCAAAAATAATGGCTGAAAAACGATACATAAATTCTATTGATTATGGAGGCGCCTAAGAGCGCCGTTTATAAGTTATATTTTAGACCTTTTACTTACTTTAATTTTATTTATTTTTTCGCTTTCTATTCTTTTATTTAATATGATAAACACGCTAATTAATAACTTAGATAATTTCTCTGTATCCGAGTCTAAAGTTTGTGAAGCAGAACAATGCAAACAATATTTTTCCGACTATAAAACTCCGTTAACCATACTAACACAAAACATTCGTAGCATATTTAAGAATTTTGATAGCTTTTGCACTTTTCAACAACGGATAAACATGAATTGTGACATAATTGTCTTGACTGAATGTTGGCTTGCCAAGCAATATAACATACCACTAATCACGGGATATAATATGTACAAAAGTCGTATAAATTACAATCAAAATGATGGGGTGATCGTTTATGTCAGAAACAATCTGAATGTCTCCGTTGAGGAAGCTAATATGGTCGACTGTAACAGTTTGTTAGTTAAAATTGGATCAGAATTTGCGATATTAGCAATATATCGGCCTCCCTCCTTTAAAAATATCAGCAATTTTACTAACTCTCTGAATGACACCTTGCGGAACCTATCATCCTTCAAAAACACGATTTTAATTGGTGATATTAATATTAATATTCTTCCAGGAAGTGCTGATGCATCTGCTCAGGACTACCTCAACTTATGCGCCTTTCAGGGCTTGCTCCCCGCACACAATTTTCCTACACATCAAAGTGGCTCCTGCTTGGACCATATAATGCTTAAATCGAATTTCCCTTCACTTGCACTTGTTGTTAACTCAACAATAACCGATCACAATGCTGCCCTATTAATCATAAACTGTAAATTACCTAAACACAACACTCGCACAATTTCTAAATTAAACATAAATAAACTTGAAGAAGATTTACGCGTCATCAACTTTGATCCAGTTTACAATTCTGCTGATCCGCAGTTTTGTATGTTGTATGTAATAGAAAACATACGACATGGAATTCAAAAAAATACAGTCATATCAAGATTGAGCCGCAAAAATTGTAACATAAAACCCTGGATCACGACAGGTCTTATTCGTTGTATGAAACATAGGGATAAACTGCACATGAAGGCTAAATCTCAGCCAGATAATCCAATATTGCAACTGTCGTATAAAAGGTATCGTAATTTCTGTAATGATCTCCTGAAAAAGGTTAAAAGCAACTACGATAAAACTGCACTGGAAAAGGCTGGAACAAATAGTAAACAGATCTGGAAACACATTAAAAACATAACATATACCTCGAAAGAAAATGAGTCATCTTTAGGTTTATTAAAAGCGCATTCGACACCGCTGACATCTGCTAACTTAGCAAATAATTTCTTTGTTAACGTCGGAAAGAATCTGGCAGAAAGAAATCGGGTTCAATCACACTATCTAACAAGCACGCTTTTTCCATGCAACCACACCTTAACATCCTTCGCCCTGCTAGATACTGACGAAACTGAGGTAGAAAGAATAATCATGACTTTGAAAGACGACTGTGCAGTTGGTTGGGATAATATATCGAATAAAATCATCAAACAATTCAAGAATATTTTAGTACCTCCACTGACTTATATTTTCCGAATGTGCCTGTCTTTGGGTCTTTTTCCCGAGTGCCTCAAAAAAGCAGTTATTATCCCTGTATACAAAACAGGCAGTAAACAGCAAGTAACAAATTATAGACCAATTTCTTTACTGCCTGCTATGTCTAAAATTTTGGAAAAAATCATAAATAAAAGAATGTTTAAATATCTGGAGGATAAATCAATTTTGTCGGAGCGCCAATATGGATTTAGACCTAAAGTTTCAACTGCCGATGCCGTACATCATCTGACTGACTATCTAGCCCAGGAACTTGACAAGGGTAACCACACAGTAGGGGTTTTCCTGGACCTCGCCAAGGCTTTTGACACAGTCTCCATTCCTATTCTGTTGCGCAAGCTTGAGACGGTAGGCATACGAGGCATTCAATTGAAACTTCTTAAAAGTTACTTAGAAGACCGAACGCAGTGCGTAAGGATTGGCAATGTTCTCAGTGCAGACGAAAAAAACACGTCCTTTGGTGTGCCCCAAGGAAGTATTTTAGGGCCTACTCTATTCTTGATATACATAAATGACCTTTGTAATCTAAACCTAGAGCACGGCACTATAATATCCTACGCTGACGACACTGCCCTCCTTTTTTCTGCTGATTCGGAACATGAAGTCTACAAGTTTGCGCAACACGGTTTTAATATTGTAAATAAGTGGCTTCAACATAACTCACTAACACTAAATGCGGCTAAGACAAATTATATTAAGTTTTCCATGCGTAAGCCAACATCTGTATTGCCCTCAACGATGTATGCTCACTGTTGTATGGTCCCCGAAGATTGCTTGCTCACATGCCCTAATATTAATATAACTAATCAAATAAAATATCTGGGAATTATAATAGATGAAACTCTATCTTTTAAACAGCACATAGAAGCTTTAAATAATAGAATGCGTAAGCTAATATTCGTTTTCAAAAAACTACGCTATATTGCAGACCCAAACTTAATAAGGCGAGTTTACTTTGCTCTCTGCCAGTCAATTTTGACTTACTGCATTACCTCTTGGGGTGGAGCAGGTAAAAGTTTGCTACTTCCTATCGAGAGAGCTCAAAGAGCGATTCTCAAGGTGTCTACTTGCCGCCCTTTCCTTTTTCCCACTAACCTACTCTATGAATCCTGCCAAGTACTAACAGCTCGACAGTTATTCATAATGAGCATTGTATTAAAGCAACACGCAGCCCTCCCCTACAGCACTGAATTAACTGAAAAGAGACGGAAAGACATAGTTTGCTCTACAAAACGTACAAAACATGCTTTCGCAGCCAAATTTTTTGTCTTCCTAGGACCATTACTTTATAACAGACTAAATGCGAGAGCCAAAATTTATTCACTTAATTATAATAATTGTAAAAAAACTCTCAAAGAAGCTCTTCAAAGTATGTCCTATGAAGATACAGAGGAATTATTAGTTGTACTCAAATAAAAATTGTATTTGTAATAATTAAGTTTAAGTTAGGTTATGTAAATACTAAGATTTTAGCAAGTAGGGTATGTTGTATATTTATTAATTTTTTTTTTTTTGTGTATTTACACCTTTTACATATGTACCTATTGGATGACTAGATTTTTATAATTAAGTAGATATGTGATTATTTAGAAATACTATGCCTTGCCTCGCCTGAAAAACAGGATGACCTAGTTCAGGCACATAAAACAATAGAATTTTTCGTATATTTAAGCTTTGTACTTAGTGTTTTACCTTTTTACCTCAATAAACTTTTTATTATTATTATTATAGTTTTTATCCCAGTCTCCATGGGGTAATTTCCGACCACCACGCGGGCGAAGCCGCGGGCAGAAGCTAGTAAAGAATAAAGTTCATTTGTTTTTTGGTAAAGATCGTCACCCACCCACGGACCAACCGCGGCAAGCATAGCAACCTGATCGATCTACCCCTGCGGCTGTTATTACTTAGACCAAAATTCTATAACTTTATTAGTACCTAGCCGTCGAAAATTCCATAGCTATCCATTTGACACAATCCTGACAAATCCAATAGTAACTTTATATCATGTTGTCGATTTCACGAACGAAGCAACTAGGGACACTAAACAATGTGACACTTTTTTTTGGTAACGTGTTGGAAATCCTCAAGGATGTCCTCCGCCCTGGGGTGGACGGAGGGGTCTGTCAGACTTCTACTGACTAAAACCACTCCGTGTTCCTTCGCACACTTGCACCGGGGGCTACGGGAGCACTTAAGCACTCTTTAACGCAGCCCCCGACTGGTGCCGCTGGCCCGCATCTGCAGGCTCCGTCTGGACAAACGGGGGCAGTCAAGTGTTTGACTCCCCCTGCGACGAATAAGAGGGACGCGTATTGAACATTACGCGCCACCACCGGGTGTTATGTGATAGGGGGTGGCGGACGTCCCCGAGTCCGCCATCCCTGGACCCATTTAGCGGGACTGGAAGAGGGCATTATCTGCCCTCCTACCAACGCGGCAACTGCCGGTGTTCTTGCTGCAGGCCGGAAGAGCACTCGAAATCTCCCTCTCCCTTTCCACTGCCTCCTTCTGAGAAAACAATATAAACCTGCCCCAATCACGATTTTATGGGTCCTTATACGATCCAATACTAAAGTTTTCAAATAATGCGGCAAGCCTAATAATATATGTTACATCAAAGGTCATTCAAAATCTGGCATGTCTAGAGTAAAGGTCAATGAAAAATATGAATAGGGACCCTACATAATATATTATTAATATACTTCATATACAACCTCTGTATAGATTTTTCTGTTGTTTGCTCGTGAATACTCGTGATTATAGACCTGTTTTGTTTTTTGTTTTTTGTCAGAATTCACTTACTTATCTTTTTATATGCACTTGTCTGTGACAATAAACATAATACTATACGTTTTCTTTATTTTATTTAAAAATCTAAACTCAGTATTTTGTTAAAATATGGCTCATCGTGGTCAGGAAATCCCTAGCCAGAAGTCTCGATGCATAAATTCGGAAACTTACTGCTTTATATAAAATTCACTTCCAGAAGTGAAGTTTCCGAAAAGCCAAAAGAAGTTAGGATTTTCTCTTCACTGTCCACACAGTGGAGAGAAAATCCTAACATCTTTTGGCTTTTCGGAAACTATATTGAACAATCTCTTTTTCCAATAAGTACCTACACTGTTCGAATGTCGGTACTTCGTCGCACCCAGAGGGCAAAGACAAGTGGCAATAGCGTAAGTTTCAAAGCGTTTCAAATTTCTGCACCGACTTTCAACAGGTTTCATATAAGCTTTTCGGTAGCTTAAGTCAGTTCCATACATGTTTGACCTTTCCATCATCTTTATTTCTGATGGAGTGTCACTCTCTCTAGGCCCTCTGGACAGTCAGTCATTGATAGTTTCTACCCTGGCATGTACCTACGGTCAGTCCTCTGCATTACCTGACCCCTTTTACAAAGAAGAAGAATGGAAGAGGGGTCGGGTTATGCAGCTTACAAACTTGTGTCGAAATGAAAGAAAATCCACTACTGGAGTTATACACGTTTTCACTAACACTATGTGTCACTACTAAAGCACTAGGAAGTTGTGAAGGCGGGCGTTTTGGGGGACTGTCTTATGTAATTTTGACGAACAAAAAGTGCTCAATTTCACCCTAAATAGAATAAATGACTTTTGATTTTGACATGTAAACGAATGCCTACATAAAAGCTCGTCGTGCGTGCCTCGACACTGAGCCAATCGTTGAAAATCCAACAACACGCTTTTACGCATTCATAAGTGTCATCTAGTAGTGTTTGTGAAAACGGGCATTCGTGACTTTGTAAGTTCCTGATGAGAGTTGTCGAGAATCGAGTTGAATGGCGTGCAATTGGAGAGGCCTATGCCCAGGAGTGGACTGCTGTATGCTAATGATGAAGTTCCTATTCAAACTTACTGACTATGACTTAATTGAAACTTTAGGCACGTAGGTGTGTACCGTGTCGTACCTACGTCCTTATGTCGTACCTACGTCCTTTGTTGTCGACCTGTAGTAAGTAGGTGAAGCACGTAAACCGCAAATGGACTGGTAATTAGGTACAGACATTGTTTATTACCAGTACGAATCATAGAGAAATCGTTTTCACTGGAATTTTACGCTAAATATGTTTGTTGTTGTTTACAATGACTTTTTCTTAGGAGTATTGCCAGCTACGGGGTATACGGTATACGGGGTGTCTCAAAAGTAGTGGTTCAAAGGCAAATAGGGTAAAGCGGAGGTGACCACATATCATTTAAATAATTTAAAGTTAGGAAAATCTCAACAGTTTAAAAAAAATCGCTCATTTAATCATTTTCAAGATATTTTACACCTTCACTTGGATTTATCGACCATGTGAACAAAGTTTTCGACGTAGCGACTTAAAATCTGACTAAAAGATGCCTTGATAGTGTAGGTACAAGATTATGTACCTACTCATTTACGTTCAGTATGGCTCGGTAACGCCTCAGATTATTTTTTAATGATTATTATTTAAAAATGATTATAAGAGGAAAATGTACTATGGTAAGAACAACAAAACTTTGTGGTTTGGTAAAACTACATAAAAACCCATACAGTATTGTTTATATTTATAAATAAACTCAAAGTAAGAGGTAAATAAGGTGAACTTACTTGCATCGTCCGCCTCGTAATTACTTTAAGATTTAAGGCAACAATTCCTACAAAATTTAAATAGCACTAAGGTTGAAATTATCTTACTGTCACATTGACAGATAGACCTGTCTTTCTATGACGTGCAAGTGACATTTAACCATAGAGCAGTTACAAGGTCGACTATACTTCGACATGGTATTATATTAAGAAAACTACTTCAAAGAAGAAGAAGAACTTATAATCATCAACATACACAAAGTGGAAAAAATACATATTATTGAAGCTAACTCAAAAACTACCTACCCAAGTAAATGTAATTCAAATTTATCTGGGACCATTTCGCGAGCTTACCCTACTAAATGAATCAAGAATCACGTAAATCGGCCAATAAATCACGGAGAAATCGGTGTTTTACATATAAATACGGGGGGGCAGGGAATTAATCGACGCGCAAGCTGTAACTATGTAAGTGCTGAATACATGGTAACAGGTATTATTTACAGAAAAAAAAATCCGCCATATTCATAACCTCCTTTTTTTTAAGTCGGTTACTGAGTGATTGCATTATAATCATGATCGTATGAGTGAGCATCATCATCTCATGATTGGAAACTGTGATAACAAGCAAAGCGTTACTATCTCCACCAATAATCGCCAGTTTTTGCCAAGCATTGAGATTGTTAAGATAGGAATCCTGCCGTTTTGCCGAAAAGATTTTGCCAAAATTTCACTACCCAAACAAATTTTAGCAACCTTTTTTTTATACCAATGCAATGTTTGGAATCATTTTAGTACGCACATTTTCATTTGGTCAAATTTTTACTTGGTAGAATATTACCAAGGATAATGTCATTAAGTCATTTGGTCTTTAATCAAATGATTTATTACAGCAAACAGTCTTTATACAATAAACGTTTGGTCTAATGATTTGTTATGACAAAAAATATAAAGGCAAAAATAAGTTTTTTGGGAATAATTAAAAAAATGCAATTTTATTTTAAAATAATCATTTATTCAAGGGTAAAAAAGCAAGGGTGGGATAGGATGCAAGAGCGAGCGAAGCGAGCTCGGGACTTACGGCACCCCGACTCGGACAGGCGAGGTTAGAAGGGGATGGCGGGGTCTGAAAGACCCCGCCATTCCCTACGTGGTTTTTTTTTTTAACCACCCAGAAGTAGGAGCCCCGCTTGGCGGGGCTCCGTCATCTAAGCCTTTTAATAGAAATGGTAAATTGAAAACTGACGGTACTAAATATTTGGCTTATTTTATTTTGCATAAAATATATTATACCAACTGAAATATTTGACTACATAAAAATTGGTAATAGTACTAGTTAGTAAACAAGTTAATTTTTAAACGTTCACTTGCCAAACATTAGGTTTGCGTTACAATTATCTGTGAAGAGATTTTTAGCTAAGTAATAATTTGGCAAATGAAATTATGCGGAAAATTGTTTGGGAATTGATAATTTGGCAATTTCTTTTCGATGAAACAAGGGAGACCCGTTAAGATAATTCAATGGCCTATTCATAGAAGCAAGGCAGACCAAAATAACCTTATCAGCAATACAATAATTAATTGAAAAGTTACTTATTGAGACCATCGACAATCTACGGTGCAAAACGTGTTTGCTTCTTTCAATTAACTAGGTATAGCTTTAATCTTTAGGTACGTATTTTAGTAAGCTCATGCGTATCAATTGCCTTCAATAATTAACAAAAAAAGTACGTACACTTACCTCCATAATGACGACGTGGTAGTCTTGACGTTCTGCGCGACGTTCAACAGCAATAATGTGTTAATCTCTTCGTATACTCTCGTTCTTTTAAACGCTTCCGCCTTCAAATTCCTGAAATATGCAAGAAAAAGAAAATTACACAAATTGATCTTAAATAAAAAACCAATTAGGAGTCTCATTTACCTACACGTAATTAACAATAATGATTAGGTTATCCTCAACTCGGAAAAATCTCTATCACAAGGTAAGTTTTTCTATCTAACCGTAGAATAGAATAAAATATAATTATATTTATTTGCAAAGAATGTAGGTATTACAAATCAGATGTTACAATTAATGTTAGAATCCTTGTACATTCTACCTTTGAGGCATGCAAAAATGTTATAAGCATTATCATAGCTACACAAATATAAAAAAAAAAAAATATATAACAAACGAGGCCTAAAAAAAAACGTAATAAATAAGTAAATTATCGGCAAAAAAAAAACCAAAGATTTGTAATGATTTCATAAAAAAAATTTTTGGGCGCTTAGATTGCTAACGCTGGCTAAACCTTACGAGATATATCAAAATAATGTACTACGGAATTGTATATCTTAAAAAGGTCTACAGAAAACTCTGAGATGGTATACGTCTATCTCCTAAGAATAACCCACAGTCACAATTTTTTTTTTTTACATATTACTAAAAAAATATGGGTTATTTACGAAGCTATTTTAAACAACACATTATCCTTATCCAATTAATGTAGATTAAAATTGCCCTTTACAGTATACCATTAAAATAAATATCTTATAAGATATCACAGATTTAAAAGTGTAACATCTAATAACATAGACCACTTCGGGTATCATTGCTACGAGATAAGTAGTTACTATGTGAATTCTTACGACGCAAACCTATTAAACGTCCTTCTTCGTCGTTGTTATTGAGTACAGTAGGGCGCACATCAGTGATAACACTTTGACCTTTAGCTTGGCTAAAGTAGTATACCTACAGTTTCAATAAAATAAGAGGCCAACAGAGGATGAGCAATTTGTCCGCAGAAATTTTGGAATCGTATGGAAATTCTGGTAGTCTTTGTCCTACGTGTACGTTATTGCATAGATTTCCATACGTTCTATCGTCGCGGACAAATTGTCCATCGTCTGCTCAGGCCTTTTATGACCACTGATGTGCGTCCTACCATACCTATGTATACTTACAAATTAAATGTTCATGACCATAATATCATGTAACTTTAGCGCTATTAAGAGGCGGAATACTACACAAGTACACTTTAACTATAAAAAAATAAAGGTATTTCGATACTAAAAATTACTAGCGAGAAAATGAAACGCCACAGCCGCAAGAAATTATGTAGCTAACAACATATTTTTTCCCTCTCACAGAGAGGAGTTCTATCCCAGAAGGCTATAATGTTAAGGTTAATATGCTAAGTTATGTTTTATTATTTATTTAAGAGCGCTTACACGGGTCCACTAGCGCTACTCCTTTCAAAAAGTATTATTTCGTGACCCAGAAGGAATTTTGAATAACGGCTTAATAAGCGACCTCGGTAAGTGTGTCTAGAATTTTCTAACACCTTTTATAAACTTTCATATTGAGACACAAAGCAACAAAATTCGATCTAAACAAAAGCGGCCACATTCATTTAGATCGTATTTTGTTGCTTTTTGTCTCAATATGAAAGTTTATAAAGGGTATTAGAAAATTCTAGACACACTTACCGAGGTCGCTTATTGAGCCGTTATTCAAAATTCCTTCTGAGTCACGAGATAATACTTTTTTAAAGGAGTGCCGCTAGTGGACCCGTGCGCGCCCTATGAATAGTTCTCACATTGCTATAGTTTTTGTTAACTCCTACAACTTAGCTAAATATGATTTCGTAAAAGCAAGCTGACTAACTTGCTCAATCGCCACTGCTACTTACATAAAATTTGTATTCAAACTTAGATAAAAACATGCTGATTTGAATTGATTTGCACTGTTTTAAACCTCTACAATATCTTTCCATCGACTAAGGAACAGAGACCCTATGCTGAAACCAACTTTAAACGTAAATCATCAGACTTGTAATAAAGGAGGTTCCGTACGCATTCCCAAAGTTGATGTAATATACTTACCGTTCGCGTGGGTTAGTCCGCATTGCGTATAAGTGATTTCAGTTCGTATCCAGTGTGCTTCTAGCATTATTTAACTTGACGTATCGACGGTGTAGTATCAATACCTAATAACTACAAAACCATAACTTTAGAAGAGGCAAAAAGAAAACGTTTCACTTCTATAGTTTTTAACATTTGAATCAAAAAGTTACTTGTATTTAAAAAATAGTAAGAAATGATTGTGACGGTGATAATGATTTCAGAACTGAATACGAGGAATTTCATATTTTATTTTACCTACGAATATGCAATAATGTGAAAATCGCTAAAATGTTAGTTATTAGATATTGATACTTCACCGACGATATTCCTTAGAAGGTTTGAGAGAGAGATTGTTGACTAACGGATATTGTTGAACTATCCTCTTAAACACAGTTGTTTCTTACAGTCAGCTGAACTTCAAGAGTTGACAAGTTAATGTATCTGTAGCGGTATCAACATCGCCACATGCGAGCTACACGTCATACTGACGTCACGCAAATCCTGCATCGCGCAAGCAGAGTTTACCGCGCGACTAGCATATATACAACATCCTGTCATCAACCGTCGGGCAGTTGCCCACCAGACACAACACCCGTCTGGTCGGAGGATCCTCCCTTTTCCATAGAGTATGAGTGAACTTTATACCCTGTTCCTCATACCTCTATATATCAAATAAGGCTATGAAATATTCTTAATTGGAAAGATATTAGCTTTATGGGACATCACTTTTTGAATCGGTCGACCTTTTTAAAATGGAGCACCAAGAATCAGAAAAAAAGTATACGTTAGATAATATTATGAATAAACTATGTTGGTAAGTAGTAACGTGAGCTGTGCCAGCAACTTGTACCAGTTACTGTACTAGTATAAATCACTACCCCACTACAAACACTGCTTCATATTCAGTCAGTTTCGAATGATCGATCGTTGGCAATAATTGTGCAACCTTTGCCACACATTGAGTAATGAAAACAAACGATTACATCACATACATGACCGATACTTTCAGTTACTTTTAGAGCACGGAAAGGCTTTTTATGCTGAAATAATTCCTCGAATATTCCTTTAAAACCTTTCTCGTGAAATACTTTTCCTTTCCGCCTGCCTAGGGACGTTCTGAAGTGCCATTTCTAGTTACGGCATTGAAAATGTGTTTTCCTAACAAGAACTGTGTTTAAGATCCAGTAAGACGTACTGAACATAATAATACAAGGTTAGTGGACTTAATATTATGGGATTATACTCACTTGATATTCATAAGGTCTTCCCTAAAATGGCTGCATGTAAAAGAGGAGACACTTTCATTTATTTGTACAATGTACAGGTACGGTTCTGTTTTCCCGCATAGCTTGCAAATGAGAGTGAAAGGCATGCTACACACTTGTTCAGGTTGGCATAATTTGGCACATTCGGGCGGCAAAATATTCATAATATTCGATTTTGCCACCCGAGGCAAACAATCGGGTAGCACCTTGTCCACCGCCACGTCAACGGGACGTCAACGAGAGCGAGATGACGGCGCCGAAGTAGCGATACATACATTTGCTATGGCCGCGTGTACACCGCACGTCCGCCAACGGGACGTCACGTTCTCGGTTCGAATAATCTCGTTTCTCGTTCACGTCCCAATGACGGTGGCGGTGGACAAACGCTATAGCCTTCCCATTCCCAAATGAATACAAAAAAAAAATAGTTGCCAGATTTCATTATAAAAAGTAATTGTCAGAAAAATTATACAGGGTGGCAATAGGGTATCGATGCACAACCTGTTACCATGGATTCAGTAAATAATCTGAACCCCCGCCGTTGAAATTTTTTGTTGGCTATTAAAAAATAAAACAGTTGTTCAGTACATTTTGACTGCATTGGTATTACACTTTTCAATGATACAGCAGATTTTTTTTTTAATAGCTGGCGAAAATTTTAAACGCTAGGGGGTCTAGAATCAGCTCGCCGTCCGGTAAGGACCAGGCCCGGGTCGACGACGGCGCGTTGTGTTCCACGCGCGCCTCAAAGAGATGTTAGCATAATTGACGGGGTCCTATAGGGCCGATGCCTGCCGGGGTCGCGAATTGTTCGAAAGAGTTACCGTGGTCCTGGCGCACAGGCAACTGAAGGAACACGGGTGGGTTTTAGTCAGTAAGAGTCTGTCACGCTGTTCCGCTCCGCCCAGAGTGGGAGAAGTCATTCGATGATTTCCCATCCAAAAAAAAGGGGATCTAGAATCATGTAGGTACTGAATTCATGGTTACAGTTTGTGCGTCGATTTCGATGCCACTCTGTATTAATATATGATTATGAGGTTTTTAAAAAGTTATTTGTTCAATCGTGATAGAAATCGTTGATCAGTATCATCAGGAGCTGACTGCCTTGGGTGCGCCTGATTTAGGTACTAGGATATTTCAGGTATCTTAATGTAACGCATAAAGGTAACTAAGAAGGTAAGGAAAAAGAGAAGAATTTACTACTTTGTTATTCACCATGAAACGATTCATCATACCGTACTTACGTAACCGAAAACCCGACCGAACCGAACACCGAAACCGAAACCGAATACCCATCCGAATATTTACCTACTAAGTAACTATGGTAATTATTTACCATAGTGACTTAGTAGGTACTTATTCAAATATCTACATTTTAATAAAAGCATATTTTACGCATTCCCACCGCATTATATTCGAATAAATTACCTTGTTTTCGTACTTAATTTGGCATGTGATTCATCATTCAGAGATTATACTTGTAAGTGCTGCGTAATTGAATCCATGAGAGGCTATCAACATTTTTAATAATAGCATATTAATCACATTCCCATCTAATATGCTATAATTTTCTCAACTTTTCACCACAAAATGTCTGCTAGCTTATTAGATATGCTGTCGTATGTGCCATGCTATCACGTACTGTATAGGGATGTGTGAATAATAGGAAGCTAAAGACTCCATTCGGTGGAGTTGGTTGGGATGGCACAGAGGCAGTGCATACCTCTACTGTGCATGAATATTAATCACTAGTGCCTGGCCTTCGATATCAATAGACAACAATCATAAAAGCGTTGTTAGAGATGGGGAGAATTTCGGGGAGGTGGACGAAGGGGACAAGATGTACAGTCCTCCGGACTTATTTCGGCCCTAGCGGTCGGCACGGGAGATATTACAGTACACAAGTGTCGGCGCAGACACAGTTGCACTCTTTCTTCCATCACTTTCATAGTCCGATGGGACGGCAATCCGACACGACCAGAAAAGGATCAGGCACAGGCCCAACGGCTTAACGTGCGTTCCGAGGCACGGGGGTGTCACACCGCCAACGTCCAGACTCCGGGCTGTTACTACGAAAATCCTAATTGAAAACCCAATAACACTTTATTTGACATGGGAATCAAACACAGGACCAACAGTCGCGCTTGCAACCACGAGACCAATGGGCAGTTAAAACGTATGTACTACTTAAGATACGACCATCTTGCCGCGACTTTGATTCAACTTAATCGCTAACTATTAAAATTCACTTCACTGAACAAAATGTTATATTTTTCTACTGAACCCGTTTATTGCAGCTAATAACCCTGTTCATTTTCTGCTTAATGGAAACGGTCAAAGTATTATAAATTGTAAAACGGTGAAAGACTTTTCCAATTCATTAAATTGTAATCCCGAAAAAAGACATTGTTATTTTATTTTCTTATTGAATGCGAACTTCAAACATTATAATTACTTATATGTTTTCCTGAAAACAGCAATCCGCTTATTTTATTTATTGAGGAACACCCAGGCGTTGATCGCAGGACGAACTGACGCTTATAAGACGGATTGGTCCATATTGGCTCAGGATCGAGTTGAGTGGAAAAAGTAAATAATTATATTTATTAGGAAATTATTAATTGTTATTAATATTAGGAAAATAACCGATTCCACAATACAGTATTGCACGAATCACAGAGTAAATATATTCGGTGCAAGTTATGTACCTAAGACACGAGGCAATTACCTAGTAAGGAATGTCGGGTGAGAGCTCTTTTTGCACGATGTTAGTTTGACGGACAGAATGCGTAGATGACGGCTTCGTGAAGGATCTTTTTACAACCTGCACCCTAATTGCGCTATAACACTATCAAACACAATCTGAATCATTTTGAAGCCTATTGCTAATCCATTGCTTCAAATGTTCGAAAAATTTGTCTGCACAACAACTTAAATAACGCAATGAATGCTGTTGAACTGTCAAAATGAAATCCGTTCCTACTGTTAGTGTGTTATGCAAATATCCCGCTGTATTGTATAAGAGTTAATTATTGTTATGGTTAGTTGTCTTTTCTTTAGTAACCACCAAAGACCACCATTTTTTCTTTTACAATAAAAAGAAAAAATGCTGCGCGGACCGCAGATAAATTGGGCTAAGAACAGAGTTTATAAATGTCAGATTTTCTAGTAAGATAGATTATAGGACTGACGTACGGTCGAATAAAAATCGTGAAAAAAAACTAGTCGTAATTATCTGAAAATAGCAATTACGCAGCAAACAAAATTTGCTGCTCAATACCCATTTCTTCCATGTATTAATTCACAGGCCAATTCTTATTTAATTAATGACAGAAATGCCTAGGGGTAAATTATATTTATTATGTTACATAATACATGCGTTTCTGACTATTAAGTATTTACAAACACACGTTTTTTTTTAACAAGCTTGTAAAACAATTCAGCTCATATAATTGTACCTACTACTTATCTGCGGTAAGCACGCTTTGTATGTAGGTACCTCCCATTATGATTCAACACAGTATTTCCACGAAACGTCCATTAACTTTCATGAAAAGATGGAAGAACTATAATGAATAATTTAATATTCGAATATTGTAGTTACTAGTTTACAGGGCATGTAGGCTCCCGCGGACAGGCGTGACGTAACAGCGCAACGTGACTCTTGTAGAACAATTCCTATGAAAACTTCATGGAAAATCGATTCGATAATATATTTTTAAAACAGGCAAGAGGTTCCTAGAACCCATTATATCTTTGCCTTTCGAGGTGGTGCTTTTTTCAAAGAAGATTTATCATTGGTGCATGAAATTCAGTAAATTCTGTGTAAGTTATTTTTTTTCCCCTACATGCTCAGATGACTGATTTGTGCGGTGTTATAGTTTGATTTGTCACCCGTTGGGTTAAGCAGTCTACACACCAAACCCGCCGACCCGCCGACACGGAGTCGTCGACACGCGCGGGTACAAGACGCCGACATGATTCTTTTGAAATAAAGCCGCCGACATCAAGCCGCTGGGGCTGTGTCGGCGGGTTGGCGGGTTTGGTGTGTAGACTGAGACTCGTACACAGAGACTATGATTGACGAATCATCACATCAAACCAAATATCCAGATTCGTAAGTACACTGGTAGCGAATTAGGTAAGCGTCACGCAACGAAAACATTACTACTCTCCCTAAAGGAGTTTTAAGACAGAATTTCCAGGAAAATCATCGCGCATACAGGCGTGACGCGACTCTAGTAAGTAGAACAATTTTCATGACGTTGTCATAAAAATTGGTCATTGGTTGGTTGGCTTTTAGCGATAAGACCGCCCATTGTGTCACCCTATGTAAAATTTCTACATTTATAACTTTAATTTTTATAGTGTACCTATTAAAGAGTATTCTATTCTATTCTACCAGATTCGCGTCTTGCTTTTCTGCGGGAGTCTAAAATCTGTCGTAAAAGAAAGTTTCATGCCAATATTCACATATTTTCTCGGTAATTCAAGCTTTTTGTTACATAAACTGCAATTATTTAGATCAGTAAGTTTAATAGGCATACTTAACTTACTATAATGTCATCAAATGATCCTGAATGTCAGGAACACTGGTGAACTGATCAGAAATGGTCACAAAAGCCCTTCGTAGAACGTCTCTGAAAACAAATGAAATAAATATATCAGTCATTTATTATGATGAAAGTAAAAGGATTTTTTAAGAATACTGCATGCGATAAGTAAATGAATAAAGCCTGAGATAGATGACGAGTAAAGGGTGATGATAGCTTCCTAATTGCATTTTGTCAATATTGCAAAATCTATTGCTTCAAATGTTCGAAAAATCTGTTTGGTCAACTAATTCAACGCAATCCATACTCCTTATGATAAGATATAATTTATTTCTCAGCACATGGTACATTAAGATCTTAATATTAATAAAAAGTTTCACGTATACTTATATAAAATGACTATTCAAATTATCGTACAATTAGTATCCCTATTAATAATTATAAATTAGTTAGAAATGATAGCTAATTTTTAATACAATGTCAATTACGAGTACTTACAATTTTTTCTAAATATTATTTATGAATTAAATTTCAAAAATATACCAATTATATAATGTCAAATGAACAACAAAACCATAATCATTATCATAATTGTCGAACCCTCGGGCTTCGTGAGGGTTCTTGGATGCTCGTTCACCTTGCGAGCTGGGTATTGAGCTGGAATGATAGGTCATATGCGAACTCTCGGGTTTGGTGAGAGTCACATGACACTATCCTGGTTGTTTCCTACTTTCTCTTGGGCTGACTCCAAAAATAAAACATAGGGTACGTTACCAAATGTTTATTGGACCTGTTTGGTAAATTGACAAAATTCTCCAATTTGAGCCTTATAACCTTAATGGAATGTCTAATCGGCGGAGAATCTCGACACCGCGATCTAGCTTTACAACTCAAATAAAAAGTGCCATCTATTGGTCACATTGGATAACTAATTTTACAAACCAAGTTAAAACAGTTGCAGTACGACATTGATTTGCGATGGCAGATGGCTGCACAATAATCATAAAGTTTATACATGATATTAATACAATTCAAAGTAACTCTGAACCTCTGACGGTCTGACCTCCGTAACCTTTTCACGACTTAACGGCTGAACGAATTTGGGTGAAAGGGATAGACTATGACCTGGGTTAAGAGTAGGACATAGGATACTCTTATAACTCTTAGGATATCCGGGTAGTAGCTAATACGTTCTCGTGAGATATTTTTCTGACATCTACGCAGACGAAGCCGCGAGCTTAAAAGCTAGCGGTATTACAAAGTCACGAGTCCTAGCCAAGGACAGCAACTTCTCAAAAATATTTCATGATTGATAGCCGAGGGCAAGAAACAGCTGGCTGGTATTTCTTACTTTGTTTGTTTGTTTGGCTAACTACGACGGTAAACTCCACACCCTAACTAAATCGTGTGAACGAAACCATAGCGCGCATTTAAACAGGGCAACGCCATCTATCGAGCTTGACGGAACTATTTTTAGGTGAGATAAAAATAAGTTTGTAATACTGTGTGTATTTAAGTTATATTCTTTTATGTATGGACCGGTTTTCTACTTAAATAAAAATAAAATGTAAGGGGATGGAACGTTGGGAAGTGCATCAGATGAGAACAGCTGGGCCAATTTGGGTATTTTCGGTTTTAAAATGCTCGTAATACCTAGTCCAAATTAGGTTTTTTAACCGAGTTCAAAAAAGGAGGAGGTTCTCAATTCAACTGTATGTTTTTTTTTTTCATGTGTGTTAGCTCAGAACTTTTTTCTGGGTGAACCGATTTGTATGATTCTGTTTTTGTAGGATCTGATGATGGCATACCAGAGAAATCGAGGGGAACCTTCGAAAATCGTAGGGGCGACTAGTGCGTTTGTTAATTTTTTTCATTAAGTATTTTAAAGCACTACAATTTAATGAAGGTCTGGACTCGATCTGATGATGGAGCCGAAAGACACTCGAGGGAATTCCTCAACGAGTTACAGCAGTTACCTTGTGTTTGGACTTAATTCATTTATATTGATGAGAACTTTACACCTAGCTGGGTTATAAGTGCCATTACAGGTCTGATGATGGAGACCTTAGACAGTCGAGGGAATTCCCCAACAATTTACAGCAGTTACCTTTTGTTGAGCTTACTTCATACGGTTCAATATGCCAAAATATTCAGTTCGTACAAAAATAATACCTAATTAAGATTGAAGTTTTACATAGGACCACCACTACCTACTAGTCATGCTGATGCGTCAATTTGAGACTGAATTTAAGTTGCGTAATCGCGTCATCTCTAGCAATGCTCTTTCGTTGGTTGCTAAGCAATTTATGCTTGTCACAATGCATATGGTGAAATGGAGCTGATGGTGGCTTCACCATCAGCTCCAGTTCTTCTGGTTTTTACCAAGAGAACTCCTCAACAATAAGCTCCTCAATTCTTTGCATCGGGAAAAGAAATATTTTGTAAAAGGTGATGAGCAGTTGACATTAGGCTATTGTAACTTAGATAAATTATTATCAAACCCACTGAAAAATGAAAAATAAAATCTTTTTTACAAAAAAAAACATCCGACTTCCAAAAAAAACACTACAAAGTGAAAAATAACTTTAATTTCGGAAATCGGTGGCAAAAAAACTAAAATACAGATCCAAAGACACCGATTTCCGTTTTTTTTTTGGAAATAAAAATTTAAAACCTTTCCCGGAAACTTCAAATTTGGTAAAAAAAAACTAAACGTCCTTATTATACGGGATTTTTGTATGAATTCACATTGTCTTTTCCCTCAGAAAGGGGAGCGTTTTTTTTTAAATGTTTACCCTTGCAATCCTAGACATCTTTTACATTTATGCTTCCTCTATAAATTAATTATGTAAAAATAAAGTGCAGTTGGCTTTTGCAAAGTGCAGCATTTCCAAGAATTTACCCAAGGGCCCAAATAAATTAAAAAGGTATTGGATACCCCTTTTAGAAAAAAACAATCTAGGCTTACAGTCTTCCATTATGCGAATAAGCAACTAACACAATAACACAGTTTTAAACATAGCCTGATTTAGATATAAATTCAGGGACAAGCTAATGGGATCTAGAAATAAAATCATGCTAAGTAACCTTGCCAAGTTGTTTTTATTTATTTAACCGTTTATTTATACACATTTAAACAGACGAGAAGAAAGGAACACGCGATGACACGGAAGCACTTTTGGAGCACATAAAGTAGAAGATACACTCTCACATACACTTTCACATACACTCTCTCATAAACTCTCACATACCTACCCTCTCTCATACAGACACACTACGCACAGATATTCTCACTAGAATCATACTCTCATTATCTTCCTTAATTGCATTTGATATTTTAAGTTGGTACCTACGGTTTTTGTTACTAGGTTAAGGCGGTACCCCGACCAAAACCTTGCCATAGTGCGTTATTCAGAGGCTATTAACTCATTCACTATGGGTAATAAACTACATCTAAAAGCACATTATTAATGTTCGATATCCTATCATCATATTGCACGTTTTTATTTGTGTTTATGTGTTATAAATACATTTAAAATCTCCTTGTAAAAAAGTGACTAAAATTATTGATTGCATGCATATTTTGCTAAAGGTGACGTTCTATTAATTTGAGGATTACACTAATGGATAGATAATTTAAAATCTAAATAATTCACGTTTTATTTTATTTCAAAACATCGCTTGTCTTTTTTTATTAAAATAATTTCAATCTTTTTATGAATTCTATGATAAATGAGCGTGCGCAGGGAGCGAGACAAAGCGAGACTCAGCGACGGGACAGAGAAGGACCGAACGCTCAAGGTCGTTTGGTCGGGGAAGCGCCTTAAGAGGGAGCAGCAAGACAGAAAAAAAACAAGTTTCACCCGCGCCTCATTGCCTACCCCTCTCATCAAACACGACGAAAACAAAACACAATCCCTTCCCGCCAGCAGAAACTTTTCGCCCGGCGTATATCTATTATAGGCATTTGAATTTGAATTTTGTGTGTATTAAGTATACGCAAAATAATCAGATGAAACCGCTATATTGAATGTACCTGTGTTTTTTTTGAAGTTTCTCTCAATCATCACATTTTTAGATCAGTATTCTTGTGTGTTAAGAAGTATTCTGTCTACCTGTGGATAGCTAGTATATTTTTAATTATTTTTTTAGGATCGTGATTAATTTGTTGGAGAGTATTTTTATGTTTGAAGGGCCAGCTACAAGTACTTTAGAATGTGTTGGTAAATTGGAGATATCAAAAAGAGCCGAATGTTTTGTTGCTGCTAAAAGAGTGACATGAGTTTTGTTTCTATCTTGGTTCATTGTTATTGCCGCTGAACGTGGTATTGGTATGATCACATATCTGCCCACATATGCATTTAAAACAGTGATGATGCGTATCGTGATGACGATTAAGACGCTTTGTTGCTGTATCTAGAAAAGTAAAAATAATATTAAGATACCAATAATTTCCAAAAAAAACTACTTTTTTATAGTCGAAACTACGATTTTTACTTTCGGAGCGTGTTTTATCGGCACGTGCGACTCGCTTCGTGGTTTGTTTTGAACTGAGGAAGCGGGGTCGGGTATTGCAGGCCGCGTAGATACTTCGCGTACAGAACTACCTCCACTTTGATATCGCCTTGACGGTGTTGACGAATTTCGATGCTAACATTTCATTTATTTATTAATTATTTATTTAACGAAGAAATTGTGATTTCCTTTTTTTTTAAGTATTATGCACATTATGGAACAACGTAACAAATTATTGAAATCTATTTATTACGTCGGGTAGCCGATTTTTTTGCCGACAAACTTAAAGACTCTCATGTTTTTCACAGTCGGTGATGATTTTGATACGTGTTGCAATTTAATTGTTAACAAAATTTTTAATATTTTAGATTTTTTAGTTATAGCACTTTGTAAAACAAAGATGCATAAAGCCTGTAAATGTATAATAGTTACGATACCCGATTAATATTTATTTTTTATGCCCTCAACGTGATTTTCCGACAACATTTTAAATCCACCCGCCCCGTATACCGGGATTCAGTATGCCGCAAGGTCTCGACTCTCGAGGGTGAAACACGTATCGTTTGTCAGCGCTCTATCACGTGACACGTCAAATTATCAATAGATAATAATAGTTTGATGTGGACCTTGAATCTAGAGTAAGAAAAGTCAAATTCAAAAGAAGAAAAATGAATTTGCAATGTTAAGCTGCGCTTGTCAAGATCAGTCTTTGGATGGGTGACCATTTTGATTCTTTAATAGCTCGCAATAGTGAAGCCGCCAGGTTAAGCAGCGCTTGCCAAAGTCAGTCTTTGGATGGGTGTTTTTGAGGGTGCTAAAGCCGATAGTGAGGTCAAAATGAAAATCTAAGATGGCGGGTGCAAACTTTTTCGAATTTTTCATCATGGGTGTCGTTTTCATGGTTTTCGAGGGTGCTCAAGCCGATAGTGAGATCAATATGAAAATCCAAGATGGCGGCTGTGAACATTATCTAATTTTTCATCATGGGTGTCGTTTTCATGGGTTGCGAGGGTGCTGAAGCCGATAGTGAGGTCAATACGAAAATCCAAGATGGCGGTTGCGAACATTTTCGAATTTTTCATCATGGGTGTCGTTTTCACGGGTTTCGAGGGTGCTGATGCCGATAGTGAGGTCAATATGAAAATCCAAGATGGCGGCTGCGAACATTTTCGAATTTTTCATCATGGGTGTCGTTTTCATGGGTTGCGAGGGTGCTGAAGCCGATAGTGAGGTCAATACGAAAATCCAAGATGGCGGTTGCGAACATTTTCGAATTTTTCATCACTGGTGTCGTTTTCACGGGTTTCGAGGGTGCTGATGCCGATAGTGAGGTCAATATGAAAATCCAAGATGGCGGCTGCGAAGATTTTCGAATTTTTCATCATGGGTGTCGTTTTCATGGGTTTCGAGGGTGTTGAAGCCGATAGTGAGGTCAATATGAAAATCCAAGATGATGACTGCGAACATTTGCTAATTTTTCATCATGTGTGTCGTTTTCATGGGTTTCGAGGGTGCTGATGCCAATAGTGGTGTCATTTCAAGGCAGCAAGATATTGCGATCAACGCTATGTACGCCTTTATTGTCATGTACATTAGTCCTTTAGTTATTAAGATTGTTTGTAGCATACGTTTAATGTATGTAAGGTGGCTGTGCTTTTTAAAAGGTTGACAACAGCTAAAGCGCGATCACTGTCGGACTGCATAGAAAAGAAAGAGACGCGCGATGACCCGCTGGTAATTTATTGCCATGGGAGTAGGCGGAAAGTACAGAACGCCACCTGCTACGATCCTTACATACACCTTTTGCCTCGTTTACGTTCATACATCTGGTCATACACGCACGCTGGTTGCGGGCACTACGCACAGCTGACGTTTCTTAAGAACATCATCAATAAGGTCATTATAATGTCCTGCTAGGGCGTCCCCTCTCAGCGTTTCCACTCACACCTGCCTTGTGAAACCAGCACGGGCGACCAAATCGGCGACCAGCGCTGGTAGCGGAGACACTCCCAAAATTTTAATGACCTCAATGGAGATTTCTGGACATTGATTATTATTGATTTCAGTTAGGGGAATTATCAGGGGGAAATTTGAGACATATTTTTTTTAGAGTCCCTTTTTCCCCCTCAGGGGGGATTTTGGGAATAAGCCGAATTAAAGGTGAGGGTCTATGTAGGGTAACGTCTGGACCCATTGCGGTGGTAACCTAATAAACAACAAATAAGTACGAGTAACAATATTTGTTTACGGCTACAAGTCTGCGAAAATGGGTTCTTTAACTCGGTGAAAGTTCTAAAACATACCAACTAATCAATATCTACGTTAATGGTATCACTGTTTTTGGAAAAAAAACGCCGTAGTCTTTCTTAAAAAGCGGCATCGATAAAATATTTTTCCAATGAAAACATGTACTGAGTTTCTATGAACATCCGTAATTGGTATGATATTGAAGTCAAAAAACAGATTCGCAGAAAAGGTCACAAATAAGCTAGATAATAATAACGTTGCTTTGGTAACATCTGAATAATAATAGAAAAACCATAGGCGAACAAAAAAAGTTGGACAGATTCTCGCTAACAAAAAACTGTGTCACTGAAGTCGGCCAGCTCGCTGTACGTACAGGCCGCTGTACGCACACATTCACACATTAGTCGACCGACGACGCCGACGACGCACAGTGGATCGTCCCCATAAAAGAGGTCGGACATAGAATTAAAAATTTAAAAAGTATTTAATTGAAAAAAATGAAATATACAGTTGCATTACTCTATTATGGAACTACAAAAAATGTTACTACAATTTTTTTATTTGACCAGGACTTTATGAGCAATTCGATGAAAACTGTTATTTTTCTATGGAAATGGTCACAAAAATGTCTGTATCTCATGATTCCCTCCTTGTTTCGATTTGCGGTTTTCACTACTGTTATTTACCCATTTTATGCCACATTTTCTTCAAGGATACATGGTGCCCCCAGCGACCCCCTTCCGAGATATTTTGCTTTTAGTAACTATACTTTTTATTGTATAACTGATGAAATGGAGGTACATTAAGTATATTCATTACTGAGAATAAGTCATCCCTAAGTAGTTCCTTAAATAACAGGTGCATTTGCGATTACTTTAATGACTTATGAACGCTTCTGTTGCCATACAACAAAAGCGTTAATGAGTCCTTAAGTAAAGATTACCAGTACTTGCTTAATCTAATTAGTTATTGTAATTACTATGTTAACAGCCCTTAATCTCTGCATTGTGATTGAATAATGTCATCATTAGCTTATCAAATTCATTGCTAGTTGCCTACTTGCTGCCCTATATATTTGAGTGTGTTTAGCAAATGTAATTCAGTTGTAATTATAACTTCTATCAAGTGTTGTCATTATGGCTTTCCGTGGGTTTTCTACTTATCTAGATCTTTACGTTGCTCTTCGTAATCATAAAGATCTTCGTGACTATGACAATTTATTTAACACATTGAAGTCGAGTACTAACGTCCAGTTAAGTGAAAGTGATGTGACGGATCTCAAGAACTGGTGTCGACGATTTTGCTATAGGGTTTACACCAAATGGGTGCAATCAAGAAGGACAGTCGACAGGTTCATTAACAAGAACGGAGAGTGGTTAAATTCCGATATCGTTTGGCCAGATTGCTTTAAAGAAAATGTTGTTGACACTGAAGAAGCAAATGAAAATGAGGCAGAAGAGGTAGTCAGTCCATCAAAATCAGATGCATCAACTTCAACATATACATCTTCTCGCAAACGCTTTGAAGATTTATCGACTAGACACAAAAGAAGACGTGTTAATGAAAATGTTGCTAGTTGCAGTCGTCCGGATGAGCTTTTGCATACTGTTGAAAGTATACTTAAGTCTGCCGGAAAAAATGATATGGCCAGAATAATGAAAAATTTGCTGGAAAATCCTGAACACGTCTCAACAGTTTTAAATGTCCTGGAAACTAAGCAGAATCCTTCGCTTCGTGAAGTTCCTACTCACAAAGCACTTGCTCTTTACGTTTACTTGCAGTTATCCAAGTGGCGTTACATCACACTTCGGGACTTTAGTTTAAAAGAAGGTCATGCGAAATACCCAAGCTACTACTTGTTAGTTAAAGAAAAGCTTAAATGCTACCCGGCAAAAGAAGACATAACTGTGACTGAAACTTCCGCAAAGATACGGATCCAAGCCCTGCTTGATCTCACAGTTAGGAGGCTGATCGATTCAGTTGCATCAAATTTTGATGCTGGTGAACCACTTGTGCTTCACAGTAAATGGGGTTTTGATGGAGCTTCAAGTCAAAGCATTTACCATCAAACGACAACAACAAGTGAACAAGACTTATCCAGTGTATTTATGGCAAGTCTTGTACCGCTTAAGTTAGTGACTTCTAGTCGAAGTATAGTGTGGCAAAATGATCGGCCATCGTCAACCACATATTGTCGCCCGATTTCATTTACATTTATGAAAGAAACGGAAGCGAATGTTAAGGCTGAAATGGAAATATTTGAGACCGAGATTCGTGAACTGAACCCGACTGATTGCGGCAATGCTACTGTTACTCACAATCTATGGCTAACCATGATTGATGGTAAGGTACATTCAATCATATCTGGTACATCGGCAGCAGTGTGTGATTTGTGCAAAGCTCGCCCAAGCGAAATGAATAACTTGGAAGAAGTGAGAGCTAAACCCGTGAATACAGATTTATACAAGCATGGATTTAGTTCATTGCATGCTTGGATTCGGTCTATGGAGTGTTTATTACACATTGCTTACAGAATGGATATAAAATCATGGCAAGCAAAAGGTGACGAAAATAAAAAAAAAGTTAAAGATAAGAAAGAAGCCATTCAAGAAGCTTTCCGAAGAAGCACAGGCTTACTTCTAGACGTTGTTAAGCAGGGTAGTGGCAATACAAATACTGGAAATGCTGCAAGAAGGTTTTTTGCAAACCCTGAAACGACTGCGGAAATTACTAAAGTAGACGTTAATTTAATTAGAAGACTCGCCGTTATTTTGCAATGCATTTCCTCAGGCGAAAAAATTCAAGTCCAAAAATTTAAATTATATTGTGATGAAACAGCAAATTTATTCGTGGAATTATATCCATGGTATAACATGCCAGCAAGTTTACACAAATTGCTGATTCATGGATCACAGATAGTGGACCACTTATCAGTAGTACCTATAGGTTTTTTGTCTGAAGAAGCATCTGAAGCAAGAAACAAGGATTTTCGTAAATTTAGAGAATATCATACACGAAAGCATAGTAGCATCGCCACTAATGAAGACATTCTTCATAATCTGCTATTATCTTCCGATCCTCTTCTCACCAGCTTACGACCGAAGATGACAAATAAAGCCAAAAAGTCTTCATTTAGTGAACTAGACGATTTACTCATAGTTGATCAGAGTGAATTGGAGTTCATTGACGTTTCAACTGATACACTTGCTGCATGTAGTGACGTTGAAGAAGATGATGACGATAATAATGATCATGATGTCGTTATTGATGAAGATGAAGAAAATATAGTTTAAGTCTTATAGTACCTAATATTATTATTAACAAGCAGTTTCTTTGTTAATTTCTTGTTTTTGTGTATTTTTTTTTTATTCTGTTCTTTTTTTGTTTTGTGTTATGCCACCCATCGGCCAATAAATGTTTTTTTTTTCTTTCTTTTCTATTGTTGTTAGTAACTAAATGGTCGTGTTAATTAATTAATTTCCTATTATAATTTAGTTCTTAGTAGTTGTTTAATTTTTTAGTTTGTTTTAGGGTACATAGTTGTTTTATTTTTAAATTATTTTTACAGTGTTATATTATTTAAATAAAAAATATTTTTATACCTACATATTTTCTTATTGATCATAAAACTCTATTTCTTTTCGATGTGTTATTGTAAATTCGACTCAGTCATTACTAAGCTAATGATGACATTATCCAATCACAATGCAGAGATTAAGGGCTGTTAACATAGTAATTACAATAACTAATTAGATTAAGCAAGTACTGGTAATCTTTACTTAAGGACTCATTAACGCTTTTGTTGTATGGCAACAGAAGCGTTCATAAGTCATTAAAGTAATCGCAAATGCACCTGTTATTTAAGGAACTACTTAGGGATGACTTATTCTCAGTAATGAATATACTTAATGTACCTCCATTTCATCAGTTATACAATAAAAAGTATAGTTACTAAAAGCAAAATATCTCGGAAGGGGGTCGCTGGGGGCACCATGTATCCTTGAAGAAAATGTGGCATAAAATGGGTAAATAACAGTAGTGAAAACCGCAAATCGAAACAAGGAGGGAATCATGAGATACAGACATTTTTGTGACCATTTCCATAGAAAAATAACAGTTTTCATCGAATTGCTCATAAAGTCCTGGTCAAATAAAAAAATTGTAGTAACATTTTTTGTAGTTCCATAATAGAGTAATGCAACTGTATATTTCATTTTTTTCAATTAAATACTTTTTCAATTTTTAATTCTATGTCCGACCTCTTGTATGGGGACGATCCACTGTGCGACGGTCGGCCATTACGCGCGCAAACGGCAACACTCACACAATAATATATATTCACACATAAACGGGACTTAGCGGAGTTCCATCCGACTTTTTTTGGTCATCCTCATGGATGATCTTTTTATTACCTACAACTTTGCCATTTGGCTTTTTTCCATAGGACTTTTAGTTTTGCCGGAAATCGAGAAAACCCGTTTTTTACCCTTAAAAACTCACCCCCATCCGCTTCCCGCCTCAGATCGCCTGTAAATTATTTTTCCTTTCATTTTTATAATATTCCCCTCCTTTTCTAATGGGTTTCATCCTACAATTTTTTTTTTTGGTTTTAAAAATTATCGACCCTGGTCTATAGTAGAATTTCAACACAATAACGAAGCTAGATCTATTTTTTTTTTTTTAAGTATCGCAGCATTATGCTGATATAGGAGCCTTTTTGGCCTCGCACTGGTCTTTTATTTTTTACTTGTTTATTGTTGTTTTTAATGTTAATTTTGTTAGTTTTAAATGCTCCTTTTTTATTTATTTGTTATTTTTACTGTTTGTATTTCCTGTGCGTGCCCCAAATAAAATAATATTCGTTCTTTCTTTTACTTAAAGTTAGAAGGTATTCGCAGCAAACTTAGCGTCTCACAATTTAAAAGTTATTTCTATTAGTGTTTAATGGGATATTATAGTCAAATATCGTGTTGGGAGGTTATGCCAGTACACGCGAAGTAGCATTATACGTCGATTGGATTTAAAAACTAAAAATCGAAAAGGTAATTAGGAGGTATTGGTAATTCATCGTCGATTTTTTGAACAACCATATTAACCAACCAAGCCATTCATCCTTCGGCTCGTACCGATCGGCAAACTCTGTACGGCATCTACCCATGAATTAAGTTGGACTCGGCACAATTCAACATAAATGTTAGAGTGACTGATCTGACGTTAATACTGGGTCTGGGTCTGGGTCTGGGATCTTAGAAAGATAGGTAGTCCCATGGTATAATAATATTATACTTCGCCAGGTATAGCATTCTGAGACACAGAGGTCACGTGGGAGACACAAGCCTACGTCATCACCGCTGTGTTACCAGCAGTGTGTAATAATAACTCCCCAACCGCCTTTATTACCTGTGGGAATCCGATAAAACAATGAGGTTTTAACTAACAATTACGTTGGTGTATGTTTAAATTTAATTGTTTCGTTTGATTAGAAAAACGAAACGAAAATTTAAATGCTTTATATATGTATATGTAATATATATTTTAACAGAATGGTGACTGAAAATGTTTCCATAATTCGTGTTTTATTGCAATAAAGTGGCAACGGGGTAGTGACGTAAGCATGTGTCACTCCCGGAATGCCAAACCTTGTTTTTTTAGACCATGGGTAGTCCAACATTCGGTCCTCTGCCTGAGTCTACGTTTGTACGGACGTAAAAATACCGCGACGGGATTCTTTGACGCACTGGATCTTCAACGCTCTGCTTAGCGCCGAGAATGGAAAATCCAACAGTGTGTTTTTTCGACTTGCTGGAATGCACTCTGTTGGATTTTCAATTCTCGGTTCAACACTTGGAGTTGAAAATCCAGTGCTGGATAAAATCCCGCCGCGATATTTTTACGTTCGTGCGAACGTGGTCTGTCTGTAACGACTGCCATAGTTATTGATACCTATTTATGATAAGCGCGTCAAAAATATAGCTTGATTTCCAATCGATCGCAACGCGGCGACGCGACTCAAAGAAAAGTATCGATGTGTTCAGTATGGTTACCGACCGACGTGGCGACGCAAAGAGAGGTCTCGATGTGTTAAGTATGGTTACCGATCGACTCGGCGACGCAAAGAGAGGTCTCAATGTGTTAAGTATGGTTACTGACCGACACGGCGACGACGCAAAGATAGGTATCGATGTGTTAAGTATGGTTACCGATCGACTCGGCGACGCAAAGAGAGGTCTCGATGTGTTAAGTATGGTTACCGATCGACTCGGCGACGCAAAGAGAGGTCTCAATGTGTTAAGTATGGTTACTGACCGACACGGCGACGACACAAAGATAGGTATCGATGTGTTAAGTATGGTTACCGATCGACTCGGCGACGCAAAGAGAGGTTTCGATGTGTTAAGTATGGTTACCGATCGACTCGGTGACGCAAAGAGGTCTCAATGTGTTAAGTATGGTTACTGACCGACACGGCGACGACGCAAAGATAGGTATCGATGTGTTAAGTATGGTTACCGATCGACTCGGCGACGCAAAGAGAGGTCTCGATGTGTTAAGTATGGTTACCGATCGACTCGGCGACGCAGAGAGAGGTCTCAATGTGTTAAGTATGGTTACTAACCGACACGGCGACGACACAAAGATAGATATCGGTGTGTTAAGTATGGTTACCGATCGACTCGGCGACGCAAAGAGAGGTTTCGATGTGTTAAGTATGGTTACCGATCGACTCGGTGACGCAAAGAGGTCTCAATGTGTTAAGTATGGTTACTGACCGACACGGCGACGACGCAAAGATAGGTATCGATGTGTTAAGTATGGTTACCGATCGACTCGGCGACGCAAAGAGAGGTCTCGATGTGTTAAGTATGGTTACCGATCGACTCGGCGACGCAGAGAGAGGTCTCAATGTGTTAAGTATGGTTACCGATCGACTCGGCGACGCAAAGAGGTCTCAATGTGTTAAGTATGGTTACTGACCGACACGGCGACGACGCAAAGATAGGTATCGATGTGTTAAGTATGGTTACCGATCGACTCGGCGACGCAAAGAGAGGTCTCGATGTGTTAAGTATGGTTACTGACCGACACGGCGACGACGCAAAGATAGGTATCGATGTGTTAAGGGTCTCCCTTGTTTTACCGAAAAGAAATTGCCAAATTATCACTTCCCAAACAAATTTTCGCATAATTTCATTTGCCAAATTATTACTTACCAAAAAATCTCTTTACAAATAATTGTTACGAAAACCTATGTTTGGCAAGTGAACGTTTGAACAATAACTTGTTCACCAACTAGTACTTTTACCATTTTTTATCTAGTCAAATATTTCAGTTGGTATAACATATTTTACGCAAAATTAAATAAGCCAAATATTTGGTGTTGTCAATTTCAAACTTACCATTTCTATTATAAGACTTAGACGACGGAGCCCCGCCAAGCGGGGCTCCTACTTCTGGGTGGTTTAAAAAAAAAATAACCACGAAAGGGACGGCGGGGTCTTTCAGACCCCGCCATCCCCTTCTTACCTAACCTGTCCGAGTCGGGGTGCCCTAAGTCCCGAGCTCGCTTCGCTCGCTCTTGCATCCTATCCCACCCTTGGTTTTTTACCCTTGAATAAATGATTATATTAAAATAAAATTGCATTTTTTTTATAATTCCCAAAACAACTTATTTTTGCCTTTATATTTTTTGTCATAAAAAGAACATTAGACCAAACGTTTATTGTCTAAAGATTGTTTGCTTTAATAAATCATTTGATTAAAGACCAAATGCCTTAATGACATTATCCTTGGTAATAATACTAATAATCTACCAAGTAAACATTTGACCAAATGAAAATGTGCGTACTAAAATCATTCCAAACATTGCATTGGTATAAAAAAAGGTTGCTAAAATTTGTTTGGGTAGTGAAATTTTGGCAAAATCTTTTCGGCAAAACGGCAGGATCCCATGTGTTAAGTATGGTCCACGAACTAACTAGGCACTACAAATACACAATAACTGGAATTCTGAAAGGCTACTGAATTTAATCCTTTTTTGCAAATCTTATTATAAGTGATTTGATTGGCTACTGATAATATTCAATCGACCAATCATAGTAGGCGCAAGATCTGACAGCGTGTTAGTGAATAGTTTAGCGGATTATTTATAAACGTTGCTAGTTAAGAGACGTCATCAAAAATGTATGGTTAAACAGACACTAATCATTACATAACTTTTACAAAAGTTTATAACTAAAGGGGTTAATGTGTTGTTAACCTTTCAGAAATCGCATATTAACCTCGCAAATCGATTCGAGCCACGGGCCACTTTAAGGGAGTAAACAAGTTCTGTAAAATATATCATAGTAACCTACAATACTTTTGTTAAAAGTTGGGATAAACATGAAAACAAGACACATCATTAGTGAGGAAAATCAGAGTACGTTCCCGTGACGCATGGCTTCATTGTGGCACATGACAATGCGGATAAGTATAATTTAAGTACTATGCGATGTACGTATAAATGTTATTGTATTACTGCTATTCATATATGAAATTATACACAAATAATGTACCTAGGTACATACGTGAGATAACTGTTGTAGCGCGTTAATATCATTTTGCAGGCGTATGTAATTGTACTGTACCCCACTTGTGTTTTTCCCTGCCATTGAATGATCCAAGGGTTTTAAAGCCACACGTCAACCTACAGGTAAATCTTCCTGTTTGTAATCTTCTTTAATGCCTAGACTAGTTTTACTTAATACTTTTAGTTTAGGCAGTATGAGGAAAATAAAATAAAATAAATTGTATCCAAAAATAATCCGAATTCCAATCAAAATTACTGACTGCATAACAAAATACTCAACACAAAATATAACTAAATAAGCAACAATTTATATTCGTGGCGCACCGCTATCTACTAGGCGAGGCCTCCTATTATTGAATGGCAATAATAATAATAAGGCATAGTTGGAAAGTTTAAAAAAAAAAATACACGACGGGGGATGCCCTTCTAACTTAATCTATCCGAGTTGAGGTGCCCCAAGTCCCGAGCTCGCTTCGCTCGCTCTTGCATCCTAAAATCTCCTAGTACAGTAATATTGCTTTTTGTACCTATCCCTTCGACATATTTTTTATGAGGAACGGCTGATTGGAGACAAATACATAATACTCACACGCTATGAGTATGAGCATTAGGTATGTATGCTCTGGTTAATTTGCTGTGTCAGTATTTAAATGATGGAAATAAATTGATAGGTTATTTATTGATCATTTATTCGTCATTTATTTGAGATGCAATTAATAATATCCCTTTTAGTTTTAGTATAATTATGCGTTATGTATGTATGTATTTATTGTCTATGTAAATGGTACACAACAGACTAGCTGTAGTATTGTCTCTCCTTCTCTCTTTAAATCCATCCAAAGGTTGTCTTTAAAAGATCGTTTTTAGCAATAAGGCCGCCCATTGTGTCATTCTATTTAAAATTTCTACGTGTATATGTAACTTGTATAGTGTACATACAAAAGAGTATTCTATTATATTCTATTCTTCTGAATTACATACGTACATATATAAACTCACGCCTTCTTCCCATGGGGGTAGGCAAAAACTACAGAACGCCACCTACTACAATCCTTACATACTCTTTTTGCCTCGTTTTCGTTCATACATCTGGTCATACACGCACGCCGGTTGCGAGTACCTGACCTTTCCGAAGAACATCACCAATAAGGTCACTATAATGCCCTTCTAGGGCGTCCCCTCCCAGCGTTTGTTAGTCGCCTTTCATGCATCCTCTCAACATGATCAAACCATATAAGCTAATCTCATTTAAAAAAAAACTCGTACTCTTATTATTTAACTCAATAAAAACGGTTATATATGTACATCTGTTTTCATTACAAGAGGGAACTACTGGAGTACTAATTTTTAATTTTGGGTACTAATTTTATCTTGCAGGGTACTAATTTTCTATGTAGGTTTGAGTAAAGCGACAAGCTCCTCAAACTTGGAATCAACATTCAAAGTGGTGGTCCTGCTGAACGAGCGCGTGAAAGTTATCATCGTTGATTTCTCGGTAAATACAAATGTTTCAGTTCTGTTTTTTTTTATGAAATGAATCACCTTTAAAGGTACTAATATTAGTATACTTAGAATAGCTGTAGCATGCCCCATTTTTCGGCGCTCGTGGTGGTCCTGCTAAAGGGAGCGTGACTACCGCAAGACCACCTACAAAGACGATTTTCTCGAAAACTACTAAGGTACCAATTTTGTTGCTCGAGTACTAATTAGTACCAATTAAGTACTAATTATTTACCAAATATGGAAGCGATGGGCGTGGGTGTTCCTGCGGTAGTCACGGACATGAACGGAACTCGAATTCGCGAAGTATAGACGGATTTAGGCGTTTCGAACGAGCACGCCTTGCTATGTGAATTCGTGCTCCGCTTGTGCTCCACTCGTGCTCGGCTCGCCTAGCGTAGACACAGCTTACGACTAACTTCAAAAGTACATATTATGAATAGAAAAAGTCACATTGGTATTCCTATTAATAGTAATAAAACTTTTGAAAATATAGACATCTTTAATTGTCCAATGAGTAGGGTTAATAGCCTCACCCGGTCCTCTTTATTAAATAAAGTCTTTGTGTGTACCCTTTCTGAATATCATAATACTTACTAAGGTCATATTTTATTTTATATTATGTTATATTTATCTGAATATTAACTTTATTAATGCTCATTATACAACTATGTAATTACTGCACGTACTACTACTAAAATTCCTAGCGGATTACACTTTTTTTTTTCTAAACTTTTATTTCAACTTGTGGACAGCCTCGTGGGTTATATTATTATTAAAATTGTGTTTGTTAAATTAGTTGTAAGTTCTTATAATGTAACTGTTTGCTGTTCCTTTCAATAAAAAGTACACTCAAGTCTTTTTTAAGTTCTGAGTTGAGCTGCACGATTACTGACAAATGCGTGCACTGACTGGACAAGTCCACTCAATCTGTGTGGTTTTTCCTCATAACACCATTTTAGACACAAATCTAGATGGTCTTCACATGATCTGACCAAGATTATGTCTGGACTTGAAAAGAGACTGTGACATCTGACTTTGTTGCGGCCTTTCTTCTCAGAGTAGTCAAGATAGGAAACACCGACCTCATCTAGTTTTTAAAATATGATTGATGTGTAAAAGTTTTTGTACTTCTTATTTATAGAAATAATCATTTATAAAGAAAAAAAAAATAACTTACACGTCGATTGGTGATGATTTGAGCAGATACTCGCTGATGATATGTCTTTCATCTTGTAGACTGATGATGAGCTCTCCCATCGACAATATTGTGTTAACCTGCCAAAACAAGAACAATTATATGGTAAATGTAGCTTTTAATACTCAGTACATGTATTTAAACAATACGGGTACCATTCAATCAAAATAATACATAGGTATTCCCAAAAAGTCATTATGTATTACAATCACAAATTTAAAGCAAATTGGGAAAGCAAGTTTCATAATAAAAATAGTTAGCTAATTATTATTTATTACTTAGTACCTAAGTACGAATAACGGGTAAATCCAAGTTCGGATTTAATTATAGCATTATGAGAATCCATTAAGTGCACTAGGTAGTTGGGTATCATATTGTAATTTTTCAGGGAAGTTTTGTGTTTCATAAACAGGAAAATTAGGAAAAATAACGGCTAGCCTAATATTTTCTTTGTAAACAACTATATATTTTGAACAACAGTTTTAAAAGTTTGTGAGTTTTACGTACCTATTTCCATCGTTTTATATCTATGCCTATTTCACACATTCATTACATCGGATTCCTATTTTATTTTCACTAAGTAATATTAATTAACCACTAATGTTTTTTCTATGTCACACGTCCTCATTTAGGCGTAATATAAAAATGGCGCGTCTTTTGTTTTCTATTTTTTAAATTTCGATAATCGTTTTAAAAATCGAACGTCAGGCTGGTCCAAATCTGTCTTTCTATTTTTAACATACTTTTGAAGTAGTTATTTAAGTTTAACCTTTCAAAAATGTTTTAGTGATATACATTATTTTGAATTTGGATTATTATTTGTTCACAGTTTTTATTTTAAAAATTGCCAATGAAAACAAAAACCGACCAAAAACATTTCATGTAAAATAGGTTGCCAAGACTTACATAACGCTTTCGCTGTTAAAAAGTTATCGGATCGAATGTGCCAAGCCCCTAACTCTACAAGGCCTAACTCTACAAGGCCTAACTCTACAAACCTTATGTTTTGGTCAAAATATACAGCTTGGCCGTTTCGCAGACGTCGCACGGACACTCCTATTATTATTTTATTATTATTTTTACGTCTCTTGACATTTCTCGGGACCCTGGAATCCCGGACCTTTGGAAGGCGTACGAGGGAAGAGGGACCGAAGCCAACTCGCAGAGGCCCATTAGACGTTTTTAATTAAATGAGTATGTACAGTTGGAACATAGTTTACACTACTCCATCTTAGTATATTCTATAATATATAGCAATGCTTAAGGTCAAACAATCAAGTTATAATTCTCACTAGTTCGGTGGTAGAACAAGTGAGAAAAAACCTCAGTTGTTCGATGATGGAATTCAATAATGTAGCCAAGTAGGTATTTCACAATATTGTAATATACTCATTTCACTCATGTATTCATTGTAGATAGAACTACCCCTGAACAAATTTTCATAGCATTTTTTTATATGTTAGACTGTAAGGATGGAGTGTGGAAGTATGCCATCTTTTTATACCCATTTTCGTAATTTTTTTGAGATACTTCTCTTTGTTGTAGGACGTGGGTTAATTTTGTATAGACCGTTTCTTTCTTTTTTTGTTATGTCTGTGCAAATCCTAACCTGCAAATTTCAGCTTTCTAGATCTTCGGGAAGTACCCTGGACGTTTTATTTTATATACAGACCTACACCCCCCACTACGGGGGTTGGAGAGCGACTGGTACAGATTTATTATTATTTTTGTTGTTTGTGTGCATATCCTAGTCTGCATACAAAATTTCAGCATTCTAGAACTTTGGGAAGTACCCTAGAGGATTTATTTCTTAGAAGAACAAAATAATAATAATGAAACTAAGCGTATTTTATAAAACTGCTAACTACGAGTACATCTTATAGTGAGAATTTGAGCTCTATATCATTATCCAAGCCGAAGTTATGAGGGTTTGAAAATACGACGAAATGCTTCGAGAAAAGGTACGTAATGCCCCTGCTTTTTGTTTTTGGCCCGTCTCGGTGGAGGTACTACCATGCCCCCAGAATGCCCCCAGATAAGTCAAACCATGCAAGCCTTGACTAATGGGCTCTGGACAGGTTCACTTAATCTGTGTGGTTTTCCTCAAAATACCATTTCAGATAAATCAACATGGTCTTCACATGATTTGACCAAGATTATGTCTGGACTTTAAAAGAGACTGTGACCTCAGAGTTTGTTTCGACTTTTCTTCTCAGAGTAGTCCGATAGAAAACGCCAACCTAATCTAGTTTTTAAAATATGTTTGACGTGTAAAAGTGTTTGTACAAACCTACTTACTACAGAAATAAAATCATTTATCATTTAATGAGACACAATTAAGTGGTCACCGTCCGCCTGGACATTTACAATACCAGACGCATCGCAGATGCGTCGCCATCCCATAAACAAAACTAGAATGTCAGTTACGCCTGCTTACCTCAGTGTCTAGATATAATGAGGAGTCTAATGTCTGCGACAGTTGTGCCATGTTGGAGCAGTTTTGGATGAGCAGCGCGACGTGGGGCACGAAGCAGACGATCAACATCTGCAGTAAGAATATCCTCCGGCCCCGTCTGGAAAAGATACACTGTTCATTGAATTCAAAAGGCCGAGATAAACATTGCTGCACAACTCACTATCTGTCACTTGTAGTTTGACACTACAAGTGACAGATCGAAATGCAAACTTATTTCTATCATTATTTTCGAGATAATTATCCCTTATGTTGTACCTATCATGTTTTTTCTCTGCATTACTCTATGGTTGATTGTTAGAAAATGCCTCTGGCATTAATTCCGCCTTTGTACAGTATTTCTTTTAACTTGGCATAAAGTTTTAATAAATAAATAAACATATTTTTAACCGACTTCAAAAAGGTTCTCAATTCATCAGTTTTTTTTTGTATATAATTTGTTACGCGGTATCTCCGACAATGGTAGATCGTTTTTTTTTTCTTTTTTTAATAGGTAGGGTTTGCCTCAAGGGTGGTTCCATATAAATTTTATTAACTTTGCTTAGGTAGTTTTTCAGAAGCTCCAATAATACGTTTTTTTTTTTCCTTTAGTGTTTAATCACGATGTTATAATAACTTCCTGTCACTGTTATTTACATAGCAAGTAGGGATATTCGAAAAATAAAAACTTATTTACAAAAAAAAAAACATCACGAAGTGAAAAATAACTTTAATTTCGGAAGTCGGTGTCTTTGTATTTTAGTTTTTTGCCACCAACGACTTCCGAAATAAAAGTTATTTTTCACTTCGTGGTGTTTTTTTTTTTGTAAAAATTGTTTTTGCCCCATAAGCACGTGCCAAATCACGTTAGTTAGTTTTGGCGGCACGGTTGTTGACTGCTGCGTTGCGTGTCGCGGGTTACAGTTGTTCCGGGTTTAGCTGTTTGTGTATGTGAGTTTGAATGTTTGTAAACGTACCCACAATACAGGAGAAATTCCTAGTGTGGGGCAACGTTTAAAAAAAAAAAGTTAATCACGACATAATTATTTTAGTTTCATTATACGCATTTGTCAATATTTGACTGAATGTAAGCCTTTTCGGAGGAAGATTCGGGGTGGGCCGAGGATTCGAAGGTCTCATGAGAAACAATGCGAAGACGCCCAATTTTATCCATACAAAAGTTTAAAGTACCTACGTTTATTTATTATTTGCTCAACGCCAACTGGCTTATCAGACTTATGTGTTTGGCATACTCTCGCTGTAATATAGAATGTTATCTCAGTAAAATGTTACCTTTTTTTTTTGTTAACGGTGTGGAAATCCTCATAGAGTCCTGCGCCCTGGGGCGGACGGAGAGGTCTGTCAGACTTCTACTGACTAAAACCACCCCGTGTTCCCTCGCACACTTGCACCGGGGGCTACCGTAGCACCGGAGCACTTAAGCACTCTTCAACGCAGCCCCCGACTGGTGCCGGCCCGCCTCTGCGGGCCCCGTCTGATCTAGCGGAGGGAGTGAGGTGTTTGCCTCCCCCCGCGACGTCTAAGATAGGCGCGTGTGGAACATTACGCGCCACCACCTCGGGTCTTATATGATAGGGGGCGGCGGACGTCCCCAAGTCCGCCGTCTCTGGGCCCAATTAGGGGGTCCGGAAGAGAGCATTATCTGCCCTCTGCCGACGCCCGGTGCGCCTGCTACGGGCCGGGAGAACACTCGACATATCCCTCTCCCTTTCCGCATCACTGCGACCCACGATCCTGCGCCGCAAGACCATAGAATGAAGCACAGCCAGCAGCGACAGGTCGCTTTCCACTTCCGAAACGAGGTTACGGTGTGGCTCCTCCCAAGCTGCACACTCTGCAAGCGTATGCCACGCCGTGTCCTCCCGGCAATGGACGCAATGATGACAGCGAGCGTCTGGCTCCCTGCCTATGCGATGCAGGTACCTCCCGAAGCAGCCGCGTCCCGAGAGCACCTGGGTCGCCCTAACTGACAGTGAGCCGTACCTCCTCCCGAGCCAGTCGTCGAAAACCGGCCGGACCGCCCCGATGGTGACAAGTGCAGCAGTAGGGCGCAGTAGTTCTGTCCCGCCACTCCACCACCAAGACCTGACGGAGCTCGGACCGGTGCAGCGTGATCTGCTGCTACACCAGTACCACGCCCGGCGTCCGCGCCTCCTCACGCCACCGATGTAGTGACGCGAGGGCTCTTGCTTCCAGGTCCCACTGGTACACCACCCAGTAAAATGTGACCTTGGGCTAACTTAGGGCACATTCACACGCACCACAACCACACGTTGGTTTCGTTGTGGCTGTGGCATGGCCGGACGCTAGTGCGCGGTCTCGCTGGTGATTGCGTTGTCGCTGCGACGTGGCCGGACGCTAGTGCGCGGTCTCGCTGGTGATTGCGTTGTCGCTGCGACGTGGCCGGACGCTAGTGCGCGGTCTCGCTGGTGATTGCGTTGTCGCTGCGACGTGGCCGGACGCTAGTGCGCGGTCTCGCTGGTGGTTGCATTATGGCTGCGATGTGGCAGGACGCTAGTACACAATCTTGCTGGTGGTTGCGTTGTGGCTGTGACGAGGCCTTGATGTGGTCAGATTCGCCCACACCGTTGATTTTGACGGCCAAATGTGGTCTTTGTGAACAAACTATTAATTTTCATACAAATTAGCGCCCGTCCACGTGGTCGTGCCCTTACAGAGCCAGCTCTGTAAGGTCCCGATCACACGAACCACAACCACACAACAACGGCAACACGTGGAGTATCATCTGTATGATACTCCAAACGTCTAAAGTAGGCGAACAAAGTCGCGAAGAAGAGTTGTAAATATTAGAAACAAAAAAAAGCATGGATGAATTATTGTGTGAAAGATGATTTGTTGAGAAAAGTAACGAGATGACGTTTAATAGAGAAATATAGAAGAAAAGATATGTTCCGCTGACCCCAAATAAATTGGGATAGCAGTAGGAGAATAATGATGATGAAAAGCTTTAAATGTGTCTATCGTCATGAAATACTATAAGACTCCTAAGTATAGTCCTAACTAATCATGGATTAACAAATAGTACGTACTTTTATTTATTTGTTACTAGCGCCCGGCAGCCTAATTGCATAACATAATATACAGGCTGTCCCGTAAATAATGGATCAAACGTAGCGGATAGGTAGCTCACTTGATTTCCAACAACTAATTTGAATAGTTTAAAAAAAAAACACTGCGGTATGAATTTTTTATTCAAGACATTTTTTTTTTCGGATTTTACCATTTTCTCTAGCAGAGTTCAGTTTTTTTAATGCTGTCGCTGAAAATGATAACATTTTTAGTTATGATTTTTGTTAACGATTTCTAAATAGTTTACTAATGTAATAAGATACCATTTGTGTAAATAACGTTTTATTTACATTAGAAAAAAATCTTAAATAGAGAAGTTTGTTTTTTTATATATATAAAACCCAAAATTGAAAAAAGGTAACACTATTCAAATTTGTTGTTAAAAATCAGGTGAGCTGCCTGCCCTTTATGTTTGATCCATTATTTACGGGACACCCTGTATCACAATCTGAATCATTTTGAAGCTTATTGCTAAACCATTGCTTCAAATGTTTAAAAAATTTGGCTGCTTAACAATGTAAATAACGCAATGAATGTTATTGAACTGTCAAAATGAAAGCCATTCCTACTGTTATGGTGTTTACGTCTTGACAAAACATCGAGATTTCTTTAATATTTGATTTAATATCAAAGTCAAAATTTTTATTTGTAATACATAGGTGGATGTTAAAAACAGGTGTTGTAAATAAAATATGTATAAGTACACTATGTTTTGCCGTTGATGGCGTACAAAAATCAATAAAGTAGGTATCTAAACATAGGTATGTAAAAGAATTTAATTTCCTTAAAATTATATGACAATATCTTGCCACGCTAAATGACATAAAACTTACGAGTATGCTAAAACAAAGTTAACAATTTTATTATGCGTACAAAACTTCGTACAATTTTTTTTTTTTGATATAACAACACAACATTTTTATTATATTTTATTATTTAGAGGGTGACAAACATAATATAATCACACCATTTAACTACCTCTAACTCTTAATGCACATATTTATCCACATAATTTGTATTATCGTTTAGGTATTCATTAACTGAATAATATGCCTTCTGCGCTAACAAACTGTTTAAATGTTTTTTTTTTTATTAATCAAATCGCATTTGTTTCTAATAGGCTTCAGTATTTTGTTATACGTTCTGGGTGCCATCATGCCTAGAAAACTTTTTGTGTAAAATGCTGTGTTGTGTGTATTAGCACAAATCTCATTGTTGCGACGTTTCGACTTCAGGATTTCAAATAGATGTATATTTGATATCACGAATACTACTGTCTGATAAATATATAAACATGGCAGAGTTAGCAAAACCCTAGCAAAGCCCTGTTGGCTTTATAAAAACTGGCAAGCAACTGTCAGTCGATTTTAGGTTGAAGACAGTTCGTAAACATGTCTTGCCTTGAATGCGATGAGTTTGTCTGAATGTGTTGTACATACACAAACCTTTCGATGTAAATGATCTATACTCGAAAGGTTTAGGTAGCTAAATAAAGGTAAACAAATCGTTAAAAGGGTTTTTTATAGTTAACACTTTCTTGTTTAAAAATACTTACAAAAAAATTAAAGTTATTTGCGGTTTATACGATAGTTTCCTCTTTTATTAACGTATGTTAAACTTTATCATTTATTCGTAAACTATATCTTCGTACATGTAATTGCTTGAATACAATTGTTTTGTTAGATTTATAAAATAGTATAATATTTTGTAATCTGTCCATTGTAAAGAGCCCAAAAAGACAGGTTCCCTAAACCTTTTAGAAAATACAACGAATTAGATAACGTTGTTAAATTGAAGAGTACACCTGTGACGTAGTATGGCAACTGAAGTAGCAGGTATTACGTTTAGTCAGTTAACCTAATGCCTTTTATTTTGTGAATGAATTAGAAAAAAAAAAAAAATGGTGTCACTGTATTGCGGCTGCCACCATACCACTGTGAGCGCAATTCAATTGAGTTAATATGGGCTCAAGTTAAAGGGTTTGTAGCCGAGAAAAATAAAACTTTTAAAATGTCTGACCTAAACATTCTTTTGCCAAAGGCTTTAGCTAATGTGACTGCTGAGAATTGGAAACGTTGAGAGGGTCATGTAATAAAAGAAGAACAGAAAATGCATAAATTCGAAAAAATAATTGATGATACCACTGAACGCTTTATTATGAATGTGACAAATAGTTCCTCAGATTCAGATTCAGAATAGAGCCTATTATTATGGGACTCAAAATAATATGATTTTAACATTTGAAATACAAGGATTTACATCTATGAGTCACGTGTTTTTTTTTGTTTACCTTTATTTAACTACCTAAACCTTTCGAGTATAGATGATGGTAAAATCCGTATCCAAATCCGTGACATAGTTTGGAAGAACAATGCACTCACAGAGATAAATACGAAAACCTACTTTAATATATACATATATTGTGTTAAAACACTTGTGTCAAATAATACCAAAAGATTATAAAACTGGTTTCTTTTCAAAAATTATGTTGATTTGTAATAGGTAACATTAGATATTTTATATACTGTTGTAATAACATTTATTGAGCTGGTAACATTTATATGTTACATTAGTAAAATTATTGTAAATAGTTTTGAAAAAAAAGGAAGATTATTCCATAATTGATTCAGCTGGTAACAATTTCGTTCAAAAATTATCATTTTTAAATATCAATGCAAAAAGATTGTTTTCGTGTTCTTAAGCATTTTTTTTTATGTAACCCTCATTTTGCTTGATTTGTTTTTTTGGAAATGCTTGACAAGTTAACGAGTCGTGTAGAACGAACAAGCTTGTTCGCGTTTTCTAAAAAAGGTTGAACTATCTCTTGTGTTATTTAAGTAGAAGTGTAGTTTCAGTAAAATAAACAAATTATCCGTAATACGTGGACTTATTTTAACCAGTGAATCTAACAATTGTAGGTGATTGTACGACATTGTAGGGATGTAGAAGCTCTTGACGTAGAAGCTGATAACATTTGGTAGGTAGATAAATAATAAAATGAAGGAAAAAATAACAGTAAGTTAATAAATTAACCCGTGGTATTCCACAGGTATTCCCTAACCATTCACACAAGGTACCTATGAGTCATACACGCATATTTACCCGTTGATTGTGTTAAGAGGCTTACAAGAGCTAAATCGCGGTCACTGTCGGATTGCATAGAAATAAAGAGACGCGCGATGACAAAACGCTGGTAATTTATTGCAAAATATGAAGCAATTATGGATTTACAAAAAATCTATTCATTGGACTAAAAAATTTGTAAGTTACTTATAGAATAATCTGACAAAAAATCTGAATGTTTGCATGTACATATTAGTATGATTTTTAATCGTTAAAATATTTTTTTAGAGGTATCTTCGTGATTTTTTTTCTATCATATCAAGTTAATTGTATTATGTTTTCAATAAATTATCTAACTAGCATATATCCTGCAGAATATTATATATTTTTCTGATTTTGGTTACTGCAGTAGATCATATATTTTTAGGCATTACAAATTTGCGTTTAGGTCATGTAGTCCTCTTAAGCGCTCCGCTAGCGTGATTGGTCATTATAGTAAATCACTGATAGCATAATTTTGAATAGATAACTAAAAAACTTAACATTACATCATTCCTGTTTTACCCGAAGGGTTACGCGGAGTACATCCACATTTCGCCAGCTATGTTAGGATGTAAGCCTATTACCATCAGCCGGGCACAGATCCAGACTCCGGGCTGCTACTGGGAAATTCCAGATGGAAAAACCCAATAACACTTTATCCGACCCGGGAATCGAATACATTATCATACTCAGTAGTAACGTTGGTATGAGGGTCAGTCCTCTGTAATGCACTCGTGGGACATATGGCAGGAAAAACTTAAAGCGGCTTTTCCTACCACTGAAAATTATGCACATTTGTTAACTGAAATGCTTAACCTGAAAGCTAAATTTGGAGACGAATTAGAGGAATATTATTATGAAAAATTGGTAGCTTTGAATCGTTGTCATATATCAGGAAAAGATGCTATTGACTGCATAGTGTATGGCATAGAGGATAGGTCGGTCCGTTATGGCGCAGAGGCTGTAGGGTTTGATAATGTTGATAAGTTGTTAGGATTTTTAAGAAATGTTAAGCATGAACGTGTTGACCGAAATGCTAACAAGAAAATAGTGAAACCTGTATCAGATCTATCGCGACGTGGATTCAAGGGTGATATTAGTAGGGTTTTAAGATGTTTTAACTGTCACGAAGTCGGACACATGGTCGCTAACTGCCAAAAACCAATAGTTAAATGTCAAAAATGCATGAGAGTAGGTCATGATAATCCAAACTGTACAAGAGATATTAGAACAGATAGGACTGAGTTTAAAACTTTGTGACTAAATGAAAACAAACAAATGAAAACAGATGAAAAATATAAAAAACCTGTCACGATCAACGGCAAAACTTTTACGGGCTACATAGATTTCGGAAGTCAGTGCTGTTTGATACGTGAGTCAGTTGCACGGACATTATTAAATCCTAGTAAATGGTTATATAACGATTTACCCATATTACGGGGGTTTGGTAATTCAACTATAAATCCAATAGGTATTTGTAAGTTGCAGTTGTCTGTGGATGAAGTTCTATTTACGGTTGATTTAATCATAATATCAGATATTTTTTTGAGTTATGATGTTTTACTAGGACAGACAGCTACTGAACAATCTCACGTGGAAGTCCTTAAAACAAGCAAGGAATTGGCGTTCATATCTAAAAGTAATAGTGCCAATAGAAATGACACATTTAATCTGAAATGTTTCAAATCGATACAATTATACGGTAGTGGGTCTATTAAATGTTACACCAATAATTGTTTTTCGGGACCACTTCTTATAGAAAACGGTTATCGAAAATCATACAGGATTGAAGTTGGACAATACAATTTTTGGAACGGTTTAGGGTATGTTACGATAGTTAACACAATTAATAAACCTTTATCGTTCACTAAAGACGAACTTGTTTCTCGTGGATATATATTTAACAATAACCAGGTTGAAAAGAAATGTTTCAATATTTAAAAAATTGATAAAGTGCTTACACACATTACTTTCGATGATTTAAATGTTGGTCCCATAAATGATACTCAAAAAGCAAAGTTAAAACAACTAATTGATGAATATCGTGATTGTTTTGCGATGAATTTATCGGAATTGGGTCACACTACCGTAACAGCTATGGATATTCAATTAAACGATAATAACCCAGTAGTTTATCGCCCCTATCGGCTTAGTCATACAGAACGCCACGAGGTGAGAATCATGGTGGATGATTTATTAAAACATAACATTATTAGGGAATCAACTTCACCTTATGCTTCACCCATAATAGTAGTGAAGAAAAAAACCGGGGACAAACGATTATGCGTTGACTATCGGGCTTTGAATAGAAAGACTTCCAAACAACATTATCCTATTCCACGAATAGAAGATCAAATTGATAGGCTAGCAGGCAACAAATATTTTTGTGCGTTAGATATGGCTTCAGGTTACTACCAAATAAGTTTGACAGAAGAGTCAAAAACCAAGACAGCGTTTGTTACACCAGACGGGCAGTTTGAATTTAATCGGATGCCGTTTGGTCTAGCAAACGCCCCTGCTGTCTTTCAGCGTGCTGTCAATTTGGTTCTAGGGAACGCTCGATTCGACACCGCGTTAGCTTATATGGATGACGTATTGGTTCCCTCTGACAGTTTTGAGCAGGGTATCGATAGATTAAAAATAGTATTCGAAAAACTACGAGTAGCAAATTTGACTCTAAAACCTCAAAAATGCCATTTCTTCCAAGAGCGTGTAGACTATTTAGGGTTTGAGGTATCGAGTGAAGGGATCCGACCAGGTTCTCGTAAAATTGAGTCTGTTTCTAATTTTCCACAACCTCGTGATGCCCATAACGTAAGACAATTTATAGGATTAGTCAGTTTTTTCAGACGCTTTGTTAAAGGTTTTGCTGAAATTGCCCGGCCCTTGACAAAACTATTAAAAAAAGATGTCACGTGGGTTTGGGGTGCCGAACAAGAGACTGCGTTCGTTAAACTTAAAAACGCTCTAACTTCACGGCCTGTTCTATCCTTGTATGATCCAAAGTTAGAGACACAAATCCATACGGATGCAAGTAAACATGGAGTAGGTGCAATACTATTGCAGAAACAGGTTGATGGTTTTTTTAAACCTATTGCATTTTATAGCAGACAAACATCTCCTGAAGAATCTCATTTCTCATCCTATGAACTAGAAGCACTAGCAGTGATATGCGCTTTAGTTCGGTTCAGGCCATACGTTCTTGGATTACACTTTACCATCGTCACCGACTGTAATTCTTTGCGTGCAACTTTTCTTAAAAGGGATATGGTACCAAGAGTGGCTAGATGGTGGAGTTTAATCCAGGAATTTGACTGCGATGTCATGTATAGGTCTGGCCAGGGTATGCTGCATGTCGATGCGCTTAGTAGAAACCCAACGCCATCACAAGTAGGTATAGTCAAGGAAATTGAGACTTATGATGTTCTCAATATTAGTGATGACTGGCTTGCAACTGTACAATTAGGTGATTCTGAAATAAAACGGATTAAGGATATCCTTTCAAATAGGTACGGATTATAATGACATTGTAGAGATTCGTAAAAATTTTGTAATAAAGAAGGATCGTATTTATCGTATTACAGAAAATGGGTTGAGGTGGGTTGTACCAAAAGGGTGTAGATGGCAGATTCTACAAAAGAACCATGACGAAATAGGGCACTTTGGTTTTGAAAAGACGCTCGAGCGAATTAAAGGTCGCTATTGGTTTCCACGTATGCGTAGATTCACAAAAAAATATGTCACCGCATGCTTAGAGTGTGCACATAATAAAATTCCATCGGGAAAGAAACAAGGTTATCTACACCCTATTCCGAAGATTTCAAAGCCTTTTCATACAGTCCACATCGACCACGTCGGACCGTTTGTTACAAGTAAAAGGAAGAATTCGTATATTCTTGTGATTATAGACGCTTACTCAAAGTTTATTGTTTTAAAAGCGGTTAAAAATACAAAGTCAAATACATCTATCACGGTTTTAAGGGATTATTTCGGTATGTTTGGTGTACCAACGCGATTAATTAGCGATCGGGGTACATCATTTACGAGTATTAAATTTAAAGGTTTTATGAGCGAAGTTGGTACAAAACACATTTTAAACGCTGTTGCTTCTCCACGGGCTAATGGCCAAGTGGAGAGGTACAACAGAACAATTTTAGATTCTCTTGCCGCTCAAAATCAAGACAAAGATGAACGTCTATGGGATGACCGTTTGCTTAAAGTCCAATGGGGCTTGAACAACACCGTCAATAAAGGTACGGGAAAGTCTCCATCAGAAATATTGTTTGGTCTTAAACTCACTAGTACTAATGAAGGTCATATCATACCCGAGATAGAATCAGACGTGGAAGACAAGTCAAATAAAAATAGTGAACAAGATAGTATTACTAAAATAAGAGAAGAAGTAGAACACTATGTTCATAAGTCGCAAATTAAACAAAAGGAGTGTTTCGATAAGAGAAGGAAGGAAGCGCAAAATTTTAAAATAGGGGAACTTGTTAGGGTAGCAAGAGAGACTCATAGTGTAGGTAAAAGTAAGAAACTGTTGCCGAAGCTATCAGGTCCGTATCGAATTACAAAAGTATTTGAAAATGATAGGTATGAGGTTGTTGATACTCCGTTAACTAAGAAAGGTTCAAATTTTTACAAAGGGGTATATGCAGTGGATAAAATTTATTCGTGGTTATGTTTTGGAACGGATCAGACTGACGAATCGTCAGAAAATGAAATTAGTGAAAGTGAACAGCTAAATGAAACGGGGGCAAATGGTAGACAGTCTGATAATGTATAAAAATAATAATAATATACGAGTATGAATACATTGCCAGCGTAAAGTGCGCTTAGGAGGTATAAGGACTATTGTAATTTTTATGTTATAGCGTATAGTATTGGGAAATATTGTATACATAACTAATCTTGCATAAAATATGCAATGCGCCAGGTGCGCGACATACAACGAATAGGACGCACAAGGTGTGCGGTGCAATGCGCAAGGTGCGCAATGCATAATGAATAGTATGCACAAGGTGTGCGATGCAATGCGCAAGGTGTGCAACGCATAATGAATAGGATGCACAAGGTGTGCGATGCAATGCGCAAGGTGCGCAACGCATAATGAATACCATGCACAAGGTGTGCAATGCAATGCGCAAGGTGCGCGACGCATAATGAATAGGATGCACAAGGTGTGCGATGCAATGCGCAAGGTGCGCGACGCATAATGAATAGGATGCACAAGGTGTGCGATGCAATGCGCAAGGTGCGCGACGCATAATGAATAGCATGCACAAGGTGTGCGATGCAATGCGCAAGGTGCGTGATGCATAAATAAAAGGATGCACAAGGTGTGCGACGCAATGCGCAAGGTGCGCGATGCGGAGTTCGCAAGGTGCGCCATGCGGAGTGCGCAAGGTGCGCGACGCGGAGTGCGCAAGAAGCGCGATGCAGAGTGCGCAAGGTGCGCGATGCGGATTGCGCAAGATGCGCGATGCGGATTGCGCAAGATGCGCGATGCGGAGTGCGCATGGTGCGCGCTGCGGGGTGCGCATGGTGCGCGATGCGGAGTGCTCAGGGTGCACGATGCGAAGTGCGCAAGGTGCGCCATGCGGTGCGCAGGGTGCGCGATACGGAGTGCGCAAGGTGCGCGATGCAGAGTGCGCAAGGTGCGTGATGCGGAGTGCGCAAGGTGCGCGACGCGGAGTGCATGCGCAAGGTGCACGATGCAGAGTGCATAAGGTGTGCGATGCGGAATCAAGGTTTGCGATAAACAATTTGTGCAATGGGCAAAGTGATATATGTTGTGCGTGCAAGATGTATGCGTCGTATGAAGCACATGGTGTTCAATGTGTTGTGAAAAACATTTATGTTGTGTGAACCACAAGGTGTACGGTGTGTTATGGCAAAAGCCTACCTACCTGTTGCACAATATGTATTTTAATTTTATGCTATGGAATTGCGCGTAATTAATGAAGTTGTGTATCATTCTTGAACATGCGTATGAAGCATATATTTTTTTATAGTCAATTATGTAATTTGCTACTTATACAATGATTATTATGTTACTTTCATATGGTTCTTTGTTTTTATTTTGAATATAGGTACACGAGGACGTGTACGGTTATCAGGATGGACGAGTTGTTAAAACACTTGTGTCAAATAATACCAAAAGATTATAAAACTGGTTTCTTTTCAAAAATTATGTTGATTTGTAATAGGTAACATTAGATATTTTATATACTGTTGTAATAACATTTATTGAGCTGGTAACATTTATATGTTACATTAGTAAAATTATTGTAAATAGTTTTGAAAAAAAAGGAAGATTATTCCATAATTGATTCAGCTGGTAACAATTTCGTTCAAAAATTATCATTTTTAAATATCAATGCAAAAAGATTGTTTTCGTGTTCTTAAGCATTTTTTTTTATGTAACCCTCATTTTGCTTGATTTGTTTTTTTGGAAATGCTTGACAAGTTAACGAGTCGTGTAGAACGAACAAGCTTGTTCGCGTTTTCTAAAAAAGGTTGAACTATCTCTTGTGTTATTTAAGTAGAAGTGTAGTTTCAGTAAAATAAACAAATTATCCGTAATACGTGGACTTATTTTAACCAGTGAATCTAACAATTGTAGGTGATTGTACGACATTGTAGGGATGTAGAAGCTCTTGACGTAGAAGCTGATAACATTTGGTAGGTAGATAAATAATAAAATGAAGGAAAAAATAACAGTAAGTTAATAAATTAACCCGTGGTATTCCACAGGTATTCCCTAACCATTCACACAAGGTACCTATGAGTCATACACGCATATTTACCCGTTGATTGTGTTAAGAGGCTTACAAGAGCTAAATCGCGGTCACTGTCGGATTGCATAGAAATAAAGAGACGCGCGATGACAAAACGCTGGTAATTTATTGCAAAATATGAAGCAATTATGGATTTACAAAAAATCTATTCATTGGACTAAAAAATTTGTAAGTTACTTATAGAATAATCTGACAAAAAATCTGAATGTTTGCATGTACATATTAGTATGATTTTTAATCGTTAAAATATTTTTTTAGAGGTATCTTCGTGATTTTTTTTCTATCATATCAAGTTAATTGTATTATGTTTTCAATAAATTATCTAACTAGCATATATCCTGCAGAATATTATATATTTTTCTGATTTTGGTTACTGCAGTAGATCATATATTTTTAGGCATTACAAATTTGCGTTTAGGTCATGTAGTCCTCTTAAGCGCTCCGCTAGCGTGATTGGTCATTATAGTAAATCACTGATAGCATAATTTTGAATAGATAACTAAAAAACTTAACATTACATCATTCCTGTTTTACCCGAAGGGTTACGCGGAGTACATCCACATTTCGCCAGCTATGTTAGGATGTAAGCCTATTACCATCAGCCGGGCACAGATCCAGACTCCGGGCTGCTACTGGGAAATTCCAGATGGAAAAACCCAATAACACTTTATCCGACCCGGGAATCGAATACATTATCATACTCAGTAGTAGCGCTTGCGACCACTAGACAACAAGGCAATACAGAGGGCCTAGACAAAGGCCATTCGCTTCGGAGCGATTCTATTTCTACAATCGCTATCGCTTTCTCTAATGTTTCCATCATACGAATCGAAGACTAGCGATAACGCTTGTCGAAAAGTGCCACTTGGCTACGTATCTCTATGGAAGTAATCGTTCGACGCTGTCGATTTGTTTCATAGAATCGAATGATGTTAACATTGTCTAGCTAATTTATATTCGTTGACCTATGAGCACGTGACATTTCGATAGCTTATGTCAAACTCTTTAAATTTTTTAGCTTTTCTACTAGCGTGATCGCTAATCAAATGTTACTTTGTCTAGTCCCTCATATCAGGGCAGAATTGGTAACTAATCTTAATATATAAAAATCTCGTGTCACAGGGTTCGTTATCGAACTCCTCTGAAACGGCTTTACCGATTTTTATGTTTTTTTTTTGTGTATATTTGGTAGGTCTGAGAAGAGGTCATAAAGTATATTTCATACCGCTGCGGGTGAACCCGCGGGGCGCAGCTAGTATAAAATAATAATGTCAATTATACGTTTTTCTAGGGAGTGCAGCGAATGTACATGTATCTCCCGGGCCTCCGACTTAGGCTGCCTCTCCACCAGAGCTGTACGTTGATGATGCTACGTTGCTATGGATGCTATGGATGCGATACGTTGCGAATCATATTTATTGGTCCACATAGCATAGCAGTGGTGGAAACGGATTCAGCTAAGCTATGTTTTTTATATGGAAGGATGCGTGCTATGCATGGGAGCTATGGATGCGCGAGTGGTGTAGCTATGTGCAAAGCAGAGTACCTACAGTAGCTCGAGCTGCGCATCTTCGTCGCAAAGCTACCTCGTGGCGGCGCATCTTGATAGCACATCTCCTCGCTCCGCTACACAGCTTAGCATTAGTGGAAACGGTCACATAGTTTCGTAGCTTAGCGTTCTTACTTTCGTAGCGTAGGAACATAGCACATCTCTAGTGGAAAAGCAGCCTTATCGTAGTAGAAAGAAAGTGGGATTTTAGTCGGTAGGAGTACGACTTAACCCTCTGTTTTCCCCAGACAGAGGGTTGTCCATGAGGATTTCCCGAAGGAAAAAAAAAACAAAAAAATGGTGGACAGTATGACTACGAGCATTTACCTAGACAGCGTGTTCAAAAACAACGAGTATGGCAACAAGGAAGACGCATTCAGTAACGTTAATGCATAACCTTCTCCTTTTATGGAACTCGGTAAAAAATTACACTAGTCTTTATTATTCAAGAAAACTGTTCGGAATACTAATAGTATTAGGTATAAGAGAACCAGTTTCTTTGCTCTTTTTACTCCCTACATTAAACAGACGAAGTTAAACCTATATTTATAATAAGATAGTTTTACTTCCTTTTAACAAAAGTTCACAAATCAATTTAACTTTTTTCTGATTTGTTTTGAAACTTTTCCGAGTTATATTGTATGGCACTTGAGTTTGCAATGCAAAAGCGGTTGGTAGGTACTCAGAAAGGAAAGCATTAAATATTAAATTTTTACCTGCAGTTTATGATGTTAAATCTCGGACCCACGAAACATTGAAGGTGTCTGAATTGTGCAAAGATTTAGGTAATAATAGGTCATTAATTAAAATGGACTGGGCTCATAAAGAACACATTACAGGAAATCTCGCAATAAGATTGAAAAGAAAACTGATCAACATGTGCATCCTTTTTTTTTTTTTTTTTTTGATCCGGGGTGGAAAATCCTCATGGATGTCCCCCGCCCTGGGGGGGCGGAGGGGTCTGTCAGACTCTTACTGACTAAAAACCACCCCGGTGTTCCATCTCACACCTGCGTCGGGGGTCGCGGGAACATACGAATCTTCCGCAACCCCCGACTGGTGCCGGCCCGCCTCTGCGGGCCCCGTCCGGTCGAGCGGGGGGAGTGAGGTGTTTGACTCCCCCCGCGACGTCTAAGAGGGGCGCGCGTGGAACACTACACGCCGCCGCCTCGGGTCCTGATGTATGGGGGGCGACGGACGTCCCCAAGTCCGTCGTCCCTGGACCCATTTAGGGGGGCTGGAAGAGGGCGTTGTCCGCCCTCCGCCGACGCCCGGTGCGCCTGCTGCGGGCCGGGTGAGAGGATGAGATCTCTCGCTCCCTTTCCGCAGCCTCCTTCTGCGAGATAACTGTTTCGCAGAAGGATACCACCGCGTCCCAGGACTCGTCGCCGCCGACCATAGCATGTGCATCCTGTCTTAACATACAGTGCACAAAGTTGGTCAGTTACCGAACAACAAAAGTCTAAACTCAAGGTTTACCAACGGCAATGGAGCGCAGCGTAATAAGTATCAAGCACCGCGATCGTGTTAGAAACACCACCCTGCACTCCATAACACAATTAGCGGATGTTGGAGAAAAAATACTCATGCTGAAGTGAGAGTGGGCTAGCCAGGTTGCACGAATGCACCCGGAGAGATAGGCAAAGATCGTTACTCACTGGACGCCTGAGGGAGGACTTCGCCGTCGAGTTAGACCGCGGCGAAGGTGGTGTGACGATCTTATCATGTTTGCGGAGCCAACATGGCCAGAAATCGCACAAAATAGAGAGGTTTGGAAAGAAAAAGGGGAGGCTATAACCCAGCAGTGGGACACAATGTAGGTAAAAAACATTAATAAGTGATTAATTTGAGTATCAAGATTTATTATTAAAATAACCGCTTTCTGGTTTTATTTAAACTTCCACTTTAAGGGTTGAATTTCTAAAAAGCCTACCGAATACATTCATACCGAATATAAAGCAGCGATAGTACAAGGCATGCAATTTAACTCTTTTATTTAAGTACTTATAAAAGTTCTCAAAGTTGAGATGCGTTTAAACGTCTAAAATGTATGTTTAAACAGTCCCTAACCATTACTTAACATTAAGCAAAGTAAAAGTTGAGGCGACAATAACTGCCAGCGACCTTGAGCGAGTGGGAGGAGCATGCGAAACTTTTAAGCGAATAAAATTGCACAGAGCGTTAGCGTCTACCCGGACATTGGTCAGCGATGCACTGCCGCCCGTCGCCCGCAAAAGCCCCCGCTTCAACGCGCATCAAGTTTATTCGCAAAAACAACCCACCTTGATTTATCAAACACAATACAAATAAAAGCCGTATACAAAAATTTGGGTAATTAAATTGTCTTTTAAATGGTGCAGCTTACATGAAAATACGCCCGATAGTTTTTGTGTGATTATCGATTTTGTGTTCGCGTTAGACATTACTTTACAAATTAATTACACTAGATTATAAAAATATAATTTCAAATATTCACATATCAAATTACGAAGAAAGTAATCTAGTTTATCATAATTTTTTTTCAAACAAATAAGACTATTCGTTTAAACGTGATGTTCAATTTGAAATCATTAAAAGTCGTATATCTGCGCCTTAAGAGACGTTTATGGGCCTGCGCCCGCGCCCACACTGGCGGCACGGTACAGCAGCGGATCCTTCGACATCACTACATGCAAGCGCATACTGACGAACGATGCCGCGGCATGCCGCGACGTCCTCAGGCATTATCATTGAAATTTCAATTTTATTGTTATACTATTAAGTTATATTCCTATTTGTCGCATCAGAAATCCCTTGCCGTGCCGTGCCTCCAGTGGGCGCAGGCCCTAAACGACAAAAATGTATAGTTCAACAGTTGCTATTAATCACTACTTCGCTTGAGTATGAAATAAATACCTAAAGAGATTTCTTCGGAAGTTGTTTTATTTCGCTAATCCAAGCGTCGCACATATGTAAATATCGTCTATGGTGCAAGAGCCTCAGCTTCGTAAACGGATTAGTAATATTCAATACTCAATCATTTATTGCATTCCACAATGTGCTTAGGTGGTAATTTAACATTAGTGTACCAATCGTGGACCCTGTCGGGCACAGCAAAATAGAAATTTGAAGGAAGAGGACATATTTATACATGAAAAAAAAAAAACCTTATTCTAAGTAAAATTAAAGATAATTAAATTAATTAACTCTAAATTTTTATTCTTCATTTATATTATTATGTCAGTTCTATGGATTTTTCAATTAAATATTCATTTATACTGTAATAATATTTATTTAGTAATATTTTTTTTTAAATTTGTTAATAAAAATAGCAATTTTTCCCTCATTTCTGAGCACCTCGGGTAGTTTATAATGGGATAATTATGACATTTACAACATGTCATCACAATGACAAATCAGTTCAAATCAGTTTATCGCTCATGTACACCTCCGCTTTACAATTTCAAGATTCAGCATCGCCATACAACGTATCAATGCTGCCAGCCTTTTGCGCACTTTTCCTGTTGACAGCTATGCGGACGAATATTTGGTGCCATAAGATTCTTTCCTCATAAATGAAGGAAAATGTCAAGATATCAGTTACTTCGAAGATATACCTACTTGTTTGAATGATATTGTTCAAGGTCCTGAAATTGAGCTCGTTATAACTTAAACTCAAGTTATATTATAAGTACATTTTGGTTCAACAAGAACAACCTAATTAATAGCGGTTCCTTTGTCCTTTAATAGTACCTGGTTCGACAGTGGATAAGTTTCCTCGGCTTATAATGTCCCAACTAGCAAATTAATCTAATAATAAAATATTATAAGTCTGTTAACACTTAAAAGATTCTTATAAGTGCATTGGTGTAGATTATTTACTTATAGTAACATTTCACGAGCCTTAATTTACTCATGAGCATTTGCTTCTGTAAGTTAGTCTTATAGTAAATACAAATTTTACATATAGAACAATTATAAGACTCATATACTTATAAAGGCATTTTAAAAGACTAAATATACTCAGGAGCATTGGCTTCTATAACTTAGTCTTATAGCAACTACAAGATTAACTTATAAGACAGTTATAGGATGCATTTACTTTTAACATAATAACAGAGATCCTTATAAGTATTTGGCAGTATCGTCTTGTTGAAGTCTCTTATAAGATTGTTAGTATTTTAAAAACACGCTATGAGAGCAAACAAGCTTATAAACTACCGGACCAAGCACTTTGTAAGTAAACGTCAGTCATTTTGTCAACTCATAGTCAAGTACAACAGATTAAGTAATGGAGGGTTCCGTCGAAAATAATGTTGTACCTGTTGAGTGCTATAGCAGGAAGAAAAGGCCATAAGGAAGAATATGATTCAGAAATAAAAGAAAGCACAGAGTATGAAAAGAATCATGAATACAAACAAGAATACAAACAGTTAACACATAAACATAACATCACGCCTGTATTCCCCGAAGGGTTAGGCAAAGGTGTACCTATAGCACACCCACATTTCGCCAGTTATGTTTAAGTCCCAAGTAATAGGGGGCGAGCCTATTGCCATCAACCGGGCACAAACCCAGAGTCCGGGCTGCTACCGAGAAATTCCAGATGGAAAACCCAATAACACTTTGCCCGACCCGGGAATCGAACCCAGGACCTCATGCTCAGCAGTAGCGCTTGCGACCACTAGACCAACGAGGCAGTCAAAAAAACAAAATAAACAAACAGTAGTAAACAGTTGTCGATATTGTTTATATTATAACATAAACATAACATAACATCTCGCCTGTTTTCCCCGAGGAGTTAGACAGAGGTTAACGTATAGTCTGTGCGTATATAGTACCTCTAAACTCAAACTCAAACTCAAAGAATTTATTTCAAATAAACCAATTACAGGCATTTTAAAATTGTCAAGGGGCCGGTCGGGGAGAAAGATGAAGCTAGTTGCCAATTCCAAAGCGTAGTAGGTACCTATGGAGAAGAACGGGCAAGAAACTCCACGGACACTCTTTAAAATCAAAATATCGTTACCAAAATATTGGTTACATCGTTCATGTTGAAAGTATGCATGTGACAACGATGCAGAAACTTAAAAGCGTCCGTAATAAAACGACAAAAATAATTCTATTATATAATTAAATTGAAATTAAATTAAACGGCGCCTGTTCACGAACATGACTCATGGATCATTTTGAAGTGAACTTAATGATCCAATACACACGCCACCACCAGCGAGACATTTGAGTGAGCATTACATATTCGTACTCTCAGCCGCCAGGGCACATTCAAGTCAATGAAAGACGAACCTAGTAAATGGTAGTTTTATAATAGGTACATAGTGCTAACACATGTGCTAAGTAACATACGTAAGTAAGTAAAATAAGTACCCACAATTCGCTTTGTTTATATTACCTATTTATTTTCAATACAAAATTATAGAATAATACCAACATTTATCCCAGTAGACCATATCCTACAAAGTTACAGGAACTGCAATCAGCTAAATGAGACCATAAGCAGACGCACGACGGAGATGATGGTCCATTCAAGCGACACGTGCATTTGCAGCCAGCCGGTAAATTTTATCTTTGAACGTATCTTGCTCGCCTTTTACCTATTTACCTCCGCCTTCTATTCTCGTATTTGCTATTTCTTTGTAAACATACGATAAATTGCTCCCATTCTGAATATTTTACTACAAACGTATTTTAACACTGATATACGAGTAGCACATTGATTTTTAAATTTGTATCGAATACAAAAGGTCAAGGTTTCAAGTTCAATTTTCGAATAAATAAAACAGGTTGAATGGAAAGCAAAATAAATTAAAAACAAAACGGTAATGGCCCATCAACATTTTAGCATATGGCCAGCACTCATTTTGTTTAAGACATAATAATTACATTTTTATTATTAATAAATTCAACTCTGTAAAAAGTTGCAGCCAGACAATATTTAGGGTTAGGTTGCGACCATTGGACCAGCGTCTTGATTGGACCGCTTTGATTTCTCGGAAATGAATTGTAATAATAATTGTCCTTTATGACGAAACGCTGCCTATTCGACCCCGCACCAGCCCCCTCAACCGCCAATGTCGCCGTGAGGTTCGTTCGGGAAGAACATGCGTCGGTGTGTTTTAAGAGCTCCTGATATTATATTTGCGCGACATACTTTACCATGTAAGTACAGATTTATTCGGTTTTTCAATGTGATTATTTTTATTAGCATAACATATTTATTTGTTCAGCTAATTTACCAACCAAATGGTACATAAGATTAATAGTTTTTTATTTATTTATATTATAATGTGATAGCAGCGAATTGCCATCAATGGACCAGTGCAAGGCTCCTAGATTGGACCGGTCCAATGAAGGCAACTTCTAAAATTTCGGTTTTAATATATATATTTTTTTGTTTTAGCATGGCAAAACGAGGCCAGTATTATGACTAGAATGAACGAAGTATGAGATTAGCGTTACTAGCTTTGAGTAAAAAAGAGGTCGGATTAAACGAAGCAAGCAGGATACATGGTGTACCAAAAGCGACATTAAAACGAAAATTGGATGATAAAAAATTAAAAGGTAAAAGGGAAAAGCAAATAATAGGTTCGACGGGAGATCTCACACCCGATATAGAAAAAAAAATTGTGGAGTATATTTTAGAGTTGGAACGCTGTTTGTTATTACACCAAGTGATGTAAGAAGTCTGGCTTTCAAAATAGCTTCACCAGTGTTCACAATTATTACATTTAAGACTAGAGTGATTGTTTAACCTACCTCATAATAGACTATTTAATAGCCAATTACTTAGTTAAGATTTTTTTAATTTTGCATTTCAACGTTAAATTAAGACGTTGTGATTACTCGTGATTCTTATTTATAATAAACACTGTGTTTAATTTTGTATTACATTTGATTTTATTTCTATTTCCTTGGGCACCCTGAATGGACCGGCAGACAAAATGTCCTAGGTCCAATCATAGCAACTAGGAGTTCCAATCAAAGAGACTGAGGTCCAAATAAGGGAACTATCACAAAAACAGTTTTTTCTGTTTTGTTCCTTTATGCTTCAAACAAAAATCCGAAAACACACCTACGAGGACATTATGTATAAGACCTATAAAACGTAATAATCACTATTACCTTAAATGTCATACTTCAGGTGCTATAACCGCTCAAAGTTAAGTGGTCCAATAATCGCAACCTTACCCTAATTTTCATAGTTACGTGTCTCGCGGGAATTTGTTTCATTGGCAGCTGTTACCTACAGGTAAATTTATACTTTATACCTGCAAATACATCATTTTAAAATATTATTTCCTGCTCAGCTTTTAATACAACATTGGCCGGTTCAGATGGAAAATAAGTAATGGAGGCCATTATTATATTGCACGCGCAGAACATCTAGAGCCCTCCGCGTACAGTTAACCCACAAACTGCCCCTGTAGAACGCTTGACAATAAGCTTTAAACAGCTTTACAACGAGCGAATCAACAAGGTCAAATGCCTTTGAGAGTTCAAGGAAGCAGACATACATCGGAGTACTTCTATCTTTATTGTATTCGACCGTCTGCTTTAGACAGAGGATAGCACTCTCAGTGGAAAGTCCAGGCCGAAACCCAAACTGTGCGTCATGTAAAGTTATCCATCTTTCAAGTTCCTTGTCAAGCAGACCGTCCAATACCTTTACATTACAGTAGCCAGGGATATCGGTCTGTAATTCGCCTTGTCCAATACATCCCCAGTTTTATTTTTCACGATTGGTACCACTATGGTTTTCAGCATATCGGATGGAAGGTATGAGTGGCTTATGCAAAGCGTGAAAAACAGCGCCAGCACTCTAAACAGATGTGATGTTAATGTCAAAATACACCGCTGTTTCTTTTTGAAGCATTTTCAGGTCAGTTTCCTGCTTAAATAATATCATCAAGCTTCAGGCCGGATTCTATAGAAAATGCGTATTTTTATGTCATGAGTTAAAACTAGTTTTGAGTTGACACTAGAGTTAGAACAGTCACTTTTAAATCGAAACACAAAATCTACATAACTTTCTAGGATGAAAATCTAAACCAAGCTAGTTAAAGATTATCATTATCTAAGCACACATTAAACTCAAACTCAAAGCATTTATTTCAAATAAAAAAATTACAGGCACTTTTGAATTGTGAAGGGGTCGGTCAGTCAGAAGGAGAAGAACGGGCAAGAAACTCCACGGATACTCTTTTATATCAAAATATTGTTAGATAAAATTGGTCACAACATTCTTGTTGAAATTATACATATGAGTACGATGTAGAAAGACATTAAAGGCGTCCGTAATAAAAAGAAAAAATGCACTTACTGACGAATGGGAGAATATTTCTCAGCATATGCTGAGGAATCTGGTACTCAGTATGCCAAATCGTGTAGAAGCCGTATTAGCACACAGAGGCAATAAGTGATATTGAATAATTAAAAAAAAAAAAATATATTTCGTAAACCCACTGTAAGAGTTAATTGTTTCTTGTCCACATGACCCTATTTTTTTTTCTCCTTCTTTATCACATTACATTTTTTTTAAATGTGTCAGTAAAAAAAGAAGGAAAAGTATCATATCGCATCAATAAATTCGTCCGCATCGCTGTGAACAGGAAAAGTGCCCAAAAGGCTGGCAGAATTGCCACGTTATATGGCGATGCTGATTCTTTGGATGGTCGACTCTTCACGTGACCAGAGCGCTGGCCTATTTTTGGCCAAACAAAATTGTTTCGATTTGGTGTTTTTTTTTATTCAAATTGCAATCATTTTATTTCAAGTACGATAGACTCATAATAGGACTAACAAGAACACACACAGACATAATATACAATGCGTTATTAAACATTTGAATATTACTTTTCTCTTCAAAAGGCTATCTTGCGTGGTTTTGAAAATATTTCATGATAAGTTAGTGGCGTTTTTTTTTATATTGCTCGTCAGTGTAGATATAATGACAAGGTACCATCATGATGTTAACATCTTTAAACAGTTCCCTTAGAGAATCACGTCAGCGGAGGCCAATATTGCTCTGATGGCTCTTTTCTGCAGATTAAAAAAATACTCGATATCTGCAGTCCGTTCACATAGTAAAATACCGTAAGACATGATACTATGAAAGTAACTGAAATAGATCCTTGCGGTATCTAAATTCGGATTCGGATTTTTCTCACAGTTAAATGAGGACACCATTGTAGCTTTGAGTCGAACTTGATCACCAGCAAAACAGTTTCGCCGCCTAATTCTAGTTTCTCTTTATTCAATACTATGTCACAATCACTACTTTTAACGTACGGTAAAGCATATCTATTGCATTTATGTCCCGTTTAATTCAAAATTATTAGTAGTGAAGCAATGTCGTACCCACAGTAGAGTACAGTACAGTTATTTACGTCGTCAAGATTTGATGAACGTCTATTTATCTTAAAAATTAAGGAAGTTTCGTCAGCAAATATCACTATTTGAGGTAGTTTTTTTAATAAATGGGGTAGATCATTAATATATACACAAAAAAGAGGAAAGGATCTAATATCGAGCCCTGTGGAACACTCATTTTTACTTTTAAACCTAGTGAATTGACACCCTTTATTTGTACTTTCTGTTATCTATCATTTCAATAAAATTTTACTAAACTGAGCGCAAGTTTACCTAGTCCGTAATGTTCAAGTTTCAAGAGTAAGTTTCGTGATATACGCAGTCAAATGCCTTGGAGAGGTCACCAAAGATTCCCATGGCATCTTTGGCCCCCTCCTACGCTGTAAATGATTACTACAGACTATCTATTAATTTGTCATGACCGGAATAAGTTATAGCTAATGTTTACTCCCCATATCCGCCGTAACAGTGATCAGTACAGCTAATTTATTATCTCTGCATTGCCCGGCTGCAATTTTCGAAATTCTGACCGGTAGGCAAGCTGATTCGTAGCATACATTAATTACTATACATAGGTAGAAAAATAGACCGCAAAAGCATAGCTACTTAATACTTTTATCAATACAATAGGCAAGAATCTTTTTGTTAGTTATTGTGGTTTAGCCTTCATTGTTCTCACATAGGTACCTATTCATTTAACTTCATTGCATTAGGCTAGCTACAAGTCAATTAATTAAAAAGAATTATTTCTTAGGGCATTGTAAAAGTTTGTTCATAAAGGGTGATCCAATTGGAATTTCCTATGTTGCCAACACTGTAAGTTAGACAGTTGTCAAAAATAGTGCATGATTCAAACATCAAATTAATGATAGATGATAAATTAGTCAGTAATCGTGCAGCTCAACTCAGGACTTATGAAGCTCAACTATTCGACAAACAATACCAAAGAAAGGACACTTGGTTAGTTTTTTTTTATTGGATAGGATAATATAATTTAAACATAATAATAAAATCGTAGCGAAGTCAAAACTGTACATTGTTTTTTTTTTTAAGTATTTTTTCCGAGGTCTGGGAACGATTTTAATGCCGAAAATATTTTATTTTTTGTCGCTTTGTCTGAATGTATCAGCATCACGGAAAAACTACTGGATAGATTTTGTACAAATTTTGTATAGGTCCCTATAAGTCTGGTCAGTCTGTAGGCTACGAGTATAATAATTATCACGCTATTTGCTATGGGGTATGACCAAAAGTGCAATTTGTTCATATTCTTCTATAGTTTACGCAAATTGTAAAAAGACGAGCCAAAAGATTAGGATATTGCAGATAGTTACAGATTTAACTTTTTAAATAATTATCATCACGCTATACCTTTATGGAGCTAAGCAGTCAATCATGACCAATACAGGGTGGATTTTTGAGATGGGGCAAGGTACCTTTATCGTTGTTGTTACAAGAAACGGTCCTAAGAGACTGTACTTGATTTTCTAAACATTTTGAACTGCATACACAGATTTGAAAAAAGAATACTGTCTGATAGAAAATGGGCAATTTTCACAATCATTTTTGACGTGATAACGTCTTATAAAACGATGAACGCCGGCTGCACGCACGAAAAAGTATGACTCATTGTCACGTTCCGCCTTAGCCGAGCGTGAAAGCGAGAGCGCGGAACAAGCGATAGAGAGGCACGATCGGTCTAAGCGTTCGGCTTGTGACACATCTATCTCCCTTCCACTTCTTATGACGTTATCACGTAAAATTATCGTGGGTAAACCGACTTTACAGACAACCTTTTTTTTTTTGTAGCCTGTCTATCCTGTTTCTTATAATGATCAAAAAACTCTATCAGACCAACTGAGGTTTGAACAGTCAGAAACTACAGAGTAGGTACTAGAACAGTCAGAAATCACCAAAAACTTCCTAAACATTTCATAGGAAATGAGACTGAGATGAGAGAAAACAGAATATACAAGTACCACTGTATGACAACAGTCGAATTATTCCATGACTTGACTGGGCTGACTACGGAACGAATATAGCAACTGATAGTTACGGATTTAACCTTCTAAATGATAATCATCCCGCTATACAAACAAAAAGGCTTGGGATTGAGCTGCTCCAATAAATTTACACGGTGAATGTTGATTTTAATTTGCTAGCTATTTTAGACATGAATATTTACTGTAAAAAGTATTATATTATTTTCATTATTGAGAATATGAGGACTATGTGGGTCATTGTTTCAGTTATATTCTTGATCTGGCAGTTTAAGTAGTTTATGCGGCCTACCCAAATGTCCTTTCTTTGGTATTGTTCGTCGAATCGTTGAGCTCCTTAAGTTCTGAGTTGAGCTGCACGGTTACTGACAAATGCGTGCACTGACTGGACAGGTCCACTTAATCTGTGTGGTTCTTTCCTCAAAAGACCATTTCAGACACCAATCTACATGGTTCTCAAACATTATGTCCGATTTTTTTATATACACATTGACATTGTTGAATTTTATATACACAATGACATGAGTATTTACTTGTAAAGTAGTATGTTATTTTAATTATTGTGAATGTGAGGATTATGTGGGTCATTGCTTTTTTTTTCGCAGTTAATTTTGATCATGATCTGGCAGATTGAGTAATTTATGTGGCCTACCCAAATGTCCTTTTTTTGGTATTGTTCGTCGAATCGTTGAGCTCCTTAAGTTCTGACTTCCTGAGTTGAGCTGCACGATTACTGACAAATGCGTGCACTGACTGGACAGGTCCACTCAATCTGTGTGGTTCTTTCCTCAAAAGACCATTTCAGATACCAATCTACATGGTCTTCACATGATCTGACCAAGATTATGTCTGGACTTTAAAAGAGACTGTGACCTCTGAGTTTGTTTCGGCCTTTCTTCTCAGAGTAGTCAGATAGGAAACGCCGACCTCATCTAGTTTAAAAATATGATTGACGTGTAAAAGTGTTTGTACAAACCTACTTACAGAAATAAAATCATTTATCATTTATCATTTATCATTTATACCTTTAAGAAGCTATGCTATGAATCATGACATAATATAAGAATGTCTAATTTTGTAATTTTTTATTTTTTTTATTTTTATTTTAGCTGGGTTTGCTCTTGACTCTAGTCTAGGTCAGAGATGACAGAGACAAAGTCTACGATGGAGTGAGCTTACCCAGAAGAAGCCTGTTCACTCTCACTTTGAAGAGATTTGGGTTGTATGCGGTCGGAAACACAGGCGCAGGTAGAGAATTCCACTCTTTTGCTGTGCGCATTATAAAAGATGTTTGGAAGCGCTTAGTGCGAATTGGTGGAATAGCAACTAGGTAGAGATGGTAACTTGCAGTGCGCCTAGATATCCGATGGTAGAAAGGGGCCGGTGGAATGAGGTCGTGGAGTTCTTGGGCACACTCACCGAAGTACAATCTGTAGAAGACCGACAAGCAGGCAACTTTACGGCAATGAGCCAAGCTGTGAAGCTTGGCATCCACCAGTTTTATGTCGCCAATGAGTCTCTTAGCTCTGCGTTCCACCGAGTCAAGCGCGGCAAGTTGGTATTTAGCTGAGCCATCCCAAAGGTGGCTGCATTACTCCATGCAGGATCGGACTTGTGCTTTGTGCAGGGTTAAAAGCTGTCCAGGAGTAAAGTATTGCTTCACCTTATTTAGGATGCCCAGCTTCTTAGCCGCAGTTTGGGCTTCGATTCTCGATTGTTCGATTCTCAACCATTGATATGTTTTGTGTTGCCTTGTTTTTACATTTTGTTGTACTATTATATTATAATAGTTCGTAAAACGTACACAGACAAACATAAAGGTTAGACCTCTTCTGTCATCTTTGGTTATAATAAAAATAAATATCTATGGTTAGGTGACTGTTAGAGGTTATTGAGAAATCCCGTGTGTTTACAATCTATTGTCATATTATTTTAGTGATAGCTGTTCATCAGGAATAATCTGTGAGAAATCATCAGTCAGTGTATTTATTTATTTGGTACACCAACAGCAGTACATATAAAAAATTAAAACAGAACAATAACGTAATAAAACTACTGGTACGTATGCCTATTATAGGTATACACAGCGTTCACTACAAAACAACATCAAAATAACAACAAAAGACCTATGAAAACAAAAGTAATACAAGTAAAGTAAAGTAATAATAAAGTTTTATTGATTCTTATATAAGTCAAAGTACAATTAGAAATTTAAATTCAAAATAACTGAATACATAATGTCACCACAAGAAGTGGAAGGTGAAAGGGTATGAGTGTGAATATTCAGTGTATGTGTTGCAGTCAAAACTCATAACCAGTCAAAAGAACTATTAACTAGCAAAATCAGTCAAAAGTACTTTTGACTACAAGCTCTCGACAATAGTACTTTTGATTGAAATTATAGTCAAAACTAGTTTTGCTCAATGGACCTGGTTAAAAGTAGTTTCGACTGACTAATTTCGTTAAAAGTAGTTTTGAAGGGTTCTATCAACAGCAAATTTACAAAATAATTAAACACTATATAGTAATACACAACATAATTAAAATACCTACAAAAATAATGGTTTGCACTATAACTGTGTCGAATCATAAAAAGGCATAGTCGACGAACCCCCTTTAGGCGGGGCTCCTACTTTCGGGTTGTTATAAAAAAAAATAACCACGAAGGCGATGGCGGGGTCTAGAAGACCCCGCCATCCCCTTCTAACCTTACCTGTCCGAGTCGGGGACCCCAAGACCCGAGCTCGCTTCGCTCGCTCTTATAGTGGAAACCATTAGTTTTATAGTTCATTCAATTAATTTTAAAGCTAAGCATAGTTATTTTTAAAGTGCGTTTATATATTCCCCTTAATTATCTACACCTTAACCTAAACCTTCGTAATAAACGAATTTACAACATATAAAATCTTTTATTACATACTAACAGCTGGTTAAAAGTGATTTTGACTGATGCTCTAGTCGTTAAATGTAGCTTTGACTAAGAGTGTCAGTCAAAATCACTTTTAACCACTAATTGTCAGTTAAAATCACTAATAACTACAGATTTTCAGACAAAACTACTTTTGACCAACGTGTTCACTCAAAATTACTTTTGCCTGATTTTGTCAGTTAAAAGTACTTTTGACCGATTAAGACATGTAGCATATGCACTCTCGTACGTCAGAGATTGATCTTCTAAACTTGTTAAGAGATACACCGTGTAAGTCGGTTTTTTTTAATTTTTAATTTAATTTTATTTTAGATGGTTTTGCTCTTGACTCTAGTCCAGGTCAGAGATGACAGAGACAAATTTGACGATGGAGTGAGCTTACCCAGAAGAAGCCAGAACGACTTACAAAAACTGTTGAAATTTCTGCACATTCGGAGCAAGGGCGCGTTGAAACCAAGATTGGATTTGCGGAAAGGGATATGAAACAGCCTGGTGATGGAATTTCTGGGAGGTTTTGAACGGACTGAATATTGGATACGCTCAACAATACCGCTACATTTTACAAACCCGTTTGCACCTTTGTAGAGGAAAATTAAATCACGCGAACGGCGACAGTCTCGCAGTGTCTTTATATTGAAAAAGCGGTACGCAATTAAGGCGCTGGTGTTTTCCTCAAACATCAAGTATTTAAAGGTTGTTATTATTTTCGTTACTTATTCCGTTCATATCAGTCGAGCAGTAAACAAAACAGCTTAAGATTTTCACCATGAAGTTCTTTGATGGTCTTCGTATATGTATCGTGATTGTCGCGTTACTCGCCGCGTTGTGTTCGGCGCAACCGGTTGACAGTTCAGAACCCGGTCAACAAACTTCAGCCAATATTCGGGCTAAGAGAGATGATATAATTAATGGTCCATGTCCAGCAAACAAAGTTTGGCTTAAGTCGAAATGTGTTACCTGTGAAGAGTGAGTATAAATTTATATTCTATACCTAATGTGTATTTTTTGTCGTGAGTGTTAGATTTAAATTGTGTAAAATGTACCGTGTGAATGGATCATGTTTGCAGCGGTTTCGTTAAAATATCACTAGTTTCTCTCAAAACTCTAGCAATATAGATCCCAGCCTCCAGTTGTTTCACACTTATTTTGCCTCTGATTTTGCATCACTGCCAAATCACAGTGATCTTTATGGTCATTACAATAAGGTTGCTGGTATCCTGCTTGGGTAGGTATCCTGCAGTCAGATGTAAAATATCTGTGAAAGGTCTGTAGTCATTATTACTGCTGTCTTCGGGCGACTAAGGGATGTCGGATGGAGAAAATACTAGCGTTTGGTGGGTTTTTGGGCAAAGTGAAATTACGTGTAGTTTAAAAGATTTAGTGACAGAAATTGAAAAGGCTATGCATTTATGGTTTGGTCATGGTGTGAGGATGAATGAAATGCGACTAACAAAAGGAATTTACAATAAAAATGTAAGTGGAAATGCCCTGAGGACATATAGTGACCTTATTAGTGATATTCTTCAGAAGGTTGGGTGCGTAGTACTCGCAACCAGCATCCGTTTATAACCAGCGTGGTAATTGCGTAACGAACTAACAGTAGAAGTGGTTTTCATTTTGACAGTTCAACAACATTCATTGCGTTATTTACGTCGTTCAGCCGACAATTTTTTTAAACATATGAAGCAATGGGTTAACGATATCCTTCAAAATTATTCAGATTCTGATTCGTAGTGTGTTTAACGCAATTAGGATGCATATGTATGAACGTAAACGAGGCCTGAGAGGTATGCAAGGATCGTAGCAGGTAGCACTCTGTAGTTCTGCCTAACCCCATGTATGTACCTATTTATTAATTATACTCTAACGTTCCTATTATTTTTTAGGTTTTTGAATCTCACGGGTCAAGAAATTTGTCCAGTATTCCACTAAGATGTAAAAATTAAGATGATCATCATCGCCCTCCGCTCTGCTTCACCTTCTGCTGGGCATAGAACTCTCTTTGTTTGTGTCAATCTCCACGCCCCTTTTTTTTTTTTTTTTTTTTTTTTTTCGCTGAGAAATGCTTTATGCATTCCCGCTCGTGGGGGGACGAGACGGGATATGTGGGACTCCTGTCGGAATGACAGTATACCCACTAAAACTCAGCGGTGTTCCCACATCGCCGTGATGGGAAGGCCATGGGAATCCGGCTCAGCCTTTGCATCCACAACCCTCCCGGCGCGTGCCCGCCTAGCTGGCGGGCCCCGCATTCCCCCCAGCTTGGGGGGCTACGGGAATGGCCGGGAACACCTGGCCATTCCCATCCGACACTGGTGGAGGCCTGTGCAATACAGGCAAGGGCGCCCCCGCACCCGCTGCCTGCTGGCCTCCACCTGGGAGGAGTCGGAGATGACTATCAAACTGACGTCTTCTTCGACCCCTCCTCCGCCTTCGGAGCGACGCCGCGTGAGGATCGTCCTCCCGCGCGCGCTCAGCCGCCTCCTTCTGGGACATGACGTGTTCGCAGAAGGAGGCGACTGCCGCCCAGGACCTCTCATCCTGCAGCATGGCATTAACCAAGCCGGGAAGTGAGAGGTCCGGTCCGATCACCGCGATGAGACTGCGGCGCGTCTCGGACCACGACGGGCACACCTCGAGGGTGTGCTGCGCCGTGTCGTCCACCGCGCCACAGTCGTGGCACGACGGCGTCTCCTCCCGTCCTATCCGGTGCAGGTACGATCCGAAGCAACCGTGTCCGGACAGCACCTGCACCAGACGGAAGGAGAGGAACCCATGCGACCGCTCGAGCCAGTCTCGCAACACTGGCCCAATCGCGTCTAGGGTTCGGCGGCCAAAAGCTGCGGTGGCGAGCTCCCCCGTCCAATGGAGGACGATGGCATCCCTCGCCTCCCGCCGGACGGCCTCCCGCTCTTCCGGGGCTGGGCGTTCTCCTCCCGCTCTCCGCCCCGCCGTCCATTCATATACTCTGGCGAGCACCCACGCCTCGAGTTCCCAAGGAGGGGTGCTGGCCAGAGCACATGCTGCCGCGAAGCCCACTGTGCGGTAGGCCCGCGCCGCCCGCTGGGCTATGGCCCTTTGGGGCGCCCGCAAGGCGGCGGCGTTCTCCCTCCTTTGGAGGGAGTCCTCCCAGATAGGAGCCCCGTAAAGGGCCATACTCCTCAAGATGCCGGCGTAAAGTTGCCGGCATCTCGCGCTGGGCCTCCCCAAGTTGGGTAGCAGCCAAGAGAGCGCGCCTGCGGCCTTCAGCAGGCGCGACGACAGCCCGCTAAAATGCGGACCGAAGCGCCACCTGCTGTCGAGTACAAGGCCCAGATATTTCATCTGGGCCTTCACCTCAATTCTGATGCCCTCCACGAAAATGTGGGCATCAGGTGGGGGGCGCCGCCGAGGCCCGTGGAAGAACACGGCCTCGGTCTTGTGCAGCGCCACCGTTAAACCTAGGCGGCGGATCCTCCCCGCGACCAAGGATCCACCCGCCGAGGCCAGATTGGCCGCCTCCCTAAAACTCCCCCCCCGGGCGGTGAGGAGAGTGTCATCCGCATAGCAGATGACACTCGTGCCCCGAAGGAGAGTTCCCCGCAAGAGCCAATCATAGGCGATGTTCCAGAGGACAGGTCCTATGACTGACCCCTGCGAAACGCCGGCTTCGACGGCGTACCGCCGGACTTGGCCAGCCCTATTAACGAGGACGATCGTCCGATCCTCTAGGTAGCTGGCCAGCAGACGACGCATGTATAGGGGCACTCCGTGGAATCGGAGTGCCTCTAGGATGGTGGAGTGGGGAACGGAGTTGAAGGCATTGGCTATATCGAATGACACAGCCAACAATCCGTCCCTCGCCTCCATCGCCCCCTTCACCTGGCCCTTGAGGCGAGCCAGCGCGTCCACCGTGGAGCGCTCAGCCCGAAAACCGAACTGAGCGTCCGACAAGTCCGGCCCGATACTCCGCAGGTGGCTGTTTAGGCGGCCAGCGATTATCCCCTCGAACATTTTGCCGACCTCATCGAGCAGAACGATGGGCCGGAATGCCGAGGGGGAGTCCGCCGGGCGGCCCTCCTTGCGAAGGAGGCACAACTGCCCCTCCTTCCACGGTTTCGGGAACCTCCCACACGCAAGACATGCGCTGAAGAGGTCCCGAAACCTCTCCTCCATTTGAGTGGCAGCGATCGCCACCACTCTTGCCGGAACACCGTCGGGGCCCGGAGCCGTCTTTTTGGCGCGGATGTGGACAATCGCCGCGCGGAGTTCCGACTCCGTGACAGGGGGGGCCTCCTCTTCTTCCTCAGCTGGCGGAGCTATCCCTAGCGGTGCGCCCATCACTGGTGGGGTGAAGTTGTCCCCGCACGGGAATAGGGACTGAACCACCCCATCCAGGAATGAGGGCTCCAGGGTCTCGGCCACTGGGGGACCAAAGGGGCGCAATTTGTTGCGCGCCGCCTTATAAGGTCTCCCGTAGGGGTCTCTGTCGAGACCCTCCAGCATCTCCGCTCTCGCCGAGTCTCTGGCGGCGGCGATGGCCCTATCGAGGACCATTTTTGCCTCCACATACACCTCATAGAGGTGGTCCTCGTTGGCGTGAGCTCGTCGACGCCGCCGCCGGCTTCGCGTGTAGGCCCTTCTTGCCTCCACACACGCTGCTCGTAGCCCCGCCAACTCCACCGACCACCAGTACACGGCGCGCCTGGGTAGTGGTCGGCGAGACCGAGGCATGCTAGAGTTGCATACCTCGGTCAGAGACCCCCTCAGGCGCCCCGCCACGGTATCCACATCCAGGCCGGCGGAAGGCGGCGAAAACCAATCCTGGATGAACGCCGCCTCCCCTGCTGCCTCCCTGTCCAGGCGGGTGAGAGCCCACCGCGGGAACGGCGATCGCCCCGAGAGGGGCCGCGTCTCTCCGGGGCCACCGGTGGAGATATCGAACCGTACGTAGCGGTGGTCCGACATAGTCTCCACCAGGTCCACCCGCCAGTTTAACACGCGCGCGGCCAACGCAGGGGTGGCGAAAGTGACGTCCACTATTGAGCCACCCTGCCGCCGCACGCATGTCTGGACGCTTCCTCTATTCAAGAGGGAGAGTCCAGAGGAGGCTGCCCACATCTCCACTGCCCGCCCGCGAGCGTCGGTGGCCGGGCTACCCCAGTTCACCGACTTGGCATTCAGGTCTCCCAGTACGGAGACCTGACGCGGCGCCGCCCTGCCGACCACGGCGGCCAGGACTCCGAGATAGTTCTCGAAGTCCTGAAGAGGGCGGTTTGGGGAGAAATAGACGCCCACAAGGGCTAATTCTCCCCACGCGGCAGCCACGTATCCCGGTCCCTTCTCTAATAGCGAGAGGGGAGGGGAGTCTGTGGAAGACCGCGCCGCTAGTGCCACCAAGCCGTCCTCGTCACCCAGCCAGCTGCCAGGGATTGAGTAGGGCTCGGCGACCACCGCTACGTTCACCAACCACTCGGCCATGACCTGCACCACCAAGTCCTGGGCTGCCCTGCAGTGATTGGCGTTCGCCTGGAGGATGTGGTAGTTGGAAACCATTATTCCAACATCCCACATCCCTCCTCGGCTACCGCCGCTGGAGCTACAGCGGCGACGACGGCGGTGGTGGTGGTAGCAGCAGGGCGAACCTGCGCCGGCACTATGCCCTTCCTCGCGGGCGGCTTGCAGCTCCTGCCCGTCATCCTGTGGTCCGCGGGGCGGCCACTGGCGGCACACGCCGCGCAGCGTAGCGTGGCAGCACGACAAGTGGCACTCTTGTGTCCCTCCTGCCCGCACCGGAAGCAAGACTCTCCCCAGTCGGACTTGGAGGGACACGTGGCTCGGGTGTGGCCGAATGCGAAGCACTTGAAGCAGCGCATAGGCTGGTCTTCAAGTGGCCGGACCACAGCCGAGCTGAGCCCCACAAGCAGCCGTCCTTTGGTCGCAGTAAGGACGGCCCCGGCCGCAGCGACTGGGCACTCGACGCGGATGGTGCCCATGCCGCGGCGCCCGGGCCTGATAGTTCCACCCTTAACTGCGCCAGCGTCGCAGCCTCCGGCCGTTGCAACGGCCGCCACCACGTCCTCTTTGGTGACCGAATCGTCCAGATCGGCCACCTCCAAGGCTGCGGTCTTTACAGGCCTGACGACCGTTGCCGCATCCGCGATGACCTCCTGCAGCATTCCCGCGAAGAGGTCCGCGTTTGCGCCGCGCTGCTCCCCCGAAAACTCGAAAATTCGAGCCCCGGCCAGGGTACGGCGGCACGTGATGTTGCCGATCCCCAGCCGGGAGGGATCCGCGTTGGTACGAGCCCGTCTTAGGACGGACTCGTACGTCTCGCCCCTCTCCACGGCCTCCGGGGTGATGGTCACCACGACCGCCGCGGTTTTGGGAGGAACCAGCTTCTTCCCGCCGGCTAGACCCTTTTTCGCCGCTGGGGCAGTTGCACTGAGGTTGGGGGTGGACCTTTGCCCTTTTCCTCCCCTGACCACTTTCGTCCACGGCGGGTTGCACGGGGTGGTGGAGGAAAGAAGGGCGTCCTCTTCCTGCGAGTTCCGGGGGGCTGCTGCTGGAGTGGCAGACGACCCGGACGCTCCCTCCGCGCTCGTGGTGGGCGTTTGAGAGGGCGTGCTCCTCTTGCCCTTGCCCTTGCCCTTGGAGGGCTTCTGGGCCCGGGGCTGCTCGCCCGATGCCGGGCCTCCCAGAGGCGCAGGTTCCGGCTCCGTCGGCGGTGGACTCTTATCCGCCGCTAGCGGCGGGCGGAGCCGCTTCTCGGGCAAGAGTCGGTCCTCAATGCCCGCGAAGCAGCCTCTGATGAAGGCCCTCTCCTCCATGACAACCCCGCGGATTATTGCCTCTAGGCTGGCTGGAGAAGAGGGGTCCTCTACCCCCGTACTTGGGGCAGATTGGGCAGGCCGGGCCGTGACCTCAGCCAGCTTCTGGTGTAGCTGGCTGACCTCCGCTTGCAGGCGATCCACCTTCGCCTGCAGCTGCCGCGTCTCGTCTGTGGCCGTCCGCTTCACCAGCTCCAATACGATGCCGTGCATGCTGGCGGCCCGGCATTTGAGAGCCTTCTGGAAGGTCCCCTTCAAATTGGAGGACTTTGAGGCGACCTCCAGGACCTCCTCCTTGTCCTCCTCTGCCATGCGCTCCAATTCCGCCAGGGAGTGGTCAGCATATAGCACATTAGCCGCACCATAGCCAGCCCTCGACCTGACGGCTTGCGCCTGCCGCTCCTTTGCGGCGACCCTCTCCTCCAGGTCTTCCTGGAGTTGCACCCGTTTCGCCAGATTTAGCTGGCGCTCGGCGTCCACCAAGCCCACATCGTGAGTAAAAGCCGAGGCAGAAGTCGAAGCCTTTTTAGACTTCGACTTCTTCTTCGACCTACTTGCAACCGACTCCGAGGAACCCCCAGACCCGAACCTTAGATCGGCCCTCTTTCGCTTGGGGCGGTCGTTTTCGGCCGCCGACGTGTCCATATTGGACTCGTCAGCGTCCGACAACTCGTCCGGCCTGCTGAAAAAGCTGGCCGCAGACGGTGCGCGGTCAGCTTCCGACGCCAAAGCGCCGCCGGCGTGGCCCTGAGAAGGGCCGTTGAGTTGGCCCTGAGAAGGGCCGTTGGGTTGGCTCTGAGAAGGGCCTTTGGTTTGGCCCTGAGAAGGGCCTTTGGATTGGCCCTGAGAAGGGCCTTTGGGTTGGCCCTGAGAAGGGCCTTTGGATTGGCCCTGAGAAGGGCCGTTTGAATCACCCTCGGAGGAGCGATTCGAGTTAAAACAAAGACGCCCGGAGGCGTCACGGCTCGGCTTCTTCGGCATATTCACAGACGACCGCGTTTTTGTCTGCGAGTCACAGCGCACTTTAGCCGCCGGTCTGCCACTCCGTTACGGTGGTCAGACACGGCGTTGCCCGGGGGAAACTACGTGGAAGTATGCGCTGTGGGGGATCCCCCAATCTCCACGCCCCTGTGCCAGCCTTATCCAGGTTCCACGCGCGCTGGCAACAATGTTATCCACCCAACTTTCGAAAAAATGTTAGCTAAGTGCAGGATGTTTGGTAGAAGGATCGACACAACCTTCTTAGGGAGAAGGATCGTCATATCTTACTTTCACCCATATAACCTGTATAGCCGTATGTTTTGACTGTCCTTTTCAGAATCCGTGGGTCATGTCTTGTGTAGGTGTGGCGAGTCATAGCAAATTAAAATGTAAAGAAATATGGACTAGGTTAAGGTTTCTATGGGTCTATGCCACCCGAAATAAAGATTTTATTATTGTTTTTGTTTTTTTCACACTTATTAAATACATTTTTATAAAAACTTTTAAAAATACAAAAAAATGTGGTCCGCCGGTATCGGGAGCAGGGTCCAAGATACCGGTGCGCTGGTTAGGGCTCCAGAGACAGAAACCTCCTCACGATGCGAGCCGTATCGAGGAATACTGCTTTCTGAATCAGGCCCTTGATCTAACCGCCTAACGAGAGCCTCGAGAGATGTTGATAGAGGCTTTCGGCTATCAGAGGCCGTACTATGACGTGTTAAAGCCATCATTGTTCCAGCGTGAAAGAGAGACGGAGCTATATATGACCGATAGCACTATCCCTTTTTCGCAATGGAACCATGATGGTATTAGCACGTCATAGTAAGGCGACTGGCCATTGGTCGATACGACAATCGGTACAATGATAGCCGAGCAGACATTCCACATGTTAACAACATCGTCTGCTAAGTCGAGATATTTAATTTGTTTCTTTGTCTCAGCGTTCACTAGGTTCTCGTCATGTGGAATGGTAACATCGATAATTATTGTTCGGCGCGATACTCGATCTATTACCACTATATCAGGCTTATAAGCGATTATAGTCATATCAGTAATGATAGACCGATCCTAGTACAACAACGTAATATTATGGTCATTTTCGAGAACTAGGTTGGGCAGATACTTGTAATACGGTATCTCAGAATCCACTAGTTTATATTTCAAAGCAAGTTGCTGGTGACTGACTTATGGAGCAGGTGGGTAACGCCAGTTGTTAGAAACTGCGGAAGCGACCCAGACCCTAAAGATGACTGGAACTGAGATGCCAGCCACGTGTGTGAACTAATAAGCCATCTCAACCAAAAGTTGTGCAATCCATCCGGTCCTGGTGGTTTCCAATTCTTTAACGGACAGACTGCTCTGACAACGTCTAATGGCATAATTAGAATGGCTTCCATTTTTGGTACAGTTCCACACACTCGCACGACATCTTGCATCCAGCTAGCTTCAGCGTGCATCGGGCACTGACCAGATGCTGCGCGATACACTCGACATATCCCTCTCCCTTTCCGCTGCCTCTTTCTGTGACATGAGATTTCGCAGACGGAGATCACTGCGACCCACGACGCTGCGCCGTCGACCATAGAATGAAGCACAGCTGGCAGCGACAGGTCGCTTCCCACTTCCGAAACGAAGTCACGGCGTGGCTCCTCCCAAGCTGAACACTCTGCAAGCGTATGCCACGCCGTGTCCTCCCGGCAATGGACGCAGTGATGACACCGAGCGTCTGGCTCCCTGCCTATGCAATGCAGGTACCTCCCGAAGCAGCCGTGCCCGGAGAGCACCTGCCGGACCGCCCCGATGGTGACGAGGCCAGCGGTAGGGCGCAGAAGCGTACCCCGCCATTCCGCCACCAAGACTTGACAAATCTCGGACCGATGCAGCATGATCTGCCGGCACACTAGTACCACGCCCCGCGTCCGCACCTCTTTGCGCCACCGATGTAGTGACGCGAGGGCTGTCGCTTCCAGGTGCCACGGCGGGGATCCGGCAAGTGCGCAAGCCGCCTCGTAGGAGACCGTGCGATACTACCCTCTGATGACTCTGACGGCAATCGCCCTTTGCGGTACTCGCAGCACTGCGATACTGCAGGGCCATCAAGTCAGCTGCCCACACCGGGGCCCCATACAGAGCCATTAATCGCACGATCCCTCGGTTCAGAAGTTCGGTCACATTTTTTTTTTTTTGAACCGGGTTGAAATTCCTCATGGATGTCCTCATGGATGTCTCCCAAGCAGCACACTCTGCCAGCATTTGCCCTAACCTAACGGTTTAAACCTATCATCTTCCACTTCTACAACACGATTAGACCGCGGCGGGATTGCATCAGTGGTTGACGCTTGTACTGCAATTAATGCCGGAATCGAGATGATATGGTTGCTCAGCTCTGACTGCGGCCTATCAAGTGCGGCATCGTCCAACCTATGATTGCATTGGATGACCCGCACTTGATCCGATCGTCGTTGGGCTGTCAATGGATTTCGTTTCTTACTTTTACTTGTCATTTTGTCTTCCGTTCTTTTTTTTTTGTTTAGAACGGACTACTTATTTTAATTTTTTTATAATTTCTTCATATCCATATGTCCGTCCGTCTATCCGTCCGACCATCAGCCGGATGACACATCGATGAAAAAATAGAAGGTGTATTTTGTGCAAATTAAACTAAACAATAGTGTATCTTTGGGTTCTATTATTAAAAATATGATAATGTTGTCAGGTGTTTTTTTAATTTAAGGCGGAACCTTCAGTGTAGCCCGCGAAATTCAAATTTTCTTACGTTATTTGCAATTTGCAGGTCACGGTCAGGTTGTATTTTGATTAAAATATGATTCGAGACCGTAACAAATATAGCTTTACAGAATTATAATCATTAGAATCAGCAATACATCTCTATAAGTTCATATTACCCTTTTGAGACATTTGAGGGCAATTCTAACTTCCTCCTTCCTTTAAAAACCATACTAATATACATGCAAACATTCAGATTTTTTGTCAAATTATTCTACAAGTAACATACTAACGTGATAGTGTTTTCATTTTTTAGTCCAATGAATAGATTTTTTGTAAATCCATAATTGCTTCATATTTTGCAATAAATTACCAGCGTTGTGTCATCGCGCGTCTCTTTCTTTTCTATGCAATCTGACAGTGACCGCGCTTTAGCTCTTGCTCTCTTAAGGTTTATATTCGTCGGCAGAGGGCAGATAATGCCCTCTTCCGGCCCCCCTAAATGGGTCCAGGGACGACGGACTCGGGGACGTCCGCCGCCCCCTATCATATAAGACCCGAGGTGGTGGCGCGTAATGTTCCACGCGCGCCTCTCTTAGACGTCGCGGGGGGAGTCAAACACCTCACTCCCCCCGTTTGACTAGACGGGGCCCACAGAGGCGGGCCGGCACCAGTCGGGGGCTGCGTTGAAGAGTGCTTAAGTATCCCCGTAGCCCCCGGTGCAAGTGTGCGAGGGAACACGGGGTGGTTTTAGTCAGTAGAAGTCTGACAGACCCCTCCGCCCGCCCCAGGGCGGAGGACATCCATGAGGATTGCCAACCCGTCAACAAAAAAAAAAAGAAAAAGGTAGTTGTATATTTATTGAGGCGTAGCGAGCATAACTTCCTTGACAGATACCGATCGCATGGAAAAGGAGATACTAACTTATTAGTATCTCTTTTTCCATGCGATCGGTGCCTGAGCATAAATGATAATGATAAATGATTATAGTTCTGTAAGTAGATTTGTACAAACACTTTTACACGTCAATCATATTTTTAAAACTAGAAAAGGTCGGCGTTTCCTATCTGACTACTCTGAGAAGAAAGGCCGAAACAAATTCAGAGGTCACAGTCTCTTTTAAAGTCCAGACATAATCTTGGTCAGATCATGTGAAGACCATGTAGATTTGTGTCTGAAATGGTCTTTTGAGGAAAAACCACACAGATTGAGTGGACCTGTCCAGTCAGGGCACGCATTTGTCACTAATCGTGGAGCTCAACTCAGAACTTAAGGAGCTCACCCACTCAACGAACAATACCAAAGAAAGGACATTTGGGTAAGCCGCATAAAGCACTCAAACTGCCAGATTATCATTGAAACTACCTGAGAAAGTGAAAAATTTAAATAAAAATAAATAAAAAATAAAAGTGTCCTACCTAGTCCTCACATTCACAATAATTAAATAATAATAATAATATACTTCACAAAGTAAATTGTCATGACATTGTTTATCAAAATGACAATTTTTATGTAAAATAAAATAAAAAAAATTAAATATAGCACAAATAAAAAAATATCAAAAAAAAAACATTCAGTGTGCAAAAATTGGAGCAACTCAATCCCAAGCCTTTTTGTCCTCAATGTAATCCTTATAACGGTATAAAAGGTTTTCTGGCACAACTTACGTTTAATTAATGATTTGAATTTATTAAGGCCTAGATTATGAACGTGGCTTGGAAGTTTAATATAAAAGCGTATACATTGACACCTGAACGAGCCACCTATTCTTTTGGGCCTTGTTGTAGGTACAACAAATTAGTGTTTATTCCTTGTATTTATATTATGGATATCACTGAATTTTTTAAACAATTTTAAATTTTTATGAGCATATAAAAGATTTTCATAACTATATTGAGAAGGCACAGTCATTAAATTAATCTCCTTAATTTTTTCTCTGAGAGATTGTCTTGGACTTAATTTATAAATTGATCGAACAGCTCTTTTCTGCAAAATAAAAGTAGTCTGAATGTCGGCGGCATTTCCCCATAACAGAATACTGTATGACATAACACTATGAAAACAGCTAAAGTACCTACACTAAACGGGCTGGCTCTGTGTCGGTTAAATTACGAATTTTTCTAACAGCGTATGCTGCGGAGCTTAGCTTTTTTGACAATGTATCTATATGTGGGCCCCACTGAAGCTTAGCATCCAAAGTTAAGCCCAAGAATACTGTGCTAACTTCAGGATTCAATTCTTCGCCCTTCATCAATACATTAGTTTTCACCTGTCTAACGTGAGGTAACGTAAACATAATGCATTTGTTTTTTTTTTCATTTAGAGTAAATTATTGACATTGAACCAGTAAACTACTTTTGAAATCGCACAATTTACATCATCAGTAACCAGCTGCTGACGTTTAAGTTTAAACAAAAGTGAAGTATCATCCGCAAACAACACTTTTTCATGATTATCCTTTATTGTTAGGAAGAAAAGAGTTTCGTGTCTTAGTTTTTCTACCTCTTTAATAATTTCTTCTTTTGATATTGACTGTATTCCTTTTGACATGTTTTAATCTCGTTTTTATACTTTCGCTTGTATTCCTGATTTTTCTTCATGATGTGTCAACAATAAATTTTGAACACAGCATAGAGTTATTTATTACTAGCGTGATAAAAATATTAACATTTATGAGGTACGGCAAGTCATTAATGTAAATAAGAAACAAGAAAGGACCAAGAATTGAGCCCTGCGGGACTCCCATTGTTAGTGTAGATCCGGGAGATATTTTTCCATTAACGTCAACGCTCTGAATCCTATTACTCAAGTATGAAGTAAGAAGATCCAGAGCGGTGTTCCGGATCCCGTAGTGGCGGAGTTTCCTGATTAACGTTTCATGAAGAACGCAATCGAATGCCTTGGACAAGTCACAAAAAATGCCCAAGGCATCGCATTTATCTTCCCATGCATTATAAATATGTCCTAAAAGTTCAACACGTCCCAAAATCAGTACTTGAACGACCCCTAGTAAAACCAAACTGTTTGCTATCTAATAATTTATGTTTATTAAAAAATCTTTGCAATTGGACTAAATTTATTTTTTCAAAAAAATTACAAAAAGTAGGTAGTACTGAAATAGATCTATAGTTTGTGAGGTCTGAAGTACTACCTGATTTAAAAAAGGTATAATCATAAGGTCAGGAAACTCCCCACAGTCGATACAATTATTAAAGATAAGAGCTAAAGTAGGTGCTACAATGTCAATAATAGACTTGGCAACTTCTACAGAATAACCCTACAGATCTGCAGTCTTTTTACATTTAAAGTGTGAAAGGTCTTAATTATATCTCTACAGGTAATATGTTCGAAATGAAATTCCGAATCGCAAACATGAACATTTTCTTTAAGCAAAGACTCAGCAGCAGAAGGTGATGAGTTTAAGGATTTAGGAACAAAATATTAGGTCTTTACCTATGAAATTGCCGTTCTGCAGTACTGGCCATTTCAAATCAAAATAATTTTTGTTTGGCTAAGAATTCTAATTTCAAATTAATTTTATTTTAAAAACATGGATTTTTTTTTCTAAAAGTAGTCATTTCTTTATTGATTAGTGTTACATTTTCATCGCATTTCAATCTTTTTCGTCATCATGGATACGTTAAAATTCGAGTAATTATGGAATATGAGTACCGTCGTGGCAGCAACGCGGCACAAGCGGCACGCAACATCAACGACGTTTACGGAGCTAACACTACAAACCAACGCACCACCTGTTATTGGTTTGCTCGCTTCCGTTCTGGAAATTTCGACCTGAAAAATGAACCTCGCGGTCGTCCGAAGACTTTGGTCGACAATGACGAATTAAAGGCGATTGTGGAAGCTGATGATACACAATCTACGGCTGAATTAGCAGCAGCTTTCGACGTTAGCGTCAAAACAATATTGGTCCATTTGCGTCAAATTGGCAAGGTAAAAAAGCTTGACAAATGGGTGCCCCACGAACTGAATGATCGCCAGCGCGAAGTACGCGTCGAGACGTGCCTTGCACTGCTCAACAGACACACAAATGAAGGAATTTTGAACCGCATTGTTACCTGCGATGAAAAATGGATTCTGTTTGATAACCGTAAGCGCTCAGCAAGTTGGTTGGATCCTGGTTCAGCACCTAAACAATGCCCTAAACGAAAACTTACCCCTAGAAAAGTGATGGTCACTGTTTGGTGGTCTAGCGCCGGTGTGATTCATCACAGCTTCTTACCAAACGGGGTGAGCATTACTGCAGATGTGTACTGTGAAGAACTGAACACAATGATGGAGAAGCTGGCGCATCTCCAACCAGCATTGGTCAATCGCTCGTCTCCGCTGCTCCTGCACGACAACGCGCGACCTCATACTGCACAGCAGACGGTCTCCAAGTTGCAAGAACTGGGGTTGGAAGCTCTCCGTCATCCGCCCTACTCACCAGACCTTGCGCCTACAGACTACTACTTTTTCCAGAATTTGGATAACTTCTTGGCGGGAAAAAAAATTAATACCCGAGAGGCAGTACAAAATGCCTTTGAAGAATTTGTTGCCTCCCGTCCAGCTGATTTCTTTAAGAAGGGCATCAATAAACTGCCACTGCGATGGCAAAGATGCATTGATTGCATGGGTGATTACTTCGATTAATACAAATAAAAAATTCATGAAAAAAATTCGTTTAAATTTTTTCATACAAAACGGCAATTTCATAGGTAAAGACCTATTATTTATTATGTAGGAACAAAATATAGGGGATATTAGTCCAAATCTGGTTATGCAGGTAAAATCGGGATAATGCGGTTTAGTCTCTATGTTTCAAAGTTAAGAGCGCGTTTGCCCGCTGCAGCTGGCCAATATGATTAGTTTGTCAAGAAACATTTCAAAATACGACGAGAAGTTTAGGAGTTATGAGGGAACAGATGAACATACAATATATACTTAGCCTGTCAAAATCATAACCCTCCTATGGCTTAGCCGTAGTTGGGTAATAATTAAAACTTACAAGATTTGCAGTAATATAGATTTGATTTAATAATAAATAACAAAATAATGGAAAGAAGATGTTCAAGAAAATAAGTAAGTAAGTAATGAAAAGATAATAATATGACAATTTAATATATCATTATTAAATACCTACGTCACCCAAGAGTGGGCAGACATTCAATGGGCAACCCTGGTGCGTGTTTGTTTACCTACTGAACGGCCGTAGGTAATTATTTCAAGGTCACTGCCGAGATGTAATACTGTTACTTTATTATACTGTGCCCGGAGTCTGGATTTGTAACCGATTGATGACAATAGGCTATACATGGCAAAATGTGGATTTACTATAGGAACACCTCTGCCTGACCCTTCGGGAGTTACAGGTATGATGTTTTTGTGTAGTGGCAAGGTTATTGTTAAAGTTCCTATACATTTTTACAATGTTTATATTTTAAGGTGAGTATATATTAGAGCATTTACTTTTCACAAAACTTCGAGCCTCTCTAATGTGTGACCCTGTCACAAACTAAACAAATAGCACGTCACACACAACTTGATTTTTCAAACAAATGAGCAAATTTTTGTAACATTTCATCGAGCTAAGGCATGTCGAGTCCACGCGACCTGAAAATCTGACATTTCAACGAAGAATAACCGCAAAATAGAAAGGAATGTTACAAGTAATGCCCACTCGCCGCGAGCACTACTTCGAACAACGTGTCGAGCATTCGCAATAATGTTACAATACATGAAAGTACTTTTAAAATTAAGCTTTTGCTTGTATTCTACCTTTCGTAAGAACGTAAAGACAAATAGGCACGACACGCGAAGAAAATCGCGCGCGACACAAAGGCACTGCTCGACGCGCGTCACGTGGTGCCTTTGTGTCGCATGCGATTCACGTCGTATGTCACGCCTGTTTGAAGAAGCCTTTACATTACATTGAAATGCTCGAGAAAATTCTTACCTCTAAAGGTAAGAATAAACGAGAAATTTAGTTTTTTTTCTTTTTTTTGGGGTTTTTTGAAATTGAGATGATAGTGTCTAAACACTAATAATTTTGAATTATAAATAAGTTAATATATATTTCTAGGTACCTATAATACTGCACTATCACATTAGGTACAACAAACCTCCGGGATAATTGCGTAAAACAATAATAGTAGGAATGGTTTTCATTTTGTCAGTTGAACAATATTCATTGCGTTATTTGCGATGTTGAGCAGACAATTTTTTTCGAATATAATTATGAAGCAATGGATTATCAATAAATATACTTCAAAATGATTCAGATTGTGATTGATAGTATGATACGCAATTAGGGTTCTTAATGATAGAAATTGTAATTACGATTATATTAAACAAATTTTAAAAATCATTTTACACAAAAATGCCATTTGTTAAGTAATTTTCAGAGCATGTTTTTTTTTTTGTTGTAAATAACTAGAAAGATAAAGCTTATTGGCATCAAGTCTCTTTTGAAAAAGATATACGTTGCATTTGGCTTCCATATTGATCTGCGTATGTACCTAGTGCAATCTGACCTCCACAACCTTATAACTGCACAATACCAATATCCCCCCTCCCATCTGCGGGGATAATTCCATTCTAAAGCACTTTGTGAACCTACCCGTCTTTTTGTTAGGCTTACAATTAGCTTAGTAATATGTTCTGAAGCACTTAGGAATGAAGTTTTGGAATAAACTATGTAGTTTAAAATAAATTTCTTGGGTAACAGATTGTTCGGTGAAACTCTATCACTCAAGGTTTGATAAAAAAACGAAACTTTGAGTAGTGCTCTGCGTATGTATTCGATGAAACTATCGTTAATCATTTGAATTTAAGATAGATTTTATTTACTTTCCGGGAAATTAATTGTTTAACCAATACTACAATTTAAATTGCCCGTATATTCAAATTGAAACTGCTGAATATTTTTGACAGTTGTGTGAAATGGCTAACACGGCAAATTGACGTAGTGTGTCAACATGATATGTTTTTTTTTATTATTTGAGATGGGTTTGCTCTTGACTCTAGTCTATGTCAGAGATGACAGAGACAAAGTCGACGATGGAGTGAGCTTACCCAGAAGAAGCCTGTTCACTCTCACTTTGAACAGTTTTGGGGTTGTATGCGGTCGGAAACACAGGCGCAGGTAGAGAATTTCCCTGACTTGACATGAGGTTTAAATAAAAATCTAACCGTTATAATCTGGATTTTATTAGGTCTACAACCAGAACAAACATTATATGCCTTACAAGTGTATCCTTGTCTGAGAAGTTTTATCCAATTATGGTTATTCGAATTTTTCAGTATTCGGCTAGTAGCTAAGAGTCTAGATGTTTTTATAATTTATCTTGTTATTATTATATCATATAAAAACAATCAACTGGATACACAGAGTCAAACAGGGGCGAAAAAATTGAAAATATATGTTCAGGGACAATACAATTTAAAAATGTAAGATTTTTACTTAATGATGGAGAAAATACCTGTATCCACATCTAGAAATATCAAAATGTAGTTAAGTAAATAACCCGCAAAAGTGACAAAAAACCAGATCATTCGTATGTGATCTGCTCTCTAAAATATCTACATACTATGTACTTTAGCAAATAATGCTAGTCTAAAATATTCGTAAATCCGACTGTTTTGAAGGTACATGTACCAGGCGCACATAACCGTGAAAGATGTCCTATTTGTTATTCAAAAATCAATCTCAATACAGAGACGTCGAGACAAATGATTGACGATGGCATTTCGAAGTTTCGTCGTTGAATAGCCGAATATTATAGGTACGGATAGGTAGGTAGGTATATATGTATAGGTACGGATAGCTCGCAGATGAAATGGACAGATGGATGGAATGGAGAATGGAGAATGTATACAGTGTATCATGATGTTATTGCTATTGAATATGTTTTATTTTAAAAAGTATGTCCACTTTTAACTGACTTCCAAAAAGGAGGAGGTTATTTGTTCGACTGTATGTATGTTTTTTTTTATGTATGTTCACCGATTTCTCCGTCAATTGTAGACCGATTTTGAAAATTCTTTTTTTGTTTGAAAGGATATGCTCTCGATGTGGTACCATTATCACCAAGTCAGAATCTGATGAGGGGATCCCATGAAAATCGAGGGAAATCCTCAAATTTTATGGGCACAAGTATAGCGATTTGAGTATTTTTTATAGTAACTCGTGCATTTGCTCTTGCAAAGCACCATCCGGTGAAGTGGAACTGATGATGAAGACCAGAGGTGGCCACCGGAACTTCTCAATAATAAGTATTTCATGGGTAGCGATTCGATTTTAATATGGTTGCTAAGCAATTTATGCTCGTCACAATGCATATGGTGAAATGGAGCTGATGGTGGCATCACCATCGGCTCAAGTGGTTTTGGTTCTTAACAGGAGAACTCCTCAACAATTAACGTCCCTGCGTCAGGAAAAGGAATATTTTGTAAAAGGTGATGTAATAACTGACTCACTAAAAAGTGAAAAATAAAAACTTTTTTACAAAAAAAACAACCGTCTTCAAAAAAAAAACACTACAAAGTGAAAAATAACTTTAATTTCGGAAGTCGGTGGCAAAAAACAAAATACAGATACAAAGACACCGTCTTTGTGTTTTTTTTTGAAGTTGGTTGTTTTTTTTTTATAAAAAAGTTTTTAAAATTCTGGTTATATACACTTCCTCTCTTCTTAAACATTGTCATTACATTTAGTTTCCTTGCTCTTGTTACATGTTTATTGTTTATATATTATATATAGATAAGTATATGTTTTATTAAATGGTACACCACTGACTACCTGTATAATTGTCTCTCCTTCTCCCTTGAATCCATCCAAAGTTTGTCTGTAAAAGATCGCTTTTAGCGATAAGACCGCCCATTGTGTCTCCTGTAAAATTTCTACATTTATATCTGTAATTTTTATGGTGGACATAATAAAGAGTATTCTATTCTATTCTATTCTATTCTATGCTGGCCATTTACCATTGGAGTGAATTCGTGGCTGGGCACAGAAGTAGCCATAAGTGGTTAACGTAAGCGTCTTCTTAATTATGATTGTTAAGGGCTCAAATAAATTCAAGCCCTGAGAATGTTGTGTTAGTTAGTTCTCTTATAAATCTTGGGTTAAAGAGTCGCCCATAAGTTTTAATCATCTAGGCACTCAACACTAATTACATATCCTATCCTATCCTACAAATATTATAAATGTGAAAGTTTGTGAGGATGGATGGATGGATGGATAGATGGATGGATGGATAGATGGATGGATGGATGGATGCATGGATGGATGGATGTTTGTTACTCTTTCACGCAAAAACTACTGAACAGACTTGGATTGAATTTGGAACACACATAGTTTATAACCTGGATTAACACGAAGGATAATTTTTATCCCGGTAGTACGTTCCCGTGGGATAATTTCCGACCTCCACATGGACGAAGCCGCAGGCAAAAGCTAGTGAATTTATAAATCAAGGTCGAAACATAGCTGCAGCATCATAGTTTAGTGTTCCTGGAACAATGTTTCTCAACTTTGTTTACCATGAATACGAAGCTTAACTATCTATTCATAGGAACGCCGCACTAGACAAACAGTTTTCTGTACATTTTAACTTACTGTTCATACACGAAGAGTTATCGTGCATTTACAACGCCATATTGTTACGCAAATGCCATATTGTCCTCTATTTTTTTTTTTTTTTTAGGTGGGAAATCATCAAATGACCTCTCCCGCTCTGGGCGGAGCGGGAGGGCGTGTCAGACTCTAACTGACTAAAACCCACCCGTGTTCCTTCAGTTGCCTGTGCGCCAGGGCCACGGTAACTCATTCGATCAATCCGCGACCCCGGCAGGCATCGGCCCTATCGGACCCCGTCAATTATGCTGACATCTATTTGAGGCGGGCGTGGAACACGACGCGCCGTCGACCCGGGCCTGGTTTCTTACCGGACGGTGAGCTTAAAAAAAATATCGCGTAACAAGCAGTTTTTCCGAGAAAAATACTTGCATAAATTAAGCAGCTTCTTATTTTAAGCTGCTTAATAATGAGTGCTTTTGACTTACACATATACATAACCGTTTGTGTGTGTTTAAGTCAAAAACAGTAATTGGCAAAATGACCAGATTTTAAAATGTATGTAACCATAACTTTTTCGTACCTACATGAGGGTTTAAATGTACTTGGGTAATCAAAATGCAAGTGCACATTACCAGTAATCATTCTTAATTAATCCTGCACCCTGCTGAACAGAAACCTCATAAAAAGTCAAACAATCATCATTTCTGGTTACCCCCTTACAAAGATACAGCGTAAAGGCATACATATTTTATAATTACAACTGTAATCTCATAAAACTCAGCAAACAGAATTCAATATCGCCTGACTTGTCGGTTGCAGAACTTTTTTCAATATTTTACAACTTGAACGAAAGGTCAGCCTGGTCCGGCGATTTTGGCAAGCGGCCCTGATAGCACTATAAAAACTTTACTGTTTTAAATTAAGAATGTTTTCAAAATTAATTAAAACACTTTTCACATTGGTGAGGGTAATGAAGGAAAATTAGATAATAGACAATATATCATCCCCTTTTCATCTTTTCAGCCAGTATCTGCTGTTCTTCATAAGTTCGTGTATATTTAGTACTAGCTGATGTCCGCGGCTTCGCCCGTGTGGATGTCGGCGATCCACGACCCACGGGAACGTGCTACCGGGACAAAAAACCTATGTTACTCCTTATAGCATTAGCTATCTGCCAGTGAAAGTCCGGTCAAAATCGGTCCAGCCGTTTCGGAGATTAGCCGGAACAAACAGACAGACAGAAAGGCAGTAAATTCGAACAATTTTTTATTCGAAAATACATCTGTCCTATAGCATTTTGGTTAAAATGTATACAAAAAAACTCACTAAATATAGTAAGTAATATCAAAATTCTAAGTAAATATTATGTGTGAAACGAATATTTTGAATTTAAAATTGTTCGAAATTACGTTACATTTACTCCGCGCGTTCGTACTAGGCCTGCGCAAGCGCGCAAGGCACACAGGTTTTCGACTCAACACTATGAAAATAAGTGTTGAAATGTGTTATCAAAAAAAAAGTAGACCAAATAAAAGGTCTTTTGAAATACGATTACCAAACATTTAATTTTATACGTGAAAAGCGAAATCTCTATACTTAATCGTAAATGGATAGAAAACTCACTGAACCGTATTTCTACTTAGACGTACCTTTCCAATGCTAGCGATAGATTAGCGAACCAATATTTACTTTACTTTTCAAGGAATTTTCTGTAATTCCATAGTTCGTTACTCAAATGGTAGGGCTTATTTTGATCCATCCATTATTTTAAGCCTAGGTACTTCAACATTTTGGCATTATATAACATTTTTTTTATTAATGTCCACAATCATGTACGTAATTTTTGTTCATAAAATTTTACTCGCCAAACATTATAGTTTGATGGCGAGAAGCATACATACATACATAATCAGCCTATATAACGTTCCCACTGCTGGGATAGAGGCCTCCTCTCTGTCAGAGGGAGTGGGCCGTAATCCACCACGCGGGCCCAATGCGGGTTGGTGGAAGTCACATGTCTTCGAATTTTTGGTTCTAGGACATGCCGGTTTCCTCACTAATAATAATTAATATTTCGTGCAAAAATTTTGGCATAATTTCAGGTTATTCTATTCAAATGTACCCGCAGTTATCATTCCAGTTTGTTTGTGAGCTCAGTTTTGGCCTCGAAGCTCAACAATCAAGCAGGTCACCAGATGATAACTGGTCTCCGCCGCCTACGTAGGTACTTCTACTTCTATAATCCTGGTATTACAGACGTAAACGGTTCTACGAAAGCAGCCCCTGTGATGACCATTGGGGTCATTACAGGTTCGCTTCCATCCCAGAGGCAAATCTAGAAAGTCATTTGATTTGTCAAATGTTTTTATTGAACCAACCCGAGTGACAGCTTCTTCTGCCACTTGTATAGATAATATTTTTTGTAATTGTGATTATTTACACAAACAAGTTGTAAATAAGTTGCCATCCGATCACAGTGGCCAAACAATAACATTTTGCTCCTACGTGCCTTTACAAAAAATTCTAATAAGGTTTAGGCCAATTACATGTAAAAATTTAGAGACATTAAATCATTCTTTGGCCAGGACATTATGTGACCAAAGGTTTAATAATATAGATGACCCAAATGAGTTCTATGCCGAGTTCTTTTCACTATTAAACACTCAATTTAATAACACTTTTCCACTAAAGACTAAAACTATTTACACAAGTTTTTATTTAGTGACTGGGCGACTCCAGGTATTCGTAAGAGTAGGCAAAAACTTTTTGAATTTTATGGTCTAAAGCAACATATGAATAATACAGACTTTCATCAGTATATTGCAAAATATTCAAAAACTTTTAAAAGTGTGTGCAAAATAGCAAAGGCTCTTTATATTAGCAATAAAATAAAATCAGCTGATGATAAAATAAAAACTACCTGGCAAATAATAAATAATGAAACAGGCAGGAAAAAACAGCGTAATACAGAATTTAATTTAGAGACTGCACATGACCCCATCAGCTCAGATGTAGAAATAGCTCAGGAATTTGAAAACTTTTTTACTAATATTCCCTTTAAAACTACTGAAGCTTTAAATTTATCACCCGCGCTTTCTGCTGCCTTACTTAAAAATAATGTAAAGGCATGCCCTTTGGAGTTTAGGTTTCAGCATACAAATCCCCAAGCTGTTATAAAAGCTTTTAAAGATCTTAAAATTAAATCAACAGAGGATATCTGGGGAATGTCTGTAAAAGTTTGTAGATCTCTCATCGAAACTATTGTGCCCTATTTAGCTTTCATATTTAACACCAGTGTAGACTAAGGAGTCTTTCCGGATCTTATGAAACACAGCAAAGTAGTTCCTTTGTTCAAATCCGGTGATAGCAAAGAACCAAACGATTATAGGCCTGTATCAATTCTGCCAGTTCTCAGTAAGGTGTTTGAAAAGTTAATGCTTAATCAAATGTTACGTCACTTCAATAAAAATTCCATCTTTCATGAACAACAGTACGGTTTCACCAAAGGGCGTTGTACCACTGACGCTGGTGTCACCCTGATAAAGAACATTTTTAACGCCTGGGAAGAAGCACAAGATGCCATTGGAATCTTTTGCGACCTCTCTAAGGCGTTCGATTGCGTAAACCATGAGACACTTCTGCTGAAACTAGAGCACTATAGGATTAGGAATACAGCTCTTGATCTACTAAGATCATACCTGAAAGATAGAAAGGTTAAAGTTCAAGTAAACGGCATGAACTCATTAGGGTCTGAAATGACAATGGGCGTTCCTCAAGGTTCGATATTGGGTCCATTCCTCTTTTTAGTTTACATTAATGATTTAACCCAATTACTGCAGAATCAACCGAAGATGGTGTTATTTCCAGATGACACATCATTGATTTTTAAAGTTGGCCGACGGTCACAAAATCTTGACGACGTGAATAATTCCATTCTTCAGGTCCAAGAGTGGTTTATGGTAAATAATTTGGTACTGAATGAAAAAAAAACCGAATGCATTAGATTTCAATTACCAAATGTTAGAAGTTGCGAATGTGACATCATATTGAATGGAGAAAAACTAGAATTTGTTAATCAGACGGTTTTCCTGGGAATCACGCTAGACGAGAAATTACAATGGGGATCCCATATAAAATCTCTTGCGGGGCGGTTAAGCTCGGCCACTTATGCTGTTAGGAAGATAAGACAGTTAACAGATGTAGAAACCGCGCGTCTGGTCTATTTTAGCTACTTCCACAGCATTATGTCATATGGCATTTTACTGTGGGGTCGGGCTGCTGACATTGAATCCATTTTCATTTTGCAAAAGAGAGCTGTCAGGGCCATTTACAATCTACGTCGTTGCGAATCTCTTAGGGAACTATTTAAAAAGATTAATATTATGACGGTGCCTTGTCAATTCATTTATGAAAATATTATGTATGTAAGAAAAAATCTACATCTTTTTAATAAAATAAGTGATAGACATAATTTTAATACTAGAAATAAAGATAAAATAGATCAACCATTTTTTAGATTATCTAAAGAACATACATCTTTCATGGGGTACTGTGTTAAATGTTACAACAAAATACCTTGTGATATATTGCAATTAAATGAAAGAAAATTTAAAACTCATATTAAAAGTACACTTTGTAAACATGCATATTACAAATTAGAGGATTATATCCTAGATAAGAATGCTTGGAAACATGCTGGTCTTGCTCCATAGGACAATCTAGAGTCTAGACAAAATCAAACTGGTTGCTAATTTAATTGTATAATTTATAATTTTTATGTCATTGTTTTTTACATTATGTAACTACTTTAACTCACACACTAAATTATTACTTGTTTTTTTTTTTTTGAAAAATCATCTACTTCTCAATATTTGTAAATATGTGAGCACCATGTATCTATCTCTTATTTAATTTACCTGTCATGCGTTATATTTAATTATTTTTACCTATTGTGGTATAGTAATTTTATCTAGGTGCATCGTCTTCACATATAATTATTATGTATACATAATATTGTAAAACATTTTTAAAAGAGTAACGGTGGAGTTTCTTGCCCATTCTTCTCCATACGAAACTACCTTTTGGAAGGGGCAACTAGAATCAATTCTATTTTTTGTAAATTTTGACGTTCAAAAGTGCCTTTTTATGTGCCTATTTAAAATAAACGATTTGACTTTGACTTTGACTTTGAAAGTCTCAGGCGCCTGTAATCACATCGGCACCAATACCCTTCAAACCGGGAAACTGCAACGCTGCTCCGTGGCAGCATTAAGTATGATGGTAATACTTCTCGTGACAAGCTCCTTCACAAATACTACTTACTACTAAACTTTGTGATCTCAAAGTCCTCAGAAACTCCATAATCTACTCGTATAACGACTAAGGGCGAATTTCACCAAACTTTTGTACCTAGATTAGTCTTATCCTAAAAATAAATTTTGATTTTTTGACAGTTTTCCATACTAGAACTGACAGATGTCAATTTTATTCCACGGTTAAAAGATAATTATGTGACTTTAGTAAAATCAGTCTTAAGTTGAGTAAACTAAGTTCTTACTTTTTCTCCTTACTTATAAGTAGTTATATGCCTAGAATAGAATATAATACTATTTAGTATGTACGCCATACGAATTACAAATATAAGAGTAGAATATTCTAGATATTATGGTGACACAATGGGCGGTTTTATCGCTAAAAGCGATCTTTTAAAGATAACCTTTGGATGGATTTAAAAGGAGGAGAGACAATGCTGTAGGTAGTCTGTAGTGTGCCATTTACATATACATTATATAAATACATACATAAAGTTATATGCTTATCTATATATATGTGCATACAGTAATAATCATGAAACAAGAGCAAAGATGATAATGATGATGTTTCAGGAGAGAGGAAAGAAGTGTGTTTGTGTGGATGCCTAGTACAGAAAAAAAAAAGAGTGAAGAATACAGACTACTTACATTTACTTCTAATCATTGTTTTGCGTCTCCCGAGAAGTCAACACTTTTACAACACTCTTTTAATTACTGTTGTTAAGTTTAATAATAGGTAAAATAAAATAAAAGCCCGACACAAAAATGAGCTGATGACCTTGAAACGGCTGAACTGATTTTGATAAAACATATATTAGAACCACCACTAGAAAACGTGCTTTCAAATAAAATAAACCTCATCCAAATCGGTTAACCCGTTTAAGAGCTACGGTGTCACTGACAGACACACACACAGCAGTCAAACTTATAACACCTCTCTTTTTGCGTCGGGGGTTAAAAAGGACTTACTTACCCAACAAATGGATGGATGGATGATATGTGTTGGAAATAATCATTCATTTTTACCTGTATACCTATATTTTTTGTTGACTGTACCTACGTAGCCTATGTACCATCTACGGGAACAATACGCCGCCGGTAGACGCACGAGTACCCACGCAAAACATAGGATAATACAAAATGTGCCTTTGTATGAATTATTTACGCACATTTATTTAGGAGATAGGTAATTGGAAACACCTAAAAGTTAAAGCCATACAAGTGCAAGTTAGACACGCGCCAGTGGTTCCGTGTACAAAGCCTTCAAATTGTTGAAGAGGAAAACGAAATATTTTTAGATTTTTCCAACATCGTAGAAATATTATTAATTTGATCAAACTAACGTCTGTAAATAGGGGGAAAAGGAGTTTTTTTATATTAAAACTCAATGGTGAATGCGCAGCTGAGACCGCCAAATTCAAAATTTATTTAGTTTTTTGCAAATTGCAGCTCTGTTTTACGTCGTATGTTGATCAAAATGCGATTCGCAAACGAATGCGAAACTTTGGAAAGTGCTATCTAAGAATATGTGTTTTTGTTTAGTTTTGTTTTATTTTGTTTTATTTTCTTGAATTTTGTTTTCTCTTGTTTTATTTTTTATTAATTTTTATATTTATTATTTTTTGTTTGTTACTTCTTTTAAAGAATATACCTAGTTTAACCTTTTTTCTTTTAACGTCTTTTTTATTAAGTTAGCCCTACTACAGTTAACGTTTGCTAACAGCTTGTTTTTATTATATAAAATAGTAATCTGTGGAAAATGTTGTGGGTAGTATATTTGTTAATTTTAATTTTAAGACTACACTGTTTATGCCTAGTATACTACTGTTTGTTTTCCCAAATATAATAAATAAATAAATATTTCATATGCAATTCTTAGGTGATACAAATTTCCAAAGTTTGACGATTGATGTGAAATTAATGATTATTATTCAATAAATATAATCATTCTTACAGTGGCGAATCGCACTTTGATCAATATATGACGTAAAAAAAGCTGCAATTTGCAAAAAACCAAATAAAATTTGAATTTGCTGGGCTCAGCTACGCATTCACCTTACTACAGATTTTTTAAAGTGGCCATGGAGTTCCGTATCCGTGCAATTTTGTTTTAGACTGACTGATTGGCCGCAGAAGCCAAAAGAAAGAAAATTGGAAAAGTTTAGGCTCTCACCGAGTAGTGGGACAACATAATGAAGGTTAAAAAAAAACATGTTTGTCGATGGAAACTACATTTTGGAGGGCAAGTCGCTTTTCCATGTATTTTTCGATCTCCAAAAGGAGAAACAACAAGTTGAACAAGTTGGACATCTAGTTGGTGAGAGATCCGTCTGAATCACGACTACCTGCGCTGACGCACAGTGGGCTAGCATCGAAAAATGTGGATTTAAAACATTGAAATTATAGATGTCATGAAGTCCTGCATTCCATTCCCAGGTGGGGCAGTGTTAATGGGTTTTCCCGTAAGGTATAGCTCAGTAGTAGCCCGTAGTCTGGTTTTATGCCCGATTGGTGGCAGTACCCCCCCTCCCCCCCACACTTACTGAACCAACTACCGTAAAACCAAGGCAACGAGGGGTGGAGGATTGGATTCTACTAGTCAATATGTATGATTTATAGACGCACAGTAATATTGTACGAGTATGATTGTGTAGCACATGTGTGAGTATTTTGAACCTAAACCTATGTAGGGACTATAAAGCTATCATTTACTTGGTACGTCTTTCATTGGCTTGAATTTGCCCCGGCGGCTGAGAGCATTTCATGCTGACTCAAATGTCTCGCTGATGGTAGTGTGTGAGTTCGATCATTTAGTTCCCTTTAAATGGTACAAATTAATGGTGCTGATCCATACATTATGTTCGTGTACGGGTGCCGACAGTACGAATGGTCATTTCTTAGTTGCCACGGCTTATTTTAACTATTGAATTGTTTACTAAGGACGATTTTTAACTTGCACGTCTTTCTACATAGTTCTCATATATTATGTGTAATTTCAGCACTAGTGATGAATGATTTAAAAGTGTGTACATAGAGTATCTTGCCCGTTCTTCTTGAGGAACCGCTTTGGAATGGGCAACTAGCTTCACCAATTTCTTGACAATTCAAAAGCACCTATAATTGTTTAAATTGACAATGCTTTGAGAGTTTGACACAAGAAAAATAACATAATTCTGACAATCATCATGTCAATAAACAGTTTGATATACAATAGCTTCGACCACCATACTGAGAAGCTATTGCTGAAAATCTAGAACCAAAAGTAAGATACAAACGGCTGTAAAAATATAATTATAATAGTTTTATCTTCTTTTTATTATTTACAATGATAGAGGTCATAGTATTACGTATTATGTATACTTCAACTCGCTACCTATTAAGGTTAAAATATATACAGGTAGCCGTCTGATAGATAGGTTCAGGTTCAGTTGAAAACCAGCGTCAGGCACTATTTGTCTGACATTTTTGCAGAACTGGACCTATTTGGCGCAGCCGCGACGCACACTTTCCTGCTAAATCCTCTCAACGCACTTTCCACTTTTTCTTTTTCTTTTTTACTTGTTTATGTTATGTTGTGTACTTTGTAGTCTGTGCTAAATAAATGTATTTTCTTTTTTTTGACAAGCAGACAGACAGACGGCGTAGGCTTAGTAGTAGGGTTCCGGAACCCTAAAATTACCCACTAAGCGACACGCTGCGTGATGATCCAATCATGTGACAATCATGTAATCAAAACAGCACTTCCCGATCCAATCTCTGCTCACCGCCAAATAGTCTAACCAAAATTCACTTAAGTTCATATAGAGGTCAGAGTGTCATTATATACTACCAATTTTCTATAAGTGGGCGCAGAGTCGAATTGTCATGTATTACCACAGCATTCGAGTAGAAAACACGTGTCACCATGAAGATGTTTGTTACTCTTTTGTTTGTTATTTCTGTTGCGTCACTCACTGCGTTGTGTTCAGCACAACCACCTGACAAACCCACACCCGATCAACCAGAAACTGCATCTATTTCAAGGGCCAAGAAACAATATTTAATAGAACCTGAATGCCGGTGCGCAAAAGATCAAGTTTGGCTGCGGACTAAATGCGTTTCCTGCAAAGAGTGAGTACTTACCTGCAATTTATTTTCTATGTTAAAATGCTTAACTCGCCTGCGACATGTGCTGCTTATTTCAGTTTCTAATAATGCTATCGACTCGTTTACAATAGTCTTAAACAATGCTAGTCCACCTATCGACGGTTAAGTATTAATAACTAATAACTAACATTTTAGTGATTTTCACTTTATTGCGTAAGTAAAATATGAAAGACCTAGACGTATTTGCAAAGACAAGGTCTGAAATCATTATCAGCATCACAAGCGCTTCCTACTATTTTTTAAATATAAGTAATTTTTCGATTCAAATGTTAAAAACTATAGAAATGAAACGTTTTTTTCGGCTCGTGTAAAATCATGTTTTTTAGTTAATAGATATTGATACTACACCGTTGCTATATTGCAATATAAACAAATATTTTATAAATCTAAGCGGATCAACGCAGTTTTCATTGGACAACTAGCGAAGAACCACACATTGTAATAACTATATATTATATAGCGTAGATTCGTTTTATATTTTATCAATTATTATTCTGATTATTTTATTTTTTTATTTATAATTTAACTTGTGACCCGCCCCGGCTTCGCACGGGTGCACAGCTGATACTAAATATACTACAGAACGTCTTTATATACAACGTTCACAGTTTTTTTGTCATTAGACAATATAAACATGTTTTCTTTAGAGGTTACTCTCGCGCCGCCGCGCCGGCCTCCCCGCCGGTACCGCCGCAACCGGTATGTCCCTGCATTTTAAATCTGTAATATCTTCGAAAATATTCATTTAAATTACATGCTTTAAAGGGCCATATTGATCTATATTAAATGCACAATGTATTTAAGGTACTTATTTGGATAAGAATTAATGCTGTATTGCTTAATATCACTTCGTAAATAAGCCATTGTTTCTCGTAAACAGTAAATGATAAAAAAATGGTTATTGTGGGTTATCCCTAAGAGATCGACATATACTATGTCATTTTTTGTAGACCGTTTTAAGGTGTACAATACTATTGTACATTATTTTGATCTATCTCTTAGGGTTCAGCCAGCATTTGCAATGTAAGCGCAAAAAAATGTGTTTATTTACGACATCACATTACAAACCTCTTAAATGATCAGTGTTCCTCTACTATATTATACATGTATTATACATGTAAACCTTCCTCTTGAAACATTCAATCTATTAAAAAAAACGGTATCAAAATCCGTTGCGGAGTTTTAAAGATCTAAGCATACATAGGGACAGACAGACAGCGGGAAGCGACTTTGTTTTATACTATGTAGTGATCGTAGCAGTGTTACAGTGGCACTTGAGCTACAATGGTTCTCCGCTAAGAAAACACTATCAATCTCGTTATCTTTCGGTGACTTTCATTAATATTTTCGATATAACAATACTTAAACATTACAAAAGAGTATGCTTAGATGGTTTGGTCATTTTGAGAGGATGAATGAAAGGCGACTAACAAAAGTTTTTTTACAAGGCAGATATGAGAGGAAATGCCGGGAGGGGACGCCCTAGGAGGAAATATAGTGACCTTATTGGTGATGTTCTTCAGAAAGGTCAGGTGCGTAGTACTCGCAACCGGCGTGCGTGTATGGGCCAGATGGATCAACATAAACGAGGCAAAAGGAGTATGTAAGGATCGCAGCAGGTTGCATTCTGTAGTTTCTGCCTACCCCCATGGCAAGAAGGCGTGACTTTATGTATGTATGTGTATGTAAACATTACAACAAAAACCTTTGAAATATTTATTATAATATTGCTTATTACTTACCTTTTTGTGTGTTTATCTACAATATTTTATAAAGATACTGAGAACGGTGGTATTTTGTTACCAAAATCATTTCTATTTTTTTTTAAATATATTTTAGGTTTATGAAGCTCACGGGTAAAGACGACTGTCCAACATGTTCAAACGAAGAACAGACACATACAAAAAATGCGACCTTAACATAATCATCCGAACACACAAAAAATCTCAGTCAACTGACGACTTGCAATTGAACGAGAATCCTGAGATATGATCAGGCCGCGTTTACAAGATGCATAGTCTGGAACCTGCTACTTTTTTTTTTTGTAACGGCTTCGTCTTCAAGAAACTGGTAATTTTTGTTAGTAAATATCATATTCCATGAATAGACGGATTGCACTTTTATAAATATTTTTTTTAACTTTTTTAACCCACTTCAAAAAAAGGAGGACGTTCTCAACTCGACTGTTTTTTTTATTTTTTTTATTTGTGTTACCTCATAACTTTTTTCTTTGTGAACCGATTTTGATGATTATCCTTTTTTTTCTCATGTGGGATCTGACCAGCAGTTTTATGAGTTATCCTCAATAATGCGTATTTTTTCACTTAATTTATGTTGATGATGTTTTAATAACTTCCTGTCACTGCGATTTACATATCAAGTAGTGGTATACCAAATTGTGTGGGGTGGGTACCATAACTAAAAAGTGAAAAATAAAAATCCTATTTTTACAAAAAAAACACTACAAAGTAAAAAATAAAGGCATGTACACACTGGCGCGACGCGACAGCGCGACACAAAGGCACCGCCTGGCGCGCGACGAGCGGTCCCTTTGTGTCACTCGTCGCGTCACGCCTGTTTGCCATTTTTTTTTCCAAATAATTAACCAACTTCCAAAAATAAACACGTCGAAGTGAAAAATTAATTTAATTTCGGAAGTCGGTGGCAAAAAACGAAAATACAAATCCAAAGACACAGACTTCCGAAATTAAATTAATTTTTCACATCGACATGTTTTTTTTTTTGGAAGTTGTTTAATTATTTGGAAATAAAAAAATGCGCGCCTTTTGTTGCATTTCGGTGTAGAATTTCTTAACCCAGCTAATCCGCCTAAGTGCTAAGCTTACTTTGGTATAATCACGAAGAGCAAAATGAAAGAAAAAAGTTAGTCACTTTTTTTTTTTTAAAGTGACGAGGTACGGTTTTTTGCCAAAAGCTGCATAAGCTCAGGCGGAGTATTAAGCTAGTGTTGAATTTAAATCCCATCCGAAACATAATGACGTAAATCCATTAGCTCTTACGGCTTTATTCTAGAAGGAATTTAAAAAACACAATAGGTACCTATTCTATTAGTTTTACAGAAACATAATAGATAGTTTAGTTTAAAATTATCAACAATTGAATGACCAACTATGCAATTGAAGCCCACTAGCATCGAGTTGGTCATTCGAGTATTGATAATTTTCTTATTATTGAACAGTTTTATTATATTAATGTCACAGCAGCTGTAAAATAAACATGAAGTAGATGTCACATCAATGATCATAAAGTGAACACAGTTACACTAAGTAAGTAGATACTGAAACCGATCGTTGCTAGTACTTTATCTACAAAAATGTGATTGCATTAAGAGCAGATGTTGCTACCAATCCCCTTAATGAGTTCAAGGGGTGAACTATTAACTGCAACCTCTTGGAGACTTGTAAGGGATAACAAATTCTATATTCTAGCTACTTTTGTTTTTCATTTATTTAATTATTTATACAGCGTGTTTAATTCTGCTACTTTATACAGCGTGTTTAATTCTGCTACTTTATACAGCGTGTTTAATTTTGCTACTTTATACAGCGTGTTTAATTTTGCTACTTTCGAAATTATTGTTCTTCTACACCCGCATTGCGTAACACACTATTAGTAACAATTTGAATAATTTTGAAGCCTATTGCTAATCCATTGCTTCATAAATGTTCGTAAAAATTGTCTGCTCATTAACGTAAATAACGCAATGAATGTTGTTGAACCGTCAAAATGAAAGCCATTCCTACTGTTAGTGTGTTATGCAATTACCCCGCTGGTCTGCCGGGAGAGATTTCTTTAGAGAAAATCAACTTTACAACTATATTATTTTACTGCTATCGTTATTACCATCAACCTAAGCTTTCTCAAACAATCGTGGAATTAATTCAAACTGAATACAGCTTAACATTTCACGAAACTTCATTTAGGTAATATTATATTTCCAAGACCAAGGTTTAGATTGTTTAAGAATTTCATAAAAAACAGTTAAGTATGAAATTCATTACCGAATATTGCTCCAAAGCAATCTAATGTTTGGGGATCACAGCCTCGGGTATTTTGTTATACCTACCTAATTAATTGTTTTAAATTTATTTTATAATCGGCTTTGTCCGATGCCCTTAGGCGAGGGACTAATAACAAGTACACTTTACTCACAAAATCCTTTAAACATAAGTTGCTATAAAACAATGGCTTATACTAACGACTATCGATCCCATCCGGCTACGCTTCTCGAGATTATTGGGCTTTACAGGTTGGCAGAAACATCCACGGGTAAAGTGTAACCATGAATTCAGCTCACGATTCTTGACCCTCTAGCGTACAAATTTTTCGTCGGTTTGAAAAAAAAAAACATCTGCTGTTTCATAGAAATTATAATGTATGGAACAGCATTTTTTTTTAAATAAGCAGTGAGTAATTTCAACTCAGGAGTTTGAGAATCATGTGCTGAATGGAACGCGTGGTAACACTTAGGTTCCACGTCGATATGCCTGCCATCCTGTACAGTAATCAATGTCCGAGAAATCCTCTAAATGCCGATGAAGGTGTATCAAAATCTATTAATCTATTATCAAGTTCGGAGTTCAGCTGCACGGTTACTGACAAATGCGTGCACTGACTGGACAGGTCCACTTAATCTGTGTGGATCTTTCCTCAAAAGACCACTTCAGACACCAATCTACATGGTTCTCAAACATTATGGCCGACTTTTATATACACATTGACATTGTTGAATTTTAACTATACAATGACATGAGTATTTACTTGTAAAATATTATGTTATTTTAATTATTGTGAATGTAAGGACTATGTGGGTCATTGCTATTTTGTTTTTTTTTCTTAGTTAATTTTAATCATGATCTGGCAGTTTGAGCAATTTATGCGGCCTACCCAAATGTCCTTTCTTTGGTATTGTTCGTCGAATCGTTGAGCTCCTAAAGTCCTAACTTCCTGAGTTGAGCTGCAAGATTACTGACAAATGCGTGCACTGACTGGACAGGTCCACTCAAACTGTGTGGTTCTTTCCTCAAAAGACCATTTCAGATACCAATCTACATGGTCTTAACATGATCGGACCAAGATGATGTCTAGACTTTAAAAGAGACTGTGACCTCTGAGTTTGTTTCGGCCTTTCTTCTCAGAGTAGTCAGATAGGAAACGCCGACCTCTTCTAGTTTAAAAAATATGATTGACGTGTAAAAGTGTTTGTACAAACCTACTTACAGAAATAAAATCATTTATCATTTATCATTAAGTAGTTTAAAAGTCAGCAAATACAATCTGGAAAACAACTTTGTTTTATACATAAGTACAGTACAACTGCTATTTTCTTAATGTCCCTCGGAAATCATCGCATTTCCGAATACAAACGAATGCTAATGTCCATATCCATCGATTATTAGATTTATCTTGTATAATCATTTGAATTCAGAACTAAGTCCTTTAATGTTGTTTTGTTTTGCTGTAACAACAATTAAACTACTTAGTTCTGAATTCAAATTATTATGCACGATAAATCTAATAATTTATGGACATGGAAATTAGCATTTGTTTGTATTTTGAAATGCGATGATTCCCGAGGGACATTAAGTAAATAGTTGTACTGTAGTACCTAATAACTTAGTAAAGCTATTATGTAAAAAGCTCACAGTGAAAACTTACGTGAAGTGAGCTGTCAATAGTGTCAGTCCCTTCAAGGTCACCGCACTTAAGTTTTTTTTTATGGTGAGATTTATACAGAATAGTCCCGCTAACATCAGAAGCATTTTTGTTTCCTTCTACGCTCACATAAACGGACAAAATTACAAAGGAATGAACTTTTATTCAATTCAATTTAGTTATTCAAATAATCATGGCATTTTTTTTTTTATCCTTTCATTATATGTTTTTCGACCATTGAAAGATACCGAGTGCTGAAATTCAGTATCGCTGGATCGGTTCACAAATAAATGCAATTTTCACTTTTGATTCATTCTGTGTTCAGATGTTTCAATTCACGTGAAAGATGCTGAATGAAAGACAAAAATGAACACAAATTGAAGCGTCAGGTATCAGCGCCTTTATGTAAAAAAACGTAGTTTCTTTCGCTACCTAATTAAAACAGACTATTTGTAGATATCTTCAAATTGTCATATAAAATTATTCCCTCAAGTTATGCTAATGAGAACATGTAGGTAAAGCAGACGTATGTACATAACAGTATGTATACATTCTATCTGTAGCGACATCAACAACGCCACATGCGAGCTACACGTCAAACTGACGTCACGAAAAATCCTGCATCGCGCAAGCAGAGTTTACCGCGCAACTAGCATATATACAACGTCCCGACATCAACCGTCGGGCAGGTGCCTACCAGACACGACACCCGTCTGGTCGGAGGATCCTCCCTTTTCTATGGAGGTGTGAGTGAACTGTATACCCTGTTCCTCGTACCTCTATATATCTGTTTTCACATGCGTTTGTCAGTCATACAGCGGTATACTTAGAGTATATGACACTTTAAGCCGCTATGTGACTAGCGTAATGTTTATAAAATATATGGAAAATATGTTACAAATTGCTTTACAAATGTTTTTTATGACGTTTAAGAAGCTGGACGATTTTTAATTCGTAGAATATCTTATGTACCAGTGATTATTTATTAGAAAAATACACTCGAAACTACAATAAATGTAATAGTGAAAACAGTTGACTGCTTTCATGCAAACGGCTTCTAGTAGACGATCGTTTGACGAAGTTATTGGATCTTCTTTATATACATATTCTTATGTTGCTAGCGACTCGTTGGCTTACTCATTTTAACCCCCATCTGATTCACTCGGGGATTGAGTTTCAAGAACTCTTTAACTTAATGCACCTCTCCATCATCAAAGAAAACATCTCCAAGAATGAGTTTCACATATCGGGTTATTTTCCTCACTAGTACGAGTATAGACTGTACGGCCATCCGTCAGGCATGAGGGAATGCAATCTCGAAATTCGAGAAAAAATGCTCGAGAAGATATCTCATGAAGATCAAAGACTATCTGCAAGGTCGAATTCTCGAACGAGATTCAAGATTCGTGCGCGCGTTTTAGCACACTATGCTTATTCAGAAGGCATTTTTCAATATAATAATTGATGAATTCCCAGATTTTCGTTTTAATTAAGTTTAAGACTTTTGTTTTTTTTTTTAAACGCATTATTTCAAAAAGTAGGCGAAATCTCAGATGACCAATAGCGACACAAGACATAACACGCGAGATCTCCAGTTTCCAATCTTGTGTCGAGATTGAATTCCCTAGTTATTGTACTGTTTTACAGGAACTGCAGATGTGAACATGTCTCTAAAGGTGGCGGCAAAATTCATACGACATATATTCCTGAACGAGCAGACGCTTAATATCAGCTGGTAAGCGTCCACTGTTGTAAATAGCTTGCTAACGACTCATAAACGGTCGTGTGCGACCATTACATTAATATGTGACATAGTATAGGTCTTATACTAATTTGAAACGTTAATATACGAGTAATAGTTACATCGCTAGACTCTCCGGGAAGGTCAGATATAGAACAAGATGTCGATCATGATTTATACGCTCAATGCCCCTTTAGTAATTAGTCTGGTAAACAGACACATAAGGCCACCATTTAATTCTGAAACAGTTTTTTTTTAGAAAGACGTTGTTTTTACTGAACTTGATAATCTGTTTGCCAATATTCTTTGATTAACGGGGTGACTTTTTAATTAACAATTGTCAAATAGTGTCCAACTCTTGGTTAGGTGTGCTTAATTTTTGGCCTTTATTTTTAAGTTAACCTTTCAAGCCGTAAATAATGAAACACATTTTTTTTCTATGTTATTGCTGAATAACCCCCAGAGACCGACACAGATCAACTGATTAAAGACTACTTTTCTATGTTATTGCTGAACAACCCCCAGGGGTCGACACAGATCAAGGGATCAAAGAATACTACTGTCGTCTTCGCCACACCTACTGATGAAAATCGTTGCCGGCTTTTCTGTGGCATTTCAATCAGTTAATTCAATGGGACTAACATAAACTAAGATCAATTAATATTTCTCTATTAGAGGAATACATCAATCGGAATGTGAAACTCGCTGGCCCAGAAAGGATCGCAAACATTGAGACCAGTCTAGTACAATTACATGCCCGTTTCTTGGATTTATGTAACCGGAGGCCTTAGGCCGCGTACCGACATACGCGATTTGTGCGCGCGCGGATTCAGCGCGCCCAAAAAACATTCAAATTGCAATAACCTTTGGCAGTACACGTAACGCGCTCCGAGGCCACGCGCGCATAAAAAGCGTATGTCGGTACGCGGCCTTACGCGGATCTCACATTATCACGTCACGCGCCACGCTCCGGTGCGCTGGACACGCGCCCCCGCGCGTAATTTCTACATACAAATTCAATATAAACGTGTTTCCGCGCGGGGCATTTGGCTCCATTTCCCACGCCGCATAGCGAGGCGTATTGTAGTGTGACGTATAGGTAACATAAATTCGAACGGTTTCTGAATTTCAAATACAACTATCCTGTAACATGTTTGGTTTAAATGTTTGCGACAAGAACAAATAGTATCACCAATAGATATTAATTATTATGAGTGAAACGAGTATTGTCAATTTTAAAACCGTTCGTATTTACGTTACGTATACTCCGCGCGTTCGTGCTACGCCTACAGTAAGCTAAACTAATAGAATCGTGCACTCACTTGGAAGCCGGGTTGATATGAATCAAGCCGACCTTGACGGAGACCACGTTGTCCTGCCTCTCTGAAGGGGTGGTGCAGTGCGACGAGCAGTTCTCCACCTTGAGGGTTTGTGGTGTCATCGCGCTGCAACAATAAAACTGCCGTATGGTCACAACATACATGAAGTACTGTGTATAGAGAGCGTAGATACGATATCGTAAAATCAAATATTTTATTTCACTTAAACCTACATGGGCACTTATGAAACCTCAGAAGCTAGGTGGACGGTTCCAATTGGTCGGGGAATGCCACGTGCTACGATCCTTACATACCTACACCTGTCGTTTCATCCACGATCATACATCTTATCGTCCACACGCGCCGGTTGCGCGTAAGTACTACGCACCTGACCTTTCTGAAGGACAGTACCACTAAGATTTAAGGATTGTCTATCGAGGTCATCCCTACCCGCAATAGGTAATTTCTTTCGTAAATCGTCTTCTTTCTACCTGAAGGTAAAACTTCGTAGTATTTTATTTGTGAGTTTGCATAATTTCTAAGATAAAACTGGAAAGTTAAATGTCTTTTAACCTCGCCCCACGAGAATTCGAAACATTTTTCAAGCTCGACCCCGTAATGACGCAATTACGGATTATAGCCAAAATAAGCTCTGAAAAAGTTAAGCTTGTGGAAATGTTTTATACAATGTTTTTAGTCAGAAATCGATATTCTGAATATACAATGTGGCAGGACATCGACGAGCAAACTGTTACATGGATTCAGTACGCCACCCAGCGAGGAACGTATTTGTCGTGTTTTAAAAAAACAAGCTGTTCCATACACTTTCACCGCGTAAGTATTACACTTTTCTATTTTAGCAGATTATTTTTTGATAACCGACGAATAATTTCTACGCTAGGGGTCTAGAATCGTCGGGAGTCGATGGCCGACTCCCGGCCACCATAGGCGCGGGCTTGCGGACGGCGAGCAATGTGCAGCTCGCCGTCCGGTAAGGACCAGGCCCGGGTCGATGGCGCGTTGTGTTCCACACGCGCCTCAAAGAGATGTCAGCATAATTGACAGGGTCCGATAGGGCCGATGCCTGCCGGGGTCGCGGATTGATCGAATGAGTTACCGTGGCCCTGGCGCACAGGCAACTGAAGGAACACGGGTGGGTTTTAGTCAGTTAGAGTCTGACACGCCCTCCCGCTCCGCCCAGAGCGGGAGAGGTCATTTGATGAATTATCAACCAAAAAAAAAAAAGGACTCGTCTACTCGGCCGACCATTGATCATTCGACAAAAATGGGCAGCTCACCGTCCGGTAAGAAACCAGGCCCGGGTCGACGGCGCGTCGTGTTCCACGCCCGCCTCAAATAGATGTCAGCATAATTGACGGGGTCCGATAGGGCCGATGACTGCCGGGGTCGCGGATTGATCGAAAGTGTTACCGTGGCCCTGGCGCACAGGCAACTGAAGGAACACGGGTGGGTTTTAGTCAGTAAGAGTCTGACACGCTCTCCCGCTCTGCCCAGAGCGGGATAGGTCATTTGGTGAAATAAAAAAAGAACCGGTCTAGAATCATTTGCTGAATTCAAGGTTTCAGTTTCCGCATCGATTATCCCTGCTATGTCTGTAACATGCTCAAAATTCGAGGGAATGAAAACCCTTTATTCTACTCTAGAATACCCTAGTTCACTAATTATACCTGGGTACCTTAATCACAGGACTATTTTTGAGGAACAATTATCCAAACTTGAAAAATTTATAATTAGGGAGATGGGGTAAAACCTTGTTCGTAATTAAATTTTACGTGGCCATTTTTAGGTGTAACTCGGAAAAGGTAAGGTATCTAAGGCTAATTTAAAATGTTATTAATTAGTTAAAAGGAAACTTGTTCGATGAAACGGGGAAATGAGACGGTGGGTATAACGAAGCTTCGCTTTGTGGCTTATTGGTACAAGTAGGATTAAGTCTCCTGTAATTGCCATTCGGCGGCATAGAGCTTCTCGTCCGCTATTCGCCATCCATGCTTGCTTTGAGAACGTTCCCAAGGCATTTTAATTGACCGAGCGAGCGCGAGCTTAGAGTCTCCGTTTCAGCTTGGGCAAAATGCTTTCGTAAGTCGGGATGTCCGGCTTTCGCATTTCTCAACTGATTCTCGTGAAATTTGGTGAGCAGGTTCGATAATTATAAAGATTTAAAAAAAAAAAACGAATGTAGTAAGTACTAATTTTATTTTAGGTGCATCGTCTTCACGTACACCTAATTATGTAATTAATGTATACATAATATTGTAAAACCTTTTAAAAGTGTAACGGAGGAGTTTCTTGCCAATTCTTTTCCATAGGAAACTACCTTTTGGAAGGGGCAATTAAAATCAATTCTATTTGTTTGTAAATTTTGACGTTCAAAAGTGCCTTTTTTGTGCCCATTTGAAATAAATAATTTGATTTGGACTTTCAAATCGAAAATTTTCAAAATGTTGGAGATATAGGGGTTTAAAACGTAAAAAAACATATTTCAGCCATTTCGCGCTCTTTGCGCGCGCTTTTTGTTTTAAGGTGCGCGGTGAACAAAGATCCAGTTTTGAACTATGCAAAGACTGACTCTTTTAATTTTTTGCTGACGTCAGATGAAACAATTATACGGGTCTACTGAAGATCATTTTGAATCGTGAAAGTTGGTGAAAGTGGTGCTTGAGGCAGCGGGCTAGATGAATCGGGTTTAGATGTTTCCCCAACACGAACATGAATAAATCAAGTAAAATAAATTGTTAAACTCAAATGATTGAGTCGCCATCGACAAATTATTGATACAAATATTGTACCGATGTGTTAAAAACTCGCCACATGCTTGTCGGACCACGCATAATGAAGAATTCCGTAGTTGGGATGAATTTATCCCAAGTACAAACTTAACATTGTAGTTGAAAAACATGGTCTCTCTTACATTCCAACTACAAATTTAAGTTGATCGACTATTACTCGTTCACTGGTAAAGTCTTCTTAGCTGTGATAGTTTTCTTTTTAACTTCTTTACATATGCAACTGCCGTGAATTTTTTCACATATCCCAAAACAACCATTTAGCTGGCAGGGACACTTGACTCTAAAAAATATTAGCACTTTAAAGCTTAATATTTCTTATCCCTGAATCGAAAAATGGTATTCACAGACCCGCAATATTTTTGAACGGCCTATCCAATGACACCCTGTGGGGTGTCATTGGATAGGCCGTCTTCATTCTCGTCTATCCCATGGTGTGCCATGGGATAGACGAGAATGAAGTCATCCACACTATACGTGTAGAGGGGAATCAAAATCAAAACTCATTTATTCAAACTAGGCTGATAATCAGCACTTTTTGAGCGTCAATATTACATAAGACAGCTCCCCAAAACAACCGCCCTTCACCAATTCCTAGTGCTTTAGCTGGGAAGAAGAAGTGGAGCAACAAACTGCCCAGCTGCACAGCTATCTGTTCAGTTAGAAGAACCCGATTCTATACAATAGTAAGTAATTAAGATTACAAAACTGAAACATCAAATTAAATTATTTGCCATATGTCACTAGCACACGCCCATATACCAACAAAAGCATTGGAAACTATAATAAAGCAGAAATAAATAAGAAAAGCATAAACAGAACTTAATACCCTATAGCGGTATCAACATCGCCACATGCGAGCTACACGTCATACTGACGTCACGAAAATCCTGCATCACGCAAGAAGAGTTTACCGCGCGACTAGCATATATACAACGTCTCGACATCAGCCATCGGGCAGTTGCCCACCAGACACAACACCCGTCTGGTCGGAGGATCCTCCCTTTTCCATAGAGTATGAGTGAGCTTTACACCCTGTTCCTCATACCTCTATTAACCCAAATAAAAGCCTCCAGGCATAAAGAGCGTGCCCGCTTACATATGCAATGCTGCGTTATGTTCATATAGCTGTAACTTGAAGTCACAAATGATAAACTAGGACCTTCGAAGTAAAATGAATAAACAGTTAACTAACAACAATATCTAAACCATGGTCAGTAAGATGACTTGTCATCACGAGCAGCACCCGTTCACGAGAATAACGCAAAGAATAGCTATCAACCCCCTCGCCATATTTGAAGCAAGGAGGCAACCCGACCCCCAACGTTACCGCAAGCAGTGACATCTAAGGAAGCATGACGAACGTGCTGCCGGTTGCTCAAGCAAGAATAATGTGATCAATTGTCGAGGTCGCTAACTAACCACATGTTACAGTACAACTCATAAAAAAATATATTGAAATTATTAATTGATAGATGTTTTGATTATGTCAATAATAAAAGAAAATAAAATGAAACTAAATTGACTTATAAAGTCAAATAAAATAAACAATTACATGGACTCATAATGAATAATGTGATCAATTGTCGAGGTCGCTAACTAACCACAAACTGCAGTACAACTCATTAAAAAAATATTGAAATTATTAATTGATAGATTTTTTGATTATGTCAATAATAAATTAAAATAAAATTAAACTAAATTGACTTATATAGTCAAATAAAATAAACAATTACATGAACTCATATAACCTGTCAGTAGGTAAGAAGCTAAATATGGAGAAAGAACATAAAGTTTGTCCTGAGTTAATCACAACTACCGATTCTTATCGTTTAAGTAGTCGTTGATAGACAAAGTATGCGTTTGAACAAAGGTTGGATTTTACTTTAGCTTTAAACGGATTAAAAGGTAAATCTAGCAAAGAAGAGGGTAGCTTATAAAATGTTATAAGAAGCCCAACAAATGAGTTATGAACCTTATGAAGCCGGTGAAAGGGAGCAGGTTGTTTGGCCTTATTTTAGTGTTAATAATATCGACAGTGGAAAGGTAAAATGGGTAAAGCGCCAAAACCTAAAATCTCAGGAATGAATCCTGAGATTTCAGGTCAAAAAACTCAAAGCATTTATTACAAATAAACCAATTACAGGCACTTTTGAATTGTCAAAGGGTCAGTCAGTCAGAAAAATGATGCTAGTTGCCCATTCCAAAGCGTAGTAGGTAACTATGGAGAAGAACGGGCAAGAAACTCCATGGACACTCTTCTAATTCAACATAGTTACAAAAAATAAAATTAAAAATGTGAGAACGATGTAGAAAGACGTGCACATTAGAAGTATCCGTAACAAAAAAGATAAAAACAAAAAAGAAAACAATTCAAAAATTTAAATTAAAATAAGCCGTGGCAGCCAAGAGATAACCAGTCCCTACTGACGGCGCCCGTTCACGGACATGACGTATGGATCAGGATCAAGGTTTTGGTACTTTAGCCGTTTTACCTTTCCAGTGTCGATATAAATATCACTGTTTTTAGTGTATAAGTGTATATTTTGCCTAATAAGATGTTGGCGAAGATGAATTGTTATGCTGTCATGAGAATACCAATATCTTTAAAAATCTCTCAAAGAAACTCCAGCATCAGCTGCAGAATTTCTCGAACAGCTCGATTTTTTTATACATATTCGGCGTTATTTATATGTATACCCATGAAAAAGTACTAAGAGTCGCTGAGCCGCAGACAGACAGACAAACGGACGGAAACCCTTATAGACAGATCGAATTTACAAGCGTTGATTATTAATCAAACACAGAACTTGCGAGAAATAAATTAGCGCATAATAAATTCAAATAAAAAAATTAGAACTTTTAATTCACATCGACGTGTAAACAGAAACCATGAATTCTGCACATGATTTTAGACACCCTAGCGTAGAAATTTATCGTGGATAATAATATGATGGAGAAGGTACTTTTCTCTCGTTATTATCAGCCATATTTTAACTACTGTGGGCGTACTATGGGTAGTGTTGGTTATTGCGCAATAGAAAAACCGCTTACAGTTCAAATCAAATTATAACTTGCGATCAAATTAATCACACACTCCAATTACTTCCTTGTCATTCAGTGCGCAAGCAGACATGTCTTTTAACACCTTGCACGCTTGGCAAGCTCTCTGATTACCTTGTTGTCAATCAGCCCGCGGGCAGGCACGGCTTTTGATTCCTCGCACGCGTGGCAAGCTCTCCGATTACTTCCTTGTCATTCAGTGCGCAAGCAGACGTGTCTTTTAACACCTTGCACGCTTGGCAAGCTCCGTCAACAACAAACGCTGCTTTTACTCTGGTCAAGCCTGGGCGTTATAGGCTCTGTCCAGTGCCACCTGGTGGCACCGGCGTCCCGATTAGTCAAGTCAAACGATTGATTTAACGTATTTCCGACAAATAAATACGGGTAAAACACCTCTTTCACAGGAAAGTGCAAAACCTACGCGGTTAAAATGTATGGCAGAGCTAGTTTACCCGACCAAAAGTTTCATCGGAAAGGTTTCAGAATCGTGTACTGAAGCCATAGTGACAGATTGTGCGTGAGTGTCTCTGTAAAAAAATCGAAGGGTCATCAAGGTTCATTGGTGCCTTTACAAGCTAGAAAGACAACTGGGTTATCAATCTAATAAAATGAAAGGACAACTTAATCATTGAGACTGAAGCTAAAGTATACAAAAAACTGACTCAAATAGGTTACCTATCAATAAACTTAAGTAATGTATAGACAAGGCTAAACGCGATCATAGCTATTTGATTACAACTATAAGGGTTCCTTGTTGACTACGAACCCCAAAAAATGAGGCCACTTTTAAAATCAGTTAAAATAATGCTATATACCTACATACAATTGGTGAATGTAATTTAGAAGTCCACGACTAATGATTCCAGTTATAATAAATAGTTTCCTTGGTATTTAAGTGGTACCTCGCCTACACGTGGTAAACACCGCTGTTTACAAAACGCTAAAAACAAAAGACTCTCACACAATATGACGGAGAGCACATTTAAATACCCTCTTTAAAAGAGAAACGCTATCTGGGGACTAAGGAAATAACGCAGTGGCACGAGCAATCAATATCCGTATCGTATGGCTCAGTAATTGCATTGCAAAAACAGATGACAGCCAAGACTTAATAAGTTAGATGAGGGTTTTCATTAAACCTCGCTTAAGCCTAACTGAATAAAATCTAATACATAAACAAGCACGTTTATTTACAACTGAAATGTCTACGCTCTTTAAGGCACTTTGTTCTTTTAACCTCGCTCAGGTAACATGCCTTTAAATTTCAAAAAGAAACTGAAAAGAAACCGGCCAAGTGTGAGTCTGACTCGCACACGAAGGGTTCCGTACCAGTATCTATAAAAACGGCACAAAATTCACGTTTGTTGTATGGGAGCCCCCTTGAATATTTATTTTATTCTGTTTTTTTAGCAATAGAAATAGTTCATCTGTGAAAATTTCAACTGTCTAACTATCACGGTTCATGAGATACAGTTTGGTGACAGACGGACGGACAGCGGAGTCTTAGTAATAGGGTCTACCCTTTGGGTACGGAACCCTTAAAACCAAGTCGGTGCCTCGGAAATTGAATAAAGCTGCCAGTAGCCTGCATCTTAATTGCTTAACACACTATCACAGACACAATCTGAATCATTTTGAAGCCTATTGCTAATCCATTGCTTCATATGTTCGAAAAATTTGTCTGCTCAACAACGTAAATAACGCAATGAATGTTGTTTAACTGTCAAAATGAAAGCTATTCCTACTGTTAGTGTGTTATGCAATACACCCGCAGGCTTGTATCGTGACCTAGATCTGATCAAGAATACCATAAATGAATAAGACGGTAAATATACAACACTGTTGTAATTCCCAAACATTGTCTTTTGAAATTCAAGGCATATTTTTCTTCCAAGACTTGTTTAACGAGGCTTAAGTTGAACCTTTAAAAAAGGTTTGCTCAATTGAGGCTCTTGTTGATGAAAAAAATTGCCGCGTAAGACTTGGAGTTAAAACTTCACAGGATTCTGTGACGTCTCTCAAAGTCATGCCTATTGACGAAGGCCCAAACTTATAATTAAAGTTTTCTGCGGTCACCATTAGTAAAAATCTTTTCGGCTAGAAGTTGAAATCAATTAAAACTGAAAGGCCTTCCAATTAAGGCAACTCCCATGTTTGTTGTTTACGAAATCAACTTAATATTGGTAGCTTTCGAGATGTCATCAAAGATTAAAATTCTCTTTTAGGTATTTTGTTCGAGCCGAAGACCAGAGATGCTCTACTTAAGGTCGAATGGCCCATATAGACGGTACTTATACTCGTAACTAAGCATCGCAAACATAATACATTCAATTAACTACATCTCTTCTAGAATTCACCTCTGACGTAAGTGGCTTCTTCTACCAAATAAATATTGTTATCCTCCAAAAATCACAGTGAATTTGAGAGACTGTTTTACATCTCATGAAATTGCTAGTCCTTAGTCCCGAGTAGGTACTCCCTACAAACGAAAACATGTTTGTAACAAAAATAACTGTGTACTTTGTCCTTTAAGAGCACGACAAAAAAAATATATTGAAAGGTCAAGTCCGTGGACGATGATATAAACATTTAAGTGACGTTTGTGTTTCGGTACCAAGATTACCTGGGTCATGAATTAAAATATACTGCGGATAAAATTGCCTAAAACTCCCGGTACTATTAGCATTCAAATTGCGTTTACCTATCCTACAGTTTCGGGGCATAATATTATCATAATTTCAACTAGTCTTACTGGATTCATATGAAGTCATATTTCATTTTCGTTGGTACCGCTAACATAACCTGTGTCTATTTCTGAATAACCTTTTGAAATTGAATGGTACAGAAACACGCATACCAATATGATAGGTTCTAAGAACACGATATTTTTATTTTCGGCGAAAAGCGACTGCAGTATGCAATATAATAGATTACGACAGCGCTTTGACGTGAGTTTCCTGGAAAATACATTTAGTATTTTCACAGAGAAGCAAGCACCAATATGACTTTTCGGTACTATAGTCCGCGCCACGAGAAACTATAAATTTTGTAATTAGAGAACTTCTACTAAGTTACGTAGCGACAATTCAATCAACAACAAATAATCCCAAATTCAATCAACTCAAAGTAACATACGTGTAATACGAAACTAACGAGCAATTTCACTTGGTCGGGTTATATTTTAGCGATATAAAGCGCTGTCGTCTAATGTTTTGTGGTACTGGAACGCGTCTGACTTATGGAACGTAAACATTTGGGCCGCCATTTAGAAGTATGTTCCCCCTGACGCTGTCATAGCTGTTATTCGAGTTTCGAATGTGTCCCAGTTTGTTTGTGTTGTTTTCACAAATTTGGTTATATTGTTTGTTATTATAATTATAACCCTATATAAAAATAAAAATCATTACCAAACTTTTATTTTTAATTTGATCTAAAGGTTGAGCACCCCTGAATGTGTGTTTACAAAATGTATAGCTTCTCATGGCGGGGACTTGAGTTTAATTTTGGATGCAGAGTATAATGAGAAAGCGAGTGAGCAAGCATGGTAGTCAGAGGATGGGCAAATTTTCTGGTAAACAGAAATAAAATTAAGCCCTCCGCAGCTACCAATAAGGGTGCTTACATATTGGCGCGGCGTTGGTGTCGCGTTAGCTTCACGCTTGCGTAGCGTACACGTTCAACCTATGGCCTCCACTCAGTATGATGCCACTCTTAGCTACTTATTACTGCAGTTGCTAAAGGTATTATGAGTATGTTGGTATTACATTCCAATTAGTATCGTAATGCTAAGCTCACGTTCACACGAACGTAAAAATATCGCCCGAGGATTTTATCGCACACGGGATTTTCAACGCTCTGCTCAGTGCGGAGAGTTGAAAATCCAAAAGTATACTTTTTCGACGCGCTGGGATGCACTCTGTTACGCTCTCAACGCTCGGCTCAACACCGAGAGTTGAAAATCCAGTGCGCGATAAAATTCCGACGCGATATTTTTACGTCTTTGTGAACGTGGGCTAAGGATACACGACATAGCTAATGACAGCCCACGCCGGACCTCAGAGGAGTCAGTATGCAGTACCTATAAATTGGCTGTGTACCGAATCTACACGCCATTGCGTCTCACGGTTTTGACCACTTGACAAAACATCGACGTTTCTTTATTATATGTAGGTTTAATATTAATGTATTCTACACATAAACCTCTCGGAATAAATTCTCAAAATAATGTTGGAAACCACATCGAAATCCGTTGCGTAGTTTAGAAGAACAACGCGGTCACACAAACAGACACGAAAAGCAACGCTGATCTATCTATACATTTCAATAAAAATTAATTCCTATTTCCCTTGGTCACGCCATAACTTGAGAACGACATTACTAATTTCATCCTTTTTTTTTAAGTTTTCTAATACTTTGTAGAAGGTTCTTACGGAAAAAAAACATTAAGAAAGTTGCGATGTGCCGGGGTGGGTCACAGGAACAAGAAATTTCACGCGGTCGAAGTCGCGGGCAGAAGCTAGTTTACAATAATTACACAGCGCCACAAAAAAAAAACGTTTCGGACCTGGGGTCTCATTATGCTTACTATATGTTTTTGAGATCGCTGAATCCGAATTTCAGGTCTTCTTAGCTCTATCGGGTCAGGTTTAGCCTGAACCTCACCATCGGCATTAGCGTTACCCGATATACACCACGAGGAGGTTCCGCAATCGGATTTTGTATATCATTTAGCCCTGAGAAGGGCTGTTTTATATGAGACAAGCTACTGCCGCATAAAGGGCTAACTATTTTCTTTCTTAGAGCTATAAAGGGGTTGGCATCCTCAAGCGGGAATTTTCGGGCATCTTTTTTGAGGTTATGGCTAAATCTTGAGCTGATAGACCTTGAATTCGGATTCAGCGACCCCGAAAACATATAGTAACCATAGTAAGACCCTGAAGTCAGTTTTTTTTTTTCAACGATTTCCTGGCTTTAGAGACCCCAATCTCTGTAGCTGATCTGGTTTCGAGTTTCTGGTATTCTCAGATTATGGGGTTTTAGTGTTCATGGAGTATAGGATTTTATGGGTTTAACTGGAATAAAATGCTTAAATATTAGATATTTCACGTTGTACGGTGTTTTTGGGCCTTGTTTTTGAGGTTATGGCTAAACCTGACCCGATAGAGCTAAGTAGACCTGAAATTCGGATTCCGCGACCCCAAAAACATATAGTAAGCATAGTGAGACCCCCAGGTCAGAAACTTTTTTTTGTTTTGAGGGGCTCTGTAATTATTATAAACTAGCTACGGCCCGCGACTTCGTCCGCGTGAAATCTCTTATTCGCAACTTTCTTAATGTTTTTTTCCGTAAGAACCTTTCTACAAAGTATTAGAAAACTTAAAAAAAAAATGGATGAAATTAGTAATGTCGTTCTCAAGTTATGGCGTGACCAAGGGAAATAGGAATTCATTTTTATTGAAATTTATAGATAGATCAGCGTTGCTTTTCGTGTCTGTTTGTGTGAGCGCGTTGTTCTTCTAAACTACGCAACGGATTTCGATGTGGTTTCCAACATTATTTTGAGAATTTATTCCGACAGGTTTACGTGTAGAATACATTAATATTGAACCTACATATAATAAAGAAACGTCGATGTTTTGTCAAGTGGTCAAAACCGTGCGACACAATAGCGTGGTGCGAGTTCTGAATAATCGATCAATAGGATACACAATTACACATACATACATAAACTCACACCTTCTTCCCATGGCCCCCCATGCAGAAACTACAGAACGCCACCTGCAACGTTCCTTACATACTCCTTTTGCCTCGTTTACGTGCATACATCTGGTCATACACGCGCACCGGTTGCGAGTACCTGACCTTTCTGAAGAACATCACCAATAAGGTTACTATATATTTTCACTGACATCTGCTTCGTGAATGCCGTATGTAAGGTAAAAAAAATAAACTGTAATTACGAAGCTACAAAAATATGCTTCTTATCGTGTGATGCTTTTGATTCAGCCAAAAATGTGGCCACGACGATGTCATTATCAGAAACCTGAGGGCCGAGTCTACATTCAGTATCGTTTTCGCTAATGCTTCCATCATACGTATAGAAAACTAGCGATAACGCTTGTCAAATAGAGCCCCTTGGCTACGCATCTCTATGGAAGTAATCGTTCGACGCTGACGATTGGTTTCATAGAATCGAATGTTGGTAACATTGTCTAGTTAATTTCTATTCGTTGACCTATGATCACGTGACATTTCGATAACTTATGTCAACCCCATACATGTTTGGCTTTTCTACTAGCGTCATAGCTAATCACATGTTACTTTTTCTAGGCCCTCTGGTCATACACGCACGCCGGTTGCGAGTACTACGCACCTGATCTTTCTAAAATACATCACCAATAAGATCACCATAAGTCTTCCTAGGGCGTCCAATCACGGAATTTCTACTCACATCTGTCTTGTAAATACCTATTGATATGTTAAAAAAAAAAGCGGTAACTAGGAAGCTAGAAAAATATGCTTCTTATCGTGTGATGCTTTTGATTCAGCCTAATTCGTAGGTTTCAGCCTAAAAAGTGGCCATTACGATATCTTTATCGGAGATTACGCCTTAAACAAGTAGCAATCGCTTTCAAAGCGTTTCGTAGTTCTATACCAACTTTCAGCGGGATTGACATCAGCTTTTCGATAGCTTATGTCCGTCTCATACATTTTTGATTTTTCCATCATCGTTATCTATATATATATATACAAAAATGAATCCCTATTTCCCTTGGTCACGCCATCACGCGTGAATGGCTGGACCGATTTCACTATTTTTTTTTTGTTGAGTTCATTATTGTCAGGAGAAGGATCTTATGAAATAAAAAATAAGGAAGTTGATCGGAACGTTACAAAATTTAAGACAACTTAACGCCAATATTAATTCTACATAACTGTCAGTTGTTTGAAATAACTGTCAGCGATTGACAGAATGCTCGCTGCAAATATCGTTTAACACAGATGGATCGGGTGATAAATAAGTCGATAGTTTTAGTTTTAGTCAATAGTCAAAACTAAAACTAAACGACATATGACTTTCATAGTTAAGACAGGACAACGTCTGTCGGGTAAGCTTGTCGCTTATAGAATGTAACTTTGTCTATGCCCTGTTTTTTTTTTATGGAAATTCATAATTTGTCTATGCCCTCAGTTTTCTTTGGTGCAAGTAAGTATGACACAAGAGATACAGGAGCTGATGAGGCATTGTCTATTCACATAGTATGGGAGGGGCCAGCCTTGAAGGGCATACACTGACCATCACTAAAAAGGTCAGGGGCGTAGTTCGCAAGCAACCTGCGTGTGTATATGACCAGATTATGAACGTGGACGAAGCAAAAAGAGTATCTGTGATATCTATCCTAGAATCATAACATGCACCATTCAGAGTTCAAAATTCACAAAATACACTTCGACTTTATTTTCCTAAGTAGGTAGCGGTAGGTAAGCGATTCATACAAATATAAACTTTATAATCATGCTTTTAATGTTCAGATTCCAATAAGCAAATATGACCGAGCATTCATATTCATATAAGACGGTTAATTAGCAAATTTAAGCAAAAATACGTTCTGTAAATCATGCTCTGAGTCTATGCTAACTTCCATAGTGAAATAGCGAGAATTGTATGTAAATGACGAAAGAAAATTACGTAGCAGGAAGCAATGTCACTCTACCCTTTTTAGGGTTCCGTACCCAAAGGGTAAAAAGGGACCCTATTACTAAGACTACGCTGTCTGTCCGTCTGTCCGTCTGTCACCAGGCTGTATCTCATCAACCGTGATAGTTAGACATTTGAAATTCACAGATGATCTGTCTGACATTAATGCTGAAATGAACCTTTTTGGCGCAGCCGTGAGGCACACACTGTTATCAGTTTTTATTTTTTATTATTTGTGTTATGTGTTTTACGTACTGTGTCCAAATAAACTTTATTCTTTCTTTCTTTCTTTTATGATGTATTTCTGTTGTCACTTTATCAACAAATACTAAAAAACAGAATAAATTAAATATTTAAGGGGGCTCCCATACAACAAACGTGATTTTTTTGCCGTTTTTATAGATAATGGTACAGAACCCTTCGTGCGCGAGTCCGACTTGTAAATGGCCGGGTTTTTTTTTATTGTATTATTTAAAAGATAGTCAGAGTCCATGTTTCTCTTGGGACTACGGAATAGTCAAAAAGTCACGAAATTCTGTAACTAGCATGTTTTAGCCGAGTACTGTGCAACTCTTTTCATAAAAATATCTTACAATTTTTTATCGAATTCGGATATTTATTAGTTTTAAAACCAATAAACTAATTGCGTAACTCACTATCAGTCACAATCTGAATCATTTTGAAAACTATTGCTCATCCATTGCTATAAATGTTCGAAAATTTTGTATTCCCTATTCCCTATTTTTTAGCCCCCGATATTTATCTATCTAAACTTCTATATTGGTACTAACAACAATAGTTATTGGAATTTGTAAATCTCTGGAAATACTGATCAGCGGGGTAATTGCGTTACCCACTTACAATGGCAATGCCTTTCATTTTGACAATTCAACCACATTCATTGCGTGATTTAGGTTGTCGAGCAGGTTAATTTTTGAAACATAACTAAGAAGCAATGGAGTAGCAATGTCCATTAAAACCCGTCATTTTTATCCGACTTTCCCAAAAAGGAGGAGCTTCTCAGTTCGACTGTATGTTATTTTTTTATGTTTGTTAGCTCAGAACTATTTTCTGGGTGAACCGATTTGGATGATTCTTATTTGTTTTCTTTTTTATTTTATAGCTAGTGCTTCACATGTGGTCCCATTTAAATTTGATCAAGGTCTGACCAGTAGTTTTTGAGTTATTCTTAATACTGCATATTTTTTCCACTTAGTTTATATGGATGATGTGTTAATAATTTCCTGTCACTGTTATTTACACACCAAGTAGTGGTATACGAATTTGTGTGGGGTAGGTACCGCAACTAAAAAGTGAAAAATAAAAACTTTTTTACAAAAAAACAACCGACTTCCAAAAAAAAACACTAAAACACGTGAAAAATAACTTTAATTTTGGAAGTCGGTGTCTATGGTTTTGTAAAAAAGTTTTTTGTAATTGAAAGTGTGCTACACAATTGCGGTGCTGATTGCAAAAGTTATTTACCTCATATTTAATAAAGCTACACTTTTCTTGAGTGACAACAGGATACTTTTTTGCTAGAAGTCTCATGTGTTCAAATAAGAGCTCAAATGAAGTTTGATTCAATTTGAGAATTCCCTAGACATGAGAAGTTATTTTTTTGTTGTAAAACAACCAATCATTATAAAAGAAAAGGAAATAAATATGGTCATTGGCAAACCACGTTTAAAACACGACTAAAAAAGATTGAGCGCTACGGAATATGGCTTCTTGTGATATCGGCATGGTGGCGCGACGGCGTGCATTGCAATTTAATTATTGTTATTCATTAGAAACCTTAAACACTGATGTTTAATTAACCGACTTCCAAAAAGGAGGAGGTTATATGTTCGACTGTATGTATGTTTTTTTTTTCTTTTTTTATTTATGTTCACCGATTTCTCCGTCAATTGTGGACCGATTTGCAAAATATTTTTTTTGTTTGAAAGGGTATGCTCTCGAGGTGGTCCCATTGTCAACAAGTCAGAATCTGATGAGGGGATCCCATGGAAATCGAGAGAAATCTTCAAATTTTATAGGCACCCTTAGAGCGATTTGGGTATTTTTTATAGTAACTCGTGCATTTGCTCTTGGAAAGCACCATTCTGTGAAGTGGGAACTGATGATGAAGACCAGAGGTGGCCACCGGAACTTCTCAATAATAAGTATTACACGGGTTGCGATTCGATTTTAATCTGGTTGCTAAGCAATTTATGCTCGACACAATGCATATGGTGGCTTCACCATCAGCTCCTGTAGTTTTGGTTCTTAACAGGAGAACTCCTCAACAATTAACGTCCCTGCGTCGGGAAATGGAATATTTTGTAAAAGGTGATGAGCAGTTGACATTAGGCTATTGTAACTTAGATTTATTAATAACTGACTCACTACAAAGTGACAAATAACTTTAATTTCGGAAGTCGGTGGCAAAAAACAAAATACAGATACAAAAACACCGACTTCCGAAATTAAAGTTATTTATCACTTTGTAGTGATTTTTTTGAAGTCGGTTGTTTTTTTTGTAAAAAAAGTTTTTTTAATCCCTGTACTTCTCAGAGACTTTATTTTCAATTAATTAATTACTTGCATTTTCCGAAGGGGTGGGGAGATTTGTATAATACTTATAAAGGGTGGCACGGACATCGACGTACAACCTGTTACCATGGATTCAGTAAATGACTCTGACATTATTCTAGACCCCCTGCGTTCAATTTATTAGCTGTTTTAAAAAAAAACGGCAGATTTTTTTTTATTACCGCCTAAAAATTTCTACGCCAGGGGGTCTAGAATAATGTGCTGAATTCATGATTACAGTTTGCGCGTGTCTGTTCCTGTCATCCTGTATTTGTCCAGGGCGAATAAAGGGCGAGGATATTGCCGTTAAATTGACAAAATTCTAGACTCCGGACTGCTAATAACACCTACATTCTTGCGCGTTCTTTTTGCTTTTCATAAAAATACTGTTTTTTTTTTTCATTTAATTGTATAAGTTATAAATATCTTGAACAGGCTCAATAACTAAATAGCAATTATATAACCTGGGCAAGGGCGGAGCATCCTAACACAAGCAAACTATTTGCTTAAAAGGATCCTCCTCATTGTAATTAGAATAAGTTATTTAAGTTGATGCAATAAACATTTATTATTATTTATTTATTTATTAATTCCGGGAAATTCCTGATGGAAAAATCCAATTAACCCCTGCTTTTCTCATTCTCCCTCTGGGGATCGAAGAAAGACGAGGGGAACAAGGAGGGTCCCTGTGATGATGATCATTGGAGTATTGGATTGCATGGCACGCTGATCAGTTGCGCTTGCGACCATTAGACCAAAGAGGCAGTTTAATACATACAGGGATGTTAATTCAACTCAACTCAAAGCATTAATTTCAAATAAACCAATTACATGCACTTTTGAATTGTCAAAGGGTCGTTTGGTCAGAAAGATGAAGCTAGTTGCCCATTCCAAAGCGTAGTAGGTACCTATGGAGAAGAACGGGAAGAAACTCCACGGACACTTTTAGATCAAAATATTGTTACAAAAAATTGGTTACATCATTGATATTGAAATTAAACATGTAAAAACGATGTAGAAAGACGTGCAAGTAAAAAGCGTCCGTAATAAAAACGACAAAAACAAAAAACAAAAAAACAATTCAGAACTTAAAATGAGCTGTGGCAGCAAAGATCAAATTGACACACTTAATAGTAATACACAATTATTTATCAAATTGACACACTACGGCTAAAAGTAATTTCATACAACCGTCAAAGAAAAACAGTAAGTTGTGATTCGAATATACAAACAATTTACATTGGTTTTCAAGTTGATAAACAATTAATGTCCGTGACTTTACATTGAACGGTTTATCATGGTATTATCTATCAGCGCAACTATGATCCGTGTACACAAATTATGGCTTCCTCAAGGAACCCAAACGTGACCCCCCTAAACAAACTATGAGTATAATCTGTGGTAACCATCATCCTTTACCGGATGTGGCTATCCGGGGCAGTAGCACAACAAGTTCCCACAAACAAAGGCCATAACATCTTGCCTATATTGCCGGAAGGGTTCGGCAGAAGTGTATACAAAGGCACACAGTCAGACAGTTTACTCACTAACCTAACAGCCTTTGTATTGGTTTCATAGATAAAGAAGAAGCCTTTCATAATGTCGTGTTGTCATAAGAAGAGGCTCATGTGGAGGTGCGACCCAGCTTTGAGCTTTGATTGCAGTATGCAGTACGGTGCGGGTTCCATTTACAACCAAATGCACATTTAGTTTCAAAAACTTACAAAACTAATTAGGTAATGATTGGTGAAAGGTTTTCCTCGAAGATGAAAGGATTTATTCCTTTGAGGAAAATCACGCGAATAGCCTCCGAGGCATAAACAATAAATTCCGCATTTTAACGCTTTAATTGTTTTGGACAATTTAGGAACATGTTTATCCACTGAGCACAGACAAGCTCTTTGAACTCGCTCCCACACAATGTCACGGTTTTAACAAAGACATTGTCCTAACACAAAGTTTTATAGCTGTCAAGTCATCAAATCTGCCATTAGCCACCGACCGCCTACGGGTAACTTTCTTAAGAGCAACCCACACTAAAGGCAGCGTGGCAGCTAAGTTTTGTTGTATGAGCGCAGTGCGGTATGCGCATCTTAATTTTTAGTAGTGTCCGACCGAACGTTCAGTTTCGGCCAAAAGATCGTGTTTCGGTCGCAGTTTCTGTTTCGACCCGACCGAAACTAGCGTATGGCGTTTCTGAAGGCCTAAACAAAGTAACATTCGATTAGCGATGACGCTAGTAGCAAAGCCAAAAAATGTATGGGGTTGACATAAGCTATTCAATATCATCATCACGTGCCAACGAATAGAAATTTCGATTCTACGAAACAAATCGACAGCGTTGAACGATTACTTCCATAGAGATGCGTAGCCAAGGGGCTCTTTTTGACAAGCGTTATCGCTAGTTTTCGATTCGTATCATGGAAACATTCGCGAAAGCCATAGCGATTGTAGAAATAGAATCGCTCCGAAGCGAATGCTAATTTGTCTAGGCCCTCAGAGCTATTGGTTTTGATAGAATATACCTAGTCTTGCCATAAATATTGTCACGATGAAAAGATTTTGTTTTTTAATGCAAATAATATTTATTACCGTTACAGTGTGTTAGTTTAATACATAAATATAAAACAATTTAAAATATAAAAAGCTTATTCGAAGTGGTCTCCATTGGCTGCAATACAGTCCTTTAAACGTTGAGGCCAGTTATCAATAGAAGCACGCACTCTTTCCATGGGAAAATTCTTTACTGCCAATCGTACGGATTGTTTTAGGGACTCCAAATTAACATGGCGTTTAGAGCAAGCCATACTCTCTAAAACTGACCATAAATCATAATCCAGCGGATTAAGATCGGGACTAGACGACGGCCAGTCTTCAGCTCTGATGAAGTCCGAAACGTTCACTGCCAACCAAGACTGCGTGGACCGAGCTTTATGACCTGGCGCCGAGTCTTGTTGGAAGGACCATACTTGGTTATTGAACATGGTGTTGCTAAGGGGCTTAACTACCTTCTCAAGAATGGTATCTTGATACACTTTTGCCGATGTTTTGATACCTTTTTCACAAAAATATGGCTCAGTCACTCCTTCATAGCTAACACCCCACCAAACCATCACTGAAGTCGGATAATGCCCACGTTGCACTCTGTCGACTGATTGGGAAGCTTCCTTAGAGCTTTGAGCATAAATACGGGCATTTTGTTTGTTAAAATGTTGCTCAATTGTAAAGATTTTCTCATCCGTAAACAAAAATTTTCTGTGACCTCCCTTTGCGTACCGCTTCAGTAGTAGTTTCGATTTTACCACCCTATTCTCTTTTAAATTATCAGTTAAAAAATGACCAGTGCGTCTCTTATAGGCTGCAAATCCTAAGTCATCTTTTAAAATACGCGACATGGTTCTGGGTGCTATCTTCATCTCCCGAGATAAAATCTTTTGCTTTCGGACAGGATTTCTTCGAATTCTTTCCCTTACTGCTTTGACCACCTTTTTCGTACGAACACTACGTGGACGGCCAGATCTTTTTCTGTCACAAACAGAGGAGGTCTCATTGTACCTATTAACAGCCCGGTACACAAACATTTGACTAATACCAAGCGTATGGAGAGTTTTAAAAATTGCATTTGGCTCCATACCAACTTTGTGTAATGCAATCACAGCGATTCGGTTCTCTTTATAACCCCACTCCATTTTAATATCGTAAAATATTTTACAATGTATTGGCGCCAAAATTAGAAATCCAATGAACAATCGTATAAAAATGACAGTTTCCAAATTCATATGTAATATCTTTCTTATTTTTAACTGTAACAGTATTTATGGCCAGCTTCGATCAATAATAGCACTAGATTACCGATAAGCGCTTCAAAAACGGCCCGAAAAATAAGAGCACAATGACTTTTGTGCTCTTATTTCAAATTAGTATTGTCCAAACATAGCCAACATTAAGACGTCAAAATGCCACACTGCGCGTTCAAAAGTTATATAGATAACCACCGTAACACCAAGCTATTTTGGACGGAATATCTTTTTATCGGTAAGTTTATATAATTATGTTTGTGTTTTTCATAAAATAAAATTAATTAAATAGTAAATATAAATAATTTACCAAATATTATGATTATTTGATCAAAGTTTGCGACAACGCGCCAATTATTGTACCAAACATCGACTGTTCTGGAACAGGGAATGCATGGAGTAGTATTATTATTTCATAAATATGTTACTTTTCATCTCTCTAAGTTAGATTTCCTCCGGATTGGTTCGAAATCAGACCAATCCGGAGTAAATCTAAATTAGAGAAAAGTATTGATGATTCTTATGATTATAATTATGTAAATGCAAATTTATTATTGTCGCGAATCATATTTTCATCAAGATACAACCTTACACTAACCTGTAAGTTGCAAAAAACGCAAGTAAATTTGATTTTCGCGGGCTGCCGTAGCACATCCCCCTTAAAGAGACCGATTACGATTGTCCAGATATATTATTTATAGCATTCACCTCGCACACACCTTCAGTCATGGTTGTTAACCTACCACTCTTATTAGCAGTTTAATTTTAATGAAAAAATAATTTGATTTAATACAAATATTTATTATAACTTCTAAATCGCGTACATGAGTAAACGCACCCATTTTTTATACGGGTTGATTACAATGAGCCAACCTGCAGACAATTAATAGCAATGTCTTATAAAAAATAACAATTGTACTAATTTAGTCCTACTACTTTTTTAAATCGGTCAAAAATATTTGCTACCATACAAAACGAACCTTCGCCTAAAAAAATATATTTCTGCAACTCTACGACTTTCAATACTTACTGTGTTCTGAGCATTGAAATGTCTTACCAAGAACTAAGTCTAGTTCCAAAATAGAGTAAGCATGAAATGGTCAACAAAATGTTTTTAGCCTTACTGCTTAGGTTTTAAGTTTCATTTTAGAATACATATTTTTGTACTTACTATAAAAAATGACTTTATATTTATTGCATTTACATTTCTCCGATGATAGAAGGACTTACATATAAATATTTTGCAATCGTAATTAAACTTTATACTTGAGCATTAAGGTTTATAACGAACTGATGTTGTTAATATTAGGTCTTTACCTATGAAATTGCCGTTCTGCAGTACTGGCCATTTCAAATCAAAATAACTTTTGTTTGGCTAAGAATTCTAATTTCAAATTAATTTTATTTTAAAAACATGGATTTTTTTTTCTAAAAGTAGTCATTTCTTTATTGATTAGTGTTACATTTTCATCGCATTTTAATCTTTTTCGTCATCATGGATACGTTAAAAATTCGAGTAATTATGGAATATGAGTACCGTCGTGGCAGCAACGCGGCACAAGCGGCACGCAACATCAACGACGTTTACGGAGCTAACACTACAAACCAACGCACCACCTGTTATTGGTTTGCTCGCTTCCGTTCTGGAAATTTCGACCTGAAAAATGAACCTCGCGGTCGTCCGAAGACTTTGGTCGACAATGACGAATTAAAGGCGATTGTGGAAGCTGATGATACACAATCTACGGCTGAATTAGCAGCAGCTTTCGACGTTAGCGTCAAAATAATATTGGTCCATTTGCGTCAAATTGGCAAGGTAAAAAAGCTTGACAAATGGGTGCCCCACGAACTCAATGATCGCCAGCGCGAAGTACGCGTCGAGACGTGCCTTGCACTGCTCAACAGACACACAAATGAAGGAATTTTGAACCGCATTGTTACCTGCGATGAAAAATGGATTCTGTTTGATAACCGTAAGCGCTCAGCAAGTTGGTTGGATCCTGGTTCAGCACCTAAACAATGCCCTAAACGAAAACTTACCCCTAGAAAAGTGATGGTCACTGTTTGGTGGTCTAGCGCCGGTGTGATTCATCACAGCTTCTTACCAAATGGGGTGAGCATTACTGCAGATGTGTACTGTGAAGAACTGAACACAATGATGGAGAAGCTGGCGCATCTCCAACCAGCATTGGTCAATCGCTCGTCTCCGCTGCTCCTGCACGACAACGCGCGACCTCATACTGCACAGCAGACGGTCTCCAAGTTGCAAGAACTGGGGTTGGAAGCTCTCCGTCATCCGCCCTACTCACCAGACCTTGCGCCTACAGACTACTACTTTTTCCAGAATTTGGATAACTTCTTGGCGGGAAAAAAATTTAATACCCGAGAGGCAGTACAAAATGCCTTTGAAGAATTTGTTGCCTCCCGTCCAGCTGATTTCTTTAAGAAGGGCATCAATAAACTGCCACTGCGATGGCAAAGATGCATTGATTGCATGGGTGATTACTTCGATTAATACAAATAAAAAATTCATGAAAAAAATTCGTTTAAATTTTTTCATACAAAACGGCAATTTCATAGGTAAAGACCTATTATTATAAAACCTTTTTCTATATTTCGTAGTATGACATGTAAATGTTTATGTTTATGTAAACGTGGCCACTTCAGCGACTTGTTTTTGTTCCTGATCCTGTATCTAGTGCTATTATTGATCGAAGATGGCCAGACTAAGTAAATGACAGACAGATAGACAGCGCAGACTTAGTAATGGAGTCCCGTTTCACCTATTTTTGTACAAAACCACAAAAAATGGTCTTAGCAGACATACTGCTTTTAGTATCAGCGAGAAGGGATTTATTCGCTTTCTGAAAGATTGATACAAACTCTAAATGCAGCATCAGATTCATCTAAGTGACTGTGCGTTCGGTCACATTATCAAAATCACACGTTTCAGAGATTACTTCGACGCTGCATCGCACTTCCGCGACTCGTTCCGTTTAAGTACGGTTTAAAAATTGTGTTTGATGCTGAATTGTTTGGCGGAGAGCCGCCAAACAATTCAGCATCAAACACAATTTTTACAGTTTTTCTCATAAAATCTGGCAAAAGCAATATTTGTTTGTTCGGATAAAAGAAATCTAATGATTGCAAAATCTGCCCTTGATCAAATTATTTGTAACAAATCTACAAAAAACGAGGGGTCTTAGAAAATACTGTCAATTAATTAACAAAGTATTTCTTAACTTTGTAAGTTTCGGTTTCGGCCGAAACTATAAGAGACGCTGAAGGTTCGGTTACGGTATCGGTTTCGGCTTGCAATCGTGTTTTGGTCGAACACAAATTGTAGGTACCGTACATGAGTCCACCAGAACGAAATAGGCACATAAGACTTTTCAGTTTTGTCCCTTAAAACGCTCTTGCCTGCTGTTACAGAATGTTTATAGAAGATGGTGACCACGACCACTAACAGGCAGGCAGTAAGCTTGTTTGTCAACACACACACACACACACACACACACACACACACACACACACACACACACACACACTGAATAGAAAAGGGAGGATCCTCCAACCAGACGGCTGTCGCGTCTGGTGGGCAACTGCCCGACGTTTGATGTCGGGACGTTGTATATATGCTAGTTGCGCGGTAAACTCAACTTGCGCGATGCAGGATTTTGCGTGACGTTAGTGTGACGCGTAGCTCGCATATAGTAGCCGCTACACGTCTGCCCGCTTGGACCCAATAACATAAAAATATGTATCAACCCTACCGCGCTACACCGCTCCGGTTGTGTGGCGCCCCTTAGACGGCCCCGGTCCTCAAGAGCTAAGAAAACAACACGATACTTATTATAAATTCCGGTCAGTTGCTAGTTGTTTATTCTAGAACTTTCTTAGAGCAATAACCGCGGGAAGAATTGCTTGTTTACTTAGTTACATCATTGGCTGGAGAGGGAGCTTTAACTATAAGCTGTTCGGAACTTTAAAGGTTAATTAAATAGTTTCGTAATATCATGTTATTACTAGTTATTTTAAGTTAGCTTCTGCCTGCGACTTCCTCCGCGTGAAATGTCATGTTTTAACATAAAATATATCCTTTGACACTTGGCAATACTGTAGATTCCCATTCGTGAAAGAATTATTGGAATTGGATCAGGAGGTCCGAAGATTATCCCTTAGGTACAAACACTCAAATTTTACTTCTAAAAATAGTCAGTCGCCCATACTATAGATAAAGTAGGTATATTGAAAGAATAAAAGAGGTAATCGAACTTTTGTCATATCTATCTAACAGACTTTTTATGATTTATTATGTCTTAAATCTAAATGAAGGCTGCTGTTATTCAAGACCTCTGAAAAGGAACACCGAAACAAACTAAAAGGTCAAGGTTTATCAAGAAAACTTGGCCCGTTTCGAGTCAAATTACATGATAATAATGCAGAGAAAGTCTGGAACTGACTATTTAGGAATAAACCAATCACTTTATTTTCTTTTTATTTGATTATACGGATTTAAAAAAAATCTTTGACTATACAATTAAGTGACTGGCCATTTTTTTGCAACGTATGTATCATTTTGTTGTAAGCCCGCTGTACCTACACATGGGTCAAGGTGCGTGGCCAGCATGTAGGGCCAAAAAATCAGATCCCAACGGTCGCTGTTTACACATTAGCCCTGCATTGGCGTCTTGATAATTCTGGCATTGGCACTTTGAACTGTCTTTGATGATAAATAACAACGAACTGAATAAGACGCCAATGTGTGTGTGAACACTATTTCCGGAGCGCGCCAATAGCCTTTGATATGTACACGAAAAACCGGCACCATTTGGTTGGCCGGCCAGTGTTGGTCGCCAACTACCAAGATACCCCAAGTAGATCCCTACATGTTGGCCCAACATTCTGGCCCAACACCTTGGCCCAATGTGTACGGCGGCCATTAAACAAATCTTTTGTAGGTGAAACTTGCTAATCAAGAAATATATTGATGTCGACAAATACCTACAGAAGACTGAAAATCAGTGAGAAACTTATTTTATCGTAACGCTTCTTACATAAAAGAGGCTTATATGTAAGTACGATAAGTCTAGCTGAGACTACTATAGACCAAACAGATAATATTCTAGATAACCTTACAATTTTGCTGAAATCTAGGTAATTGATTGGTAAAGGTAATTCCGCTCCGCAAACGGATGGTGATCGACCGACTCCATTTTGATATTCCCAGACGTCACTCAAAACTAAAAGATGAACCTCGGCAGTACGTTAACAATTCCTAGCTGTATTAATTAGTAGCTCAGAGCAGTGAAACAACCACTGCTCCTTTGCGAAGAAGGAATGGTGCTATCCGTTCTGTATAGCTCCATCTCTCTCTTGCACTGGAACAATTGTTACTGCTAAAACTGTTTAAGTACGACTCCCAAAAAACGACTTTTTCAATAGTTAACAGAATTTTGAGCAATCTACAAAGACAGCTTTCGTCAAAATCCAATTGTAACATCTCTTATATATAGGACCCTGAATTAAGTAAAGTCTCAAAGTTTCTTTATATGACGTAAAACTTAATGACGTTCGTAGTTACACTAACGAAGTAAATAAATAAAAGTAAATTGTAATAATGTAATCTAAAACAGCGTAAAACCTATTAAATGACGTTTTCCACGAAGATTTTTCCGTAATTGAATCACTATTATCATCGACAACCCAATTTCTGAATGCTTAAATTTAATATTCCATGAAAGGGAGCTAATAAATTGATGCTGGGTCTTACACAAAGAAATTCCTATAATTTTGTTATTGAGATAACTTTAAGTAGCGATTTCGGTTTTATTTACTGGCTAGATTTTCCTGTTTTTGCCGGCGGCTCTTTCTGAACTCAGTTTGTTTTTGTCAACACGTGCAAAGACACAACAAACAAGGAATCACGAGATTTGATATCTTTATTTAGTTCAAGATATTGGGTATCCTCTTAATTGAAAACATGTTGTTACGGCCGCGACTTATTTTATTCTCTCTAATTTAATATGTTCTGTTTTTAATATTTTTGCTAATACCTAGATACTATTTCTTTCTTTTTGCGATCAACAGTCATCAAAAATACATTCAATCTTCGTAGATATTTTGACTTAAAAGAGTGTCCGGGGAGTGTCTTGCCCGTTCTTCTCCACTACGCTTTTAAATGGGCAACTAGCTTCATCTTTCTGACTGACAGACCACGTTTTTATTCTTTTTTGGTATACTTGAATTAAATTCTTTGAGTTTGGGTTTGTAGATTCCCAATAAAATGGGTTTCTCGCTTAGGTGAATGAGCATAACCGGCATCCTAAACCTACCTAGTTACTTATTCATGAACATTTCATATTCTAAAACTGAGTTACAGCACCGAATGTCTGCCGATGTCGAGCGCTTATAAGAGAGCCCCTATTTCATTGAGATGGAAAGGGTGAGGCGAGAGACGAGGCCAACGTTGTTATGAACAAGATGTTAAACTTTCAGCTCTAACTCGTACTTAAGTATTCAAGAGCCATTGAAATACATAGACAAGATTGTTGAATCGAATCTAACAGCGAACATAATAGGACCCATTAAATATTTAATTTAAATTGAATCCGTGGCGCTAAGCCAGAGGGAAGCCTGGGATAAAGCCAGTTGGTTTATCTCGGTTGTGAGAAACGTCCTTTTACGCCTCAGCTTAGGACATTCCACTTCAGAATTTTCTTTTCTGATTAATTTTGTACCGCGCCAGTTCCATGACATGACAGTTTATTTTCTCTGAGACTCGGCGAGTTTTTGTCTCAGCGATCACCTATATGCTTGGTCGCCACTGTAGATTTTGGAAACACACAGGTGCCCAAAGCTTTAAATATAAGTTGGTTACGTGCTGTTCTAAACTTACGTTGTCATTAAAGGGATGTGTATAAAATATGTTCCGTGATTTTTTATTCAAATTAGATTCTGATATAATGACGCTAAACCAAGCGTCATGAGTCTTATTGACTCATGACCGTGAGATGTAGATAAGTACATAGTAACTTGCAACATTGTAAATAAATCGCAGGCCACTCATACTGCTTCTAACTAAATGGCCTCGATTCCCGGGAGAGATCCGAAAGTGGTGAGAAAGGGATTATGTCCGGAAAATTAGGAGCATCATCCACCTGCGTCTATTGTGTAAAAAAACTGGGAAAGGTCAATGAGGTCAAGCTGTTGCTATGCGCGTTTTAAGGCTTCCGCAAACAGGCGCGTCGTGACAGCACGACACAAAGGTACCGCTCGTCGCGCGACACGCGGTGCCCTTGTGTCGAGCTGTCGCGTCGCGTCAGTGTGCACGAGCCTTTATCGATGATTGGTCAAGAAAGGAGTTGAAATTTTTTAATAATTTCAAACAAACGAGTTATAAAAAGAGGGCCTAGTCAAAGTTATTTGAATAATTGTTTTTGACTCGATTTTTTCCATTCCTTTTACTTACGACCCGTTTGACGCAAACCGCATTGTTTGTAGACGAATTCAACGTAATTTCATTAACTAAATAAACAGAGTAACTATTCTTACATTGTACACCATAAGGACAAACAGAACAGGAAAAGTATATAAATAAACAGCTTTACAATGGGCGGTGTTATCTCTGAAACCATTTTTTTATATACAACCATTGCACGGAGGTACCACCTTAGGTCATAAATGCAAAAATTTCATGATCAATCACCCCCACTTTAATTACTTATAACAATTTACCGATAAACAAGCTACCAAAAAATATTAAAATGTCACCCATTTTACCTAATTATCACTTATTTTTCGACCTCCGAAGTGAACACATAATTTTGTTGCGGTCGCCTTATCAGTAACTCAATTAGCACATATTGTTTGTGTAACGGTAAATTCTCAGAATTGCATTGTTTTTGAGTGGTGTTTGTGACATGGATTTCCAAGATCAAGGTATGTTCTTACTATTTAGTTATATTTTTTAAATTTTATTTGACTTATTATTACGTGTTTTTACGTGCTACGCCACACAGGATTTCTACCAAATATTTAACTTATTGTTGACTTCACATAGACTTACAACTAATTTCAACCATAGTTGAATACTCGCACATATCTTAAATTAAAGATTGAACTAACTATTTTGAAAATAATAGGTCTTTACCTATGAAATTGCCGTTTTGTATGAAAAAATTTAAATGATTTTTTTTCATGAATTTTTTATTTGTATTAATCGAAGTAATCACCCATGCAATCAATGCATCTTTGCCATCGCAGTGGCAGTTTATTGATGCCCTTCTTAAAGAAATCAGCTGGACGGGAGGCAACAAATTCTTCAAAGGCATTTTGTACTGCCTCTCGGGTATTAAATTTTTTTCCCGCCAAGAAGTTATCCAAATTCTGGAAAAAGTAGTAGTCTGTAGGCGCAAGGTCTGGTGAGTAGGGCGGATGACGGAGAGCTTCCAACCCCAGTTCTTGCAACTTGGAGACCGTCTGCTGTGCAGTATGAGGTCGCGCGTTGTCGTGCAGGAGCAGCGGAGACGAGCGATTGACCAATGCTGGTTGGAGATGCGCCAGCTTCTCCATCATTGTGTTCAGTTCTTCACAGTACACATCTGCAGTAATGCTCACCCCGTTTGGTAAGAAGCTGTGATGAATCACACCGGCGCTAGACCACCAAACAGTGACCATCACTTTTCTAGGGGTAAGTTTTCGTTTAGGGCATTGTTTAGGTGCTGAAACAGGATCCAACCAACTTGCTGAGCGCTTACGGTTATCAAACAGAATCCATTTTTCATCGCAGGTAACAATGCGGTTCAAAATTCCTTCATTTGTGTGTCTGTTGAGCAGTGCAAGGCACGTCTCGACGCGTACTTCGCGCTGGCGATCATTGAGTTCGTGGGGCACCCATTTGTCAAGCTTTTTTACCTTGCCAATTTGACGCAAATGGACCAATATTGTTTTGACGCTAACGTCGAAAGCTGCTGCTAATTCAGCCGTAGATTGTGTATCATCAGCTTCCACAATCGCCTTTAATTCGTCATTGTCGACCAAAGTCTTCGGACGACCGCGAGGTTCATTTTTCAGGTCGAAATTTCCAGAACGGAAGCGAGCAAACCAATAACAGGTGGTGCGTTGGTTTGTAGTGTTAGCTCCGTAAACGTCGTTGATGTTGCGTGCCGCTTGTGCCGCGTTGCTGCCACGACGGTACTCATATTCCATAATTACTCGAATTTTTAACGTATCCGTGATGACGAAAAAGATTGAAATGCGATGAAAATGTAACACTAATCAATAAAGAAATGACTACTTTTAGAAAAAAAAATCCATGTTTTTAAAATAAAATTAATTTGAAATTAGAATTCTTAGCCAAACAAAAATTATTTTGATTTGAAATGGCCAGTACTGCAGAACGGCAATTTCATAGGTAAAGACCTAATATAAAAGGTTTTTTTGCGTCCTTTTGCGACTTTAGTTGCTATATAGCCTCTACGACTGCGTAGGCTCTGGCGTAGCACGGTCTACGAAACATACGTAATTTTTTTTTCAGGTACTTTCATTAAATGTACTTTCTCAATGATGAATTTCTTTGAGATTTGGTCTGCCGTAACTGGAAGTGTTCCTCAGAAACAGCACACGCGTTGGAAACTATTCTAGCTTCACTGGATGAGGTGGAGAATCTATACATTAGGAAATAGATAGTAAGATACTCAGTTTATATAAAAGTCTTGATAGATTTTGGAAAATTGTCTCTAGAAATAAATCAAAATTATTGCATAAGTACTCAGATTAGTTAAATGAAATTGAATGTGTTGAATTAGTAAGAAGTAATGAGCAGTGCATTCAAGAAAACGCGAACCACCCCGGGCCATCTTGCGAACGCGGACGCCCGAACGAGGATTTCCAGAATTTAAAAAAAAAAACTTTTTTTTCTATCGGGGAATTGTTCGAAGAGGCAGCAGAATCTAATAACAAACATTATAAGGCCTTCAGGCGGGATCACACGAGAAAAATGTCGCGAGTACTTACGAATACGGACTTACCTAACAGACTTTTTCTCAGCTCAGACTCATTCATTACTAGTCTTCGCAAACTGCCCCATAAGAAAAAGAGAGATAAGTCAAGGCAGGTTTTAGATTTATTACGAATTTAGTTTAAATTGAAATTAGGTTGGTTTTTGTGGTTATGATTACGTTTGTAAATAAATTGTAGTTTTAGTTTTCTTTCCTTTTGTTGTATATAATATGTATATATATATATATATAATATATAATACAAATTATATATATATATATTATTACTATTAATATTATACATATATATTATTACTACAATTTATTTACAAATTACATATTATATATATATATATATATATACATAAAAATGAATCCCTATTTCCCTTGGTCACGCCATCACGCGTGAACGGCTGCACCGATTTCACTAATTTATTTTTTGTTGTGTTCATTATTGTCAGGAGAAGGCTCTTATGAAATAAAAAATAAGGAAGTTGATCGGAACGTTACAAAATTTAAGAAAACTTAACGCCAATATTAATTTTACATAACTGTCAGTTGTTTGAAATAACTGTCAGCGATTGACATAATGCGCGCTGCAAATATCGTTTAACACAGATAGATCGGTTGATAAATGAGTCGTTAGTTTTAGTTTTAGTCCATAGTCAAAACTAAAACTAAACGACATATGACATTCATAGTTAAGATAGGACAATGTCTGTCGGGTCAGCTTGTAATATATAAAAGAATACATATTTATAATTATATCCCCTTCATGAGTAGCATTAATATCATATTCAGATGTATTTCCGAACGATGAACAATAAATCTCAAATATTGACTATTTAAATTTACATATAAATAGTACATATTGTACAGTTTATTGTATATTATGTATTAAATTATGTAAATAAAGCATTAATGTACATTTGTGAAGTATTTTTTTATTATTTACCCTTCAGAAAAATCTCATTTAATAAAGTAAAGTATTTATGACCGCGCTTGTAGGGCGCTTAGACCACCGTGCATTGGCTAGAATTTAATTAATATGCCGCACCGTTTTGTGTCTCTACGATTTGATTTTAGGTACCTCCTTAAGACCGCTGGCAATGGTAAATGACGTCACTAATCTCTAGCAAACTCGTATAATTAGGCTTACTGGACCAAATGCCACAATGTGTTGCCAACCCGAACTGTTTGAGGTTTTGTGGGTGCCCTAATCGTAGGGTTTCTAGTTTTTTTAGGCGATAAATATACCCCTTATAGAGAGTTTTGGACTAAAGTACAAAAGAAGTTAAGTAAATTCGGTTGAAAAAAGTCACTAATCGGCTCAAACTATCTAACAATTGATTATTCCATCGCCTTTTTTGTAGAAAATTACCACAAAATATTTTTCCCGAAAGTATTATCAATTCAGCGCGGTTACTAATACCCGGTTTCAGAAATGAGAATTTGAAGTTAAAAACTTGTCAAACCCTACTTTAGCATTACTTGAGGTGATTCCTTCAAGGTCCCCCAAAATTAAAAAGTAAAAATTTGGTAGAGTTTGACGAGTTGTCAACATCAAATTCTTAATTCGGAAACCAGGTGTTAGTCAAACGTTGATTGCTATGCTTACTGAGTATACTATGCTGAATGAGAGAAAGGTGCGAAACCCACTTACGACATTTTTTAACAACGTTCTCATGCTAGTATCTCAATATTTTAGTACTGAATGATACTAAAAGAAAAATGACGTATTTTATTATTTTCACCAAAGATCGTAAAGGTTGTCAACGCAGTACAATTGCGAGTGATAGGTGGTGTGTGTGTGTAATTGTGTGACAGGGTGTGAGTGTGTGTGTCTGTATGCCAACATTTATAGTACTATCGCGGTCATAAACGGTAAACCGTTTATCTGATAAAATGCTGTGAAATACGCAACGTGCGTATAAACACAATAAAACAATAAGCACAAATAATTTCGGTGAAATATTGTACGTACGAATACATACAATATTTTATAAATACATCATATAATTACATACATGTGAATAGAAAATAAATATTAAGTATACACGGTGGCAGGGACATCGACGTGCAATCTGTTTTCAGTACATGATTCTGAACTCCCATGCGGTGAAATTATTAGTCGGATATTTAAAAAAAGAAAAGCTGTGCCATACATTTTGACCGCATAGGTATTACACTTTTCTATGAAACAGCTGATTTCTTTTGTTGATGACCAGCTTCAAACGTCTACGCTAGAAAGAAAAAGAAAGAAAAATCACACACAAAACGCACATTACAAATAAATGACATAAAAATACAGATATACAAAGTAGCCAAAAGCCTCGTATCAAAAAAAAAAAGTATTACAATAGCGGGGGTGAATTCATGGTTACAGTTTGCTCGTCGATGTCCCTATCACCGTGTATTATACGTAGATCATAATACCAAACGACACTAGATAGTTATTGCTTTGAGGACGTTTTTCTTAAGTTTGAGAAGTCACCCTATCTTCCAAGCATTCAACATAAAGGAATTAATTTGTTGTTCCTCAAAAATAATTTTCGTTTCATTTCTGTTGTCTTTGAGGAATCGGACTTTTCAGTCAGGCCAGTCCTGTTACATAACCTCACGCTGGTCTTTCCCAAACGGTTAGGCAGAGGTGTACCTATAGTACACCCACATTTCGCCAGTTATCTTTAAGTCCCATGTAATAAGGGACCGGTTATCCTGAATCATTATTTATGATTGCTTGAAAGAGAGAAAATCTTCATCGTACTTAACTACCTACTTTGAAAAGAAAATCAAGGAAAATACTTGTCTCATTCTAATTTACTTATTAATTTCATTGAAACCCTACGTCAGTTTTTAAAGCCCATAAAATATTCTATTTAAAAATCAAGTTCCCTATGGAGAAAATGGGATATGAACATTCAACGTTATTGTCGACTACAACAATTTTCTCATACAAAAATTCAATAATAGTAGAGTTTACTTTGATGAAACTGGTCTAGGGTGAGGAGCCAGACCAAGAGAGATACAGAAACCCGCGGGGCAGCATGTGGCGAGCTGTTGGGCAGTAGCGACCCCACGGACCCTATCTCCCGGGAGAAGTCTCGATTTACGAGATTCACTTTTGAATTTATATGCAGGATGCAAAAGGCCGATAAAGAAAGAAAAATAGGTTTATTTGTCATAGAAACAAGTGCATACAAAAAGATAAGTAGAAAAAACAAAATGGAAGAGAAAAAAGGAAAGGTATTTTTAGATTGCTGTCCCGTTAAGAGGTAAACCAGAGTATCGATGGCAATGAAATTGTATCAGGCAGTACAGTTACGACCTATAGCAGTGGTTTATTTAAGGTGTAGATAATTTATGGGCATGCAGGACATCTGAAAGTTTGTTTCATTTAATCTATTGTGTCGTTACATAATATGTTTTATAATATAATTGGCTGTTTTTATTTCACAACAGCTTGTTTTAAATTTCAATTCTGGCTATTTAAAATCCGGCCGTAGGTACCATATTTTTTATATAAAGTCCCAAATATTGGATTGTTTACGATTAAATGACACCGTCGAGGCCAGACTAAACAAAACTATTTGTAACGATCGCTTTCTCCGACCAATTGAACGTGACCTCTAGTCATATTTCAATACATTTTTAAAGAATAAGCTTCTGTTGTCTGACCAGATATCGATCGTTTGAAGTGTATTTCAAAGGCCCTATGAAGTGATGATACAGCTGTAAGATATATGTTGAAATTGTACGTGAAACAATAACAGGTTTGTTTCAATACTTTAGATATATAGTTCCTTTGTTTATAATGACGGATCCTTTAAGACGGATACTCTTGTCATCCGCTTCTTTCGATTCTTCGGTGTTTTTCTTCTAAATACGTAGTTTTTCATCTACTTTTTTTTCCTTTAACATGCGCTCCTTTTCATACTCCGATGTCACTTCGTGGACTTGTGTGGGTTATACATGTTTTCGACTGTAATATAACTACTTTTTGTAAATGCTGTAATGTAATTTAATATTTAATCAGTCATCATAATCCCAATTTATTTCGGGTACTCGCAACATGCCTGTGCCTTCCAAACTTCTCTATTAGTGGTCATCTCGGTAGTCACCCCTTTGTATCTATATCATCTTTCACACAGTCCATCTGTCCATTCTTTCATCGGTATCAGTACTTAATCGCAAAAGATACGTAGTTCACTATTTCAGTTTCAACCGTGTGGGCCTGCAGCTCAGTTGGTTAGAGCGTCGTGCTAATAGGGAAGGACGCGGATTCGATCCGCTCATGTACCACTTCCATATTTTTTTAAACCTGAATTTAAAAAGAAAAACACGTAAACCTACATGCAAACGTCAAAAGCTAGGTGCACTGTTCCAATTGACAATTTCCTATGGAGAAGTGCCTGCAAGAAACTCCACGGCTACTCTTTTAAAAATGATTGATATTTACAATGTTTTCAAAATACAGTGTTAATAGATATGAGAGGACAGTGTAGGCCTGTCAGGAAGTACCAGGTACTTAAAAAAATATAAAATGGTATAAATCTACAGTCTAAAAGTTAGGACTACAACGTTCTCACATTCACAAAATAAAGAAGAATCTATATAAAAGAAAAATAGAAGCCTTTTTTTTTTTTTGGGTGGTAAGCGGAAGGGCTTGTCAGACTCTTACTGACTAAAACCCTCCCGTGTTCCTTCAGTTGCCTGTGCGCCAGGGCCACGGTAACTCTTTCGAACAATCCGCGATCCCGGCAGGCATCGGCCCTGTCTGACCCCGTCAATGATGCTGACATCTCTTTATTAATGTAAGTAACTCAATTTAAAATTTATTCTCTATCGTTAATGTTCCAATTAGTATTTAATTATATTAATTTGCACTCCTCATTAGGTTATAATACAACGTCCTTTTATACCTGTAACACCTTTTTAACATGTAATATGCAAATAAATTATTTGATTTTGATTTGATTTGATCTCTTTGAGGCGCGCGTGGATCACGACGCGCCGTCGACCCGGACCTGTTCCTTACCGGACGGCGAGCTGCCCATTGCTCGCTGTCCGCAAGCCCGCGCGTACGGTGGCCGGGCGTCGGCAATCGACGCCCGACGCCCAGGGTGTCTCGTCCTGCGGCGACTAAGGGCGTGAGGGCGCAACGATTGCCTCACCCTCACGCCACCCAAATAATACTTTCGGAATCCTTTCTTGTGACTTGTTTTAATACTTCTTGTTCTTTTTTGTATTTGTGTATTTTTTCTATGCGTCATGTTTATCGCAAATAAACGTATTTTCTTTCTTTCTTTACTTACTTGTACCTATAGATCATCATGATCTTCTGCCTAGCCTTTTGTCAACTATGTTGGGATCGGCATGCACTCTTATCGGATGCAGCTGATTACCAGTATTAAACATGGAGCGACTGCCTATCTGACCTCTACAACCCAGTTACTGGGTAATACGATACCCTTTAGTAAGACTGGTTGTCAGACTTTCGGACTTCTGACGTGTAACGACTGTCAAATATCTACAAATGACAGCCGGGACCACCGGCTTAACAAGAATCCTTTCGTAGCCCGCCAAATTCAAATTTTCTTTGGTTTTTTGCAAATTGCCGCTGTTTAACGTCGTATGTTGATAAAATGCGATTCGCGACTGGAGAAATTATATATTTACTGAAAAAATAATATTCTGAAAAATTCTTAGGTGGAACAAATTTCTAAAGTTTCAAACTCAAACTCAAACTCAAAGCATTTATTTCAAATAAACCAATTACAGGCACTTTTGAATTGTCAAAGGGTCGGTCAGTCAGAAAAATGAAGCTAGTTGCCCATTCCAAAGCGTAGTAGGTACCTATGGAGAAGAACGGGCAAGAAACTCCATGGACACTCTTTTAAATCAATATATAGTTACAAAAAACAAATTGTTTACATCATTCATGTTCAAATTAAAAATGTGAGAACGATGTAGAAAGACGTGCACGTTTAAAGCATCCGTAATAAAAAAGATAAAAAAACAATTCAAAAATTTAAATTAAAATAAGCCGTGGCAGCCAAGAGTTGACCAGTCCCTACTGACGGCGCCCGTTCACGAACATGACGCATGGATCAGCACCATTCAGCTCAACCATTTTGAAGGGAACTTAATGATCCAACACACACGCCACCACCAGCGAAACATTTGAGTGAGCATGACATACTCTCAGCCGCCAGGGCACATTCAAGTCAATGAAAGACGAGCCTAGTAAATGGTGGCTTTATAGTAGGTACATAGTGCTCACACATGTGCTATGCAATTATACATTGTTAAGAAATTGAACTTATACAATGCAAAGATGTTGTTGTTTTTACAATCTTCAGCAGCTCCAACAATATTTTCGAATGCTAATCAGTTAATTTATGCCCCCCTGTGGAGCAGGACCAGCGTTGAGCCAAGCTAGCAAGTTTGACGATTGATATGAAATTGATGATTATTATTCAGTAAATTATATCATTCCTACAGTCGTGAATCGCATTTTGTTCAAAATACGACATAAACAGAGCTGCTATTTGTAAAAAACCAAAGAACATTTGAATTTGGCGGGCTACAGCTAAGGGTTCACTTACACGTGCTTTCCGTATGACGAAGGGGTCTCCTTAAGTAATGGATGGGCCAGCCGGGACCTTAGCAGCTTACCTTCGATCGACCAGTGCAGCTGTTAGTATTTAGCTACCTGTATCTACCGTCTTATAGATGCCAAGAATTTAATCTTGGCAGTGTCCAGCCAGCTTAACAACTTCATTGAATTTCAACTATATACTACAAACAAGACATTATGAAAAGTAAAACAGTAACTGTTTTAACATCTATAAATGATAAATGATTTTATTTCTGTAAGTAGGTTTGTCCAAACACTTTTACACGTCAATCATAATTTATAATAAGGACTATTGATACAAAATAAATACTGGACACGTCAGGTTAGTTTGCTGACGTGTCCAGTATTATTGCCAGACCGAAAAAAAGATTGAAAGAGGCCATGTAGATCCAAATGTACAGAGTGGTGTTAGATTTGTTATTATATTAACAAAAAGTCCGTGTGTGCTTATAATAGAACTGAAAATTTACGATTGGAGCCGAGTATACGCAATTCAGCGCCGACTATACGCGATTTAGCGTCACCGTCCGTTTGGATCCAAGTTTCTCCGTTTCAGCGTCACCAACCCGAGCGTGACGGTTCAGTTTCGTTAACAATTTAATGGCTGTTCAAATTATAACCAGCGTAAAACACTGAAAAGGTTAAAATTAGAGCTAATGACGCAATTTGAAAATGCACGTAAATTAATATAAATGGTACAATTGAGTCGTGCACGCTCTCGCCGCGCTACGTTAGCATCTGTTGCAAAATTAGCCAATTTAATTAAATGCACAGGAAACAAAGCAACCATTGAAATTTAGGTTATTGTCACACATTACACCAGTCAGTAGGTATGTGAGGTATTTTGTTACGTCAGGGTCGAGTTGTGATGTCACGGGGTCGAGTTATCGTAGAATTGTTATTACTACAGGAAAGTCAAAATCAAATCATTTAATTTTAAATAGGCACATACGAAAAAGGCACTTTTGAAGTCAAAATTTACAAGAAAGGTATTGATTCTAGTTGCCCCTTCCAAACGATAGTTTCGTATGGAGAAGTTCCACAGTTACTCTTTTAAAATGTTTTACACTATTTTGTATACATTCATTATATTCCTAAGACTTACGTGCCTGAACTAGGTGATCCTGTGTTTCAGGCGAGTAGAGCTAAAATAGTCTTATAAAATTTATAAATAATCAAAAAGTTGCCAATAAACAAATAATTATATGTTGAGTAATTAGTTAGTTGACTCTTAGTTTCTAAATTTAATAACTAATTAACGTAGGTGAAAATTGTATATAAGTATATTTACTTCAACACAGTTAATAAATTCTCTGTATTTTCGTAAGACATACTTTGGAGAACATCTTTGAGAATTCCCTTACTCTTTGTGTAGTTTAGGGAATAAAAGTTTGCTTTCGAGTTTAGTCTATTATAGAGGAGAGGGCCGAGGTACAGGTAAAATTTAGATGAGAAGCATGTTTTGTTGTATTTTTTTGACAGCCTTTACGTCTTTTATTAGTACATTCAGTGCTGTAGGGTAGAGCTGTGTGTTGTTTTAATAAAATGCCCATAATAAACAGCTGTTGAACTGTTTATACTTCACAAGATTTGGAAAGGAGGTTAGTAGGAAAAAGGAAAGGGTGGAAAGTAGACACTTTGAGAATCGCCCTCTGGGCTCTCTCGAGGGTTAGTAACATTGTTTTACCCGCTCCACCCCAAGTGGAAATACAGTAAGTTAGTATCGATTGACATGGAGACTCCCAATTTCATTAGAATTAATGTCATGTCAACATGACAACTATTCGCATTAAATCGGATTAGATTCAAAATGGAATATTCTGAAGTCGTTAGATTTATCTTGATTCAGTGAACCTACCACGAATGAGTGTAATATAAGTTGTAGATAACTTAGAAGTATTTGAAAGTATTGATTAGTATAGATATAGTATGGATTTTCTCTTAGTGTAGATTGTCACTAGCCCGATAAACTCGAATTATGTGAAAAAAATCTTAACTCAAAACTCAAAAAACTCAAAGCATTTATTTCAAATAAACCAATTACAGGCACTTTTGAATTGTCAAGGGGTCGGTCAGTCAGAAAGATGAAGCTAGTTGCCCATTCCAAAGCGTAGTAGGTACCTATGGAGAAGAACGGGCAGGTAACTCCATTGACACTCTTTTAAATCAACATATAATTACAAAAAAAAAATGGTTTCATCATTCATGTTGAAATTATACATGTGAGAACGATGTAGAAAGACGTACACGTTTAAAGCGTCTCTAATAAAAAAGATATAAAAAAAAAACAATCAAAAAATTTAATTAAAATAAGCCGTGGCAGCCAAGAGATGACCAGTCCCTACTGACGGCGTCCGTTCGCGAACATGACGTCTGGACGTAACTGCGAGTACAACTTCAAAATTCTAACATGTGCACAGTGTAACTTTGACAGTTTTTTAGTGGCGCTATAACAATAAAATCGTATTCCATATCTAAATGTTTTATATTTAGACATTGAATACGATGTTATTGTACTTACTTAGTTCTGGCTGCATGAGAGATCTGTTATCAGACACATGGAAGGCTACATCGTTTTTAACACTACTCACGATAAAAACAAGGCAAGTGGAATAATAATGTATGTGCGGGACTCTATCACGGGGACGGTATTAGAACCAGATATAGATGATGCGGACTGTCTGTTTGTAAGTATAATGGGTTTTATACAAATTCTCGAAACATATCGCTCACCTTCTATTGCTAGTTTGGATAAATTCTCTCTACTCTCAACTCTCGACTCTAATTTGAGCAAACTTAAGGAAAATAAATATGGACTTACGGCAAATCCAGACGCTGATAACGTAGCGTGTCAATGATTGATGGCGCAACATGGCTTACTTTCCGCCATCACAAAGCCTAAAATGGGACACAGCTGCTTGGATCGTATATTTGTAAAAAACGTAAAGATTCTTTGGTGTGTATGGTAAAAATGAGTCGTAACAGATTATGACGTTGCATGGTCGGCCTCAACACATCAAACGATAAACCAAATAACAAAAAAAAAATGCTCTTGAAGACAAATTTCGAAGCTATATCTACTGATCTTCAAAAAGCTGATTGGACGAACGTTACTAGCAAGAGCGACGTAAATGAGGCGTCAGATTTTTTTAATAATATAATCAGTTCTGCAGTAAACACTCACTCATTTCATCAAAATTAGCCAATCGAACTAAAACCGACAGCCATGAATTACTCCCAGTTTAATTAGATCTATGGCCTCATAGAGATAGTTTACAAAAATGACACTCTTAAACTATCGTATATGTACAAAACTTCTATAGAGATATTTTACGAAAAGCGAAGAAGTCTTAAATACTGTAATCTGTTTTTTTATCGTCTCCATGTTTTATAAATACGGTTATAATAATGATAATGCATAAAAAGTTTGAGCTAAAGCGATAGTAATAACGAGATTAGTATACTTCTCCAATCAATGCATGAAGTTTGATTATCTCACTCAGCCGGTCGCGTAGCCGCGTAGTGTTGGCGTAGCAGTCGACGTAGCAGATTATTGCGTAGCGTCGGCGGCGTAGCAAAGAGAGTCTGTTATTAATATTTGTTTAAACTATGAAGTCAAATTATTAAGTATATTGTACCAGCGCCTGTCTCTTTTTTAATATTAGGGGATATTTTATTCTTACTCAACTACTTTTTTAGAAATACAGCCGATAGTTAAGCAATGAAAACATGATTAAATACACATATATAACCTATCTACATAAATAAAAAGTAAATGCAGTTCGTTGGTAAGCGCATCACTTGAAAATGGCTGAACTGATTTTTTTTTTAATTTTCATGAAAACCTCTTTGTTCTTTTTTCTTTGAGATTTCAGTATGAATTATTGAAATTTTGACAGGACATCGTCTGTTGGTCAGCTAGTATAATATAAATATTGCAATAAGAAAAGATTAGGTAGCTGTCCAATAATGACAATAATAAAATTATAAGTGCCTAGGGCATTTGAGATATTATATACACACATACATAAACTCACGCTTTCTTCCCATGGGGCTAGGCAGAAACCACAGAACGCCACCTGCTATGATCCTTACATACTCCTTTTGCCTCGTTAACGTTGATAAATCTGGTCATACACGCGCGCCTTACTGATAAACATCACCAATTAGGCGTTTCCACTCACATCTGCTTTGGAAATACCTTTTGTTAGTCGCCTTTCATTCATCCTATCATCAACATGACCATTTGAGATATTAGCTGTAAAAAAACAGCCTGTATTGGTCGATAAATATGGCATTGTCGAATAAATAAGCATCCCGTATGACGCCAAGACACGTTCTTGGCACGTGAACAAATACGAACTGTACCTATACGTAGATTAATTTCTGTCTTTATCCTGAACTAGAACTTTAATATTTTCAAAGCTTGAGGCGTTAACTTCCTTTTTATAATTTACTATAAGCCTCAAGTTTTAAAAAAAATATTAAAGTTCTATGTTAACGTAAAGGACATCGTCATAAATGGCCCCAGGACCAACAAACATCTGCCGTACATAATAATTATAAATATATTTTATTATACTAATTGCGAATATCTGTATAAAACGGACATTCTGCGTTCCTAAATGAATAATTAAAAGAGCTGTAACGATTAACGACATCACATCAAAAATGCTGCCACCTTTGACAATTAGATTTGACATGACAATTAGTGATGCCCAATCTTTCATTTCACACATCGAGAGCGAGATTACTGGAGTTGACCACCAGATCACGGATGTCATACGCATCCGTACCTACGTACTTTCCTTTTCAACCTTTTTCACTCTAGGATATGACGCTTCTATAGTGACTTGTGCGTCGTTTTTATTGGTACCATGCACCCTACGTGCGAAAAGAATTCAAGAACAAAATCGATTTTCGTATCCTAATCCATGCATCCTAAATAATTAACTATCTTTGTCTATACAATTACTACACATAAGGGCGTTTGTACACTACGTCCTATTCGTTTCATATTTGTGTATTTAACGTCAGCATAAAAACGGATCAGAAATTCACGAATGGGCGCTGTGCACTCACTCGTAGTCGATTCGTATTCGTGATTTTTTTTGGGTAATTTATCATCATTCGTATTAAAAATACGAATACAAATCGAATACTAGAGTCCACGAGCACCGATCTGAGATTTGAGTATACACTAAAACATTTCGTAGGCAGAGGTCACGTTCATAATGTGTGCTGCATTTCGCGCTCACTTACAAAACACCCTATATTAATCATGACGGCTACTTCGATCCTTAAAAACAGACTCGATGTGAGAAATTATCGAATATAAAAACGAAGCAGTGCACAAACAATCAAACATTTATTATGAATGCTATTTTGAATCGTATTTACACGAATCACGAATACGAGGCAGTGCACAAACGCCCTAAGTGAGATGCATTGTAATATTTCAAATAGAATAACACGCAAGATACTGAACGGTATCGTTTTTTTTTTTTGTAAATATATCGTTACGGATCTAATGTCTGGGCATCCCTAATCCTTGTCATGTCATGTCAATCAACTCAACTGAAGTCAACTGTCAAGTTATTGCACTCACAATGTTTACAAAATGCTATGCGATCTAGGTAATATAAATTCCTGCCTAAGTATAAATAAATGACATCTAAAAAAACATTAAGATACAGTCGTTTGCATTGAAGTTAAATAAATAATTACCTACTTAATTACCTACCTACCTATTTTAATATAAAAATGAGAAGATTTACCAAATGCGTAAAATGTTACTTTTACTTTACTCAACACCAAACAAGATAGGTAAGTACATAAGTACTTAAATGTTTTACTGGATTTCTTAGCTTAGCTGGCCACATACAGCCAATAGAAATAACATTAGTGACAGGCATTTACTAGCATATATTTCTAAGTATTGGAAAGATTGTTTCTTACTAAATATAACCTCAAAATGTTTGTTTTCCTTTTAAATAAATGCTTTCTGCAAGTTGTCCGTCATTAAACTTTGTCTTCATGGGCATATACTTATAATTTAGAACAACCAAAGTAATTTTCCTTCGCTGTGGGTTCTGGGGCGAAAGATGTATGGATGCAGAACAATCTCCTTTATTTAGTACTTCTTAGTTCATTAAAATCTTGTTATAAACAGGTGTTTACTTAACTTTTTGATTAGTAATCTAATATTAAAAAGATAACCCAATAACTTTTTAATTATTTGAATTTATTTTGTAGCTGCTCTTTCTTATTTTGTTTTAAGAACAGTGGTGGCATAGTGGTATCGGCCCCGACTTACGAGTTGTAGGTCGTGACTTCGTGAGTTCGAACCCAGGTAGGCACTTTACTTTGCGTATTTTATTTCATCACTACTGCTCTCAAAACGGTGAAGGAAAACATCGCGAGGAAACCGGCATGTCCTAGAAATAAAAACATCGAAGGCATCTAATATTCACCAACCAGCACTGGGCGTGCGTAGTAGATTATGGCCCACAGAGAGGCGGCCTTTGTCCCAGCAGTGGGAACATTATAGTTTAATTATGATTATGTTTTAATATGTATTTACATTTTTCCCCATACGATATTATTGATGAGTCGTGGTTAATTAAAAATAAAAGTATGGTGGAGAAGGTATGTGTCGCTCGTTATTATTAACCATATTTTAACTACTGTGGGGGTACTTTGGGTAATGTTGGTTATTGCGCAATAAAAAAACCGTTTGCAGTTCAAATCTAATTATAATTTACGAACAAATGAATCACACTAGCGAATCACACACTGTAGGTACACGACACAACTATACGGAACGCGTAACAGTTCCTTGGGTCGAGGTACTGATCTCCTCGAAAGCAGAATGGTAAGTGGCCCCTCGTCCCATCAGCACTCCTACATCAGCCAGGCTCTGTTATAGCACGAAGTTAGCCGAGTATGCACATCATCGCGAAGGTTCTGCCACTACCTGGAACTCGTGCTGCGCATCGTTTAGTGTCCAAACTAATGACCGTCTCCGACAAGTATATGTACCTAATTATGTATCTGCCTACAATGGTAAGCGTACGTTATTAAAATTGAATAACATTAAGGTTCATTTAAACTAATATTGTTTTTTTTTTTTTTTATTGATGTAAAGTTTTAGTGCAAAAGCTCTGTTATCGGCAAAACCAACAGGAAGAAAAATCCAGCGTTCATAACATAAACATAACATCACGCCTGTAATCCCCGAAGAGTTAGGCAGAATTGTACTAATAGTGCACTCACATTTCACTACTTAAGAGTCCCTTGTAATAGGGGGCGAGTCTATTGCCATGAACCGGGCAAAAATCCAAACCCCGAGCTGCTACTGAGAAATTCCTGATTGAAAAACCCAATAAAACTTTTGCCCGACCTGGGAATCGAACCCAGGACCTCATGCAATGACCAATAGAGAAACGAGACAGTCTATACTACGTCCATGTGTCTGTTAAAATTAACTTAGGTAGGTTAGTAGCGTTCTAACTCATAAAAAAATAATAAAGTAACAACACTTATTGTTATTAATAAAAATAATACAATGACAGAAAAACAATTACTATCAACTTACATAAATTATTTGCACTTGGCTAAATGATAGTGAAAACCACATCAAAATGCTTTGTGAACTTTAGGAGAACAACGCAGTCACACAGACAGACACAAAGAGTGACTTTAATTTATAATATTGTATAATATGTCGGTAATACGTTAAATCCATCATTTGATTTTGACTAACCGGGACGCCAGTGCCACCGGGCGGCGCTCGACAGAGTCTACAACATAACGCTCGACCAGAGTAAATGCAGAGTTGGTCGGTGGCGGTCAATCAGTGAACACGTTTAGAAACTGTCGCGCTTCCGTATAGTTTGTGTCGTGTACCTACAGTGTGATTAGTTTCATCGTAAATTATAATTTGATTTCTACTGAAAACGGTTTTCTCTATTGCGCAATAACAACACTTCCCATAGTACGCCTACAGTAGTTTAAATATGGCTGATGATAACGAGAGAGACGTTCCTTCTCCGTCATATATGTAGATGTTAGTATCATTTAATTTTGCCTGCCCGAGTGGTATTTGACCTTAATTTTTGGCGAAAACGAGAAAAAAACCTATTTAATACGTATCATCATACTCCTGCCCTTACCATATTAATTTGGGGTCAGCGAAACATGTCTTTTCTTTCCATTTTTCTCTACCTATCTACTTCAAGTAACATAGGTATTTACATAACACAAATTAAGTTAGTTAATTACGACAATACATTTTAACCACAAAGCTATTCGATTAGACGGGTTCCATAAGCAAACGTTTGCTGGAGGCACATTTATGAAATTGTAATTAACTCGGTTCTAACTTAATGAAGACATTAAATTTAAACACTCACAAAATGCCGTAGAAGTAATTTCGCTGGCGAAACATGCTTGGGAACCAGTAGGCTTGCGACTTGGGTGTGTTTCAGGAGTGTTTAGGAGCAGTAAAGCTCTTGTAATGGGCCGTTTTGGGAAAGTGCTAGCACAGGATATGTGATATATTGCAATTAAATGAAAGAAAATTTAAAAACTCATATTAAAAGTACACTTTGTAAACAAGCATATTACAAATTAGAGGATTATATCCTAGATAATAATGCTTGAAAACATGCTGGTCCTGCTCCATAGGACAATCTAGAGTCTAGACAAAATCAAACTGGTTGCTAATTTAATTGTATAATTTATAATTTTTATGACATTGTTTTTTACATGTAACTCACACACTAAATCATAACTTGTGAAATTTTGGAAAAATCATTTACTTTTCAATATTTGTAAATATGTGAGCACCGTTTATCTATCTCATAATTAATTTACCTGTCATGCGTTATATTTAATTATTTTTTCCTATTGTGGTATAGTAATGTTATTCTAGGTGCATCGTCTTCACATATAATTAATGTAATATAAAAATTCACAAAGAGTAACGGTGGAGTTTCTTGCCTATTATTCTCCATACGAAACTACCTTTTGGAAGGGGCAACTAGAATCAATTCTCTTTTTTTGTAAATTTTGACGTTCAAAAGTGCCTTTTATGTGCCTATTTGAAATAAATGATTTGATTTTGACTTTGACAGGAGCAACACGATATAACGGGTTTAAAAATACCCTTAAACGAAGCCGAGAGTCACTTGTTATTACAATATTAGTTGCAACGTTTGTGCTATGATTTAATGGTAAAACGTTAAAAACAATTGATCTGGTGAACAATATTTATTTTATATTCTTACAAGCTGACCCGACAGACGTTGTCCTGTCTTAACTATGAATGTCATATGTCGTTTAGTTTTAGTTTTGACTATTAACTAAAACTAAAACTATCGACTCATTTATCAACCGATCCATCTGTGTTTAACGATATTTGCAGCGCGCATTCTGTCAATCGCAGTTATTTCAAACAACTGACAGTTATGTAAAATTAATATTGGCGTTAAGTTTTTTTAAATTTTGTAACGTTCCGATCAACTTACTTGTTTTTTTATTTCATAAGATCCTTCTGACAATAACGAACACAACAAACAAAAAGTTAGTGAAATCGGTCCAGCCGTTCACGCGTGATGGCGTGAACAAGGGAAATAGGGATTCATTTTTATATAATAGGTCTTTACCTATGAAATTGCCGTTTTGTATGAAAAAATTTAAACGAATTTTTTTCATGAATTTTTTATTTGTATTAATCGAAGTAATCACCCATGCAATCAATGCATCTTTGCCATCGCAGTGGCAGTTTATTGATGCCCTTCTTAAAGAAATCAGCTGGACGGGAGGCAACAAATTCTTCAAAGGCATTTTGTACTGCCTCTCGGGTATTAAATTTTTTTCCCGCCAAGAAGTTATCCAAATTCTGGAAAAAGTAGTAGTCTGTAGGCGCAAGGTCTGGTGAGTAGGGCGGATGACGGAGAGCTTCCAACCCCAGTTCTTGCAACTTGGAGACCGTCTGCTGTGCAGTATGAGGTCGCGCGTTGTCGTGCAGGAGCAGCGGAGACGAGCGATTGACCAATGCTGGTTGGAGATGCGCCAGCTTCTCCATCATTGTGTTCAGTTCTTCACAGTACACATCTGCAGTAATGCTCACCCCGTTTGGTAAGAAGCTGTGATGAATCACACCGGCGCTAGACCACCAAACAGTGACCATCACTTTTCTAGGGGTAAGTTTTCGTTTAGGGCATTGTTTAGGTGCTGAACCAGGATCCAACCAACTTGCTGAGCGCTTACGGTTATCAAACAGAATCCATTTTTCATCGCAGGTAACAATGCGGTTCAAAATTCCTTCATTTGTGTGTCTGTTGAGCAGTGCAAGGCACGTCTCGACGCGTACTTCGCGCTGGCGATCATTGAGTTCGTGGGGCACCCATTTGTCAAGCTTTTTTACCTTGCCAATTTGACGCAAATGGACCAATATTGTTTTGACGCTAACGTCGAAAGCTGCTGCTAATTCAGCCGTAGATTGTGTATCATCAGCTTCCACAATCGCCTTTAATTCGTCATTGTCGACCAAAGTCTTCGGACGACCGCGAGGTTCATTTTTCAGGTCGAAATTTCCAGAACGGAAGCGAGCAAACCAATAACAGGTGGTGCGTTGGTTTGTAGTGTTAGCTCCGTAAACGTCGTTGATGTTGCGTGCCGCTTGTGCCGCGTTGCTGCCACGACGGTACTCATATTCCATAATTACTCGAATTTTTAACGTATCCATGATGACGAAAAAGATTGAAATGCGATGAAAATTTAACACTAATCAATAAAGAAATGACTACTTTTAGAAAAAAAAATCCATGTTTTTAAAATAAAATTAATTTGAAATTAGAATTCTTAGCCAAACAAAAATTATTTTGATTTGAAATGGCCAGTACTGCAGAACGGCAATTTCATAGGTAAAGACCTAATATATAGATAGATAGATGAGTTCCCACAAGATCGTACATCGTAAACTCCTTAAACAGTTCAAGCAGCAGTACAGTGCAGTGCAGTTGCATTTGCAGTACGAAGTTGTGGCAACTAATATTGCTTTAAAAAAAATATGAGGCGTTATACACACTGCAACATAATGCTATAACCTTTTAGTTCTTACAGGAATTGCTGACATATCTAAGTAAAGAACCACTCTCTGTATTTTTTTCATAATTTTAAGCTCAATAGTTTCGAAGATGAAGGGGGGAATGGTAAATTTCCATCTATTTCCTTAGATAACTTTAAAACTAATTATTTTATAGTATTTATTACTCGCTTGTCCAGTCAAATCTTAGGTACAGGATCGTTCTATGGGGAGGTAGTTACGGGTACAATGTGAATACTGTTTTTATCATACAAAAAAGGGCCATAAGATCCATGGTGAGAATTCCGCAATAGGTATTGTGTAAGGAGTACTTTAAAGAACTACAGATATTAACAGTCCCTTGCTTGTATATTTAGGTTCTACTCACACACCTCATGAAAAAGCTAAACGATTTCGAAACACTTGAGGGAAAAAAAATTGCGGGAAGCTACATGGCGTAAGAACTTCCTATATAAGATACAACCGCGTTTGAAAGTAGTTACTCATGCTGTAAGCTATTAGTCAATTAAATTGTTAAATAAACTACCTTTAGAATTGAAGTCCATTTATAATTTAAATCAGCGGGGTAGTTGCGTAACACACTAACAATTGGCACATGGTATAATAATATACTTCGCCAGGTATAGCATTCCGGTCACAGGGGTGACACAAGCCTACGTCATCATCGCTGTGTTATCAGTATTGTGTAATAATAACTCCCCAATCATCTTTATTACCTATGCGAATCCAATAAAACAAAGAGGTTTTACCTAACAATTACGTTGGTATATATTAAAATTGAATTGTTTCGTTTGATTAGAAAAATGAAACGACAGTAATATTTAAATGGTTTATATATATATTTTAACAGAATGGTGACTGATAATGTTTCCATAATTCGTGTTTTGTTGCAATAAAGTAGCAACTGGCCAGACCTTGTTTTTTTAGACCATGGAATAGTATTCATTTTGACAGTTCAACAACATTCATTGCGTTATTTACGTTGTTGAGCAGACACATTTCTCGAACATAATTAATAACTATGAAGTAATGGATTAGCAATAGGCTTCAAAATGATTCAGATTGTGATAGATAGTGTGTTACGTAATTAGGGTGCAGTTTAAGAATCAGCTAAAGCCCTTTCTGAGAGAAAAATGCTATCATACACTTGATAAGTTTCTCAGTGATGTGTATATCCAGACTGTTATAATTGGTGAAGCATACGGTGGAGGTCTGCCCAGCTTGGGTGGAGCACCGCTGTGTCCTCGTGGCGGCGATCGGCGGCGGCGATCTCTCGCGTCCGGCCCTGGTACAGGCCAAGGTACGGAGCGAGAGGGAATGGGAAGCCGTCACCTCCTTCTGTGAAGCAGTAATGCTCGCGAAGGAGGAGGCGGAGCGCGTGAGGGTGCGGCAATCGTTGCGCCCTCACGCCCCTAGTCGCCGCAGGAGGAGACACCCTGGGCGTCGGGAGTCAATTGCCGACTCCCGGCCACCGTAGGCGCGGACTTGCGGACGGCGAGCAATGGGCAGCTCGCCGTCCGGTAAGGACCAGGCCCGGGTCGACGGCGCGTCGTGTTCCACGCGCGCCTCAAAGAGATGTCAGCATCATTGAAGGGGTCCGATAGGGCCGATGCCTGCCGGGGTCGCGGATTGTTTGAAAGAGTTACCGTGGCCCTGGCGCACAGGCAACTGAAGGAACACGGGTGGGTTTTAGTCAGTAAGAGTCTGACACGCCCTTCCGCTCCGCTCAGAGCGGGAGAGGTCATTTGATGATTTCCCACCCAAAAAAAAAAAAAAAAAAGCCTCACCGACATGCACGACGAGCATGACGGTTCAGCATCGTTCAGTGTTCCGAAAGAGCGAAAAGTGCGCTTAAGGGGACTACATGACCTAAACGCTTTATAATGCCTAAAAATATATGATATTCTGCAGAATATATGCTAGTTAGATAGTGTGTTGAAAACATAATACAATTAACTTGTTAGGATAGAAATAAATCACGAAGATACCTCTAAAAAGTTTTTTTAACGATTAAAAACCATACTAATATACGAGTACATGCAAATATTCTGATTTTTTGTCAGATTATTCTACAAGCAACATACTAACGTAATGGTGTTTTATTTTTTTAGTCCAATGAATTTTTTTTTTGTAAATCCATAATTGCTTCATATTTTGCAATAAATTACCAGCGTTGTGTCATCGCACGTCTCCTTATTTTCTATGCAATCCGATAGTGACCGCGCTTTAGCTCTTGTAAGCCCCTTAAGGAGCTTTACTCCAAAAAAATATCTAGCGACATCAATTGTTGCTGTTAATAACGTTGCAATGGGTTGTTTCCAATGCATACGTGATTTAGACTTTTTTCCTGTTAATTATTATTTTTATTAACACTTTACCTGCATGCCTACGTAATTCGAATGCAAACAACATTTTGTCCTTATAGACAACCAACCGAAGTTGCGGTTTGCGGTTTTTGGATTCCTACTAGTCTAAGATCCCACCTTAAAACGACCTTCACCGAGCTGGTTAATGGATGAAAAGGATTTTATATTCAATTAAATATGTCAATCAATATGTCAAGTGGGTTCTCTAAAAAAATTCAGTCCAGAATATGATTAATTAACAATTGAAAAATTGTTTTTTTTTAAACATTTCACTGGTTTGGTTAATAGACAATTTCGATACCAATCGAAAGTAAGAAGCCCATAGAATATGCAAACGTTAGGTTAACATTCTTTTTCCCGTCACAACTCTTGGGTAGGCAGGTATAAACAGGTAAATCGATACTAGTAACTTGCACCAGTCTGGTTAATGAATAAAAGTTTAATTAAAATAAAGATTATTTCATTACGAACATGGTGGTATAGGGTTGTCTGCGAAAAATCAGTCCTGAATTCCGGTTGTTGAATTTAAAAAAGTGAAATATTGCTGTGAGTGAATACGTGCGACAGAGAGGTCTACACAGCAATGCAGCTGTGCGTAGTTCGTCTATTGAAAGAAAGAGAGTGCGCATGCTATTTGTCCTTGAAAATGAAAAGGATAGCGATAGACCCGTACATGTTGCGCTTCATTTTGGAGTAGCTTAAGGGGACCACAGGACCTAAACGCAAGTTTTATAATGCCTAAAAGTATATGATTCACTGCAGTAAACAAAATCAGAAAAATATATGACATTCTTCAGGACATTTGCTAGTTAGATAGTGTGTTGAAAACATAATAAAACTAATTTGATACGATATAAAAAAAATCACGACGATACCTCTAAAAATTTCTTTTAACGATTAAAAACTATACTAATATACATGCAACCATTCTGATTTTTCGTCAGATTATTCTAAAAGTAATATTTCAACGTAATAGTGTTTTAATTTTTAAGTCCAATCTATGGATTTTTTGTATATAGATAATTACTTCATATTTTACAATAAATTACCAGCGTTGTGTCATCGCGCTTCTCTTTCTTTTCTATACAGTCCGATAGCGACCGGGCTTTAGCTGTTGTTAGCCTCTTAACATTAAAATTGAAAACATAGTATTATAATAGAGGAATGTTATTATTTTTTTATAAATTAATTATATGTGTGTATATATTTTATGTGACATTAAAGTATATACATCTTTAGTAAATAAAAGGTAACATTAATACTTATATAATTCTAATCTTGCAAATTTTATTTCTATTATTAGCAGACAAAATAAAAACAGAAAAAATCTTCTTTTAAAAAAAAAATATAAATACAAAAGTTTTTATTTTTTTCAAATTATTCAGGATCCGAGTCTTCGGACATAAAATTGTGATCTCCAACTTCTGAACATTCTTCGTCATAGCTTTCTGTTTCAGTGGTTTGACAATATCTTATATCCATAAAGGTGTATGATCCCCAATGAACCCTACTGGTTTTAAATATTCATCTAAGAACCCACCGCAGTTCTCTGGCTGAAGTTTCACGCATACCGGATCCGTTGCATTAAGCCACATGGAATTTATGAAAATAGTTCGTAACATTTTTTGAGTCAATGATATCCAGCATGGTGGTATAGAGTTGAAGTGCTAGTGGCATTTTTTTTTAAACTGCTCGCTGTCTTCTTTAGCAGAATGTTTTTTTTTATACAAATGCGATATATCGCATCATTCACTTTGGTGCAGTTCTTGATGCCATACATACTAGCAGTAAATTCTTGAACGGTATTCATTTTTTCGTCAACCAAAATATCGGCTTCATCTGTTAATGATGCAAAAACTGTTTGATATCTTTCATTTTTTGAAAATAGCTTAAAAGGTTTTACTTTTCCTTTATTATAAAATGCTGTCGTGTAATCGCAACCCGTAAATGCATGGAAGGTGGGAAGACTGGCATAATTTGAATCCTAACTTGAACGATAAAACGGTGCAATTAATGCAATCAACAGGTTGGTTATTCGTTTTTTTTTTTGTTGCTGAACTGGCAAGCCAAAATTCTGATTCAGAAATTTTGTGCATTTTGGACGAACTACATACAGCTGCAATGCTGTGTACTCTTCTATCGCATGGGATTGTTCGCTGGGACCTCTCTGTCGCACGTATTCACTCGCAGCAATATTTCACTTCTTTTAATTCGTTAACCGGAATTCAGGACTGATTTTTCGCAGACAACCCTATACCACCGTGTTCGTAATGAAATAATCTTTATTTTAATTAAACTTTAATTCATTAATCAGACTGGTGCAATTTACTAGTATCGATTTACCTGTTTATACCTGCCTACCCAAGAGTTGTGACGGGAAAAAAATATTCAACCTAACGTTTGCATATTCTATGGGCTTCATACTTTCGATTGGTATGGAATTTGTCTATTAACCAAACCAGTGAAATCTTAAAAAAAAGCATTTTCTTAATAGTTAATTAATCATATTCTGGACTGAAAATTTTTAGACTACCCATATGCAATATATTTATTGACATATTTAATTGAATATAAAATACTTTTCATCCATTAACCAGCTCGGTGAAGGACGCTCTAAGGTGGGATCTTATACTATACGGCTTGTTAGTCAAATCGCCTAAAACGAGTCTTTTAGGCATAAATTTGTTTCTACTCATCTTTATACCAACATTTATATGGCCCTAATATTCTAAATATTTGTGTACATCAATTATTCCAATAAACAATTTAAATTTCAGTTAAATCCTTATGATGATTGCTATTTATTTATGTAGCGAAGACCGTAATAATTTAACTTGCTAGCTATTTTCTGCATCGAGCTTCAAGTACTTTAAATATAGTGCAACTTTTACTATATGACATTACTTTCTTTCACGCGTGCAAGATCCTGAATAAGATATTAATCATACCAGTACATACCAGGGGACTCTCAATTTATTCATAGAAAACTGTCATTTACTTCGATTTGAACACAGCTCCAAATGGAGACGCTAGACGCTACGTTTTGTTACTGACACATGTAATTACTATTTAAAGGACCGGAATTATTCTAATCAGACACTTCACTCTTTGTACATTTTTATCGTACAGTCGGCATCTTTTACTCGAAGTAAAATCTCTGAACACAAAATTAATTAAAAGCGAAAAATTAATTCATTCAACCAAATGAACCGATCCAACGATGCTGGATCGCCACTCAGCAACTTTCACTCGCGCTTCGAATGATTGAAAAATGAAATAAAATGAGGAGACGAATGTTCATTTTTATGAAATTTTGTCGGTGTCAAGTGAACTTGGAATGAAACAGAAATGAACATTCACTCGAGTGAATCGTAAGTTTAATAGATTAGAAATGATGGGCTTGTTACGTGACACGTTTTGCCTTTAATATCCATAATTACATAATTGAATAATTATGTGCCACATAAATGAGTATGTATCATATAGCTTAAGCCTATGTGGCTTCGACAAAGGGTTATTATTTTTACCAGTAACAGAGGTGGTCTGGAGCTACTTGAAACTAAGTTATCGTAATCATCAGTGGCAGACGGCGAGCAATGGGCCGCTCGCCGTCCGGTAAGGACCAGGCCCGGGTCGACGGCGCGTTGTGTTCCACGCGCGCCTCAAAGACATGTCAACACACACTGATGGGGTCTGTTAGGGCCGATGCCTGCCGGGGTCGCGGGTTTGTCCGTAAGGGAACACGGGTGGGTAACAGTAAAATTCTGACACGCACTCCCGCTCCGCCCGGGGCGGGAGAAGTTATTTCATGATTTCCCAATCAAAAAAAGAAAAAAATCATCAATAACAGTCTTGTTCTACCCACTGTTGTATTTAGGGCTCCACCCTTTTGTGACATGCTTCCCTGGTCTTTACGAGTAACTTGGTTACAATTCAACTTAAAAAATATAATAAATACCTATCGTTTTTTAACCGACTTCAAAAAGGAGGAGGTTCTCAGTTCGTCTGTATTTTTTATATTTATTTTAAATTATGTTTGTATGTTACGCGATATATACTGTGGATCGATTTAATAAAATAACAAAATGGATGTTGTATACCTCAAGAGTAGTCCCATATAAATTGTATTAAATTAGCTTCGGTAGTTTTTCAGTTAGCTTCAATAATACGTATTTTTTCCACTTAGTGTATATTGATGATGTTATAAAAAAATCCTGTCACTGTTATTTACATAGCAATTAGTGGTATACGAATTCGTGTGTAGTCGGTACCACAACAAAAAAAATAAAAATAAAAACTTTTTACAAAAAAAATAACAACGTTCAAAAAAAGAATTTTGGAAATCAGTGGCAAAAAATTAAAATGCAAAATCAAAGACACCGACTTCCAAAATTAAAGTAATTTTTCACTTTGTAGTTTTTTTTTGGGCTTCGTTTATTTTTTTGTAATAAGCTTTTATTGAATACCTAAAAAGTCCATAGGCAAAGCTAGGCCGCATAATTGGTTTTCACTCCCCGGCATAGAAAAGCAACACAGATAAAAATTCAGAATCCAAAAAATTGGTCGTCAGCAATTGAATGGATGTACATTTCATTTTTCATACGAGAATCACAAATCGATTTGCTGACACATACCTGTCGGAAAGAATTTTTGTAAAAACTACTCGGCTATTTCATGGTCGGAATGATGGCGAAGCACGGTCGGTATACCGAGCCGATGTCGAGTTTTTCAATACAATAGAATTTTTTTATTATTATTCCACGTGGTTTGACAGCGGTACGGTGCGTCCTGGACATGTTACTTCATAGCTTTTAATTTTTCAGGTGCAACTATACGTATGTACCTACTGAAAAGATGAGCAGTCACCCGTCCCTCCTATTAAAAATAGTATGCCAAACATACAATTTTTGAAGTGAAAACTTCTTTAGGCGCGTTGAGAACTTTTTGGGTGAACAAAAATCATGGAACTCGCGTCATCGTCACTGAACGCTTTCCATGAGCTATATGTATACTGTGTTTATATGTGTACTTTTTGGGTGAACAAAAAGCGTGAAAATCGCGTCATCTTCACCGCACGCTTCAACGATACAATTCACAAGTTACTTAGTTTTCACTTCTATCGGCAGTCCCCAAAGACAGCCCCGCATTTTTTTTTTTTTGACTGCCTTATTAGCCTAGTGCTCACAAGCACTACTGCTGAGCATGAGGTCCTGGTTTCGATTCCCAGATCGGACAGTGTTATTGGGTTTTTCTATCCGGAATTTCTCAGTCGCTACCTGGAGTCTGGATTTGTGCCCGGTTGATGGCAATAGGCTCGCCCCCTATTACATGGGACTTAAACATAACTGGCGAAGGTGTACTATAGGTACACCTCTGCCCAACCCTTCGGAAAAACTAGACGTGTTATGTTTATGTATTTTTTTTCCAAAAATTGTGTTTTTAAAGTACGTAAGTACCCTAAAAAAAGTGTTTTTGTTTTTTTAAATGGATTTAGTCCAAAGTTTTCACAAAAAGTTCGGCCGGCCTGTCCGAATTCAGTTGTGCTTCAAAAGCGAAACAAGCTCGGACGACATCCTAGCACGTTTTTATTGAACGTCGAAAAAAAGAGATCCATTTGTGCTTTTCGGATTAGTTTCCATAGAGAATAGATTGTTTTTGCGTTACTTCGATTGAAAATGATAAAAATCCATTTGCAATGAAAGTATTCTGCCAAAAAAAGTTTCTGCTACAATAAATAAAACTGATTTATAACAAGAAAGTGATGTTTTCTAGGTTCCGTTATCCTTTCAGTTCGGAACCCTAATATATACCTTCTCGAAAGTATGTCAATTATCGAATAACCTCATTTTTTTGTAACAAGACGTATTTTTTTTAACTCATTCACTTTACTGAGTGTGTAGCTCTGCCAACTTAAGTAAAGATACGTATATAAGTTGGCAAAGCTATTAAGGAACCTGCTACGATCCTTACATACTCACTTTGCCTCGTTTACGATCATACATCTGGTCATACACTCACGCTGGTTTTGACTACTACGCACCTGATCTTTCTGAAGAACTTCACCAATATGGTTACTGTTATGTCCTCGTAACGTAAAGATTACACACCAAAATGCACAGCTATGCAGCATCTCATGTAACAAAATTCCAACGTTTCCACTTTATAATGTATACAGGGTGGCAGGGATATCGAGGCACAACCTGTTACCAGGGATTCACTACATGATTCTGAACACATCTGCGTTGAAATATCCGGCCAGTTATTTAAATAAGAAAATTCCGGATCCATACATTTTGACCGCGGTATTGCACTTTTGTTGGATACAGCAGTTTATTTTTTATAACCCTCGCTAAATGTCAACACAGGGGGTCCAGAATTAGCTCGCCGTCCGGTAAGGACCAGGCCCGGGTCGACGGTGCGTTGTATTCCACGCGCGCTTCAAAGAGATGTCAGCATAATTGACGGGGTCCGATAGGGCCGATGCCTGCCGGAGTCGTGGATTGCTCGAAAGAGTTACCGTGGCCCTGGCGCACAGGCAATTTAAGTAACACCATTCCGCCCCGTCCACCCAGAGCGGGAGAGGTAGATCGATGATATCCAAAAAAAAAAAAAAAAGGCGTTCCACAATAATGTATTGAATCCATGGCAATGGTTTTGCATCTATGTCCCTGCAATCCTGAATATTGTCACGTGACATTATCGGCCACTTTCATTCTCTTATAAATTATTATAAAGGCCTCGCGAATTCGTTCCTGTCAAAAGTTGATTATCTCATTTGTTTTCACTCCTGCGGGAATTATGAAAACCGGCGCCATATTGATTATTTCATAAAAGCACCAGTTTGAACACTTTGAACGCTATAAAATAATGAAAATTTCGGCCCCCTTTATGAAATCCTTAAACCCCTAAAACTCTACATGTAGGTATTTATTTTTCATATTTTTCATTAAAAAAAAAAGCGAAAGATTCCATATAAAACACATCGAGGCTGCCCCACATGCGTGCCTCCGGCTCTAAAATATAAATCACGGGCAAACAAGTACCTAGTGGAGTCGCGAATGTCAAATTAAATGTTAGTTGCGTCAAAATTATTTTTAAATTTAGAGATATTTTTTTGCAGAATAGCTTTAAGATTCTCATAGCCAAAAGTAAGGAATTTTTGTGATAGTTTAGTTACTTTAGTTCGGTGTACAAGAGAATCGGCACCATTGATTCTGAAATTTATAATTAATTTACTTAGTTTGAATTTCCGCGCATTATTTGAGAAAAGTACCTACTATACAAGCCTTAGCCGCATCCAGGCATTAAATGGAATCACGTATGTGTGCCTGGACTTCGCTTCGGCCCACAATCCCACATTTTCCCTTTCTTCCATCAATGCCTCTGTTGTCGGATTTTGCAGCAATGTACTATATTACCATCAGTTTAGTTATTATTTTACCAGATTCAATTAATAGTTATTTATGATACTAGTGCGTTAAGTTGGTTTTTACAAACGAGTAGACGAATGTAAGCCCGAGACGAAGACGAGGGCTTACATTGGCTTACATGTCACGAGTTTGTAAATACCAACTTCCCCACGTGTGTCATACAACGTTTTTCAACATATTTGCGAGAAAACAGTACAATATTAATATCGGATTCCTCGCTTGAACTCATTTATTATTACTTACTTTGTTTAAAAATATCAGTCCGAAAGTCCCAATAACCTTTGACGTTTCTAATTTGAAAATGGCGCGAATTGCAAATGGCGCCACGTGCGCCTGGTGAAAATTAGAACTACATCTTTCGTCTCATTTTCTCTATAGTATTCAAGTGAGACAAACGTATTGAGCAAAAGCGCTTCCGAGGAGGTTCGATTATTTAGCTTATTTATTATCCTTGATTGATTTCATTTAGAAACTCCTTGGTGTAGCACTTATATTTTTTTTATGGAAATTAAAAATAAACCGTAAAGGATACGCACGGCGCTATACAACGGAGTATGCGGTAAAATAGGTACTTAGGTGTGAGTACCTATTTTACCGCACGTTCCGTTGTATGGTGCGTAATTTTTAACTTTCGAACCATGTATAGAGGCATCGTAAATGCATTTTTGAGCAAATGTGTTGAAAAGGTAATTCACCCACTTCGTAAATTTTCCATTTGTTGTTGATATTCACAAAAGCACTTATTAGGTATGTTGTGACTAGGAGACATATTTATCGTAATAAATTCTCAATTTACCTTATAGTCATGATATTTACTGAAATGACTGTAAGGTAACAAAGGTTGTTGACGTCATAAGCAGTTACTACAAAGTTTCTGAATAGCAACTAGTTATTCATTTATTTGGCTTACGTAAATTTGTTTTTGTACCGCACTATAAATAAGGCATTATTTGATGTTCATTACATTCCACCAACAGTAGTCAAGCAGTAAATACGGAAATACGTGTCACCATGAAGTTCGTTGTTCTGTTTGTCGTTATTGTCACGTTTCTCACTGAGTTGAGTTCGGCGCAACCGGTTGACAGCTCAGCACCTGATCAACCAGAAATATCAGCTATGACACGGGTTAAGAGAGGCTTTTATAGGAGTGATTGCGTTTGCCCAGCCGATTTAGTTCATCTGAAAGCACGTTGCATATCCTGCGACCAGTAAGTACAAAATACTTTAATACATCTATTCATATTTTAATGTCCCTCGCCAATATCGAATGCAATCTTGATTTCGGGAGATCTCGGACCTCGCCATCAAGCGCCATTTTTAACACGCTTTTTTTTATTAACTTTGTTTGTATGTTTGTTTGTAACGGAATCTTTGAACGTGATTTTCAAACACTTCAAAACGTCAATTATATTGAAACTTTGCATACTTATCAAGGACTGATGACAATAGCATAATTTAATAAGTTTTTTGTGGTTAGCCGAACCAAAAAATAGAAAATAGATAATAGTGTACAAAAACTAAAAAACACGCTTTAATAGAAAATTAAACTAAAACTAGAAAATAATTTTCAATAAAGTTAAATGAAGAACACTGAGATCAACAAAAAAGATATTGTAAATAAGCGTGGGGTGCTTTTTTACGATATTTTCATAATGACTCTACTTTTACCAATATCTGTCAATAAAAAAATTATAACAATAAAATTGACAGCAAGATTGGCAGCAGCTTTCTTTTTTTTTTTTGTTAGTCACACTATTCTAATTAAAATTTATTGAAAATTGACAGCAAGATTGGCAGCAGCTTTCTTTTTTTTTTTTGTTAGTCACACTATTCTAATTAAAATTTATTGAAAATTATTTTCTACTTTTTACTTTGGTTTTCTATTAGAGTGTGTTTTTTAGTTTTGTTTGTTTCGTGTGTATGTGTAGTGTGTGTGTGCGTGTTGTATATATGTGTGTGTGTGTATATATGTTGTATGGTTCTGATTGTAACAGTGGAATCTTCTTTTAGCTGACATGCACGAAATACTGCTTTTGTATCCGCTTCATCATGATCAGGGGATGACAGTTCATGATCGGTTCACATTACTTTATTATGGGTAACTGAATATACGTAACACAAATCATGACTCAGATATATTGTTTTGTTGCCGATAATCGTACACATCTCCTGATCAGCCCAATGATCGATAAAAAAAAACTTGAAAAGAGCTTCTTTACTCTTGATGTTTTTCAAATATACAGGGTTAGTTTTCAAAGACCAGCCAAATATAAGGGTGTGGTACAGACCAGCGTACTGAACAATTTTCTCCTTGGGATCAAAATCGTAATCACGAAAAAAAAATCAGCGGTCCCATACATTTAGGTCAAGTAGGTATTGAAGTTTTTTATGGGACAGTTTATAAATTTTTCGCGATGATGATATTGGTCCCATGGAGAGAGTTGTTCAGTTTGATGGTCTGTACCACATCCTTAAATTTGGCTGGTCTTTGAAAACTAACCCTGTATAATCTGCTGTTCTCGTTAGTTGAGGACAGGAAATGCAGAAATCTTGGTCATCCACATTACCTCGAAGATTGCATTAATTAATTTAATAATTCGCTGCAGCTGCCCGCACTAAACTTTATTGACGATTTGTGCTACTTCGGCTTGTGGAAATTGGCAGATTATATTTATTCCGTTATTCTTGAATTATGTCATTCAAAATAAAATCGACCGCACTCGAGAATGTTAACGTGCCTTTTTTTCTGCAAGTTTTATACCGTCGCGCTCCCTTACGTCAAGCTCAAATCGTCAGATTATTGAAATGCTCACTTCTCAACGTGTAATTAACCCACCTTACCTTAATCTGATGCGCCCGAGTATTTCTAACAATCGATTTGTTTTTACTATTCTGATCGGCTGCCTTAAGGCCCGTTGTTTGATCAGTAGTCAAACATACTAGTTAAAATGCGTTAATTAAAGTACTGTACCAATTTGTTAAAAATGACAGAAGTATGTTATTTGACAAATGGTTAAGCTAACTACAGTTAAAGAAAATGATAATTTGCTATGAAAGTTAACCACGTGCAGACAGAGTAGTTAAAGTTTGACAGCTATTGACTATTGGTCATGTTTAAATATGTATCAAACAACGGGCCCTTATACGCACGATCCTATATAAGGGCTTATATATGATGGAGGTACTCAACAAGGTGCAAGGTTATGTCTTATACCTTTATGTAAATGTGCTGCGGTTGAGTAAATCCCAAAATGCCCTATTGGGCCCCCTACTATAATATTTTTGACTGCCTCGTTGCGCCAGCGGTCGCGAGCGCTATAACTGTTGAGCATGAGGTCCTGGGTTCGATTCCCGGGTCAGGCAAAGTGTCATTGGGTTTTTATCATTAGCAGCCCGAAGTCTGTATTAGCGCCCGGCTGATGACAATAAGCTCGCCCCTGTTACATGGGACTTAGAGATAACTGGCGAAATTTGGGTGTACTACACACGGGTACACCTCTGCTTAACCCTTCGGGGAATACAGAGGTGATGTTATATTATGTGTATACGAGCGAATAAAGTTTCTTTCTTTATTTCTTTTTGTAATACCATAACATGTCGGTCGGAAAATATCACATATCAAGTGCTCACGCGTATCAAAAGACGATTTTCCAAAGATTATACTGCAAAGGCATAATAAATAATATATATAAACATAATATTTTGTAACAAATATTTGTGACAGATGTCAGATGGGCTCGCGGTTTTTTTTGTGCCTATCTCGATGCCGCCAAACAGCCTAATATTACAACAAAAATCGTTTCTTTTTATTTTTTTATTATAAAACACTATTTAAGGTTAATTGTTGATAAAATTATAAAATTTGGTGAAATATAATGTATATTTATCATATTTTATTTATACATTAAAAAAAAATGAAGGCGCAAAAAGTCACGATGGTTCTTTGCTGAGAGTAATAAAAAACGCACATCTGTGGTGTACTTTCCCGCACTAGTGCGGAATTCAAACTTAAAAAATGGACGCGTAATAAATACTGGATTGTGAATCTAAAAGTGGTGCAATAATGTCACTTTTCGAGCAAGATGTGTTGAAAAACTATTAAAGCTGGCTAGCCCTTTGATTGTCCTGTCAATAAATATCAGGAAATCATGAATTCATTAAAGACTCTAATCTTGTTAATAGTATTTTTGTCTCATAAAGCGACACGTTCTTTACTTGTGGTTACCAAGAGTACAAACACGCTGTGCATGGTTAGGTACCGTCTGAGACAATGGCGAAGTCAGATGTGTGAGTGTGTGTGTTTTACGTGCTGACGCTTCTCGTCTTCACGTACACATTCACAGCGTGTTTGTACATTTGGTTACGACCAGTAAAGCGCGCATCGCTTCGTGACATGAAAAAACTGTAGGTACAATAACCAGAACCTTTTCTAACATTGTTGTTTTACATTTTAGGTATATGGATCTCACGGGAGCCAACAATTGTCCAGTATGCAGAAGAAATACCATCTGGTGAAGAAAAGAAATATTAATTTTCATTTCTCATACTCGGAAAGTAGTGTTTGTTTGATCCGAGTAGCGGGTGGAAGACGCTTCTCTCCATCTTTGGGCGGGAAAGACTCATAGTAATTACTTCCCTCTCTAGGGCGGGAATTATTTTAAAAATTGAACTATATTTGTTTAGGTAGTCGTCTACTCAAAATCTTACATAATTAAGAAAAATATCGATCAAAATAATTAAAAAAAACTGCGGTCTTGTGAGTGTATAAACAGACAGTGTGAATTTAATAAAAATACATACTAAGCGGCGGCGGTGACACGTTGTGTTCTTTTAAAATTTTAAAAAGACTATTTTATTTGGCAGAATACTAACTCCACACCGCCGCGCTGTACCGAAATACAAAATATCGGTTTTATAGACTAATATTTGATTAAAAAATGAGTCTCATGTTATTATTATCAATAAATATTTTAGAAAAACTAGTATTTTTTTAATTCCTTATTCGATATGAAAAGTAGACTGTTTAACACGGAAGAAAGTCATCAATTCCTACTGTCACTCTTATCACTATGTTTATTAAAATCTTCGCATATATGTACATAGATTGCCGACAACACTCAAAAGACTAATGCCGCGGTAGTTTTTACATTCATGCTGAGAGCCTTTTCCCTTATATAGTGGTACGATTACAGCCTTACACCAATCATCCGGCACACGGCCATATCTCCTACACATATTAAAGATACGGCACAACGGGCTTAATACCACCCCGTCACCACCCTTCAGCATTTCAGCACACACTCTGTCGTACCTGCAGCTTTCCCAACTTTCATATCTTTCAGCGCTCTTACAATCTCATCTATTTCTATTTAATTCTCTTCATCTACATCTGAGCTTCGGTCTTCAGTACTTCTTCTTTCTGGTGTCTGCCCAGTTACCCACTCCTTGCACACTATCCTGACAACTAAATAAACTTTCAAAATATCCCTTCCAGCGTTCCAAGACCTTACATTCTTCGCTTAGTAAATATCTATCTTCTGCTCATATAACATTCATACTCGATGTTGCTGACACTCCGCGAGCAAATCTTATCTGTTTCCAGAACAGCTTAACAATGGCCCTGAAGTTATCAGAGAACTTCCTGTTATACTTTTCTTCTTTTTCATTTTCACCATCTGTTTCACTTTCGTTTTCATTTCGGAGTATCTCTTTTTCACTCGTTTCAAATCATCTGTCACATTCGTTTCCTGATTCACCCTATTTTGGACCTTACAGGCTAAAACAATAAGCCAGGCCTTTTTATTCTTCCTCACAACCTCTTTAACTTCACCATCTACCCAAGAATCATTCGTTCTACGAGTAATACCTTTTCTCTGCGCCAGACCACATACATTTGTGGCTACTTGCACCATACTATTTCTCGCTATATCCCATACTTCTTCTAGACTGTAGTCATTCGTATCATCAAATATTTTATCCGTCTTCATTTTTACTTCTCTCTTATATTCCTCTTTTACTTTTAATTCTTGCGGTCTCTCTACTTTTATTCTTTCTAGAGCAGTCACAGAAACTCGAACTCGGTGACGCCAATGCCTAAACAGACCATCCACCCGACACGTAACCAGATAATGATCAGTCCCTACATTAACACCCCGATATATTCTAGTATCTGTAACTTTACTCTTTAATCTTTCATCCACAATCATAAAGTCGATCATACTTCTGCTATCTTGCCTTTCCCACGTATACCTGTGAACCTTTCTGTGATTAAACATAGTGTTTAGAACAGACAAGTTCTTCTCTACACATATATCTAGTAAATTCATCCCATTTTCATTCACTCTATCATCCCCATTCGCACCTAATACTTTTTCGTACCCATTTCTCTTCACACCAACCCAACCATTAAAGTTTCCAAACATAACAATCTTCTCGTTTGACCTACATTCATTCACTAAATCCCTTAAACCACCCCAAAATTCATCCCTCTCCGAAGGCCAGCTTCCCATATCGGGAGCATAAACGCACAAAATAAAGATAGGGTTTAGGCCCACCTTTGTTCTTACCCATCCTGGGACTCACACAAACATAATCTTACACACAAATCATCATCCGCTCGGAGAGGACCACCCGCACACCCTGACAGACCCTATGTGTCTCTTGAACACCGGACCAGATAGCGGTCGATATATATATATATATATATATATATGTCCACTCCCTTTCTTTTCGTCTCATTCACACAAAGCATATCTATCCTTTTATCCTTCACCATCTCACACACCTCATCTATCTTATTTTTTATACACTCAGTATCATCTATTTTATTTTTTTACACATTCAGCGTAGCTAAGCGACATTCTGGCGCTCGCTTTTCACCCCGTGAAAACAACTGACGTGGTGTGTGGCGAGCATCACCACCGCCTACTAGTTGATTATTAATAATTGAATTACTCATTTAGTTCCCACGAAAAGCAGAGGAAAAAATCTGTCGACACTCTACAGAGCCCCGAAAGGCTTGTTAGTGCCTGGGGGCGCCCGATCCCAGACAACACGCACGCTGGCGACTAGGCTCACCTCTAGCCATGCAGCTCTCGGCACGGCAACCTTAGCTTGGGTGTGTGTTGTTAGTACCACACAGAGAAAAACAATAGAATGCCCCAGCTGTTCCCTTAGTCACCTTTATGACACCTACGGGATGAAATGGGTTGATTCTATTCTACCCGGAAACCACACGGGGCACAAACGAAGATAAGTTTGTTACAAACCTCATAAGTGGCGATTCGTCAGAGCCTCGTTGGTAAATTCAGCAGGGTGTACCGCGGGCAGGTGAGGTTGACTATGGCTCTTCAGGTGTTGGCAGGGCCACTTGCTCCCCTAGTTTACATTGATGATGTTTAATATTTTCCTGTTACTGTTATTTACATATCAAGTAGTGGTATACAAATTTGTATAGGGTAGGTACCGCAACAAAAAAGTGAAAAATAAAAACTATTTTACAAAAAAACAACCGACTTCCAAAAAAACAATGAAAATCGTGAAAAATAACTTTAACTTCGGAAGTCGGTGGCCAAACACGAAAATACAAAACCGAAGACACCAACTTCCAAAATTAAAGTTATTTTTCACGTTTTTTTTGTGTTTTTTTTTGGAAGTCGGTTGTTTTTTTGTAAAAAAGTTTTGTTGTAAAGTTATAATACAATACAATACATAATATTGAAAATAATTTGGCATCAGTTTTAGAGTTTGTTCCTTCATCGGCTCCGAGCGAGGGAATTGGTCATTATAAATCTCACTGTTTTAGTGGTATTTCATTTCAATGTTACGATGACATGTCAAATCGAGTAACCAAAAGTCATAAAAAAATGTTGGCCTATTGCATCATTTATGGCAAAAAAATATAAATTATATAATAGGTATATAATTAAAACCTGACAGCAATTTTTTAATCATAATTAAAACCGGACGGAAATTTTCGATATTTATTTTGAATCATGTACTTAATGAACGTAATTAAATAATTTCAAATATCTTGTTGTTTTTTATTTTTGACAGCCTTCCAAATACACAGGAGATTCCAGATACAAACAGAAACAAGAAGGAGGGATATCCAGATATAAGTTGTTCATAAGCCACTAAGCGCCTGCAGGACATTGTTAGAAATTATTCTGAGACAAAAAAAACGTAGATAATTGATGTACAGGCGTTTTAATGGCTTTTATTAATAACTTTTTATAGGAGCTTCTTAAAGTTGTGTGAAAAATATGTGTTAAGGTAGCAAACAGGTAGGAAATATTTACATTAGCAACGCGGTTAATACAACGGTAAAGTTAGGAGAACTTGAAAGTGGTCAGCCAACCTGACGTCAGAATGGCTGACCACTTTATTTCTTTGATATATTTCTTACCGCAAGGGTAGCAAATATTTCATTAAAGGTATTAAATAGTAGCAAATAGGTATTAAACATTGCACATGGTTTCATGTAGATATTTCGTCTGGTCCAGTCATCCTGACGGTGACTATTAATTAAATGACATATAAAAAATAAAAATAAACGAAAAAACGATTTCCAGACAATTTCAATTGGTTTTCCTTCCGCCAAAATTAGTGAAACTAACGAAGAAATTCGATACATTTTGAAGTTTTGTTACAAAAAAGGGAAACAAGTAACAAAAGCCGCGAAAAAAATTATGTGGCGTTTAGGGACTTGACGCAGTGTCTGAATTTTTATGTCAAAGACGCATCTCGCTTTGGTCGCCCCGTTACGGATAAAGACGATGCCGTTTTTTTTAATTGGAGCAATGTCTTCATACTAGTAGTTGCGACATAGCTGAGGAGTTAGGGGTTGGTTGACTGGGCACGCCACAATTACGGTGGTAAGTCCCCTCTTTGAGGAGTGGTTTGACGCAGGTCCTCACCGGACATGGCTGTTTCGGGAAGTTCCTATTCCGGATAAGGGGGGAGGAAACGCCCGGGTGATAACATTATGTGGATCGACCGGGGGCACGGTGGAGTATACCCGAAGTCTGCCCGGCTTGGGCGGAGCACCACCGTGTCCTTGTGACGACGATCCACGTCCGGCCTTGGTCCAGGCCATGGTACGGAGCGAGTGACCATGGGAAGTCGTCACCTCCTTCTGCGAAGCAGTAGTGCTCGCAAAAGAGGAGGCGGAGTGCGTGAGGGTTAGGCAATCGTTGCGCCCTCACGCCCCTAGTCGCTGCAGGAGGAGACACCCTGGGCGTCGGGAGTCGATAGCCGATTCCCGGCCGATCCTAGGCGCGGGCTTGCGGACGGGCTAGCAATGAGTAGCTCGCCGTCCGGTAAGCACCAGGTCCGGGTCGACGGCGCGTTGTGTTCCACGCGCGCCTCAAATAGATGTCAGCACCATTGACGGGGTCCGATAGGGCCGTTGCCTGCCGGGGTCGCGATTGTTCGAATGAGTTCCCGTGGCCCTGGCGCACAGGCAACTGAAGGAACACGGGTGGGTTTTAGTCAGTAAAAGTTTACCTCAAAACAGTTTTGACCCATTTGATAAAGTCTGGGTATACAAAAAAGCTCGATATTTGGGAGCTACACGAGCTCTTAGTCTTGAATTTGTATATAAAAAAAATCGGTGTGAGTTGGTTTGGCACTCACGAAAATTTATGTGTAAAAATGTGAGCTCGCATCAGTTTGGTTCACGCGCTCACATAGACACGGGTCTTACGCTGACGTCATCTGACGTTCGAAATCTTACGCTTACGCGTCTGACGCTCGAAGTCCCAGCTAGCCCCTACCGTAGACCGAGCGCTAAGATGTTTACACATCAATACGAAAGAACTTTTTCCCCAACCTAATATTCAAATCAGCTTTTTGTTATTTTTTTTGTTAACCTACTGTTATTCCAACTTTAAGAATTACGGAAAGTAATCTAATAGCTGTTCTTACAGACTCTACTGAATCGCAGTGGATATGTTATACCCCAGAATAATGGTAAATCTTAATTTTTACTTGTAAATCTCAGTATTTACCGGCAAGTTGATAAATGTAAGGTTTAATATAATTGATAAGCTCGCGTGTGATCACTTACCCGATGGAAAGCAAAAAAACAGTTTCAACCCATTTGATTGTAAAGCAATTCTATTTAACACGCGTTGTGCCTGACGTCACATTGGGCCACCATCGGGCCACACGCCGCACCGCGATCACGGGCTCCTCCTGCCTCTCACTCGCTCTCCGACACCTTGAGCGTGCGCACACATCGGTCGGTTATTATAATCAGTCATCGTCGAAATACAGTCATCATCAAAATCAAGTAGTTTTATTTAGTCAAGACCACCAGCAGCACACCTGGAGCTTGATACTCAACACGTGTGCTTTTTACTTTGTATTCCCGCACTGGTGAGGCAATGTGTGCCTCAGATAACTATATAACTTTTAAAACTCAAAAACTTTTGGCATAAAAGGACACAAGGAACTGTGAAATTGTATACAACCTATGGGGTTAATAATAATTAATAATAATAATTTTATTTATTTAAAAAAAGGGTGATACAGTCTGTTACAATAAATATAATTTTATAGTTTAGGGATAAATCCTAAAGAGAGTAACAATTAACGGAATTGAATCTGGTGTCCTAGCTAGGTTACATGGTAACCTGTATTAAGGTACGTCAGCCCAGGTTCCCACGAAAGGAGTACATTTTTTTTTAATAGAGACTGCATAGGACTATAAAGTACAAAACTGCAAACGTATGTTAACATTATACAGTGTGCGAAATGTTAGTATGTGTGTGTTTTGCTGTGCCGTAAATTTTTAGACATTACTCTGAAATAATGATATATTTCATAGTAATCTATAGGTACTTACATATAATAAAATCGTAACGAAGTCAAAACAGTACATGGATTATTTTAAATGTAAAGTTAATTTTTGAAAAAAAAAAATGCGTTTTTCTATTTGTCTGAATATATATTATGTTCCAGCATCTCGCAAAAACTACCGGATAGAATTTGTTCAAATTTTGCATAGATATTCCCTATATGTCAACTCAGTCTGTAGGCTACATGTTATCACGCTATCTACTATGAGGGATGAGCAATATTGTAATTTAGTCGTATTCTTCTATAGGTACATTAACCGTTATCACTACAAGAAAAACTTTTTTACAAAAAAACAACCGACTTCCAAAAAAAAACACTAAAAGACGTGAAAAATAACTTTTATTTCGGAAGTCGGTGCCTTTGGTTTTGTATTTTCGTTTTTGGCCACCGACTTCCGAAATAAAAGTTATTTTTCACGTCTTTTAGTGTTTTTTTTGGAAGTCGGTTGTTTTTTTGTAAAAAAGTTTTTATTTTTCACTTTTTAGTTGCGGTACCTAACCCACACAAATTCGTATTCCACTAATTGGTATGTAAATAACAGTGACAGCAAATTATCAACACATCATCAATATAAACTAAGTGGTAAAAATATGTAGTATTAAGGATAACTCAAAAACTGCTGGTCAGACCCTGATCAAATTTAAATGGGACCAAATGTGAAGCACCAGCTATCAAATAAAAAAAGAATCACTCAAATCGGTTCACCCAGAAAAAAGTTATGAGCTAACACACATAAAAAAAAAAAAAAAAAACATACAGACGAATTGAGAACCTCCTCCTTTTTGTGAAGTCGGTTAAAAATGGTCTAAGGACACTATTCTTGACTTTTTGAAACATTTTGATGTGCAATCCCAGATTTTGAAAAATATTACAGTCAGCAAGAAAATGGGCAATTTTCACAAAAAATAATGTGATGCCATTCGATCCAGTTTCTTATAAGGATAAAAATCTCTATGGGTTCACTGAGGTTTGAGTACTAGAAAACTCAGACATCGCAAAAACTTCTCATACATTTCATAGGAAATGAGACTGAGATGAGAGAGAACACAATATACCAGTGTACCTATGTAAAGGAAAAGTACACTGTGTATAAGTAAAAGCTGACTTAGGCTCTATTGCCTTGTAATAAGGGTTATAACAGTGTGAATATGATAGCCCGCAGGTTTGCACGTTGTACTGCAGACGTAAAGGTCAGCTCTTTAGAGCATTTTGTACCACCTTTTTCACATACAGCTTGTGGCAGAAATATTCGAAGGTGTCGCATGGAGAGCATGCGTAGCATCACCGCTTCTATTTCTACTCTACGAAGAGAAAAAAAAACACTTTCTTAACAAAAAAACATTATTTTCTTGAATTTTTACATCGCGCCCTAAAAATCGTTTTACAATGTGTCATTTTGTATTTTTTTTTTTTTCCTAATTGGCAACTCGTAGTTTTGACCACTAAGGTCGTGGCTACTTAACCAGTCAATCCTGTGGGTGCCTTAAGCTACTAACTTAAAGCCTCCAGCCAGGGGCGAAATTCTTAAATACTAGGTGACCGCACGCTAAGGGCACCCCCTGTGGGGTACGAACCTCGGCTTAGGGCGTCACTGAGGGGAGGGCAGCAAGGTGGGACAGGCTGGATCGAAATTATATTATTATTATTATAAGGGGAAATTAAAGCTACAGGCTCAGCTACGGCGGGCTGGCGCGTCGTCGAGCAAGGGTCGGGGGGGGGGGGGGGGGCATTTTGTCTTCCGTTTCTTTAGTTTCTATAGTGGCCATGCTACGCAAACAGAAAATCCATGGGGTTGCCATGGCATTGCAGTGCGTCAGGGGTTTTCGGCGGCACGTGTAGATTGTTTTTACCACAAAACAAAGTTATTGTTCTGCGGTTCTTACACAATAATGCGAAAGCGCTCAGTTTCAATGGTGGCTCGAGTCATAGCCAGCTCTAACAGGATTGTGAAAATTATTGCTGACAGAGTGGACTGTCCAAAAGTAGTTAATTCACTGCTGTCAGTTACATGACGTGTCATCGTATCGTGTTGTTTACTAATTTAGTTTTAAGGACAATGTTATTAATCCTATATGAGTCTTCGCTCGAATTAATGATTTTGAATTTTAATTTTAATTAAACTTTTATATGAAACAGCTGTTTTTTTTTTGATAATCGGTGAAATACCAACATGGGCACTTATGAAACGTCAGAAGCTAGGTGCACGGTTCCAATTGGTTGTTTCCTATGGAGAAGAGCCGGCAAGAAACTCCACGGTTACTCTTTTAAAAATAAGGGGCTTTTACAATGTTTCAAATTACAGTGTTGATAGATATGGGAGGACAGTGTAGGCCTGTCAACAAGTAACAGGTACTCAACAAAATATAAAAAGGTCTACAAATCTACAGTCTAAAGTTAGGCCTACAACGTTTTGGCATTGTGTGGATCGACCGGAGGACACGGTGGAGCATACGGTGGAGGTCTGCCCGGCTTGGGCGGAGCACCGCCGTGTCCTCGTGGCGGCGATCGGCGGCGGCGATCTCTCGCGTCCGGCCCTGGTTCAGGCCATAGTACGGAGCGAGAGAGAATGGGAAGCAGTCACCTCCTTCTGCGAAGCAGTAATGCTTGCGAAGGAGGAGGCGGAGCGCGTGAGGGAGAGGCAATCATTGCGCCCTCACGCCCCTAGTCGCCGCAGGAGGAGACACAACAGAAAGTCAAAATGACGAAATGTAGACTATTTCAGAAGACAGTTGTCTAAGGTAGTGAAGACAATTTGATTTTTTAATCGCCATGCTAAACACGGTAGAAACTTTATACTCGGCGGCCACAAAGTATAAAAATTTAATGGAAAAAATGGAATTTATCACTTTTTGTAGGGAAAATGTGAAAAATGATTACCTACATGTTGAGTTTTAGGGGTTTAAGGGTTTAATAAAGGGGGTCGATTTTTTTATTATTTTTGCGATAGGATACACCATTTTCGAGATAAACGTGAGAAAAACGTGAATAAGTTACTGAATTTCGTAAAAAGTGCAATTGACTCTATCTACTTTGCTGCCGTCGCGTCGCGTCGTACTGTCTTCACGAAACGTCATTTTTGTCTATTCTTCCGTCGAAAAAACGGTGCTTGTGCTAACCTAGCAGGGACCAAAGACAATACACATTAACACGTACACAGAAACATCAAGGCGGTACGCCGACCAAAACCTTGCCATAGTGCGTTATTCAGAGGCTATTAACTCACTAAGGGTAATAAACTACATCTAAAAGCACATTATTAATGTTCGACATCCTATCATCACACTGCACGTTCTTATTTGTTTTTATGTGTTATAAATACATTTAAAATCTCCTTGTAAAAAGTGACTAAAATTATTGATTGCAGGCATCTTTTGTTAAAGGTGACGTTATATTGATTTGAGAATTCACTAATGGATAGATAATTTAAAAATCTAAATAATTCACGTTTTATTTTAATTCAATACATCGCTTGTCTTTTTTTATTAAAATAATTTCATTCTTTTTGTGAATTTTATGATAAATGAGCGTGCGTAGGGAGCGACACAGAGCGAGACTCAGCGACGGGACAGAGAAGGACCGAACGCTCAAGGTCGTTTGGTCGGGTTTAAGCCTCTCCTGTCATCTTTTGTTATAATATAAATAAATATCTATAGTTAGGTGACAGTTAATGAGAAATCCCTTGTTTACAATCTACTGTTATACTATTATTTTAGTGATACTGGTCGTCAGGAATAATCTGTAAGAATGTATCAGTGTTGTGCCATACGTAGGCGTTCATTAATTTAATAAGAACGAAAAACTTCGCAAGCAATGAGAAATTACTACTGAAGGCTGCGGGTGTCGATCTCAGGACGAGCTGCTTCTCACACGGACAACAGCTGTCAGTCGCTTGCTCCCGCATCACCAGTCCTGACTCTCTTCAAATTTTGGCTGTTGAGACGAACACTAAAAATGTGGTATACAGGAAAGTTTTATAAAAATGTGGCTGTTATTTTAGTATATTGTGATGTCTTACGACTTCCACGAGCTTGAAGTCGCCGGCGGAAGCTAGTCAAAATATGAAAATATGTCATTTCAAATTGAAATATTCATCAGAATTTGAAATGACATATTTTTAGGCTTAAGAATCGTCCTAGATTTATATAGGCTAGTAGCCCCTTTTTTTTAACATAGGCTAGTAGCCTATGTTAATAACTAATAAGTTACACGCACTTTATACAAAGCCCGTTTAATTTAAAATTGGTTATAAGGCCAAAGTGGCCAATATTGTTGTAAAATATATTTTTTACAACAACATGACCACTTTGTTTATTTAGATATTTATTGAGCGAGCGAACGCGAAGCGCGAGCGCAGCGTCTCCGTTTCAGCTTGGGAAAAATGTTTTCGTATGTCCGGATATCCGGGTGTTCTCCTCTACAGGACGCATTTCTCAACCCATTCTCGTCAAATTTTATGAGCAGGTTTAGATATATGGAAATCTATTGTCGATTCCGTTTAACCAATTTTTTCAAAATGGCGGAGATATTGGGGTTGTAAACGTAAAAAAACATATTTCAGATTTATTGTCATAGGCTTCATCGCTATGACTAGGCTTGATGCTATCACTTCATGTTGAAACAACCCTTTGTTATTTAACGTATTATTTCTATTACAGCTCTATTCTTAGTTCGTTCGGCCCTTGAAAAACAGTTCAGACGATCGATTTTAGGTCGAACCGCAGACGCTTACTCTTTATAAATTTATTGAAAATGACTAGCGGTCAAGTTCAATCGCTTGGAGAAAGCGATCGGTATAATTCGATTTGTTTAGTCTGCACCCGTCCTCTTCTATCTCCACTCTTTTAAGTATAGATATCTCTCTGTACAGCCTGTTCACTTTACCTCTGAGTTTGCATCACTGTCAAAATCACATTGATCTTTATTATCATTGCAATAAGGTTGCTGGTGGGTTGCTGCCATTGACACGTCTGTCAAATTCACAATGATCTTTGTAATCGTTTTAATAAGGTTGCTGTAGGGCTGCTGCTGTCAGAGGTAAAATAGAGGTGTTAGTATTAACTAACACTTAAAAAATACACCTTTAACTACTAAGTAATTAACAAGCGCGTCTCGCCATCAAACTATAAAGTATGGCGAATAAAATTGTAAGAACACAATTTATGTATGTTTGTAAATGGACTGCACTATATCTATGATTAAAATATCTTTTAGAGATGCATGCGTAGCATGACCACTTCTATCTCTACTCTACGAAGAGAAGACCAATCACTTCCTTAACAAAAAGTCATTATTTTCTTGAATTTTGACATCGCACCGTAGAAATCTTTCTACAATCTGTCATTTGTCGTCCGTTTCATCCGTTTCTATAGTGGCCATGCTACTCATGCTGCAAGGATCTTTTGGCGCTTGAATGACAATGACAGAGGGGCATTGTTGGAAACATTTTTGTAAAATTGTTAGCAAAATTGTATCGAAAAGAAACGAGACATGTCATCGTACCGTCGAAACCTTTCTACAACCTGTCATTTTATCTTTCGATTCTTCTGTTTCTACCATAGATCTATGGATGCTATATATGCATATGCATATCCGTGGATGCTTCTAGATCAATGCCTGCTACGGAGATAATGCTTGCACTAGACGAGATCGTTTGTTAAAATAGTACACACATCAAAAGTGTCTAGGGATCAAACACCTTTTTGATAGTTACTAAGAATCAGGTTTTTTTAATTATATTTTTTTTAACTCCTATAGTTACTTTTTAGTAAATGTCGTTATTTGAAAAGGGAATTCAAATTCAAATTATTTATTGCGAACTAAGTGTAGGTACAGAATTTTGAGGATGTTTACAATAGGTAGGTTCTTCGAACTTAGGTGCCTGTCAAGGCATTGCAATTTAAATACAAACGTACACTATACCTATTTCAGTTATACAATTTCGATTATATTATATTTATTCATTGTTTTTGAATTTCGGTCAAAAGGTCAAAAGATTAAAATCCTCTGTCAAGTCGTATTCCTATATAATCCTGCAACGGGTTTGAGGCCAAATCAGAAAAATAACTGCCATACTTCTGAGTGGAATCAACACAAAAGAACGTTATTATGGATAGAAGACGTCATTTGAGCCGAGAAGAAATGATCAGAGCCGTGGGAATGTTGGAAGCTGATTCTCGGCAACGTGTTGTCGCAATCGCTCTGGGAGAGTGTTATAAATCAACTTTGTACACGTTACCGCATCACTGGCAGCGTGGCAGAGTGACATGGAGGCCGAACTCGCATCACCACACGCAGACAAGATCGTTACATACAAATTACTGCTCGATGAAATCGTACAATGACCGCGATGATGTTGGTTACGAGGCTTCATAGCTCTTCAGGGATCATAATGAACATAATCCAGTATTGCACATGTAAGCGAAGCCCTTTACGCCTGGAGGCTTCCTTTTAGGTGTTAAGTTCAGTTTATGTTTTTATTTCTGCTTGAGTATAGTTTTCAATGTTTTTGTTGGTATATTGGCGTGTGCTAGCTGCCATAATTTTATTATAATAATAATATAAACGTTTATTAGAGATAACTAGGATCCAATTTGTTAGTAGTATAATGACTTAAAATAGTTTTAGTAATTAATACAACCTTAATCTACTCGCCCCCTGCCTGACCCATGAATCGAGGTATCAATACTTATGTGATCATTAATACATCGATTCATATACCTACAGACAGTCAAGTCTACTGGCTATCATACTTAAAACGATGTTGCGACTAGCCCGCGCTCTGCTCAGCATTCAAAAAACTCAAACTCAAAGCATTTATTTCAAATAAACCAATTACAGGCACTTTTGAATTGTCAAGGGGTCAGTCAGTCAGAAAAATTAAGCTAGTTGCCCATTCCAAAGCGTAGTAGGTACCTATGGAGAAGAACGGGCAAGAAACTCCATGGACACTCTTTTAAATCAACATAAATTGTTAGAAAAAAAATAGGTTACATCATTCATGTTGAAATTATACATGTGAGAACGATGTATAAAGACGTGCACGTTAAAAGCGTCCGTAATAAAAAAGATAAAAACAAAAAAAAAACATGCGAAATTTTTTAATTAAAATAAGCCGTGGCAGCCAAGAGATGACCAGTCCCTACTGACGGTGCCCGTTCACGAAGATGACGCATGGATTAGCACCATTCAGCTCAACCATTTTGAAGGGAACTTAATGATCCAACACACACGCCACCACCAGCGAGACATTTGACGCGCATCGCTTGCGCAGAGTAACGTGGAAGCAATCGATGCGCGCCTGCGCAAACATCCGAGATGCACTACAGTGGCGGGGCAACCGCAACATCGTTCTAATCGCATTATTATATTGTACCCCTAGAGCACTGCACGTTTTTTGAGTATAGACTGCCCACAGGCTGCAGGTGTAAAAAGATGTACAAGAAGGCTCTGAAGAGAGCAAATAAATTAATTTAATATTTTGCGTTTCTTTTGATTGTTTCATAAAAGCATCAGTTTGAACACTTTGAATGCTGTATTTATTAACAGACTGCTAAAAAACGAGGAGGGTTATTTTATGGTTCTATATACTGAACTGATTCACGTGATTGTTTTTATTCTTTTGGTAGAGCAAGTCCGCGCGGCCCCACGTAAGTTTTGGTAATTATTTTACCAGATTCAATTAAACGTATTTCACCCACTTCGTAAATTTCCCATTTCTTGTTGACATTCACTTAAGTACTAATTAGGTAGGTAGTGACTCCGTACTATGAAGATAAATTCTTAATTTACCTTATTATTCAAAGAGGACACCTATTGTTTATGACGTCAACGAACGCGACTGTCTTCATTATCGTTGTAAACAATAACTGCAAAGTTTTTGAATAGGACCTATTCATTCCGATAGGACTATTTGGCTTACGTATTTAAATGTGGTTTTGTACTGCACTATAAATAAGACATTAGTTGATGTTAATTACATTCCGCCGTCAGTAGTCTTTCAGTAAGCACGGAAGTACGTGTCACCATGAAGTTTACTGTTCTGTTTATTGTCGCGTTTCTCACCGCGATGTGTTCGGCGCTACCACTTGACAACTCAGCACCCGTTCAACGACATACTACAGTTAGTAATACCGGGCATAAGAGACCTTCGATTGCTGCTTTGATTGTTCCAATACAATGCGGAATAAATCATGTTTATCTGAAAACTAGATGCGTTACCTGCGAAAAGTAAGTACAATTTTAGTTAATTTATGTCGTATTATATAAAATTTTAGAGTTGTAGGCAGTAGCTAAGGGACTAACATGTCGGCAGGCATGGTCGTAGCCCAAAAAATCGGGGGGGTGGGGATCACCATGGGCGCCAACAGGATTATAATAATAATAATTGTGTAATAAGAGCGAACGAAGCAATTTCGAAAATCTTGTTATCCTGCATCGGGTAAATTATGTTTCATACAGAAATAGGAGTTAGTTTGTCGACTTATGCAGAAAATAATGTAACATGTAATAAGAGCAAGCGAAGCGAGCTTAAGAATTTTTGCTCCCTTTCTCAGAGAGGTCAGATTTTCTTTTGATCATTCAAATAAAAATAGATGTTACTTTGTTGAGTTATGGATGAGCTTTTTAGCTCAAGAATCATAAGAATGCAGAATGTAAGAGCGAGCAAAGCGAGCACGAAATTTTTTGTCCCATTTTGGACGAATTAGATTTCTTTTCTTTTGACAAAAACATTACTTTGTCGACTTATGGGAAAGAGCTTAAGCCGGCCATCAGGTAAGTTTTATGAAACCTTAACCCTTCGAATCTAACATACGAGTGGGTAGCCCGAATTCTCGAGTTTGCTTCGCTCGTAATTCTCAGGATTTTGTTTTTGTTGTGGGCAGGCTTTTTATTTCTTAATGTATTTGACATTTAGAAATAAAAAAACCTGGCTCAAGTACAGCTATAAGGTCATTTATTAGTCAAAAAAAAGCAAATTACACAGTAGCTCGATAGTTTGAACGATTTCGGGGGGCCTCTTTGGACGTGTCTGCATGTTGGATGGATAAACATTATAGCGCAACAATAAAATTAAGCTTATCCTCCTCTCTCCCCTTAATCCATCCAAAAGTTTTCTTTAAAAGATCTTTTTTAGCGACAAGACCTCGACCGCCCATTGTGTCACCCTATGTAAAATTTCTACATTTGTATCTGTAATTCATATGGTGTATATAATTAAGAGCATACTATTGTATTCTATTCTTATCTGATCCGGTTGCATTTTATGGTTTCTGTAATTTTTTGTTCAACGACGTCGGATTGGCTCGTGGAAATATACAAGTATAAACATACCTACATATTATGTCCCAACCTATAAGTTTGCTCTTTGATTGCCCCATCAACATGACAAATTTAATATAAGTAAACTAGCTGACCCGGCAAACGTTGTTCTGCATTTTTTTTTCGCTGTGAAATATACTTTACCACCTATTCTCATACAAATATACACAAAAAAAAAAAATTGGTTTCGGAGGAGTGCGACCACACAAACACCTTGACATGAGATTTTTACAGACAAATTGGTATGTGAATCTGGCAATAAACAATTTGTCAATTCTTTATTGCGCACCATAACGTATATAGTTGGTAGGGAAATAATTATATCAGTTACAATTTTATTACGGACCCTGTCGGGGTTACCTATCATAAGTTCGAAAAATACGAGTATTTGACCGAATTTCATTTCACCTAAAACTGTTCAACTATTATCGTTTCGTTTTTTTTACTTCAGCGAAGTCACGTCTGCCACTGTATCAGTTGACCTATTATCAATTCGATTTTAGCTTCGGCTTGTAGCCTCAGCCGCGGCGGCGGGCCTTCAAACCACTTGCTCCTCAACTCCTCTACGCGGGCTTAAATTACACTCTAGGGGTAGGGCAGACAAGACTGTGTGAAGTCGGTTTTGCAGCGATTCGTTTCTCACAAAATTTTGTAGCACAACATATTGAAGTTTTACGACACTATTTTAAATTAATATTGAAAATGCTACCAAGTAACCGGCTATATATTTGTTACCAAATAATATTCCGTAAAATGTTGTTTCGGTGTGGTGAAAATATGGCAAATAAATCATTTGGCAAATGAAAAAAGTTCAAAAGAGGCTTCGGCCAACAGCAAAAAAGTTATTTTGTAAATCGGCGAAATACGTTTAGTTCGGTAAAATAATACCTATGACACATGATACTTCGATGATCTAAAAATATGTCAAATAATGCATATAGCAAAAAAGACGTCGGTCTATACTTTTCACTAAAATGATTTTCGAACAAAAATAAATCGGATAAGTGATCGGTTCCCCCCTGTCGGGCACAGCATTGATCAAGTAAGAGAGAGGAGGAAGAACACGGCTGTTTTTTTAAATTTAATTTCATTTCAAATTCAAAGTGTAACATCAAAGTTTAAGTATGGTTCACTCACATATTTTCGCCAATTATGTTAAGTCCCATGCAATTACGGGGCGAGCTTATTAGCACCATTAGGGCACAAATCCAGACTCCGGGCTGCTACTTAGAAATTTCTAATTCAAAAACCCAATAACACTATCCGACCACAGAATTGACTTCATTCTCATCAGTAGCGCTAGCAACCAATAGACCAATGAGGCAATTCACATAAACGTATCGTAACGTTTCTTTCTAAATAATTTATTTAAATTTCTATCGACAGCGATGCGGACAAATTTTTTGAAGCCCTATGATTATTTTCCTTTTTTTTTATTTTTATTTACATGTACATACTATTAGTATTATTTTAAGTCTGTTAGCTCATATATTATATATACTATAAAATAATAAATTCATTAAAAAAAAAAATGTCACCAAAACATTTTATTTTTTATTTTCCAGGTATTTATATCTCACGGGAAAAGAATGCAGCATGTCCTAGAAAAAAAACACGCTTTTCCGACAAATGCAGCTGCATCTGAGGATTCACCTTAAGGCGGAACCTTCAGGGTAGCCCGCGAAATTCAAATTTTGTTACGTTTTTTGCAATTTGCAGGTCACTGTCAGGTTGTATTTTGATTAAAATATGATTCGCGACCGTAACAAATATGGCTTTACAGAATTATAATCATTACAATCAGCAATACAACTCCTTAAGTTAGAATTGCCCTCAAATGTCATGATTTCATGAAATAGTCATTCATTAGGGTAATATGAACTTTTATAGATGTATTGCTGATTCTAATGATTATAATTCTGTAAAGCCATATTTGATACGGTCGCGAATCATATTTAGATCACCATACAACCTGATACTGACCTGCAAATTGCAAAAAACCTAAGAAAATTAGAAATTCGCGGGCTACCTTGGCGCATGCCCCTTAATATTCATTGTCATAGATAATCAGGAAATCATACTTTTAGGGAGGTAACCTCCCTATTGGTTATCTTGACGAGGCGGGGTGTCTCAGTACAGGGTCATTTTTGTGTATAAAATTAAATGTATTGAGCAGTGTTGTTCTTTGTAATTGTATTTAAGTACTAACATTAGTTTTCCTAAGTTTTTGTATACTAACCTTTGGATCTAGCTGTCCCAAAATAAATAATTTTGAATTTGAATTTTGAAATAATCAGAATGCAGTGTGTAAAAATTTAAAAAAAAATTAGTAACCTAGAACTACAGTCATACAGATCTAATTACAAACATAACAGGTTTGGTTTGCCCAACAATAATATTAATCTACCCTCTGACATTTTTTTTTTAATGTATAATAATATTGCTACTCATTTTTAATTTTAATTCAATTATAAGGTCTCTAAATATAATTTAATCATGACTAATTATATACCCAAATGTTTGCATGTCACAGTATTATGACTAAGTGCTATGGATCTGTATACTTATATGTTAAGACCGAAATTGTACCAACACTTATGACAAATAAATTGATTTGATTTGATGGTTTTTATTTACTTATACATGTGTTTTTATTTCAAAACTATTTTTGTTGCTTTCTTTTCTTATTACTTACCTATTTGTTATTACTTAATAAAAACTAAACATCCACTAGTGGGATTTATAGACGTCCGTATGTGTGTCCGTGGCATTACAGCGGGCCCTATCAAAATTCTAGCGCTGCGGTTTTTTTTTTTTAATAACGCAGCATAATGCGATAGGAGCCTTATTGGACCCTTGTTTTTACTTGTTTTAAATGTTAATTTTCTTAGTTTTAAATGCTCCTTTTTAAAATGTTTCATGTTTGTATTCCCTGTGCGTGTCCCAAATAAAATACATTTCTTTCTTTCTTTCAAAATTCGTCGTTTCAACTACGCTTACAACAAATAAATGTTTTTAACAAGCTGAAACATATTTTTATTTAATCTGTACAAAAAATAAAATTGATGTGTCTGTATGTAATGTTAAAATAACAGCTTTTTTATTAAATGAATATGAAAGTTTAAACGATACTTATAACAAAAAATCTTCTTTTTTTTTTTGTCTATCTGTTTGTTCCGGCTAATCTCCGAAACGGCTGGACCGACTTTGACGGGACTTTTATTGGCATATAGCTGATGTTGTACTTTTATTTTAGAAAAATAATTAGGGTTCCGCGCAAGAAAATTAAAACTCATAAAATCCAATTTGTTCTCCGACATGCTCGCAAACAACGTAGTGGACACAGCTAGTGTTTAATATAATCTTTATTTAATATAAACAATTTTTATTATTTCTTACTATCTTCGCAGATACTTGTGGAAGCTAGAAATGAACCTCAAATAAGTACTTCGAGTCGATTTCTAGAAAGAAAGATTTTTTTTTTCTTTTTTTTTCGAAGCGTGTCGCGAGGTAAGCGATGGAGCCAACCTGAAAGTATCCTAATTTACTCAGGCAGATTACTTTCACGTTGTGAAATCAAGATTTATTTACACTCGAGCAGACGTGTGAGCGTATAGTAGCATAAAAATCATGATAATTATGTAAACCATTTTTACCGAACTTTGGAAAAAAAAATACAATCGATAGGACAATGTTTTAAAGGTGGTTCACACTTCCTTCAATGTATGGGACATGCGGTGTACGGTGAACCCGCCATTTCGGAAAATTAAGTTGGATTTTTATTTTTTTTATTTGGGACGTTAAACAGTTATACAAAAGTAGTTATATTAATGTTGAAAAAACGTATAACCCACACTATTGTCCACGAAGTAAGATCGGAGTATAAAAATGAACACAAGTACGTAATTAAAAGTAAAACACACCGACGAATCGAAGGAAGCGGATGCCAAGAGCATCCGTCATATAGGCGACCTGCAAGAGATTGTGAACCATTATTTTAAATTTAGATTGCGACAGCGCGAAAATATCAAATTCAATGAATTGTGAGTTATAGGTTTCTAAAAGTGAGTGAATTGTGAGTTATATAGGTTAGGCTACATCAGCCTTTGCATATGGGCGATCAATTAGTGAACTGGCTAAGTAAAATAAATCAGTGATTTTATACCACTCTCAACACGGACGGTTTAATTCTTCATCCCCGGGTCTCCATCATCAAAACTGTCTAGAACAATCATCGTACGCTTGAACAAAGTGTATAGACTATTGTCGTACATGCGGCTTAATATATTTTATGATCATTTAACATATTTAAGGTATACTCTGAATTATGCAGGTAAATAATGTGTAATTTATTCAGTCATTTTATTAATATCCTAACTAATATTATAAATGCGAAAGTAAGTTTGTTTGTTTGTTTGTTTGTTACCTTTTCACGCCTAAACCACTAAACCGATCATCCTGAAATTTTGCATATACGTTGTCATGTGTACAGAAAGGGGCATAGGATACCTTTCATCAAAAACAGTACTGTTCACAAAGAAAACAACAATAACGTTTTTATGATAATAGATGGCGCCACGTGTCTTTCGAATCATGATTGAATTATAACCGAATTGATGTCAAAGTCTAAATTGACGTGAGCGAAGCCGTGGGCAAAAGCTAGTATATAATAATAGCAGAACGTACCACCAGGATAATAGTATCCTATGTATTAATCCAGCGGGGTAATTGTGTAACAAACTAACAGTAGCAATGGTTTTCATTTTGACAGTTCAACAAGATTCATTGCGTTATTTACGTGTGTAGATAATTTTTCAAACATATGAAGCAATGGATTAGCAATATCCTTCAAAATGACTCAGATTGTGATTGAAAGTGTGTTACGCATTATCGGTGCATTAATTTTATATGTACTTTTTGCTGTGCCAAAAACACGTGTGTGTGTGTGTGTGTGTTGTGTGGATCCATAATTATACTTTAGCTTTAAGCCCATTGTAAGATATTCACACATAATGGAATGCAAATAAAGACATGAATATGAATGAGATTATAAACTATCTGTGTGCCCATCCAAATCCGTCCAGCCGTTTTTGCGCAATTGAGTAACAATCATATAGACTTTCAGATCTATAATATTTTTTGTACAATTAAAATCTTCATAAATCAGCCTATAATGTTCCCACTGCTGGGACACAGGCGTCCTCTCTTTGAGAGGAAATGGGCTGTAATCTACCACGCGGCCCCAGTGCAGGTTGGTAGATGTCACATGTCTTTGAATTTTTGGTTCTAGGTCATGCCGGTTTCCTCACGATGCTTCCCTTCACCGTTTTGAGAGCAGTGGTGATGGAATTATTTACACAAAGTAAAGCGCCTGCCTGGGTTCTTAGCCACAACCTACAACTCGTAAGTCGGGGCCGATACCACTGAGCCACCACTGGTACATTAAAATTAAAATCTTACCAAAATCTAAATAAATAAAGAAATAATCATTAAGAAAATTAACGGTATCATCTCTCACATTTAATCACGTAATTTATATAACTGCGAACAGACCTAATCAGCTTTTAAGATTGTTTCAACAGGATAAACTGTTTCTGACCTCCGCCGCTCAGCAGGCAAGATTATTCAGATAATCTTAGCCCGCCTTGCTGAAAGCCCATTCAATTATAACTGTTGTCAGATCGTATGTGATTGCTTTTTGTTGATTTGGGCAACCAATCAAAACGGCTTAAATGAGATATGAAAGCGAATTTGTCTGAGAAATCGGGGTGGCTCAAATGGCATTCTAAAAGATAGACTCCACGAGCCGCGAGGTATGCCTATACCTAGTGGCCATCTTTGTAAACGTAGGGTAGTACTCGTTCAGGTCTGTGTGTCAGTGTGTAAACGCCCTGTATTCAAAGGCAGATTTTGTTTTCGAATAATGTGTCGAATTGGGTGGATTTTGAGGCAATGTTATGACCAAGTTCAATAAAGTGTAATGTCCGACTGTCGCGATTAATACTCCTACGACTTATTAATGTTCCAATACACATAAAACAAAATAAACTGAAAATGTTGACTTCAGCGCCATCTAACAGGAAAATGGCAAAGAGCAGACCGTATCATTAACCTTAAGGTGAATCCTTAGCCGTAGCCCGCCAAATTAAAATATTCTTTGGTTTTTCGCAAATTGCAGCTCTTTTATATGTGGTAAGTTGCGCAAAATGCGATTCGCGACTGTAGGAATGATACATTTACTGAATAATAATCATCAATTTCATATCAATCATCAAACTTTGGAAATTTGTTCCACCTAAGAATTTTTCAAAATATTTCATTATTATGAAAATTAAAACAACAGTATAGTAGTAGTAGTAGTGTAGTATTTAAACAGTATTTTTTTGAGCAATGTCAATGGGGGATTTGGAAAATCTTGAAGGGAATTTGGTAAATGGATGTACATAAATTATAATGTGTAACAGACATGCAGTAGATATTTCCCTTAAATCATTTTAATTCAATTGGTGGCGAACGTAGTCTGTTTTTATGTCTCGTGCGGCTATTTAACTTGTCAGAAATGTTTTCGAATTGGTTATTTCTTTTTTACAAAAATACATTTTTCAATAATATACTGTCAGTTATTTCTTTTTTTACAAAAATACATTTTTCTAAAATATACTTACAATTATTTCTTTTTTACAAAAAGACATTTTTCAAAAATATACTGACAGTTATTTTTTTTTTACAAAAATACTTTTTTCAAAAATATACCGACATGTAAATAATAATATTTTAAGTTTTAGAAGCAGTGGCTTACAAGATACCTATCTAAAAAGTGAGCTCCATTTTTTTTGTGCTCTGAAAACCCTGTCAATATCCACTGAGTTACCCCAAATTATAAGTTAGTATAAGTAAAGAGGAAACGTAAGCATGGTAAGCAACCATCGCAGTATCGAGGTTAATAGTTTGTCTGATTCTTTTCAGCTGCCTTACTATGACGTGCTAATACCATCATGGTTCCATTGAGAAAAAGGGATAGTGCTATCGGTCATATATAGCTCCGTCTCTCTTTCACGCTGGAACAATGATGGCTTTAACACGTCATAGTACGGCCTCTGGACATATACAAAACGATCTATTTTTATCAATATTTTATCTCTGTGAAGTTTCAACTGTCGTCGGTTATACTTATAAACACATTAATTTACAGCAGTTAAGTGGGAATCTTTCTATTGCATGTCTACATTATCTATGTGTGCGTCAAATGTCTGAAATTGGTATTATGTTTGTTTTCGTCATGTTTATTTTTAAGTTCTTTTTATCTAGCTAATTATATCGTCTAATGCTTCAAATATTTTGTTTTTTTGTTACTGTCACTTTTATTAATTAATATCGCGTCATCAGCGAACGGTATGCAATCTTTGCTGATCGTCTCCGGCAGGTCGTTGATATTCACTAGGAAAAGAAGTGGGGATATGATACCCCCTTGTGGTGTGCCATAATTATTTTGTCCATATTCCGACCTAAACTTATTCTGTTCATAATGACATGTTCTTGTTATTTCTATACAGTGTGAGTCTTCATAATGTGCACATATCGAAATGAGGGAAACTAAGCTTAATTTTATCGACGGAAAAAATATTAAAAAAAACGCATAAAAGGTCTCTACCTGCTAAAGTATGGTACGTAGCCGAGTGCAAGGCTTTAACGGTTGATAGGAAATGTTGTGATTGAGTTATAAACATGGTATTTTTTCTTTTAGAAAGCTGATACGATGGATGATAATTTAAAGTAATAAAAAAGGGTAGGTAGTCGGGGCTTTTATTGTGAAATTTAACAATTAATGCAAAAATTGATGAAAAAATATCAGATTTTTGTTTTAAAAAACCCTTAATTCTCAATTGAAAGCGATTTTTTTTCTTTAGTTTATTTATGAGGACGTCCTGTTACTTCCACTCATTACTGAGTTTGCTTCATCTTGATAGATCGTTTAGTTTAAAAGTTATACCGATTTGTTTACACAGGGGTCACAGCAGCGAACGAGAATTTAAAAAATGTTATAAAAATATTAGGTTTTTTTTTAATATATTTTTCCCGCCGATAAAATTAAGCTTAGTTTCCTTCATTTCGATATGTGGTGAAGACTCACACTGTATATTGTAGTCTTTCGGCAAGATAGCAAAACAGTCTGATGCAGTTGGTGACATCAAATTTGAGATTGATCTAATTATTTTTTTTAAATATTATCCCTATCGATACCTAAGCGCGGCGGCAGAATAAATTTTTCACACATTGCTTTAACTTTTTCTCCTGTAGCTACATTGACCTGCCATCGACAACTACAGGAAATTGCCATAGGTACACAGCGTGGCGCCACAATGGCGACATTAATATTTTAGGCAAAACGGTTGGCGCAGTGGTTAAGCGGTTGACTGCTGCGCTGCGTATCGCGGGTTCGATTCCCGCACGGAAAAAATATTTGTATGATCTACAAGTTGTTGTTCCGGGTCTGGCTGTTTGTGTATGTGAGTTTGAATGTTTGTAAATGCACCCAAAATACAGGAGAAGTTCCTAGTGTGGGGCAACGTTTATAATATATATATATATATATATATATACGTGATCAGTGGCCAGTAATTATTAAAAAAATATTCTGAAACAAAATACAGATAACAAAAAAAAATGTGTTAACAACAACAGTGTGTGCCTCACGGCTGCGCCAAAAGGTTCATTTCAGCATTAATCAAATCAAATCAAATCATTTTTATTTCAGGAATACACCCATATTGAAATTAAACCAAATTACAAATTAATTATTAAAAAATAAATTAATATAAAAAAAATCTTATTATATTTTTTATTGTTACTAACGCCACGCTGTATATGGCACGATTGCCAGACGATTGGTGATCACAGTTTATTATAGTAAGCAGACAGGATGACGCTACCATTCTACCCTCCTGTTATTATCCCCTGTTACGACCTGGGCAGGTGGGGAGGGGGGTGTTTTATGCCTTGCCTTCAATACGAAACCGTTTTACGTTTCTGACTATCAAATTTAACCACTACTGGCCCGCACCTTCGTATGTGTGAAATATCCTACGACACTCAGCAATACTGTAGATGCTCATTCGTGAAAGAATTTTCGGAATCGGATCAGGAGATCCGAAGATAACACACTACATACAAACTCACTTTTCTTTTTAATATTTCTTGCTTATGCCCACGACTTTGCCTGCGTGAAATTTCTTGTTCCCTCGACCCACTGCATCGCATCGCATCGCCCGCCCGCGCTATTACTTTGTTTTCGCTTATCTTTCGTACTGACTTTTTTTCTTTTTGCTCGGCTCCTAAGGGTCTTAGCGCGATGTTAAATAGCCTACTAGTTTGTGGAGGTCAGATAACTCAACTCAACTCAAAGCATTTATTTCAAATAAACCAATTACAGGCACTTTTGAATTGTCAAGGGGTTGGTCAGTCAGAAAGATGAAGCTAGTTGCCCATTCCAAAGCGTAGTAGGTACCTATGGAGAAGAACGGGCAAGAAACTCCATGGACGCTCTTTTAAATCAAAATATGGTTACAAAATATTGGTTACATCGTTCATGTTGAAATTATGCATGTGAGAACGATGCAGAACGTTAAAAGCGTCCGTTATAAAAAGACAAGCAATTCAAATATTAAATTAAATTAAAATAAGCCATGGCAGCTAAGAAATGACCAGGCCCCACTGACGGCGTCCGTTCACGAACATGACGCATGACGCGCCATTCAGCTCAACCGTTTTGAAGGGAAGTTAATGATCCATAGGCAGTTACTATATGTGAAATACTAGTTTTCAGCTACATCCGGTCTGACTGGTAGCCAACCTAAATGTAGTTGGGAATTGGCTTAATGGCAGATGATGATAAACATCTATACTTCTATACTAATCTAAATACTATATTATATAATATAATAAAGCTGAAGAGTTTGTTTATTTGTTGGTTTGAACGCGCTAATCTCGGGAACTATCAGTCGGATTAGATTTTTTTTTTCACTCCTCTTGATCAAATAGTCCCGTCATTGTAGCGTACCAGAGCGGGAATAAAGCAAATTTTCCTCTAGGGAAAAAAGCTTTTTATTTTTATTATTTTTATCCGATACCAACGAGAACACAAAAGCGAAAAAGTGTTTATTCATAAGTAGAATTATCAAGAATAAAGACTCGACTTATTACCGTTACATAAAAAAAAATAAGAAATTTTATATTTGAACATGGAATTATAAGCGGCGATCTCTTCGTTAGAATGCGTGCAATGCGTTGCTTAAAAAAAGGCATTGGCGCGAAATCTTTAGAAATTTTCTCTAATTATTTATTGAATTGGTGGCCGTAATTTATTTTTATGTATTGAATTATTTTATTTTCTCGCATTCGTAGTGAAATGTAGTGTGTAACACACGACGCTAAAAACCCATTATATACTTACGAGGAAGTTTTACTCCCGAGCCCTAGCGAGGGAGTATAATAGAAACCGAGTTATCATTGTCATACCATTTGTATAACAATCTACTATTATGGCTGTAAAACATCACGCTACGACTCTTACGAGCCGAGCAAAAAGAAAAAAGTCAGAAAGAACGCTAAGCAAAAAAGTAATAGCGCGGGCGGACGATGCGATGCGACGCGGAGGGTCAGGGGGTCAAGAAATTTCACGATGATTAAGTCGCGGGCAGAAGCTAGTAGTATCGTAATATGATTACTTTACACGATATTATACACCACTTCCTCAACATCAAGGATCACCAAAGTGCCAGTTAAGCTTCTGGTTCGCCACTAAAAACTATAATAAAGAAGTATTTTATAAGGGTACCTTAATAAAAAGTTATAGTATGAGTATCACATTTCTGCGAAAGTTTATCACCCACGCATTTAATAAAAAGAAAATGACCAACCATTGTTTTCAAAAACCTTTGTTTAGTTTAATTAATATTGATGTGGAGATATACAGTATGGGTTGATATACAGTTAGATCATAGCTATGACAATAGAGAGCCTTTGAAAGCTCAGATAACTAACCATCATATCCATGGTGTAACAAGATCTTTCTCGAAGCCACCTGCGCATTCTGTAGATCAAACTATAATAACTTTGTGCAAAAATAATTTCTGGGAAGAGACTTTTATTTTTGGTGTGAAAATTTGTAGTTGACGGTAGCGTGCAACGTAAGGCACGCAAAACATTGTGCTTGTGGGTGAAAGTAACAGTACAGGAATTGTGGGAGTATTTAAAAGTTAAGTTATAACATTTAAAACTGGTTTTAATAAACAAAAACATCAAGAAAGTTGACATACAGGATGTAGACTCTATGCTAATGGACAGCCTATGTAAGCTCTGATAACTAACCATCATTTACTGCGGCTTTGCGATTCGAAGGCCTGCTACAGATTAATCAATATCTACAAATAAAATAATAATAATAATGCCTTTATTTTCTGACCAAATACAGTACTTACAGTTTTAATTTATTTAGTTATTTTAAATCCAGCACTCTATTTGCGTAACAGACTATCAGTCACAATCTGAATCATTTTGAAGCCTATTGCTAATCCATTGCTTCATATGTTCGAAAAATTTGTCTGCTCAACAACGTAAATAACGCAATGAATGTTGTTGAACTGTCAAAATGATAGCTATTCCTACTGTTAGTGTGTTATGCAATTACCCAGCTGGTCGCTAGTATAAGAAGGAATAATATAATAATAAGGAATAATTCCACGTCTATCATAGACCATTTTCCTTTTTACAGTTTGACAGAGGCAGCTAGGGCCAATTATGTAGTGGCTCAATTGTTGTGCCAAAGTGTAGGTATCGGTTGGATTTTTATTCTAGGCCAGCATTTCCCAGCAAACTATGGGTCGCGACCCACTGGTGGGTCGAAACCCACTGGTGGGTCCGAACGAATATTGGGTGGGCCGAGAAGAAGTTAATAATGATTAATATCTATAAATACTGGGCTGTAACTATTTATAAAAATAGGGGAAAATCCTCTTCTTATATTGAGAAGGAGCGAATATTCTTCACCACACCAGCACAGTGCTGCTAAGCGATTTGGGATAATTGGATTAATTCCAGATTACGGATGAGTTTTTCTAAACCTTTCAAAAAATTTGATTATGTAGGTTTTTCATCTGTTACCAACACATACCATACAGGGGCTCGTGGCTAAATAATAACAGCTACATGAGTCGAACGAAGGTTAATCTACGGTTGCCGAGGTCGGTCTGTGGAAAGGTGACCATCGACAACAGATCGAGACCTCGCCGCCTACCTCGGAAAGCAGTTTAAACCGTTCGTCCCGGCTCTCATTTGTAGACCTTTGGCAGTCGTTACGCATAGTCAGAAGCCTTAAAGTCTGACAACCAGTCTTACTAAGGGGTATCGTGTTACCCAGTAATTGGATTGTGGTGGTTAGACTGGAATCTGACCTCAACATAGTTGCGAAAAGGCTGTGCAGATAACCTATGCCACATACACATCCTGAATATTATATACGCCACACCGTGTACATTTCGAAATGTTTAAGAAAACGTTGGCTCGAGTATTTCTCAACCAACGTTTGAATTATTAATCTTATCTACTATTTATTCCATATTCTTTTACAAGAAGAAACCTGTCCGAGTGCACGTGGCTTAAGTAAAATAATACTTTATCTGTATCTTTTTTCTGATTATTTATTTATTTAATACTTTAAGCACACAAATGTACAGAGACGGACTTAATTCTAGGCATTTTCTACCAGTCAACCTTTGGGTGATGCAGACACAAACTAAATGATTACTTATTTGATTATTAATTTATCATTATGAAAATTATTTCCGATATTTTTTATTTTTTATTTTATTTATTTATATTTATAACATCTAAATATAAATATTATAAATGAAGTCTCTTTTTGTGCATGTCTGTGTGATCGCGCGGTTCTTCTAAACTACGCAACAGATTATGATGCGGTTTTCAACATTATTCATTATTAACATTATTAATTTAAAAGGTTTTCATGTATATAATGTACATCAATATTTTGTCAAATCTTAAAAACTGTGCGAAGCAGGGGCTGCACCTTGCATAACACACTATCGATCACAATCTGAATAATTTTGAAGGATATCGCGAATCCATTGCTTCATAATGTTCGAATTTGTCAGCTCAACAACGTAAATAACACAATCAATGTTGTTGAACTGTCAAAAAAAACAACCGACTTCCAAAAAAAAACTACAAAGTGAAAAATAACTTTAATTTCGGAAGTCGGTCTCTTTGGGTCCGACTTCCGAAATTAAAGTTATTTTTCACTTTGTCGGTTGTTTTTTTTTTGTAAAAAAGTTTTTTATTTTCCTCTCTTTAGTGGGTCAATTATTAATTTATTTAAATTACAATAGCTACAACTGCTCATCACCTTTCACAAAATATTGCTTTTCCCGATGCAGGGACATTAATTGTTGAGGAGTTCTCCTGGTAAAAACTAGAAGATTTCACCATATGCATTGTGACGAGCATAAATTGCTTAGCAACCATACTTAAGTAATCGAATTGCAACCCGTGAAATGCTTATTATTGAGTAGTTCAGGAGGCCACCTGTGGTCTTCATCATCAGTTCCACTTCACCGAATGGTGCTTTCCGAGAGCAAATGCACGAGTTACTATAAAAAAATGTCCAAATCACTATAGGTGTGCCTATAAAACTTGAGGATTTCCCTCGATTTCCATGGGATCCCCTCTTCAGATTCTGACTCAGTGGCAATGGTGCTCCCATTATGATACGGAGATGTCGAGCGCCGAATGTTACCTTTGATTTTAAATTGGGCAGTTACGGTTCACAAGTTACAGGGAGGGAACTACATTTGAAAAAGCTGTTATAGATCTAGGCAAGAAAAAAATCGCCAAAGGACTACGGCCGTACTATGACGTGTTAAAGCCATCATTGTTCCAGCGTGAAAGAGAGACGGAGCTATATATGACCGATAGCACTATCCCTTTTTCGCAATGGAACCATGATGATATTAGCACGTCCTAGTACGGCTACAGGTGTATGTTGCTCTGAGTCGTGTTGAAACCTTGAAAGAAATAGCGTTGTCTGACTTAGATTCAAACAAATTATTGAGTAGGCAAAGCTCAAATTGACGCATCAGCATGACTAGTAGGTAGTGGTTGTCCTATGTAAAACTTCAATCTTAATTAGGTATTATTTTTGTACGAACTGAACATTTTGGCATATTGAACCGTATGAAATAAGCCCAACAAAAGGTAACCTCGACTGTCAATGGTCTCCATCATCAGACCTGTAATGGTACTTATAACCCATATGGGTGCAAAGTTGTCATCAATAATATAAATGAATTAAGTCCAAACACAAGGCAGCTACTGTAAACCGTTGAGGAGTTCCCTTAACTGTCCTTCGTCTTCATCATCAGACCCCTAATGACAGTCACAACCCTTCTAGGTTTAAAGTTCTCATCAATACAAATTAATCAAGCCGAAACACAAGCTAACTGCTGTAAATCATTGAGGAATTTTCTCGACTGTCCTTCGGCTCCATCATCAGATCGACTCCAGACCTTCATTAAATTGTAGTGCATTAAAATACTTAATGAAAAAATTAACAAACGCACTAGTCGCCCCTACGGTTTTCGAAGGTTCCCTTCGATTTCTCTGAAATGCCTTCATCAGATCCTGGTTTCCTTATCATGGGACCACTCTTGGGATATCTCCTTTCTAACAAGAAAAGAATCATCCAAATCGGTTCACCCAGAAAAAAATTCAGAGCTAAAACACACAAAAAAAACATACAGTCGAAATGAGAAACTCCTCCTTTTTTTGAAGTCGGTTAAAAATGACAATTGTTGGGAATCGAACAATCGGCTAAAAATGAAAGCCATTCCTACTGTTAGTGTGTTACTCAATTACACCGCTGGTCGCTAGTAAGTAATAATTCCACGTCTATCACAAACCATTTTCCTAGATACAGTTTGACGGAGGTAGCCAAGATTTGAGCCAATTATGTAATGGCTCAATATTGTGATAAAGAGGTATCATTGGAATTTTTATTCTATACTTTAATTACATTAATGGCTGATATTTCAATCGTCAGAACTTTTTCTGCATAGCTAAACCTTTCGACAGGTTGTCGAATCGAAAATGACACATTTTCAATTACCTACTAAGTGGCCTTACCCCTGACAACAAATAATTGTCGGAAGAATGGCATTTGAAATCAAATAGACGACTAGGTATTTGATTTAAACTGACAAAATTTCCCAGTTTTGGATTTGTGAACAGCCCCTCAAGGACTCTTTTGATAACATTGACTGATGTTCGATTCGGCACGGAAGCGTATAAAACGGTTGTGAATAACTATGCTGTAATATAAAGTACATACCTACTGATTCCATGTTTCTATCGTAAGAACAAATGTAGTGGTTTGACATTACTATCTACTAATTTTTGCCCGCGGCTTCGCCCGCATGGAGGTCGGAAATTATTCCACGGGAACGTACTACCGGAATAAAATGTATCCTATGTGTTAATCCAGATTATGAACTATCTGTGTTCTAAATTCCATCAAAATCCGGTCAGCAGTTTTTGCGTGAAAGAGTAACAAACATCCATCAATTCATCCATCCATCCATCCATAATTACAAACTTTCACATCTATAATATTAGTAGGATAGGATACAAAAACTGTCAAATTGTCATAATTATTCCTGAAACAAAAGTTATCTGGCGATTGAAAAATCAGCCCTTAGTTAGACATTGGAAGAAAACGTCGTATAATTTTATTGGTTAATTTATTTGTTTAAAGAATATTAGGAGGTCAGCGTAAAAGCCTAGAAAACCTGAAATAGATTGAAAAATATCAAGATGTTAGTAACGAAGCACGTGCTTAGCACAGCTTGTTATATTATGGCGGGACAGGCTCTCACGCCCTACCGCCTCGTCACTATCGAGCCGGTCCGGTCAGTGCTCGACCTCTGGCTCGGGAGGAGGCATGGCTCCCTGTCGTTTCGGGTGACGCAGGTGCTCTCGGGGCATGGGTGCTTTGGGAAGTACCTGTGTCGCATAAACAGGGAGCCGGACGCCCGGTGTCACCGCTGCGTCGACTGCCGGGAGGACACGGCGCGGCATACGCTGGCAGAGTGTTCCGCTTGGGAGGAGCCACGTCATGCCCTCATCTCAGGAGTAGGCAGTGACCTGTCGCTGCCGGCCATAGTGAATGCTATGGTCGGTAGCGACGAGTCCTGGGACGTGGTGGTATCCTTTTGCGAAACAGCAATCTCGCAGAAGGAGGCTGCGGAAAGGGAGCGAGAGATCTCATCCTCTCACCCGGCCCGCAGCAGGCGCACCGGGCGTCGGCGGAGGGTGGACAACGCCCTCTTCCAGCCCCCCTAAATGTGTCCAGGGACGACGGACTTGGGGACGTCCGTCACCCCCCATACATCAGGACCCGAGGCGGTGGCGCGTAGTGTTCCACGCGCGCCCTTCTTAGACGTCGCTGGGGGAGTCCAACACCTCACTCCCCCCGCTCGACCGGACGGGGCCCGTTGAGGCGGGCCGGCACCAGTCGGGGGTTGCTGAAGATTCGTACGTTCCCGCGACCCCCGGCGCAGGTGTGAGATGGAACACCGAGGTCGTTTTTAGTCAGTAAGAGTCTGACAGACCCTTCCGCCCCCCCAGGGCGGGGGACATCCATGAGGATTTTCCACGCCGGATCAAAAAAAAAAAAGGTTGTAATATTATACCTATTCCTTAATCTAAGTTCAGGCTTTCAATCAATTAGATGTGCTGATCACGTACAGTTTCATCGGTCAAATTCACCCTTAGGTTCGACGAACCAGTAGTACCTACCCATATTCAATTTACATACATATTGTTGTCCAAATTCCCATTTAAAAAGAAATAAATACGATATTAATTTTCTCCTATACATATTCATGGGAAATTAGCTCCCGGATCGCGATCAGGAATTCCTGAGTGGTTTGGGACGCGGCCCCGTAGGTATATGTCTAGGTAAGACCGGACAGAAGGAATGTAATCGAACCGGACGCTTGCGGCACCGCACAAATGTTTAGAGATACAAATTTCCGCATTCGGAAGTCAGATATAAAATTTCTGATGAGTTTATATTTTACACGAGCGACTCCAAAGTTTACGAGTATCATCGGCTGAAGAAAATCTATACAAAGGTAAGTTTATTCCTCCAATCCTATTACAGACACCAGAATGTTGTTTCTGTACTTACTTAAGTAAAAGTTTTGATAGAATTCTTCAGCAATATTTGTGAAAATATAAAGACTTGAACTTCGTAATAGGATTATTTTACAAAACTTTGGTAGGTAACAGTATTTCATTATATGATCGAAAATATACCAACATTTTATAAGATATAATTCGAGTTTTGGAACCAGCGGGGTAATTGCGTGACACACTAACAGTAGGAACAGCTTTAGTTTTGACAGTTCAACAATATTCATTGCGTTATTTACGTTGTTGAGCAGACAAATTTTTCGAACAAGAAGCAATGGATATAATAGGCTTCAAAATGATTCAGATTGTGTGATTGATACGCAATTAGGCTGCTGTTTTTGTAAAGATCTATGCTTAAAGAAAACAATAATAAACAATGGAAAAATGGGCATCTTATAACCATTTCTGCTATACTTGCAATTTTTTCTTTGTCCACATAAACGCGTCAATATCTAATAAACATCAGTAATCCAGCGTCTCCCCAGGATCTAAACCTGTCCTGCTCATTCGTATACACCATCTTACTCTCACAGTATCTACGAAAAACAAAGGAAGAAAAACAAGGTGTATTAGCACATTTGTTACAAGTGTTTTTCTGTCTCACAAAAAACACGACCGTTCTCACATATATTATTTGCTTATGTCCGCGAATTCACCCACGTGAAATTTCTTGTTCTCCCGACCTCACCCGCTTTCGTTAGCGTTCTCTCTGCTTTTTTATTTGGCTCGACTCCTTATTGTTCTAGCATGATGTTAAGGCGGCACCTTCAGGGTAGCCCGCGAAATTCAAATTTTATTACGTTTTTTGCAATTTGCAGGTCACTGTCAGGTTGTATTTTGATTAAAAAATATGATTCACGACCGCAACAAATATGGCTTTACAGAATTATAATCATTAGAATCAGTAATACATCTCTATAAGTTCATATTACCCTATTGAATGACTATTTCATGAAATCATGACATTTGAGGGCAATTCTAATTCTATTCTTAAGGAGTTGTATTGCTGATGCCAATGATTATAATTCTGTAAAGCCATATTTGATACGGTCGCGAATCATATTTAGTTCACCATACAACCTGATACTGACCTGCAAATTGCAAAAAACGTAAGAAATTTTGAATTTCGCGGGTTACCTTGGTGCATCCCCCTTAAATGGCCAATAACCTTCGTCAAGAATTGGGCTATCAAATGCAAAACGTTTTTTTTTAATCCGGTTGGTAGTTCTAGAGACAAGTGCGTTCAAACAATCAAACTCTTCAGCTTTATTATTATTACCTATATATATATACTCGCAGATAAAGATTATTATAGATTATTGCAACGTCTCCACGTTACAGTCTCAGACCAAATAAAAAATCAAGACATAATGCCGCGAAAGTGGAGTTTGTGGAGTTTCTTGCCGGCTCTTCTCCATAGGAAACAACCAATTGGAACCGTGCACCTAGCTTCTGACGTTTCATAAGTGCCCATGTTGGTTTATGTGAAATAAAATATTTTGATTTTGATTATGAAAAATACAGTGGAGCATGCAAAACTACACTTTGCTCTGTGCACGCTCTCACGCATACATTTACAACCAAACTACTCCTCACTAAGGGCCCGTTGTTTGATCAGTAGTCAAACATACTAATAGTTAAAATGCGTTAGTTAAACTAACAATTAGTTAAAAATGACAGAAGTAGGTATGTTATTTGAAAAATGGTTAAGCTAACTATAGTTAAAAAAAATGACAATTTACTATGAAATTTAACCATGCGCAGAGTAGTTAAACTTTGACAGCTTTTGACTAACTACTGTCAGGTGGCTAATTGTTAAATTGACTATAGTCATGTTTAACTAGGTATCAAACAACGGGGCCTTAGTGCCCACACGTTTACGAAACCGGCCTCACGTCACTATTGACAGCGATATATCTTGATTTTTATTTCGGTCTGAGGTTAGGGCATCTATAATTTGCGAACCATTTTCGATTCATAATATGTTCTTTCAAATTCAAATTATTTATTTCTTCGAAACCTACATGAGCACTTATGAAACGTCAGAAGCTAGGTGACCGCTTCCAATAGGTCGTTTCCTTTGGTTATGTTTATATTTCACAAGCTGACCCGACATACGTTGTCCTGTCTTAACTATGAATGTCATATGTCGTTTAGTTTTAGTTTTGACTATTGACTAAAACTAAAACTATTGACTCATTTATCAACCGATCCATCTGTGTTAAACGACATTTGCAGCGCGCATTCTGTCAATCGCTGACAGTTATTACAAACAACTGACAGTTATGTAAAATTAATATTGGCGTTAAGTCTTCTTAAATTTTTTAATGTTCCTATCAACTTCCATATTTTTTTATTTCATAAGATCCTTCTGCTGACAATAACGAACACAACAAAAAAAAAATTGTGAAATCGGTCCAGCCGTTCACGCGTGATGGCGTGACCAAGGGAAATAGGGATTATTTTTATATATATATAGATTCCCATAAGAAAAACCGTTCGCACATCTAGTATCAAATAATTGGGTTAAATGAGATGAACAGTGCTAATTGATAATCAAAATACATCAAACAATTTCGTAGTTCCCTAAAAACGTACAATAAGCTTTAATCCCGTAAGTACCTAAAAAAATCGTGCGAAACGACTCCTAAACAGCAAAGTGGACGTGAGAAGAATTAATTCTATTCAACCTTATTTATGTCCATTTTCCTCAACAACAAATAAAACAACAAACGCTTTCCTGTTTTGTCCATTTTCTCGTCTGTTTATCCAACCTCATGATTTAGAGTAGATTGATCATAGACATTAGACATCATAGCAGATCAAATGGGCCTTGAGATTATCATAATCGTCCCTCGTCTCGTCCTCGTCCCATCGTCCCGTATTATTTGGCCTTGGAGAATATTTCTAGGCCATTAAGAATGAATATGTTGGACGGGTTAACGAAATTATTCCCCAGAGGTTTGTACAAGAAAACGTAAAAGTGAAGACAGCAATTGTCATTGTTTATGGAGTCAAGTAGCACCTTTGTTGTCTTATGTCCGATTCCTATAATTTACGGACCGTTATTGGTTAAAATTAGGTAAAGCAGTGATCTCATAGCTTTGCATAGTAGATCCTTCCTCATGGAAGTAGCTATTAGTGGTAAAATTTGTTTACGAATCTATTTATATGGCCAGTTTGGCATTAAAGAATGCTACCTTTGGTAAGCAAAACGATTCGTTTTTTGTTGATAGGAACCGAGCATAAACGAATAGTATAAATCTAAACGATAAAATCCTAACTATACAGGTTGGCACTAACATCGACGCGCAAACTGTAACCATGAATTCAGCAAATGATTTTAGACCCCCTAGTGCAGATTTTTTTCGTCAGTTATCAAAAAAAAAAAGTTGTTTCATAGAAAAGTGCAATACCTACGCGGTCAAACTGTACTGAACAGCGTTTTTTTTTTTATTACCGGCTATAATTTTCAACGCAGCGGCGTTCAGAATTATGTACTTAATCCCGTCCGGTCCCGTCACGTAAAAAGAACGCTGGCCTGTGCCTGCGCACTGAGCGATTAATTTAATTCCAGCCTATTCCAAAGTATTAAGTTCCTAGTAAATTACCTAATATGATTCTACAATAAAACTACTACACTTATATTATAAAACAATAGCATATAATAAAGTAACAATATAATAATATAATATAATAACTCATCCCCTCCATGTCACTCAGCGTTCTTTTTACGTGACACGTGTAACGGGTTGTGATATTCCTGCTACCCTGTATATATGTATATTTATATATAATATAACCTATTATAAATGCGAAAGTGAGTTTGTATTTTGATGTGAAACATTTATAGCCGCGGGTAAAACCGATTGTTGGCGTGGCGCCGTATATAGAAAATATAGCGTGACGACGCGTCGCCATGCTATATTTTCTATACAAAATAGTTTCGATGGTTTTCATTATCTCGGTTTTCTATAGTGAGGAGTGAGAACATGAAAGGCCCTCGTAACAAAAACAATTAGTGTCTTACAGCTATATTTTATGTCATTTAAAAGTGGACCATGAACATAGGGTAAATAAGAATGAATTTGCAATGTTAAGCTGCGCTTGTCAAGGTCAGTCTTTGGATGGGTGACCATTTTGGTTATATTGTGTTTTACATTGATTAGCTCGCAACAGTGAAGCCGCTAGGTTAAGCAGCGCTTGCCAAGGTCAGTCTTTGGATGGGTGATCATTTTTGACGTGAAATATCTATAGCCGTGGGTAAAACCGATTGTAGGCGTGGCGACACATGCCGTGGCGACGCGTCGCCACGCTATACGATGATATGTTTCACATCTGCCAGTCGTCCCGTGACGGCTCAATTTTTGTTTGTTACTTTTTCACGCTAAAACGGATCAAGACTTATGAGGGTGAAACCGTGAGGTGCAGCTAGTGTACATATAAAATGATAAACAAAAGTACCCCAATCGTTTATTCAAGCTTTCGGAACCCTTCGGACTCACATTGTTAGGATAATATTTAGCCTTCCTGTCAGAATCAGCCAATCAAATAGCTTTACACCAGTTTAAAGTACTGCTTGTGTCTTGAGTGAGGTTCTGTATTACGGCGCTAACGAGATACTACTAAATTGCTATAATAGTAAGTCCGATACTAAGAGCAATTTGCCATCTGACCTCCGCTTCTAAGTTCGACAACATAATATCCAATTAGACCTAATTTTCAGGATTCGGGGCACAGACTACGCGTATTGACTGTTCGACGACAGGAACCGACGACGGTTCGACGACTCTTTCCAATGCCCGGGCCGTCTCAGTGTTCATATTAAGGCAGCAAAAAAAGTAAAAGAAGATAATCATTCCATAAATTGTAATGATGATAAAACAAAATTACAGTCCGTACTAATCACAGCATATTATATAAATAGGTAACATTAAAAAAACCCCGACACAAAAATAAGCTGATGACCTTGAAACGGCTGAACCGATTTTGATAAAACATGTCTAAGAACCACCGCTTGAAAACCTGCTTTCAAATAAGAAAAACTGCAACCAAATTGGTTCACCCGTTTAAGAGCTACGGTGCCACAGACACACACACACATAGCGGTCAAACTTATAACACCCCTCGTTTTACGTCGGGGGTTATAACAAAGGCTGTCCTGTCTGTCTGTCTGTACGTGATAAACTCAAAAACTTACAACCGAATTTTAATACGGTTTTACCAGTGGACGGAGTGATTCATGAGGAAGGTTTAGGTGTATATAATATTATATTATAAAAGCGAATGTAACTCTGTCTGTCTGTTACCCATTTACCCCTTAACGGGTAAACGGATATCAATGAAATTTGGCACATAAGTAGACCAAGACCTGAGTTAGGACATAGAATACTTTTTATCCCGGTGGTAACCTTGGGATAATTGCTGACTTCCACGCGAGCGAAGCCGCAGACAGAAGGTTGATAATATGAAATAGCTATTTTTTCATTTTATTCTTAGTCATATTTCGTTACGTTCTTTCAAAATCCCAGGACACAAGCTACGTGAAACTTCACAGCAAATAAAAGCGTGAAACGGAATAAAGTTAGTTTCGTGGTGACAGAAAGGTAGAAAAATGACATAAACACAATTGAAAATGCACTTGAAACTGGACTTAGATTAATTAATTTAAGGTTCATAATTCCAAAATTGGTTATTTTCTGTTTAAAGTAGCTAAAGGTTATACCTTTAGCACAGCGCCTACGGCTTTTAAGTAATTCGTATTCACGTCAAAACGCGCCGGAAAATCCTCCGCCACGAACCACGAACAAAAAGGTTTGTTTGGGTTATTTCGGGATAATTGTTTTTGCAACACCCTGTTTACTAACCCCCGGGCTTCTGAAAGTTCATTCATTTTAATCCGTTGTCAAATATTATGTCAAGTGAAATGATTGGCAGTTGGCAGTCTTTGTTCTGTTAACTTTCAGTTACGACTTTTTTGGTTGTTTGCTACATTATTTTCTATTTTTTCTGTTTTAAATCATCACGTGATGAGTCTTCCGAAAGCCAAGGTACATGTTGAGATAGGAATAAGTTTCAGCAACCGTGAGCTAAAAATAGGTGACCCTCTTTTTGGGAGCGCCGAAAGGTGGCGAGGGCACTGAATATCAGGTTTAGGAGTATAGTGACTCCCGGCTTCGTTAACTGTCTTTTACGAGTAAACCCGTTATAATTAATAACTCAATCTGGGTTGTAGTTTCGTTACAGAACACTGTAAATAGTAAATAATATTAATATACAATGTAGGAATACTGTAGTTAATGTTAATGTGTGTGTGTGTTGTTTGTGTTAATAAGTGTCTGTTGATCACTATTTTATAGTGACTCTCGGCTTCGTTAACTGTCTTTTACACCCGTTATAATTAATAACTCAATCTGGGTTGTAGTTTCGTTACGGAACACTGTAAAAACAGTAAATAATATTACTATACAATGTAGGAATACTGTAGTTAATGTTAGTGTGTGTGTGTGTGTGTGTGTGCGTGTGTATGTGTATGTGTGTGTGTGTGTGTGTGTGTGTGTGCTGTCTGTGTTAATGCGTGTGTGTTGGTCTCTATTCTTAGCAAGCAGTGATAATATGCTCATGAATAATAATCAATTATACATATTTAAAGGGCATTGTCCACGTTGTATTAGAATTTAATTTTTTTTCTTGCCCATTCTTCTCCATACGAAACTACCTTTTGGAAGGGGCAACTAGAATCATTACTATTTTTTGTAAATTTTGACGTTCAAAAGTGCCTTTTATGTGCCTATTTAAAATAAACGATTTGACTTTGACTTTGGCTCGGTATGAACAGGCACTTTAAGTATAAATAAAATATTATAGGTTTAATAGCTTATACTAGTAGGATAATGTATATCATATTATGGTTGTATGGTGATGCTTGTACGTCTTGTTTTGCTTACTTATTTTTTTTTTTTTATAAATCACATTTTTACGGTCCATATTCAAGCTGAGGTCAACGTTGGAATTGGTGTCGGAGTTCACAGGCGTGCCGGGGTCAACGTGAGAAGGAGTATCAGTATCTATATTCAAAATCAAAACAATACTTGAAAAATAATCACCGTAAAATGAGGAAAACAATATTCACGATGCCAAGAAACAAAGTGTATGACAGCTATGACAAGTGACTTGAAGTGACAGACAACTGACATTGATATAAACTTTTTTTCAATAATCGATTTAATAATTACTAAAAATCGATTCATTCATTCATATTCACTTTATTCATCATTCACTTCGATACTTTTAAATACTTTTGTTTTCAGATTTATGGATAAAACATATTTGAAATAATGTAAGTGATTATAAAAACAGCTTGAATTTAATTGACTGTAAACTCTGGAACTCTAGACTGTTATATTAATATGGAGGACGTAGTTAACTTCAAAAATAACAATTAGAATCGATTGGTAAATAATTATTTTAAAGTAGACGATTAATTGTTGACATCACTATGAATTAATGAAGGTCGTACTGTCAATATGTCGAAGAGTAAAACAATTTCAGTACTTATAAAATACACTATTTGTGGGCGCAAGTTGATACAAAAGTATAGAAGAAATAAGCATTTAAAAACTTAACATCATTTTTGATTAATTTGTTTCTTTTCAAGCATCGTGTCCACGCGAAGCCGAGAATGAACAGTTTCCTTTCTGTTTTAATTTAAAAAAAGTTATAGTTGTCTAAAAAAAATCTACATACATAAAATAATTTGCCCACAACATAGGGCATGATATTATCTATGATATCGGATAAATTGAAGGGGCCCAGTTAATTGATGATTTTGATTATTTACTTTTAATTATTGGGATTTTTTGTATAACTATTTGGAAAAATTAAAGTCACGGAGATCCAAAATAAGTTGATAATAGAATCATAAGAGTAGGCAGCGCCCAAAATGGACAACACCAAGAGAAAGAGCTGAAGTGAGAGAAAAGATTTTGTAGCCATTTCTAGATACTTAAGTACCTACCTACTTAAGAGGCTTACAAGAGCTAAAGCGCGGTCACTGTCGGATTGCATAGAAAAGAAAGAGACGCGCGATGACACAACGCTGGTAATGTATTGCAAAATATGAAGCAATTATGGATTTACAAAAAAACTATTCATTGGACTAAAAAAATAAAACACTATTACGTTTAGTATGTTACTTGTAGAATAATCTGACAAAAAATCTGAATGTTTGTATGTATGGTTTTTAATAGTTAAAAAAAAAAATGAGGTATATTCATGATTTTTTTCTATCATATCAAGTTAATTGTATTATGTTTTCAACACACTATCTAACTAGCATATATCCAGAAGAATATCATATATTTTTCTGATTTTGATTACTGCAGTGGATCATATATTTTTAGGCATTATAAATTTGCGTTTAGGTCATGTATTCCCCTTAAATTCCAAACCTAGCTTGGCTGTAACTCGTACCTAAAGTTAACGGCGGCATAAAAACCAAAACTGAACATTGGAGTTATGGGGACGCAATGCTCTGGTCGTGTTTTCGCATGCTAATGAGACCGTCCAGCGCCAAGCCCGGACTTACGCGCCTTTTGCCGGGACACCGCAGTAAAGTGGTCCCGGATTCCCGGGACTACCAAGCTCTACTTAACGTGTTCATATACCATTGTGACGATTTATGTTGATGCACTCGAAAACCTCTTGAATTTTCCCTCATTTTTAAATATATGAATAATTTTATGAATGAAAGAGCGCGGGACATGGAATATTTTTTGCTTGAACCATGTGCGTGTAACCCACTAAATAAATGCACTAGAAAACAAGTTTAAGGGAGTTGTTCTACACGCTGTGGTTATTACCAACTCTGTACATATGAGAGGTATTTTTCACTGGGCGATATTCACAGGCTCATATAATTGACCGAGCGAGCGCGAAACGCGAGCGAAGCGTCTCCGTTTCAGCTTGGGCAAAAATGCTTTCGTATGTCTGGCGGATGTCCGGCTGTTCTCCTCTACAGGTCGCATTTCTCAACCGATTCTCGTGAAATTTTGTGAGCTGTACCCTAATTACTTAACACACTATCTATCACAATCTGAATCATTTTGAAGCTTATTGCTAATCCATTGCTTCGTATGTTCGAGAAATTTGTCTGCTCAACAACGTACGAGTAAATAACGCATTAATGAATGTTGTTGAACAGTCAAAATGAAACCCATTCCTACTGTTAGTATGTTACTTAATTACCCCGTAGGTTCCATAATTATATGTAATTTTTTTGCCGATTCAGTTTTCCGAAATGTTTCAAAATAGCAGAGGTATGGGGATGGTAAACGTAAAATAGACATATTTCAGCCATTTCGCGCTCTTTTCACGCGCTTTTTGTTTTAAGGTGCGCAGTGAACATTTATTCAGTTTTACTTAGTTTTTTTTAGTTTTGTTCAGTTTAAGCTATGCAAAGACAGCGCGACGTCTACAACTCACAGGGCCACTAGTACTTAATAAAGGTAACTAGTAGAAAAAGAGAGAGAAAAAAATTGAAAGATAAAGAGGATTCTATTCTATTCTAGTAGGGTTTATTTATTCTCGCTGGCGACCTGTTGCCAGTCTTTTACGACAAAAGTAGTAAGCATTGACGTAAGTAAAGGGAGGGGGTCGGGGGGGGGGGGGGTGAAAGCAAACTGTCGCAGTGTCTGTGTTATTAGTGTGAAAGAGGATGCCCCAAAATAAAGACGTTTTGAAGGACAAAGGGAAAGGTTTTATCCAGCAGAATGATCGTAATATAACTCACAAAGTTGGTGAATCTTGTATCTAATTAGTCTGTTTTTTTAAAATTAAATTACATCGGATAGATATTAGGGACTCACGAAAATAGACCGACCGGTGCTTCATTCACGCTATAGGCCTCCTTGAAAATCCCGAAATGAAAGTGTTTCTTTTAATATTATATTTTCCTCGCGGACGATCGTAGCTTTAAGAATTTGGTGCTAATTCGCCGGGTGAAGTTTTCTTTGTGCTAGTTTAGGTTTTTTTTAGGAGACACGTATTTCGAAGGAAATAGGTCAAAATACTTTTAGTATACTATCACATTTTTGCTTAAACACAACATTCACAAACGAACAGACAGCAATAAAACTTACCTATATAAACCTTCATCCATCTAAATAAGTCTTCGCTCGGCTCTAAGTTTTCCCATTAATAACTTTTTAATAACACTGACTTTCATTTTACAGAACCAACTGCAGAACAAATCACTCCTTGACAACTTTGACATGAAGAAACCACTGGTACATTGAAATAACTAAACATTCTCACAATACAAAAAGTCTTCCACAATACACAAGCCGTTTCATATTAAATCATAAATATGTTAAAAGTTCATTCAAAACATTACATCGTACAGAAATAAAAGGAAAGCCATAGCTCAGGACGCGAGCGCCTGGCGCAAATGCCCGAGCAACACTGAATGAACACACACAGACATTGAATGATAGAACCTACACAGGCGCTCTCACGAGCAAACTTTTGATCGTTATCCACTAAGAAGTAACGTTGATGTAATAAAAATATAAAAAGAATTCCAATTACTTTCGTTTTATCTTTCTACTCAATGTTGAAACGTAAAGGCGGTAATATTTAAGCATTACTAATAATTTTATTGTTCCAAAAACAGTGTCATAGATTATGAAGATCATTATTATTAAGTGTACCTACCTACCCGCAACTTCGTATAGAATAATCTTAACGAAAACAATAAGTACGAAAACGTAATCCTAGGTACTAAAAGCCCAATTTAATGCATATTGATCGACATTCCGTCGAAACCAATTTTGCATGACACTCAGCTAATTGCACGTGGGAACATTTGCACCTGTTCACCACGACAATATAAATAGGAAAGTTAGCACTGTGCCTATACGTAATATTATAAAAATCACGGAACTGTGTTTATTTGGTTGGTTTGTCCCGTTTCCACGCCTCGACACCTCGATCGATCTTCGTGAAATTGGGCTCCCAGATAATTTGTGATATACGAAGGACGCCATAGACTGTTTTAAACCAGCAAATTGGGTTAAACTAGATAGTTAAAACGTGGATAGCTATTACGATCTACAGTAGCATTATATTAAATAAGAAATATTCATAAACTCACGTCTTTTTCCTATGAAAGTTGGTAGAAACTGCAGAATACCTGCTAGAATCCATACATAATTATTTGACTTCGTACACATTCATACATTTGGTCATACACGTACAAAATTTGCATATCCTGAACTCTGTGGTTTAGTAACATGGATTCGTCTTTCACGTATGTTCTGATAACTTGTGTGCGAGCAAAATATTATACAGGATGACAGGGAAATTCGACCTATTCCTTGAAAGGGATTATACTAGAGGTCATTAGCAACCAATTAAGTCCCGTTAACTAGGGGTCAAAACTGGATGGTAACCGAGCTATGACGGTACTTCGATTTTTTTATATTTTCTGACTTGTTACCAAAAACAATTAATTATGAAAAAACTACTTCACCTCAAAACATTAAATTGATACTTTTGTGGAAGAAGAAAAATGAGCGATCATAAAAAAAAAAAACTTGCCAAAAACTTACATAATCTTAGAAATAAAAGGTGTTTAGTAGCAATAATCTTTAATTTTTGTATTCTTCCCGTATATCGACATACATTATTGGAAAAAAAATATGACAGTTAGCGTACAAATTAGTAAAATGATTAACTAGTTTTATAAGCTTTCCAAAAAACTACAATTTTTATATCATCTTCTGTTAGAGTTAGAATAAAAAGTCGTTGATGCATTCCGGATAGCAGATTTCCTAGAATCGAACATTGCACAAAAATAGGTCACTGCCATTTCAGGCTGTAAAACGTGTTTTTGCCTATTTTTAGTCAACGTCTATGTTAATTTTGACTTCTACGCAATATCGGTCACCGCTAAACATCCGTGCCGCGAGCTGTACCTACCCACATTTTTATCAATTGGTGTCATTAATAACAACTAAACTACGCTAAAACGCTACGCCTGTCTCGTTTTGGAATGGCTGCTTTTAAAAATCAAGAATACGACGACATTTTATATTTGTTTTGGTTTTGTGACGGTGATGCTACTGCAGTACGAAGAGAGCATCAAAGTACCACAAGAGTACCACTTGTCTTGTTGATACAGCAGGTTCTGCTTCAAGGCACTGAAGAATTTCACTATCGTCGTCGGCAATAACAACGGCAGGTTTACCAACCTCTCTGTGGGCGGAACACCGCCGTGTCCTCGTGGCGGCGATCTTTCGTGTCCAGCCCTGGTTCAGGCCATGGTACGGAGCGAGAGGGAATGGGAAGCCGTCACCTCCTTCTGCGAAACAGTAATGCTCGCGAAGGAGGAGGCAGAGCGCGTGAGGGAGAGGCAATCGTTGCGCCCTTACGCCCCTAGTCACCGCAGGAAGAGACACCCTGGGCGTCGGGAGTTGATAGCCGACTCCCGGCCACCGTAGGCGCGAGCTTGCGGACGGCGAGCAATGGGCAGCTCGCCGTCCGGTAAGGCCAAGCCCGGGTCGATGGCGCGTCGTGTTCCACGCGTACCTAAAAGAGATGTCAGCACCATTGGCGGGGTCCGATAGGGCCGATGCCTGCCGGGGTCGCGGATTGTTCGAAAGAGTTACCGTGGCCCTGGCGCACAGGCAACTGAAGGAACACGGGTGGGTTCAGTCAGTAAGAGTCTGACACGCACTCCCGCTCCACCCAGAGCGGGAGACGTCCTTTGATGACATTCCAAACCAAAAAAAAAAATGTTTACCAACCTCTCTGTGGCGTCGTCGAGCCGAGTCCGTTTCTCGAATGCGCCGATAAGTACAACCCGTGCGAGTTAAATGATGGTACCTGGCGCATTGAAATCCCTCGTACAATTATGTACAGTACAGTATGGGGCCGCATTCCAGCGAGGTGCCTAGTTAATTTGCACGGGTTGTAGCACCAAACACGGTCGCGTCAGGTAAACGGCGATTAGGGAAACGCCTTTGATACTCTCTTCGTGCTGCAGCGGCGTTACCGTCACAAAACCCAAACAAATACAAAATGTCGGCGGCGTATTCTTCATTTTATAAAGCAGCCATTCCACAACGAGACAGGCGTAGCGTTTTAGCGTAGTTTAGTTGTTATCAACGACACCAATTGATAAAAATGTGGGTAGTTACAGCTGGCGGCACGGATGTTTAGCGGTGACCGTTATTGTGTAGAAGTCAAAATTGACAGACATTGACTAAAAATAGGCAAAAAATAACACGTTTTTCAGCCTGAAATGTCAGTGACCTATTTTTGTGCAATGTTCGATTTTAAGAAATCTGCTATCCGGAATGTATCAACGACTTTTTATTGTAACTCTAACGGAAGATGATATCACAATTGTAGTTTTTTGGAAAGCTTATGATACCAGTTAGTCATTTTACTAATTTGTACGCTAACTATCATATAGTTTTTTTTTTCCAATAATGTACGTCGATTTACGGGAAGAACACAAAAATTAAAGATTATTGCTATTAAAGACCTTTTATTTCTAAGATTATGTAAGTTTTGGGCAAGTTTTTCTTTTTTTTTGATGTTGTTTCAGCTTCACAAAACTATCAATTTCATGTTTAGAGTGAAGTAGTTTTTTCATAATTAATTGTTTTTGGTAACAAGTCAGCAAATTTCTAAAAAATTGAAGACCCGTCATGGCTCGGTTATCATCCAGTTTTGACCCCTAGTTAACGGGACTTAATTTGTTGCTAATGACCTCTAGTATAACCCCTTTCAACGAATAGGTCGAATTTCCCTGTCACCCTATATACGAAAATCCTGGGAGTTTTGCAAAAAAACCCGGAATAATAGAAACTAAGAAAGATTATCGTAACAAGATAAATTAAAGCTGGTAATAAAAGGAGTCAATGGTGCCGATGCTCTTGTCACAACATTCTCTTAACTAGACTAAAAATCACCAAAATTTTGTTTATATTCCTGTCAAACGACATCTACCATTCTGAAATGGACTAAAATGATAGTTTGACCGCACTAATGTCGTTTAGTTATTCAATTTAGTGAAAATGGCATTTTTTTATTCTGAATTTGCCATTTTTCAACAAAAATTTTGATTGTCAAACTAAATAAGATTATCTTTAATCGCGATTTAAAATGTGTGGAATAAAATTAGTTGTCGTGAACTAAACTTTACAAAGCACATTTTTCTATTTCTGTAATAGTTCTTGAAAGTTTGGATGCTTGTGTGTTTGGAAATCATTAGGATTCACGACCTAGCAAACAGACAGACTCAGACAAATTTAAGATATCCTTGATAGGGCTTTCCTACTGCGCGGCGACGACGAACTTATTGAACGATAAAAAACTTTTTTTACAAAAAAATTAAACCGACGAAAAAAGAAACTGAAAAGCAAAAAATAAATCTTTCAGTCTAACTAAGCTCTTAAATTAATGTAAATTACAAATTTTGAGTCGGCGCCAAACAATCACCGCAGATCGATTAACGACGATCAATCAAGCTGCCATAAGTTTTCATGGCGCCTTGTATGTTTGGCGCCGACTCAAAATTTGTAATTTACATTAATTTAAGAGCTTAGTTAGACTGAAGATTTATTTTTTGCTTTTCAGTTTCTTTTTTCGTCGGTTTATTTTTTTGTAAAAAAAGTTTTTTATTTTTCGCTTTTCAGTTTCCGTTTCAAATAAATGAATTTATTTATTTATTTAGGTCTACCAACAATGGTTTACACTACAGATGTCGTTAAAAAAAACATGAAATTAAAACTTAGTACAGTGGATTAATTAGGTACTTTAAGGTAAACACCACATTACCCAAATTAAATTATGTTAATTGACAACTTGGGTACATGACAACTTTTCAAGCAATCTTAATACCGGGGAAAAATATGCTAGATTCAAAAGTCATCATAAAGGTTTCATAACAAATCAGACAAACAGTCAAAAATTTTAGATTTCAGCTTAGGGAATCAAAGTGTAAATCGATTAGATACCTATTATATAGTAAAACCTTGCAAAACCTAGCATATAGACAGTTTTATGCTATACCGATTTTCTCTGTGGAGGACAAAGAGTAGTAACAGGTCTACGCGGAATTCATGACGGACGGAGCACGCAAGATATTGAGTGCGAGCAGTGGAGGCTAGTCGATAATTCCTTTATGAAATTTACACACAAACATTGCGTCGTTTAAACATCTTCGTTCTTCTAAAGTGTTGAAGAAATTCAAGCTATTTGTTTTTAATAAGAAGATGTCTTTTTAGCTATGCCAACAGAAACAGCTAGATGCCAATCAAAGCGTTTTTGAACGTGTTCTAGACGCAAACTATTCGTAGCACAGTGCGGCCGCCACATCATATTACAGTATTCTGCTACATATCAACTACAAAGTGATATATCAATACCTGCCAGAATGGATAAATACTCACCAAATTGTGTTTCATAAAGTATTGTAGAAATGAACCTATTTGCCTTTTTATTCTATGCCATAAAGATTTATAAACGTCTTTTAATTTCTTACTACCTGCCAAGATAGCTCGACGGAGCCCCGCTTAGCGTGGCTCCTATTTCTGTAACCAACCAAACCTCGGGGTGCCCCTGACGTCGACCGGCGTGGGTTAGGGTTAATAAGCAGGTCGACGGAGCCCCGCGGAGCGGGGCTCCTATTTCTGTCTAAAGGGTTTAAAGGAACCTAACCAACCGAACCTCGGGGTGCCCCTGATGTCGACCGTCTATGGTTAGATTTGGAGAGCATTTATCCATTTTGGTAGACAATAAGAATATAAATACAACACGTACAATTATTCTGATGAGTGTATAATTATTTTGGAACTTAAGGCGTTGTTCTTTAGGCACCTCGGTATAGAGAGGATTTATTTTATTTGAAGTTAACATATTTTACTTTGGTACTTAGTCTTAGAGTGATATTTTCTAGAACTGTTTGTGGTACGTACTTGTAATATGGAGTGTTCATATCTTGTATGAGTTTATATTTGAGTGCTAATTTTTGATAGATGACTTTTGCTACCTGATTGTGTCTATGTGTATAGTCTGTTTTAATATTATTATTATTATTACTTTGCCTTTAATTATAAGATTATTTGTTCCTGTATATTTAACGTAGTAACACTTCATTGAGTTCAAATACTTTTTTTTTATTTTTGCACCATTCATCATCATCATCATCAGCCTATATTTGTCCACTACTGGACGTAAGCCTCTCCTAGTGAACGCCATTGAGCCCGATCCTTGGCTCTCGTCATCCAGTCTCTGCCAGCCGCATTTCGCAAGTCATCAGTCCACCTGGCCGGCGGGCGCCCCACACTACGTTTGCCTAAACGCGTTCTCCACTCTTGAACTTCAACGAGAGATGTGACCAGCCCATTGCAGCTTCAGCTTGCTTAGTCTTTGGGCTATGTCGATTACCTTGGTTCTCTGGTGGATAACGTCGTTTTGGATTTTATCCTTCAGAGAGACTCCAAGCATAGCTCTCTCCATAGCTCGCTGAGTGACTTTAAACTTATGGACCAGTCTCACCGTGAGTGTCGACGTTTCTACTCCGTAAGTCGTAACCAGTAGGACACACGCGTTAAAGACTGTCGTCTTTGGGCACTGCGGTATAGACGAGGAGAAGACCTGATGAATTTTACCAAATGCTGCCCATCCCAGCTGAATCCTACTATCGGCTTCCCTCTCAAAATTGAGTTGGGTCTATAGTTTTTATGTTGAAATTGTTATCCCATTTATGTATAGTCACCATCTTTGCCACTTTCCATTTTATAGGGAATATGCCAGAAGTTAAGGATTTGCTGTTTATAGCTGTAATAAATATTACCTTTATTAATTTATAAGCTTTTGAATGTTTTGAGTATGCTCTCACTGCTAATATTTAGAACTTCCCTCGACTGCCTTCCGTAACCAACATCACACCCTCTATGACAGTCATACTCCAGCTAGGCTTAAAGTTGTCATCAAGATGAATGAAATAAGCCCAAACACGATCTAACTGCTGTAAGCTGTCGAGGAGCCCTCTCGACTGTCTTCCGTCTCCATCATCAGATAATCTTCAGGTCTCTTTTTTGTTGAAGCATCATTAGAACTACGTATATGTGCCAAGTTTCAACAGAATCGGTTCACAAGGGAACATTCTGTTGGTGAAAAATCATTTAACCCCTATTTTTCTACCCTTAGGGGTGGATTTCGTTTTTCAATTTTAAATGGGACCAACTTTGGGGTATACTCTTTCCATTAAAAAAAGAATCATCAAAATCGGACTACTCGGTAAAAAGTTATGCATGGTCATACATAAAATATATATATATATATATACGGGTCGACTTGAGAACCTCCTCCTTTTTTTTTCGTCGGTTAAAAAACCGGATTATATTTTCTCAAGATCACATTTTTATTAGTAACTAGCTTTACTACGCTGAAATAAGTAGCAATATAATCATACTACCCGAATCTTTTTTTTTTCACATTCAAAACTGAAAAATTATCGCCGAAGTTCTAAATCGTTTTGCTAACAACCTAAGCAAAACAAGATCACATTGTTCACAGATAATAAAAACAAATACAGGTTATTGCATCTTAATTTATTCAAATATAAACATCAATAAAGTTTTACGCCGTCATTATGCTCCCTGTATTTCATTTAAATAATAATATTGACAAGCAATTAAAGATACTTATTTGATTTTACACAGGTTTTTTTTGCACTTCGGATGATTGCATTCACTTTCATTCACTCTTTATTTTAATTTCCGACAAATCTTGATCTTATATCGCGACCCCTAGTTTACCCGACTCCCCGCGCCCGCCACGCGCCGCCCCGCCAGGGCAGTGATACATTTAAGGACCCGTTATAACTGCGCACGCGCTCGGCGTAGGCGCTCTTGCGCCTTGCGAGCCTTTTGTTAAAGTATAAGTTTAATGTTAAATAATAAGTATCACAGTTTATACCCACAATAGTTGCGATTTTTCTTTGTTTAAAGTACCCCGACTACAGTCTATGGTCTTCCCAATTTAGCGACTGTCAATCTCGATTTTAGTTGTGTCAATATTGTTTTCAAGTTTAGAGAATCTTGTTTGCAGAGAAGCTTTTAAGATTCTCATAACCAAAAATAAGAAATTTTAGTGATAGTTTACTTTAGTTATGTGTAAAAGAGAATCGGCACCATTGTCTGGATTTTTGCTAGAAACCACTATAACTTAAGATAATCGCCAACAACAACTATGAGACTATGAACGCTGATTGGCTGACAGGAAGAACGTTACACCTAACTTCAAGGAGTGTTCAGACCAACCAGAATAAAGATGTTATGAATTGACTCATAAATTATTTAATCGACATTGAAGTTTCTAATCATCCGAAACAGATTGTTTTTTTTTTACAAAATCCTGATAACAGAAATCTTTATTAGTTTCTAATAATGCGGTCTTTTAAAAAATCCTAGGATTTTCACGAAGATTCAATGTTCCTAATTATCACATCGCGACATAATACACATGACATTAAGGAGGTCGATCCCCGACGCGGCGACTGAGGGGACTCAATGAAACCAAAACTTTCGTGAATTACCTACTTACGACAAATTATTACATTATATCGTAGGATTCGTAGGTTTAGTGTCTATTTACTCGACCTTGTTCTGTTTACGTCATTATTATTATCAAGTTAGGGTTTTTTTTACGACAAGCTATACCCCCTCCTGTTGACTACTCGTAATATTAAAACCGTGCCAGAGAAAATATTGATGAAAAATATTATAATAATTTGTCCTTACGTGCACTTGCATAGTGCGCACAGCGATAATAATCGTTGGTTGGTACCTCAATTCACTAGAAGCGCCTAACGGGCCTCTGTGAGTTGGCTTCGACCCCTCTTACGCCTTCCAAAGGGCCTCCTGGGGTCGCGAGATTAAGTCAAAGTAATTTTTAAAATAGAATCATTTATTTAGGTACATAATGGTTTATGGTTTATTCAGGGACTTACAAAGTATGCATTATTAATTACATGGTGTAGGTACAACGAATTGTTGTGTGAATTGCTGCTCTCCTAGCTAATTATCAACGAAAGCGAAAGCTAGCGAGTAATCTGTATTTAGGAGAGACAGTTTCGACTCCCAATATCAGTATCACAATAATCATGTTTTTATGCTTTTGGGGCTTATAATATAAAACAAAACACAAAAGCAAAAATAATCACAGGATTTCCGTACGTATTTCCGACTCGCGCACTAAGATTTCCGTAGCACCAACCCTGTTATATTTAGCTTTCTTTTTATAAGCCATAGAAACAAAAATCTGTGAAAGTGTCAACTACCTGACTTTAAAGCCAGGAATACACATGCCAGTAACTTGCACAAGAGTATGCAAATAGCTTGCATGCTATTGCTACATAGACCAATCAAAAATGGTTATGGCACAATGGCATGCAAGCTTTTTACATACTTTTGCGCAAGTTACTGGTATGTGTATTCCTGGCTTTATGGTTAAAAAAATACAGTCCTGTGACAGACACGCCGATGAACAGATAAAAAGACGGGCGTAGGTTTAGCACTTCCAGGGCTCGAATGAATGTTTATTTATTAAACATAGGTAGGTACATACATTTGGTCTTCAGTAGCAATTCAGTCGATCAAAATTTAAACAATCAAATCATAATCAAAAAGAATTGCAAATAGGGTTGTCGATATTTTTTCTTCTATAAAAAAGAATTACACGAGAAATACTTAGAAGCACAAGATCGTCAATAGCTTTTCGTCTTGTTTTTGTTAGACGTCCTAAAGAGTACGATTGCAATCGGTATTCTAAGGCCGCGCACTTTAAATACGAGTATAAGGTTACTACGATAAATATTGTTTGAGCGACGACGTTAAGTTAAACCGTGGTCATGGTACGGTCTTAAATTAAGAAGAAAAAGACTTCCAATAATAAATATCACGTGATAAAAATTATCATCTCTACAAATAAATAAAATTGAAGTGTCTGTTTGTAATGTCAAAATAACAGCTTTTTACTAAATGCATATGAAAGTATATACGGTACTTAGAACAAAATACTTTTTTTTTTTTTTTAGTGTCTTTCTGTCTTTCTGTTTGTTCCGGCTAATCTCCGAAACGGCTGGACCGATTTTGACCGGACTTTGACTGGCATATAGCTAATGTTATAAGGAGTAAACATCGGCAGCATACTTTTTGTCCCGGTAGCACGTTCCCGTGGGATAATTTCCGACATCCACGCGGCCGTGTGCCGTCGTGATTGGATCACGAGGTGTAGTAGTGTAAAGTCCCCGCCACGAAAAGCTATAAATTTTGTAAACACATATTCAGGGTTTCGCAACCTTTAGATCAAATTAAAAAAATCAGTTTTATAATCATATTTATTTTTATATATGGATATTATTATTATTATTATAACAAACAATATAACCTAATTCGCGACAACACAAACAAACTGAGACGCATTTGAAACTCGAATGACAGCATTGACAGCGTCAGTGGAACTTACGTCAAAATGGCGGCCCAAATGTTTACTTTCCATGAGTCAGACGCGTTCCAGTACCACAAAACATTAGACGACAGCGGCAGCGCTTTAAACTTATCGCTAAATAAAAGCTTGTAATATAACGCGACCAAGTGAAATTACTCGTTAGTTTCATATTACACGTATGTTACTTTGAGTTAATTGAATTTGGGATTATTTGTTGTTGATTGAATTGCCGCTACGTAACTTATTAGAAGTTCTTTATTTACAAAATTTATAGCTTCTTGTGGCGGGGACTTTAGTCTCGTTGTAGGTTGAGAAGTTAATTAATTATGACTCACAGGCTAGATAGACATTTAGCCCGAAGGGTGAGACTGAAATTCAGCTTGATAAACACGGCCATTACCTAAGACAAATAATAGGGGATAAGGTCCATCATACAAGTAGAATTTGAAATAATACCAAAGGGGAGAAAATTTACATACCTACCGTTTTGTTGAAGGTATGATTCCTATTGCGATAAGGCACTCCAAGAAAAGCGTTTTTTCACTGAACGTTCACTTATGACAAAAAAATAGAATATATTATGGAGACAAAGAGTCAGAGCTTTTGATAATTTGAACGAATAAGAAAGAATACGTAGGTACCCAGTTTACAATGGAATTCATTGGATAATCCGACTGATAATAAATGTTATAATATAATAAATGATAATAAATCCAAATAAATTATCGTTCACTCGAGAAATTTTGGCTTATTTTACTAATCAGATCTACCTATTTGGTATAAAAACATTTCTGCAATGACACCCATTGTAAGAGAAAGGACATCGTCATAAATAGCCCTAGGACCAACAAACATTTGACGTACATAATAATTATAAATGTATGACAAAGAAGGTACGTCTCTCTCGTTATTAGGAGCCATATTTTAACTACTGTGGGCTTACATTGGGAAATGTTGGTTATTGCGCAATAGAAAAACCGTTTGTAGTTCAAATCAAATTATAATTTTACGAACAAATTAATCACACACTGTAGGTACACGACACAACTATACGGAACGCGCGACAGTTTCTAAACTTGTTCACTGCTTAATCGCCAAGAAAAAACTCTGCTCTAACTCTGATCAAGTGTTATGATATAGACTCTGTCGAGCGCCACCTGGTGGCGCTGGTGTGCCGATTAGTCAAAGTCAAACGATCCATTTAACTTATTTTCGATTTATATTTTTATCATAGTATTGCGAATATCTGTATGAAACGGACATTCTGCGTTACTTAATTAATAATTAAAAGAGCTGTAACGATTTACGACATCACATCAAAACTGCTGACACCAATGACTGTTATATTTGACATGATAATTAGTGATGTCCAATCTTTCATTACCAACATCGAGAGCGACATTACGATTACGATGTCATACGTATCCGTACCTACGTACTTTCTTTTGCAACCCATTTCGATTTAAGGTATGACGCTTCTGTAGTGACTTGTGCGACGTTTTTATTGGTACCATACACCTTAGGTGCGAAAAGAATTCAACAACAAAACAGATTTTCATATTCTAATCTATGCATCCTAAATAATTAATTATCTTTTTCTATACAATTGCTACAATAAGGGCGTTTGTGCGGAGGTAGTGCACAAACGCCTCCTATTCGATTCATATTCGTGTTTTTTACGAACAGCATAAAAACGGATCAGAAATTCACGAATGGGCGCTGTGCACTCACTCGTAGTAGATTCGTATTGAGGTATTTTTTATCATTCGTTTTAAAAATAAGAATCTAATACCAGAGTCCGCGAGCACCGATCCGAGATTTGAGTATTCACTTTAAACATTTAGTAGGCAGAGATCGCGTTCATAATATGTGCAGCATTTCGCGCTCACTCATATTCGATTAGTATTTGTGTTTTTCACGAATACGAGTGAGTTCACAAAACGCCCTATATTAAGCATGATGTGAGAAATTCTCGAATATAAAAACGAAAACGACACAACGAACAGTGCATAAACAACCATAGATTTATTATGAAGGCTATTTCGAATCGTGTTTACACGAATCACTAATACGAACCGAATACGAGGTAGTGCACAAACTGCCTGAGATGCAGTGTAATATTTCAAAAACAATAACACGTTGGGTACTGGGCGGTATCGATTTTGTTTAAAATATACATCGATACGGATCTAATGTATTGGCATCCCTAATCCTTGTAATGTTATGACAATCAACTCAACTGTCAAGTTATTGATATTACCACATACAGGCATAGGAATAGAAATAACATTGGTGATAGGCATTTATTAGAATGTATTTCTAAGTATTGAAAGCATTGTTTTTTTTCTAAATATAACCCGAAAAACTTTGTTTTCTTTTCTGGGATAAACTTAATTGCCGGTCTAGTTTAGCATAAAACAGGTTGAATAAGTTTTAAACGAAGGAGGAATATTTAATTTTTTTTAATGCATGTGTGTAATACTGCATTAGGTAATATTAAAATTAAATTCCGAAACATTATAAATTATTCAATTATGTATTTAAAAATTCAATTAAGTAGTTGAGATTAAATAATATTAAATTCAATAAACAAATTAGGTACACAATATAAAAACGTACGCATTCATTACCTAGTCAATTTATAATATTAATATCAATAAGAAATTCATGTACAGTGTAATAACTAATAAAATTTATTCATTAGAAAAAGTGATAATTAATTGATCTTTAATTGCTGTAAGGAGTCGGGTAAGGGTGCGCAAACAACCAAATTAATTACGTAAAGCATAAAATGGTCGCCGCTTGATTGATCTTACACCGCCGGCGCCCGCCGCCACAAAATTCGTTACTTTCAATCATTCAGGAGCTTTGTTAGGCTAAAAGGCTTTTTTTTTTGCTTTTTATAATAATGCTAGCAACCCGACCCTGCTTCGCACGGATTTTACAACTTGACGATACATCTATGTAAGTTGAATATTGAATAAATACGAGTATTCCGGAATAATTTTTCAAATTTATGTTGAAAACCGCATCAAATTCCGTTGCGAAAACACGAAAAGCGACTTAAATTTATAATAAAAATGTTTTTTTTTTTTTTAATTTCTTTGATCATTTTATCTATGCATAATTTATATACATTGACAAATAACTAAAGAAAGTAGATAAAGCATTAGTGATAGTAACTATCTTAATGTGGACTACGTCTAACAACAAACTCGTGCTTTACTCATAAATGCAAATGTGAAAAGTTCTTTGCAGTCAGCACCACAACGGATCGCAAATAACTGTAGCGTGGTCGCTTTACTTGCTAAGTTTCTTGATGAAAAGACTCCAAGCCTTACATACAGGGCCGTATTTAAAGGTGAGGTGGCCCCTGGGGCAACCAAGTGTAGGCCCCGAAAATGTTGTGGAACAGCCGAAAAATGTTTTTCACAGTTTTCAATAATTTTTAAACAGGGTGGATTTTTGAGATAGTGCAGTAACCTTAACCATTGTACCTACACACGTGCAGCAGCAATGGCTTTCATTTTGACAGTCCAACAACATTTATTGCTTTATTTACGTTGTTGAGCAGATATATTCTTCGAACGTATGAAGCAATGGATTAGCAATATCCTTCAAAATCAATCAGATTGCGATTGAAAGTGTGTTACGCGATTAAGGTGCTGTTTCCTTTAAGGATCAAAAAAACTCTATCAGACCAACTGAGGTTTGAGTAATACAAAAGTCAGAAATCGCATAAACCTTTTCCCATACATTTCGTAGGAAATGAGATTCAAACTTACTTTTTCATGATGTATAGACCGGCCAGATAAGCACTATACCGTAAATGTCTCAGATTTTGGGGATTCCCTGATGCAGCGCGCCACGACACGTCGACACCCGTCAACGTCAACGCGAACGTGTACGAAAACGACCCCGATCCTTCAAGTAGATACGCGCGTATAGTACCCACCGACGACATCCGAAGTAGACCCCAACTTGTTGGGATATTTTGCTGCCGTCCGCATCGCCGTCGTTCATTTGAAACATAAAATGGTCATCAGAAAATTTCTTTAATTTGGTTTTTGGGATCAGAGTAATTCATATAATTCATATTTTTATATCATTTATAAGACCATCAACGCAGGTCTTGAAAAGAAAATAAATAAAAAAGGGTACTTTGGGCATGTGAACTTATTCTCGTTGAGCAAAATCAAATTGTGGAGGCCCCTTCCTTGTGCGAGGCCCGGAGTTAGAGCCCTTGTTGCCCTGCCCTAAATTCGGCCCTGCTTACATAAACTATATACATACATACATAAACTCACGCCTTCTTCCCATCGCGGTAGGCAGAACCTGCAAAACGCCACCTACTACTTACGATCCTTACTTACTTACTTTTCCTTTGTTTAACTACATGATCTATATCTACATAAATAAATAGTGTAAAACAAAGTCGCTTTTCGTGTCTCTCTATTTGACTGCTTAGATCTTCTAAACTACACTACGCAACGGATTTTAATGCAATTTTCACCATTATTTAAATCATTAATTCCGGTGGGCTTACGTGTAGAATACCTACATTAATGTGTGTATATTTATATAGAACATCAATCTCGATATTTTGACATGTCGCCACATCACTAGATTACACCCGTGCGATACACCATAAATCTTAATTTATGATCAAACGAACTTCTCAAGTGAAGTTCGATCGATATAATATGAGTGGTTTCATTTTCGATATAAATAAACAGGTAGATGTTCAGAGACTGTGATATTTCTCCTGTGTCTTTTGTGTTTATATACGAAGCGAATAACCACAGCTTTCGCATCTAGCACCATTGCCAAATATCACGAGAAAGTGCGCTTAAGGCGCTTCCACGACCAAACGACCTTGAGCGTTCGGTCCTTCTCAATCTCGTCGCTGCGTCTCGCTCTGTCTCGCTCCCTGCGCACGCTCATTTATCATAAAATTCACAAAAAAAATGAAATTATTTTAATAAAAAAAGACAAGCGATGTTTTGAAATAAAATAAAACGTGAATTATTTAGATATTTAAATTATCTATCCATTAGTGTAATCCTCAATTTATAGAACGTCACCTTTAGAAAAAGATGCATGCAATCAATAATTTTAGTCACATTTTTACAAGGAGATTTTAAATGTTTTTATAACACGAATAGGATAACGAAAATTAATAATGTGCTTTTAGATGTAGTTTATTACCCATAGTGAATGAGTTAATAGCCTCTGAATAACGCACTATGGCAAGGTTTTGGTCGGGGTAACGCCTTAACAGTGTGAATACCGCCCATGCGGTTTATATAACTTATCGCGGTACTGTTATCCACACGAAGCAGGAAAGCACAGTCAGTTTGGTCCCGGGCAAAACATTTAGGGGCGAAAAATACAGCTAATAGTTCCAAATAGTTGAAAACAATATCACTTTCCTTCCAAGCACCATTGACAGCCTGTGCGTGACGCATCAGAGTAAATTTCCAACGCATAGCTTTGGCAGTCATCGTTGAGAATCAGTTCAAACCATCTAGGCCCACTTGCACCGCCAATCATTAATCTTGTTTAGCGCTAAACGAATTTATAACATAATTCTGCTTCTGTCAAATATTTGAAGATAACAGAGACAGAAGGATGTTTAAAACTCGTTATACGTATACCCTGTATTATATACTCTAGCATATTATATTTTCATGTTTATCCTCCTCGTGTGACGAATGGCCGCCGAGCTTGTCTTTGAATTTTGAAGGTTGCCCTAATCTTGTTTGAAAAATCAAATAAAGAATGATTTCTTCAGCTCCTTGTGTAAAAATATGTCCGAGGAAAGGAGAATATCAACGTGGATATTTCCATATATCTATGACACGAGCGCCGTCAGTAGGGACTGGTCATATCTTAGTTGTGACCGCTTATTTTTTTTTTTCGTATGTTTTTTTTTTTATTTTTACTAACGCACGCTCGCACGCTCTAACTACGTCGTTCTTACATGTATAATTTCAACATGAATGATGTAACCAATATTTTGATTTAAATAAGTGTCCGTGGTCCGTCTTCCCAGTTCTTCTCCATAGAAACTACCTCGCTTTGGAATGGGCAACTAGCTTCATCTTTCTGACTGACCGACCCCTTGACAATTCAAAAGTGCCTGTAATTGGTTTATTTGAAATAAATGCTTTGAGTTTGAGTTTTATAGGAATATTTCAGCCGTTAAACAGCTTTGCAGTGTTTTGGTTTGAAGGGTAAATTCAAATTCAAATTCTTTATTTCACACATGTGTCCATAGGGTTAGTATCATCAAAATAGCTTAATAACTAGTGTTAGTAATAAGGAGACATTACTTTAAACATCAACTGGTGTGGACTCTTACCCAGTGGCGCAGCAGAGGAGAGTCCCACCGATCTGAGAACATGCTCAGGAGACCGTTGGTGGTGGCGCGTAGCCGGCCAACTATGGAGGCGGTCCTTTTTTTTATTATCACATAAAAATCGTCAGTGCGCACCTCCGAAAACATTGTGGACGTACTACAACGCCACGGCAGCCCCAACAGTATCCTAAACGCGTTAGTATATTGGACGCGCAGATCGCTGTATGTCCTTTGTGTAAAACGGGTCCAAAGACTGCACGTGTAGAAAGAGTGACAGAAAGCTTTGAAAAGAGTGACTTTAACTTGATTTGTACAACGTGCAAATCTTCGAACCAGCATGTTACATCGAACAGCCAACAACCCGCTCTCCCTCTCTATATCCATATTGTCCATAAGATCATCAGTGACCCAATGAAACGTTAATCAGGAAACTCCGCCACTACGGAATCAGGAACACCGCCCTGGATCTTCTTACTTCATACTTGAGTAATAGGATTCAGAGCGTTGACGTTAATGGAAAAAGATCTCCCGGATCTATAGTAACAATGGGAGTCCCGCAGGGCTCAAGTCTTGGTCCTTTCTTTTTTCCTATTTATATTAATGACTTGCCTTACCTCATAAAGGATAATCATGATATAGTGTTGTTTGCGGATGATACTTCACTTCTGTTTAAACTTAAACGTCAGCATCTGGTTACTGACGATGTAAATAGCGCGATTTCCAAAGTAGTTTACTGGTTCAATGACAATAATTTACTCCTTAATGGAAAACAAACCACATGCATTAAGTTTGCGCTACGTCACGTAAGACAGGTGAAAACTAATGTATTGATGAAGGGCGAAGAATTGAATCCTGAAGATAGCACAGTATTCTTGGGCTTAACTTTGGATGCTAAGCTTCAGTGGGGCCCACATATAGATAAATTGTCAAAAAAACTAAGCTCCGCAACATACGCTGTTAGAAAAATTCGTAATTTAACCGACACAGAGACAGCCCGTTTAGTGTACTTTAGCTATTTTCAGACTGTTATGTCGTACGGTATTCTGTTATGGGGAAATGCCACCGACATTCAGACTATTTTTGTTTTGCAGAAAAGAGCTGTTCGATCAATTTATAAATTAAGTCCGAGACAGAGAGAAATTTAAGGATATTAATGTAATGACTGTGCCTTCTCAATATATTTATGAAAATCTTTTATATGATCATAAAAATATAAAATTGTTTAAAAAATACGGTAATATCCAATACAAGGAATAAACACAAATTTGTTGTACCTACAACAAGGCTAGGTAGGCTACCTACAAAAAAAATAGGTGGCTCGTTCAGGTGTCAATGTAAACTTTGTGTTGTGTAACTTTAATAATAAACTTCCAAGCCATGCTCAAGATCTAAGCGTTAATAAATTCAAATCATTAATTAAACGTAAGTTGTGCCAGAAAGCCTTTTATACCGTTAAGGATTATATTGAGGACAAAAAGGCTTGGGATTGAGTTGCTCCAATTTTTGCATACTGAATGTTTTTTTTTTAATTTTATTTTTTATTTTTGCTATATTTTATTTTACATAAACTTTGACATTTGATAATTATTATATATATATACAATGTCATGACAATTTACTTTGTATTATTATTTAATTATTGTGAATGTGAGGACTATGTGGGTCACTTTTATTTTTAATTTTAATTTTTTCACTTTTTCAGGTAGTTTCAATGATAATCTGGCAGTTTTAGTGCCTAATGCGACCTACCCAAATGTCCTTTCTTTGGTATTGTTATTCGAGTGATTGAGCTCCTTAAGTTCTGAGTTGAGCTCCACGATTAGTGACAAATGCGTGCACTGACTCGGACAGGTCCACTCAATCTGTGTGGTTTTTCTCCAAAAGACAATTTCAGACACAAATCTACATGGTCTTCACATGATCTGACCAAGATTATGTCTGGACTTTAAAAGAGACTGTGACCTCTGAGTTTGTTTTGGCCTTTCTTCTCAAAGTAGTCAGATAGGAAACACCGACCTCATCTAGTTTTGAAAATATGATAGACGTGTAAAAGTGTTTGTACAAACCTACTTACAGAAATAAAATCATTTATCATTTGTCATTAATGACGCAAGTACTTAAACTAAAGTCACTCATGCTAAAGGAGTGCCACAGAGCGAGACACCGGGAACAACCGAATAGTTTATGGCACTCGCTTTATACATAATAAGTTCGTTCTTCTTAATATTGTACTTTAGCCCATGGGACACTGCATAGGACTCACAAATAGCCACCAGTTTCCTCAAAGCGCCGATCGATGTGCTTAGCAGCACCATGTCATCCGGATAACTAATATTATTCAAACAAACGTTGTCAATATGACATCCAATGTTGGTTCTGCTAAAGTATGGCCCATTTCTTTCCTTTTATTGCTTGAATACGAGGATTTTGGCTACTTTGTATGTGTGTATTTAATTTCATTTATTTGTAATGTGCGTTTTGTTTGTGCACAATAAAAAAATAAAAAATCTTTCTTAATAATCATATCCTTCCGTCGGTGAAACTGATAGCATCATAAATTATCATCATAATATCAAAATCAGCTAATAAAGTTGCGTTAGGGCCGACGCCTGCCAGGGTCGCGGATTGTTCGAAAGAGTTACCGTGTCCCTGGCACACAGGCAACTGAAGGAACACGGGTGGGTTTTAGTCCATAGATATAAGAAAGAAGGAGATATGGCCGGTACTTATTTGAAAATGGAATGGAAGCCGGTGTCTCCAGTTTGCCCCTACCACGCGCCACTACTACACATGCAGTTCAGTAAAAGCAATAGATACGAAGTCGCGCACACACTCGCAATTCATAAATCAAAACGAACTACACCATCAATTTGAAACCTTATCTCGTCAAGCACAGCGTGCATTTACCATGCACCGTACAACTTACTCACACAAAAATCTTTATCGTTATCGTTGCGCTGTGCAAAAGCAATGTATTTTACATATACGCTAGTGATAACTAAATCGGAAAGTTACCGAATCATCCACTTTTTATTGTACTAAAAAAATTTGGGGTCGTGAAAATAAAATAAATAATATACGAGAAAATATTATATTATAAATAAACAAAATATAGCTAAAAAAATATGAAGTAAATCAAAAAAAATAAACAATATAAAAAAAACCGGTTGAGTTGTTTTAGGCTGTTAGCTGTAGGCTGTAGCGTATTGAAACAGTGGGTATTGTGGAACCGTTCAATGTCACGATCTTATGTCACGATCACGGTCGAAAGCGCACTAGTTCGCGGAGACGGCCATTTGCCTGTGACATGAGCAGTTTGAACATTACGCGTGGACACAGACACGACCCCCCGCCACTTCTCCTGTTTTTTTTTATATCTCTATGGATTTTAGTCGGTAAAAGTCTGACACGCCCTCCCACTCCGCCCAGAGCGGGAGACGTTAAACAAAAAAAAAAGGTAATAACGTTTCCACTGATAGGACACAGTCCTCCTCTCTGTGGGGGGGACCAGGGCCAGCCGTCATCCACCACGCGGCCCCAGTGTGAGTTGGTGAAATTAAAGGCACTTGGGATTGTTGCCTCCAAGTTTCAATTGCAACTCATTGATACATACAAGAAAATTAATTGTTTATCAAATTGACACCCTACGTCGATTTACCGTGGTATATTACGTGGTCGTGGTCGTGGTTCGTTGGTGGTTATGAAATGGATATACCACGGTAGAGATTTGATTATACGGGCAACAGAAATTGATAGTTAATTTGATACTTAGACAATTAATTTCCAAGACTGAACCTAGGTCACTGCAGTTCATTGCAGCTCTTATACTTAGTAAGAGGTTATCTCCTAATATCAAGTGGGGCAGTTGCCAGGTTTATCACTAGCTTTGCATCGAATGGGCAATTTGCCATCTACTTACCTACATATTCACGCCTTCTTCCCATGGGGGTAGGCAGAAACTACAAAACCTGCTGCGATCCTTACGTACTTACTCCTTTTGCTGCGTGTACGTTCATACACGCACTCCAGTTGCGAGTACTACGCACCTGACCTTTCTGAAGAATATCACCAAAAAGTTCACTAGATGTTCTTCTAGGGCGCCCTCCCAGCGCTTCCATTTACATCTGCGTGTAAATATCTTTTGTTAGTCGCCTTTAATTCATCCCTTCGACAAGACCGAACCACCTAAGCTTACTCTTTGCAACTTTTGTGACTACATCTTTTAAAAATCATCATCGTTCAGCTTATTTTTTTTTTAAAGTAAATCTTTGTAGGTGACGATTCTATAATTGGATGGAATTTGAGAGTGAAATTTCAAAGGTGCGTCACGTTTAGGCACATTTCGTTACATGAGAGAGAAGAAAGATATAACTCTCTCTATCTCTCACACTAATTCTCTCTTACTCTATAACAAGTTTGACTTTTGTCACGTGTACGGTGTTGCACGCCCAATTTTTGTTTTCTTAGCTTCATAGTGCAACTTAACTATGTATTTCTTTTGTATTGTAGTTGCGTTTTCGAACACAAATCTCACAAACCCGTCAACCCAATAAAATCAGAGAAGAATACACAATAGAACACGCCAGTCAAAAGGTACGGTCTTAGACGAGAACATTTTTAGAGTTCCGAGTAGTCAACAAGGAACCCTTATAGTTTCGTTTTATTCCTTATTGTTTTTTTTTCTCGTCTCCCTTGGTGTGGGGTATCGTTGGCTAAGCCATTCAAAAATATTACGGGTCTGTGAAAACCATTTTTCGATTCCGGGATCCGTTTGCGTAAAATTAAGCTTTAAATTGCAATTTTTTTTTAGACCCCCCCTCTGCCAGCTAAATGGTTGCTTTAGGATATGTGAGAAAAATCACAGCAGTAGTACCTATATATAACGAAATTAAAAGGTAAACTATCACACCTAAATACGCTTTACAAGTTTACGGGTAATAGTTGACCAACTTACATTTGCAGTTGGAACGTATGGGAGAACATGTTTTCAACTACAATGTTAAGTTTGTTCTTGGGATAAATTCATCCCAACTCCGGAACCCTTCATTGTGTGCGTGGTCCGACACGCACTTGGCCGGTTTTACATATAGTCCCACTCCAAGTAACAAACAAACACAACAGATAAAAGAAAGGGAAACACCGTATAAATTCTGATATCATAACTTCGATCCCTTTTCCATACTTTTTCTCAAAAAGACAGGAATAACAATTAATCATCAATACGTATTATATATGTCGGAAATACGTTAAATCAATCGTTTGACTTTGACTAGTCGGGACGCCAGCGCCACCAGGCGGCGCTCGACAGAGTCTACTACATAACGCTCGACCAGAGTAAAAGCAGAGTTGTTCGTTGGCGGTCAAGCAGTGAACACGCTTAGAAACTGTCGCGCGTTCTGTATAGTTGTGTCGTGTACCTACAGTATGTCCATAGTGCATTGCTAGTGTGCTTTGTTTGATCGTAAATTATAATTTGATTTGAACTGCAAACGGTTTTTCTATTGCGCAATAACCAACACTTCCCATAGTACGCCCGCAGTAGTTAAAATATGGCTGATGATAACGAGAGACTCGTCCCTTCTCCGTCATATATTATAAATTAAAGTCGCTTTTCGTGTCTGTCTGTGTGACTGCGTTGTTCTTCTAAACAACGCAACGGATTTTGATGCGGTTTGCACTATCATACAAAGAATTTATTACGGAAGGTATTTACGTAAAAATCTAAAATAAATAACGAAAACCGTGCGAAGCAGGGGCGAGTCGCCAGTATATATCTATAAAAAGGTTAAACCTAGAAACGGATAAGCCGTTAAGCCTCTACTCAACTAAAGATAGACATATAAGATAGAGTTAGCCCTACTTAATCCCCCAATGATGAAGCCAGCTCCTAATTATAAAAGGATGCATGATAATTGAATAGTTCACGTGCGACATCGACAGCGCAAACTGTGCGTCTAGTCGCTGCAACTAGACGCAGAGCTGTCGTTTGCGTCTGAGTCACAGACGTAAACGACAGTTCTCAATTATAGATAGACCTATAAGTTGGAGAGCAGTGGTGGCCCAGTGGTATCGGCCCCGACTTCGAGTTCGAACCCAGACAGGCACTTTACTTTGTGTAATTAATTTCATCACCACTGCTCTCAAAACGGTGAAGGAAAACATCGTGAGGAAACCGGCATGACATGGAACCAAAAATTCAAGGCATCTACCAACCCACACTGGGCCCGCGTGGTGAATTATAGCCCACTCCCTCCAACAGAGAGGAGGCCTGTGTCCCAGCAGTGGGAACATTCTGAGCTGATTATGCTATGATGTTTAGGCTTTAAGATAGAGGTGGCCGCCTATTTAATCCCCCAATGATGATGGTAGCTCATAATTATAAAAGGACGTATGATAATTGAACAGTTCACGTCAACGAACCCCTTATAATTTAGTGACAACGCAAACTGTTCGTCTAGTCGCTGCAACAAGACGCAGAGCTGTCGTTTGCGTCTGTGACTAGCCGATACGACAGACGTCGTGCACGAGACAATCATTTTTCGCTTCGAGGTCCGATTTGAAAACATCGACATCGAACGTATCCATGATAAGATTCGCAATACAAACAAATGGACACTATCTTCAGCGCTCTCAGCACAGACTACAATATAATATAGGCTCTCAGTCACTTTCGCTGAACTGTAGCATTCGTCTATCCTCAGGTGTCTGCGTGCGCCGTGCGTTAGTAGCGAGACCATGCGACTAGCCTGTCTTTGCGACTCTGCAACTCCAAGTGTGCGGAGCTTTGAACAAAGTTTAAAAAAAATATCGGCCGCAGCCTTTCGTCGCGTCCAGTCGCCGAGCTGTCGCAGTCGCATGTCGCATGGTGTGCGCCATGTCTTTATCTAACGAGTTTCTGTACATCGTCACTTAATAAGTAGTCGGTACAGTTCCATTCTCAGTCACTTCTGTTTAATTTCTATTAAAGTCAGTTGCACATTATTTGCAGGTACTCTGTTTGTCCTTCCAATCATGCTAAAATGCTTGTGATAAAATAATAACTGAAGCATTTACGTCAATAGTGTGCCAATACACGGTTCAACCACAATGCAGTTTCACTTTGATAGAAACTCGCAGAAATAATGGGAATGGCTAACTTTGTATAATTCATACATACTTACATCACCCAACGCCACCTTCTACGAACCTTATACTTCTTTTGCTTCGTTTACATTCATACATTGTCATACACGCACGCCGGTTGCGAGTACTACGCACCTGATCTTTCTGAAGAACATTACCAATAGGGTCACTATAGTATGTATATTAATTGAAAAGTATTTTTTTTATATCTATGCTTGTTTTTTGTATGTATTAGTATTTATTATTAGTATTACTTACTTTTTTTAATATAATCTTCTCATTATTTGACATTATATACCTCCAATTCTTATTTCAACTCTTTACTTATGGCTTTTGTAGACAGCATTTTAATTCAGTGTTGGTACAGTTGTAATGGCAATCATTTCATTTGGTTTAAATAGGCTTTTATTTTTATATAGATCCTTCTATATTTTATGAATATGAGAGCGTTGTAGGCCTAACTTGTAGACTTTTTTTTTAATTCTATTTTATTTATGGAGGGTTTAATCATAAACTGATTATGCCACCCCCATCGGTACAAACAATTATTCCTTATAATCTAAATCCTATTTTTGCTATCTTATACAAGCATCTTGCATCCTTTGATAATAGGGACGCAAGAATGCTGTTACACCTTCCAACATCCAGTGACTCACTTAATAATGTGATTCTTTCGACCTCGTTCCGGACACATTCCATCAGGATATGATAAGTGTCTTCTACTATATTACACTCCGGACAATTTGGTGACGCCACTTTACCCATGAGAAACGCAAGACTATAGATTTGTAGATATGTTTATATTTTGTTGAGTACCTGTTACTTGTTGACAGGCCTACACTGTTCTCCCATATCTATCAACTCTGTAATTTGAAACATTGTAAAAGTCCCTTATTTTTAAAAGAGTAACCGTGGAGTTTCTTGCCGGCTCTTCTCCATAGGAAACAGCCAATTGGAACCGTGCACCTAGCTTCTGACGTTTCATAAGTGCCCATGTAGGTATAAGTAGAAACTAAATATTTTGATTTTTGATTCTCGTATTTTATAGTTATTTCCGAGCTATCTATCCCGTATAGATATTGCACCTGCCATGTTTTGTCCCTACATCACCCTAAGGTGGTCTGGTAGAAAATGCCGCAGGCATTAAGTCCGCCTTTGTACAGTAATTTTTTACTTGTGCATAAAGTTTGAATATATAAAATAAATAAATTATGTTCTAGGGCGAAAGATTCACTTTTATGTAATTTACAATATTCGTTACTTTAATTAAAATAAAAAGTGATCCGTGTATTAAAACATTACGGATGTTCTTGCTTGTCAATACAACTACAGAAACTTTGAGCTCCTGAACATCAATTTTTTGCTAAAAATTGTGTTTGCCTCACCAGCGCTGTGAACTGTACCAAAAATATCTACATCAATAGTATGTACGGTCTCGAGCATAAATATATTACTATATTATAAATATATTAATAATTTAACTGAGTAGGCAGATACCTACTTACTTAGTTAAATTCATAAAAACTTGATACCACGTTGAGATAAAAAAATATCTGACATCATTTTGGCAGCATAAAAACCTAAACCTAAAACCTAATGTTTCGAGTTTTCTTCTATATCGCAATTTTATTATGTTTGAGAGCAGAAATGTCAATAATAAGCAAGTTCCTTTGATGCCAAATATTAGTGCTTTTTTTTTTTTTTTTTTTGGGTGGGAAATCATCAAATGACCTCTCCCGCTCTGGGCGGAGCGGAAGGGTCCGCGACCCCGGCAGGCATCGGCCCTGTTGGACCCCTTCAATGATGCTGACATCTCTTTGAGGCGCGCGTGGAACACGACGCGCCGTCGACCCGGGCCTGGTCCTTACCGGACGGCGAGCTGCCCATTGCTCGCCGTCCGCAAGCCCGCGCCTACGGTGGCCGGGAGTCGGCAATTGACTCCCGACGCCCAGGGTGTCTCCTCCTGCGGCGACTAGGGGCGTGAGGGCGCAACGATTGCCGCACCCTCACGCGCTCCGCCTCCTCCTTCGCGAGCATTACTGCTTCACAGAAGGAGGTGACGGCTTCCCATTCCCTCTCGCTCCGTACCATGGCCTGTACCAGGGCCGGACGCGAGAGATCGCCGCCGCCGATCGCCGCCACGAGGACACGGCGGTGCTCCGCCCAAGCCGGGCAGACCTCCACCGTATGCTCCACCGTGTCCTCCGGTCGATCCACACAATGCCAACACCCGGGCGTTTCCTCCCGCCTTATCCGAAACAGGAACCTCCCGAAACAGCCATGTCCGGTGAGGACCTGCGTCAGGCGGAAGGTGAGGACGCCGTGGCGCCTCTCAAGCCACTCCTCAAAGAGGGGACTTACCGCCGCAATTGTGGCGTGCCCACAAATATTTGTGCTGCCACTTGAATATGCCTTCCACAAATTACTACACATTATTTTCAGTCAACTTGACGACCGATTTTAATGAATGAATAATGAAATCAGATATTTTTGCCGAGCTTTCCTTAGTAATATATTTATGCTCGTAACTCTACCTACTAAGATGAGTGACGTCATAGTAGGCAAACGAGCTAACTGTTCAGCAGTCTGTTAGAACAGTAAGACACAACTTAAAAGGCACATCGGCAAACTATACCAAAACAAAAACTATCACTTAAGTACGCGAAAAATGGGTCTGCGCGCGGCCGAAATCGGAAATAATCGTTTACCGCCATCTCGACGTTTATATCAGGTGTCAAGAGCCTGTACTGTGTTCCGTGTTTTCCAAAGTAAATAATCGCCATCATTATTCCGAAAGTGATTAAAAGTGCTGGCAGGGCTTGAAGGTCAAACACGCGCGCAGACTTATGTTGCGCGCACTCTACTAATATAGGACGATTTGAGTTTAAAACTTTAGCGAACTGAGGCAGGGATTATCTAAGTCAAGAACTCAAACTCAAAATATTTATTTCCGTAAACCACTTTATCATGCACTTTTAAATTGTCAAGGAGTCAGTCTGACACAAAGTTGACAAAACACTTTTAGAAGGTGCCGTTCCAAAGCGTCAATTCCTATGGAGAAGAAAGAAACTCTTTTAAATCCAGGTACTTAAAAATTACAGCTAGCCAATCGTGGAGTGAAAATAAACATTGTTTTTTTCAAAAACTGATATAAAGTCCTTTAACGTCCTGAATTAATATCTATCGTGATCTACAATATGTTCCAATAATGAAAAGCCATACATAATGTATTGTTTGGGTTCCTACGGAGATATATTAGGGAAAGGGCAATGACCGCAATTATCATGCTAAAATGCGACAACTATAGGTAGGATGGAAGTTTTAAGTGGTGTCGTACTATGCCCGGGTATTGATTGGGGTAGCAACAGGTCACATCGGAGGAACCCGGGCAAATGAGGTAACATCCAACGTTCACTATTCAACGCTCGCGACTGTGTCTTGATTGCTACCTCCCCGGGGTAATAAAGCCGTGTGAGAAGGGATAACGTGATGACGTCACATGTAAAGGCGGAGTCATTTACGACGGTTATGTACAGGCTGCGTTACTATTATATTATATTGGTGGCGATGAACTTGAATTATTTAATGTTATTAATGAATTTGTGAATCAATTTTATTATAATATTAGTGATTAATAGAACAAGTACCTACTTATCATATGTTTCTTAAAATTGTTAATTTATTTATTACCTATTGCATATAATAATATACAGTTATAGACGTAGAGGCTATTGCTTTAAAAGGTCATGTGTAATTTCCATATCCGTTCTTCTCCATAGGAATGGTTCACTAGCTTCATCTTTTTGATTGACCCACTCAATGACTATTCAAAAGAGCCTGTAATTGGTTAATGGAGATGTTTGATTTTGGGCTACCAATATGTACACTAAAAAAATACAATATGTACAATAAATAGGAAAAAAATAAGGGATTATCACAAAAATACTAACAAATTAATTTGAAGAAGAGTACAGGCGTACAAAAATGATCATTCGGGAAGTTTTTTAATATGATAACCCTATTTTTTTAGGTAAACCATGACAGTTGTGTTTGACATGACGTTTGAAGACTTTGAAAGTTTTAAGTTTCGTGAAGTGACGTCTTTCTTTGCTTTGACTTTGAATTGGACGTGTTTCAGAGATTATTGTGATTGTTTTTATTTTGCAACCCAGTTTACTACTAGGGACATTGATTGATTGCTTCTCTGTTGACCCCAGCTTTGTTATATGGTGATTCACCTGTGATTTGGGATTCGTCGTGTATGTGGTATTCCACCATAACAAGTTACACTAGGGTTGCAATTATTTTATTATTGCTTTGTGTCTAGAATTTTGTAATACCTTTTATAAACTTTCATATTGAGACACGAAGTAACAAAATACGATCTAGAGGAGATTTCGTCGCTTTCCTTTAGATCGAATTTTGTTGCTTCGTGAGACACGAATATGAAAGTTTGTCTCTCGACGGCTGGACTGTAATATAAAATATCACATAAACTACCAACTTATCTTGTCTTTACCCATTTACCACAATGTCTATTAATTATTTCATATACACTAAAATGATTATATAGGTACAATAATATAGAGCATTGGGGGCCCAGTGGTAACGACCGCAAATTATGAGTTGTATGTCGTGGGCAAAGCTGGGCACAAGACCGTTAATCGTTAATTAACGAAGTTAACATTTTCGGTAACAGATTAAGTTTAAAGTTTAAATTGTTAACGGACTCATTAACTTCCGTTAAGTTTTCATAAGTTCGTCCGTAAAAACACTTTCTGACAATCTCTAAAGAAATATTATTACAAACTCTAATGATGCACCCTTCTTTTATTAATTTTTCATGTCCTGCCTAAACTTCCATAGCCCATACAACATTTATTAATAAATAAATCGCTAACGCAACGACATATAAAATGCAATTTCTATCACGAGCTAACGATTAACGTGAACTTCCGTTAACTCTTCTGAAATGTAACGCTTTAAAGTTTAACGAAGTCAACTTTTTTAGTAACGGATTAGCGATTAACAAAGTTAACTACATATTTGATTAACGGTGCCCAGCTATGGTCGTGGATTCGAACCCAGACAGGCGCTTTACTTTGTGCAAATAATTTCATCACCACTGCTCTCAAAACGCTGAAGGAAAACATCGTGAGGAAACCAGCATGTCCTGCAACCATAAATACGAAAACATGGTACATCTACTAACCCACACTAGGCCCGCGTGGTGGATTATGGCCCACTCCCTCTCACAAAGAGGAGGCCTGTGTCCCAGCAGTGGGGACATTATAAGCTGATTTTGTTATGCTTAAGCTATACAATATATAAAACAATTGACTATTTATGCATAACATAATCAGCCTATAATGTTCCCACTGCTGGGACACAGGCCTCCTCTCTTTGAGAGGGAATGGGCTGTAATCTACCACGCGGGCCCAGTGCGGGTTGGACTATTTATACTACGTACTAAATTAAATGACTAACTAACTAACTATGCAAATAAATACCACAATTCATTTCATTCAAATTACACACAGCGACTTTGAACTTAAAACTGTATTTGTCGCAGCGTTTTTGCGGTACGGTGGTATGCGACATAACGTGTTTTCATATAATTTGGAACCGGCAATACTGCCGGCTAACAGCAGGCCCGGTTATTTCGGACAACTGTGTCTAGTCCTTAACGATCTAATACTGCCACAGCACGACGCGACTCCAGTAGAACAATTTCTATGAAATATTCATGGAAATTGTTCTACAAGAGTAGCGTCGCGTCGCGTTGCGCCTGTTTGTGGGAGCCTTAAATGTGTGGGTCGCTATGTGTATACGTACAAATATCTTATTTGATAAGGAGTGTAATATATTTTGTCTTATATAATTGCAGCGTCAAGCTATAACGTGCTCTTTGAGACTTGTCATAATCCCACTCCCTAGTAATGTATTTACCTATACCTACTAATACTATACAGGGTGGCAGAGGGACATCGACGCACAACCTGCTACCATGGATTTAGTACATGATTCTGGACCTCCCTGCGCTGAAGTTATTTTTCGTCTAGTAAATTATCGTATGGGATAGCAAATTTTTCGTCAATTATTAAAAGAGAAATCTGCTGTTTCCTACAACAGTGCAATACCTACGCGGTCAAAATGTATGGAACAGCATTTTTTTTTTAAAGTGAAAACTTCTTTATGCGCGTTGAGCACTTTTTGGGTGAACAAAAATCATGGAACTGGCGTCATCGTTACCGAACGCTTTCCAAGAACTCTATGTATACTGTATATATATGTGTACGTTTTGGGTGAACAAAAAGCGTGAAACTCGCGCCATCCTCACCGCACGCTTCGACGATACAATTCACAAGTTACTTAGTTTTCGCTTCTATTGGCAGTCCCCAAAGACTGACCCGCATTTTTTTTTAATAACTGACGACATGTATCAACGCAGTGGGTTCCAGAATCATGTACTGAATCTATGGTAACAGGTTGCGCGACGATGTGCCACCCTGTATATTAAAATATTATTTAATGTTCGTTAATTTGCGAATTAGGGCCTTGAAGGCTGAACGGATTTAAATATTTGGCACGCGGGTAGACCAGACCAGCGGGGTAATTACGTAACACACTAACAGTAGGAATGGGTTTCATTTTGACAGTTCAATAACTTTCATTGCGTTATTTACGTTGTTGAGCCGACAATTTTTTGGAACATATGAAGCAATGGATTAGCAATAGGCTTCAAAATGATTCAGATTGTGATAGATAGTGTATTACGTAATTAGGGTGCTGGAGTAAGCCATAGGATACTTTTTTCCAGGGAGTAAGTTCCCATGGAATGCTTTTTTTTTCAATATGATGCCGTCTTGTCGACCTCCACGCGGGGGAAGCCGCGGGCAAAAGGCATTTAGTATATTCTATGTTTCAAATAAGGATAACAAAAAAAAATAGTTTTACATTACATTATGTTTACTTTGAAAGCTTAATTCGGTATCACTCACAACTACAAATAGGTATTTCTGCAGTTAATATCTTCAGTCCTGTGTTTCCCACTCTTACCATCGTAAGCATTTCTCATATTCTGTTAATTATTTTTAGTCATCATTGTCACTGTAAAATAAAATGTACGATGTTAAAGACATGCTTATGTGTGAGCACACTAAAAGTACTGAACATTGTCTTTTATTTTATTACATACACACATACATAAACTCACGCCTTCTTCCCATGGGGGTAGGCAGAAACTACAGAACGCCACCTGCTACGATCCATACATACTCATTTTGCCTCGTTTACGTTCATACATCTGGTCATACACGCACGTGTTTTATTAGGTTTAAGTAATTAGTGAAAGACTTATCTAGCCTTTTTTAAATGGAACTCATTTATTTACAAAACGAACACATTTTTAGTGCCATAATAAAATATGTACGTTTTGCAAATAAAATATACAGCGTGACTTTGCTTTGGTGTTGCTAAATTATGCGTAAGAATACTAAACTCGACCGAAATTTGCTGAATTTTAATATCTAAAATATTCCTACTTACTCAAGAACGCAGAGATTGCCCACTTTGGTGTAACCTTTCGGACAACCAGTAGCACCAAAAGCATAGGCTCTCTTGAATCGTAGAACCTTTGTAGTTTCTAATTGTTCCTATGCAGAGCTGTCACCCGGTTGCGCTGAACACACCTCGGCAAGTAACGTGACAACCAGGAACATGATGAAGAGGTTCATGTTGACACTACTTGACTATTGAAAGGGAAACGGAATAGAATGGGATTCTTCAGTCGTATATGATTCAGATTCAGATGGATAATTCATATCCATCTGAATCTGAATCATAGAGTGAAGCGGTTATCGCTGAAATAGTGTTGACTGATGTTTTGTTAAATTTAATTACATCGCAGCATTCATTCTTCCACAGTAGAATTTACGCACTAATAATATTGGTAGAAAACTGGCAATCATTAATCCATGATTAATAAGATGAATTCTCCATCGTTACAAGCATGCAATGCCAACAAGCATTAATGGGGAAGCGCCAGGTAGGTCCCTGTCAAATTTTATGTTGAACAAATTATGATTCGCGATCGTAACAAGTATGTACTTAAAGAATTATAATAATTAAAATCATCAATACAACCCTCTAAGTTCATATAATCCTATTGATTGACTGTCATTCAAATTCATAAAATTGGATTTTCGCGTGCAACCTAGCGCTCAGCTCTACGCACGTGGACTTAGCTTCGCTTCGTAAGAAAATGTTAGAGGGATCGTCCACTGCGACGCAATCTACGCACGAAACAAATGCTGGCAAACAAATGATACCTGGCAAACATTTCCATGCACATCCTACAGTGGACGGTCGACGTAATGATTGTTAGGCTGACCCTGACCTACGAAAAAGTTTGACATAAAATATGCATACAGATTTTTATTAAATTTCTCGAAAGATCAAATCTCACTGTAAACAACTAACTGGTTATCGATATATTTATTTTGGGTAGTAATAAAAGCTCCGAAAAAGAATTAAAATATGAGCGTACTCAAAATATGAATTTTACCGCTTTAAATACTGACTTTCCGACAGCTTATACGCGAATACAAATAAAGAAACGACCGAATAAAATACTGAAAATTTCGAAAAATTAATACAATATTTGCTGACGTAAAAATCTACAGGTAGTCATTTTTATTGTAACTTACCTATTATAAATTTAGAATCAACCTTACACCTAACATACCAAACCTCGGGGTGCCCCTGACGTCGGCCGGCTAGGGTTAGGGTTAATAAGCAGGTCGACGGAGCCCCGCTCTGCGGGGCTCCTATTTCTGTCTAAAGGGTTTAAAGGAACCTAACCAACCGAACCTCGGGGTGCCCCTGACGTCGACCGTTTAGGGTTAGGATTTTCGGGAACATATTATGTTTTCGGCAACAGTAATTTTTTCGGAAGATTAGTGTTTTTTTTTTGGAAATTTAGTTTATTTTATTTGAAAGTATAGATTATTTTTCGCAGAATTATAATTTGAATAAGTTCATGTTTGTTCGTTAAATACAACATTTTTGTCGGTTAATTTTGTATAAATTTTTCGGTAATTCATTTTAACACAGCTTAGTTAGTATTAATGAAGCTAATTTGTTTTTCGGAAGCTTTATTATTTTCCATTTATTTTTACCTAATATAAAGTCACTTTTCGTGTCAAGCTGTGTAACTTCTTTGATCTACTAAACTGCTCAACAGATTTTGAAGCGGTTTTCCCCATCATTTAGAGCATTTATCCGAAAGATTTATATGTAAAATATATTCATAATAAACACTTTCAGCTGAGCATCTGGACATTAAAATGTTTGTTGCGCGGCGTACTATTTTCTCATACAAAATAAATAAAGATTAGTGACGTTCTGCTTTTCATACAAGCGAAGATAATATGAAATGCGACACAACCGTTACTACACGTCGACGTTTATCCGTGTTGTGTCCATCCATCCGATTGTATGCGTAATTAGAATGTATGTGTGTGAGTAGCCTTATAACATGTAAAAAAAAAACCAACGTGGAGGCTACTCCACGTTGGTACGTTGGTTGGTAGCTGCTAGCGCTAGCTAGCAGTCCTTAAATTTAAAGTGATACGACGCGATGACGTATGTACCTTGAAGGAATTGGTTTATGCCACAGCCGTTTATACACGTTCTTTAAAGAAAGACATAGGTATTTTTTCTGACGTGATTAATTAGCATTTATCAAATTTTACGTATTGTAACGTTGCTCCGCCCAAAGTGTTAACTTAGATATCGCACAGAAATGTTGATATTTTAACATGTCTCATTGAACCTGTGCAAGGCAGGGGGCGGGTCGCTAGTAATTGAAAAGAAAGATCGCTTTCGGATAGCTGGGTCATATACGTGTTTTTGTCCATATTGTATACGACAACAAAACACCGAATTTAATGTCGAGTACAAATGAGTAATGACGTTAATGACAGCGTATGCTTCGTGTGTAGCGTTCGACCGCCATGCATAGCAGGGAAAGCGTAGCAGCATAGTCAACACGTAGCGGCGTAGTCAAGGCGTAGCAGCTTGGCAGCGTAGCAGCGTAGCCACCCGCGTGTCGTCCGCAGTATTTAAATCCTTTACTCGTGTGTGATTATGAATACCCTCCATTCAGGAAAACGGAAGCATTTGTTGAAAAGACCGACAAAAAATACGGTACCCTTTCTATGAAATATGTTATGTAGTGTAAAAGACGTTGGGTACATCGCAGGCACGTGTACGAACTAACAAAACGTATTAGTCAAAAACTCTGTTCGCTTGTACCTACTTGTAAATCCCTTATACGAAGCTTCAGCTATTTCCCGAGCTTTTAAGCCCGGTTGTATCGAAACAAGGTTCAACGTAAGTTATTGTTTATCAAACGAAACTGTATCTAAACGAAATAATACCGAAATTGTTTTAAGAGAAAATAATAAAACAACTCGTGTCTCGAGTCTACAACAATTTAACACTGTGTGTGTTTAGAAGCTAGGAGCTCCTCTCTCAACTAAATGATAAATACTTCACATAAAAACAGGGACTTCAAATCTCATTTCTGAAGAGACGAGAATAGAACAGGTACTCCTTATTATGTGTACACCAGACAAATTACAGACATACCTAAATATAATAAAATTACATAAGGTGACACATTGGGCGGTAGTATCGCTAAAAGCGATGTTTTAAAGACAACCTTTGGATGGATTTAAAGGGAGAAAGAGAGACAATACTGTACGTAGTCGGTGGTGTATCATTTACATCTACAATAAATACCTAAAGAATATACTTAGAACAAAATAATGATGAAACATGAGAGATAAATAACTATTTACAGGGTTATTGGTTATATGTCGGCAATCCATTAAGGGGGTGTAGGGGATGTTATTTGGAACCAAATGACCTCTTATGAGCTCTGTGCAAATGTCAACCGTTTTCGAGTAATTTGACTTTTTATATATATTTTTGGCGGTTGACAACATTGAAAAATAAAATGTAGCATGTTTTTTTAAAATTATTATTATCTGCTTCTACTTCAATACATAATAATCAACCATAAACTGACAGTTACCTTTAATAGTTTTTAAATCAGAGCTACAATTTTCATAATTTTGAGCAGGATATTTGACTAAAACAGTCGATTTCTGCAAAAAAAACATGGTAGTACTTTATTGGCAGAAATTCCAATAACATGTATAACTTCTCAGCTATCCAATGAGATACAATAAGATACCAGATATCTTCAAAAATATATAAAATGTCAAATTACTCGAAAATGACCTTTAGTAACAGAGGAAATGTGAATCAGGACAATCTGCTTCACTACATTAACAAACTATGTGAGCTAGACTTAAGACAGATTGTTATGTTTACATTTCCTTATAATAACAGTTTGCCACAGAAAGAAAATAATTCTATGCACAAATTAAATATAATGTTAAATAATATGACATTAAACAATAATAAATTTCATGTCATTGACTCTAACAAGTATGTTAGTAAATATTTATATGTGACAAAATCCAAAACGTATTTGCCTAAATGTTTAAAAAGACAAATAGCTTTATCGCTATACTTTTTTTTTATTTATTTATCAGCCAAGAAATTGGCTAATAAAACTGTTGCTTCTATTGAGCAATTACCTGACATTTTCATTGATTCAGCCAATAACTTGGTTACACAAGCTTACATTAATTTAAATTAGAAATTGAGACAATAGAGAAAACCTCTTGCATTATTAATGGAGATAATTTAAATTTACTAGTCCAAATCATCAAAATGTCAGAATAAGTTCTAACACAGTTAACCTTGTGCACCAAAATATTCAAGGTATGTTGAGAAAAGACCTTGAAATTGAATTATTCATGAACTGTAACAACATTGATACTTTATGTATTACAGAACATTGGTTAAAAAGCCATCAGTTCATGTTTAATTTCAGTAATCACCAGGTTGGTAGTTCGTTCAGCAGAGAAAATGCAATACATGGTGGCTCATTGATACTGTTAAATAAACAACTTAAATTCAAAGAACGTAAGGATATTGTAAACCTTTCTGTTGAGCGGACTATAGAAATAGCCTGTGTGGAGTTGGAGCGGCTTGTTGTATTGAGCGTGTACCAGCCTCCGTCATGAATGATGTTTTACAAAAACTTGGTAAATCAGGAAAAAATATAATTGTATGCGGTGATTTTAATGTCAATTTATTAGAGGACTCGTCGATGTGCCTAAAAATAAAAATAAAAATTCATTCATATGACCTAAATTATTTATTTTTGGAGCCTACTAGAATAACTGCTACCTCAGCTACATGTTTAGATACTATATTTACTGACATTTTACCTAGTAATACAAAAATTATAAGCCAACTGGATTCTGACCACTGCGGACAACTGATTACATTTAGTATGCAAAATAAAAAAGTGGCTAAGAAAGATATCACTGTAGCGCCAAAAACTGCAGGTCGCTTGGAGAACTTTAAAAATAAACTTAGTAGTAAATTACACTACTTGCCTTACAGTGATGATCCTATTGAACTGTACCTACAATTCTTTTTTTGCCATGTATTGTACAGAATTTAACTCAACATTTATACCCAAGCAGATCTCAGTTAATGGTTCTGCAACCTTTAGTGAATGGGCAACTAAAGGGATATTTAATAGTAGAATCAAACTTTTTGAACTTTATGAAGAAAGAACTTATAATAAAAGTAAAGAATTTTATCAATATGTTAAGAACTATTCCAAATTATTTAAACCAGTTTATAGCGAAGCTAAGTGTCGCTGTTTAAGCTCCAAGATTAAAAATAGTCAAAATAAAATAAAAACCACTTGGGAAATTATAAACAATGAGACTGGAAGAGACAGAAAGCGTAGTAGTGACTACAGCCTTGATATTAACAATAAAGTTATTAAAAAAGATTTAGAAGTTGCCAGAGTTTTTGAAAATTTCTTTGCCGATTTTCCAGTCTCAACCACAAAAACTTTAAATTCTGCACCCACTGTTGCCGAGTCCCTATTGAAAGAAAATGTTGGTATTTGTAACCATGTATTTAATTTCGACTATGTTAGTGCTCGAGATATTATTAAAACTTTTAATACACTTAATGTTAAAAAAAACTGCTGATCTATGGGGACATTCCGTAGAGGTTGCAAAATGTATAATCAACACTGTAGCGCCTGAATTGGCAATTATTTTTAATAAATGTATTGACTGTGGAGTAATTCCTGACTTAATGAAGAGTAGTAAAATAATGCCTTTGTTTAAATCGGGCAGCACATCAGACCTTCAGTAAAATATTTGAAAAATTGATGCTAAATCAATTGCAAAGACATTTTAATAAACATAAATTATTAAACAATAAACAATTCGGTTTCACAAGGGGTCGCTCTACTACCGATGCTGGCGTTGAGCTTCTTGCACATATTTTTGAGGCCTGGGAGAAGTCGCATGATGCCCTAGGTATTTTTTGTGACTTGTCTAAGGCTTTCGATTGTGTTTCTCATTATACATTGGTCAGAAAATTACATCACTATGGGGTTAGAAACACTGCCTTGGATCTTCTTATTTCTTATTTGAATAATAGAATCCAAAGAGTGGACGTTAATGGCAAGCGATCCGCGGGTTCTATTGTCACTATGGGAGTTCCGCAGGGCTCAATTCTTGGGCCTTTTTTATTTCTCGTATATATTAATGACTTACCTTGCCTTGTAAAGAACAGTCATGAAATAGTGTTATTTGCAGATGACACATCACTTTTATTTAAGCTTAAACGACAACAGACAGTTACTGACGATGTAAATAATGCTATCGCTAAAATAGTGCATTGGTTTAGTGTTAATAATTTACTTTTAAACGAGAAAAAGACTAAATGTATTAGATTTCTGACACCTAACGTTAAGCAAGTGAAAACCAATGTACTAGTAAATGGGACGGAATTGGATCTTGTGGATACCACTGTGTTCTTAGGTATTACTTTGGACTCGAAGCTACAGTGGAGTCCACATATAACCAAATTGTCGAAGCAGCTGAGCTCTGCAGCCTACGTGGTCTATAAAATCCGTCATTTGACTGATGTCGAAACAGCCCGATTAGTATATTTTAGTTATTTCCATAGTGTAATGTCGTACGGCATTTTCCTGTGGGGAAATGCAGCCGAAATTCAGGCTATATTTGTGCTGCAGAAACGAGCCATTCGAGCAATTTATAACCTTAGTTGTAGGCATTCACTGAGGGATAAATTTAAGGAAATAAACATAATGACTGTCGCATCTCAATATGTATATGAAAACCTGATTTATGTGAAAAAGAATATTAATCTATATTCTAAACACAGCGACATTCATAACATAAATACTAGAAACAAAGATTTACTTACTGTGCCCACGACTAGGCTCCAAAAAATTAGTAATTCATTTAAGTACCAAAGTATACGTTTTTACTACAAACTCCCAAGTCTTGATAAAGAACTCAGCCTCAATAAATTTAAATCATTTATTAAACAGAAACTCTGTCAAAAAGGTTTCTATAAATTTAAAGATTACTGGATGACAAAAAGGTTGGGATTAATTAAGCTACTTCAATGTACCCCAAAGCAACAATCAAATTTATACTGTGATTATGTGTTTTAAAATGAATAATGTAATTTTTATTGATTTACATGACATAACATATTATGATATTTTTGATGACATTTAAAGAAAAACCTGTCTGTGAATGTGAGTAGCATGCAGGCTAGATTAAATACATCATATTCATTTTAATATTGTGAATGTAAAGACTATGTGGGTCATTGTTGTTTTTTTATTTTTATTTTATTTTTCCCCTCAGCTAGTTTTAATCTTAGTCTGGCAGTTTGAGTATTTTTTGTGGCCTACCCAAATGTCCTTTCTTTGATATTGTTCGTCGAAACGTTGTGCTCCTTAAGTTCTAAGTTGAGCTGCACGATTACTGACAAATGCGTGCACTGACTAGACAGGTCCACTCAATCTGTGTAGTTTTTCCTCAAAAGACCATTTCAGACAAATCTACATGGTCTTCACATGATCTGACCAAGATTATGTCTGGACTTTAAAAGAGACTGTGACCTCTGAGTTTGGTTCGGCCTTTCTTCTCAGAGTAGTCAGATAGGAACCGACCTCATCTAGTTTTAAAATATGATTGACGTGTAAAAGTGTTTGTACAAACCTATTTACAGAAATAAAAACATTTATCATTTAATGGTTGACATTTGCATCGGGGTCATTTGGTTGCAAATAATATCCCCTACATCCCCTTCATTGATTGCCGACATATCAATAAACCTATATAATGATAATGTTTAAGGAGGGAGGATGTGTGTTATGACGATAATTTTAAAAGTGGACAAAGATTGTGCTCGCCTTATCGACACGTGCAAGGCATTCCATAACCGTACTGCTTGAACTGAAGAGTCAAGAGAAAAGGAATAATATCTTTCAGAAGTACCTTCTAACTTTGACCTTCAGAATCGGCAATGTCCTTCAAGATCTATAAGTAATCTTCAACTACTGAACAATATTCCGTTCAGTTATTTTGCCTCTGATTTTGCATCACGGGCCAAATCACAGTGATCTTTATTCGCATTCTAAAAAGGTTGGTATTGGGTTGCTGCCACTGACAAGTCTGTCAAAATCATTGTGATTTTTATTCTCGTCACAATAAGGTTGCTGTTAGGTTGGTGCTGTAAGAGGTAAATTAACTGTGAACGGACTGCAGTTACTTGGGCCTGACAGTAGCCATTTCGGAAATGCATAGGTGTCTACAATATCCAATAAGTTACATCAATCAAATGGTTCATAGATGTCTATCTATCACATGGTGCATAGGTGTCTACAATATCGATTATATTACATCAATCAAATGGTTCATAGATGTCTATCTATCAAATGGTGCATTGGTGTCTACAATATCCATTATACTACATCAATCAAATGGTTCATAGATGTCTATCTATCAAATGGTGCATAGATGTCTACAATTCCATTATATTACATTATCAAATGGTTTGAATTATTAGTAAAAAGGTATTAAACTTGTGTGAGGCAGTTTGGAATGTCCAGTGCTGCTTATCAATACTGCTTAATTTGTTCAAATTTTACTTTACACTTGTACTCAAAACACAACATGCAATCATGCACTTTGGGCAGTTGTCCCGGCGATTGCAATCGTTAGGTACCTACCTACGAAGATCGGACAAATGCTCCCTTCAAATATATTTTAATGTCTTTGCCTCAGTCTAATGCGGTGATTGTCGACAGCGCTCGTCTGCATGTAGTATGTCCGGAACCTACAATTAGGTGGACTTAAAAGCCTCATCGGTACACCTTCAGGTACGCTCATTCCGACAAGGTTTGATAACATACCGATGACAATCGATAACTTACGAGTGTCGAGACTAACAAATATCTTTTTACACCCGGATCTTTATGATTTTGCGACCAAATTCGGTTGTAAAGGGATCGCTATCTATGTCGAGACTGCAGCCCCTGGACTAATAACTTGACTTTTATACTTATAAAATACACGACTGTCTTGATAATTGAATTATTGTCCACTTAAATCATGTGCAGGCGGAGTGTAGTTCAAATCTGTCCCTGAAAACTCCTCACTTATGTCAGACTTTCCCTATAACACAAAAACAATGTTTTGTTAGGAAACAGGCATTGGGCTATAATATAACCCCTTTCTTCCTATATACAACAACAGAGGGGGTATAACGTTCACCACGTTATACCCCCTCTGTTGTCGTTGCGTATGCCTTAAGAGGTATATTATAGTTCAACTGCTCAAATACAACAATGTGTAACTTAAATAACGCACAACCTCTTAAGGGGTCCTTGTACTCATCATTAAGAACAACTTTTACTATGGAACCAAAATTGAAATCGCGAAAAAACAAACAGCTGTTCCCTACATTTATGTTCGCATAGCTCATCAAATTGTAGGGAACAGCTAATTTTATTTTCGCGATTTCAAGTTTTGTCCCACTGGTTTGGTTTGATACATTTTATCCCGGTAGTACGTTCTCGTGAGATAATTTCCAAACTCCACGCGGGCGAAGCCGCGAGCAAAACCTAGTTCTGTTTAAATCTCACCGTGAAAACTTAGGGACAGTGAGCTTGAAGTGACCTGTCATTAGGGATTGACACTATTGACAGCTCTCTTCAAGGTCACTTCGCCTAAGTTTTCTCGGTGATTTTTTTACAAAATAAATCGGCTGGTGACACGTTTTTTGTGTTTTTTGAAGTTCTAATGACAAAAAGCCTCGCAGTTTCAGAACTTTAAAAGAATCTTGGAAGCTCATAGGTTGATAGGTTGAAAATATTCTAAACCTAAGTTACAGGGTAAAGGCATTTTTTGTAGCGTCGTGGGACGATAGACCTTAGAATCCATCTGTTTAAAACACTTTGTAGATGGGACAAACGACGAAATCATAAAAAAGGCCTCTTACTTACCTCATTATTTCTTGTACTGATGTACGTTGAATCAAATAAACCAATTGAAGTAATAATAGTTTCTTTTAAAGAAAACTGTTACCAACTATTAAGTTAAACTAAGTAAGTAAGTTATACTTCTATGTTTTAGTTTTCAAACTTGAAAGGGTAGGTTGAATATGGATTTATAAATAATTGTTAGGTAGTATAAATAATACTTAAATCAAAGACTTATGACTGAGCTCAATTGATCGTTCGCTAAGTTCATTTCGATTACCTCGAGTTAGTTAGTTCGAGTTCCCTTTGTTCAGTTTTTATTTTTAATCCGGTGAATTACCTATTTACCAAAATGAATAAGCGTTCTAATATTGATTTCGTTACACGAGCTCAAATAATTGCTTTGCTTAATCAAGGCAAAAACTTGTCATAATTAGCCAGAGAGACCGGTGTAAACGTAAGTAGTTTTTTTTACACTTTTATATAATAACTCCATTTAATTTTAATTTCTATTCTTTTAGTTTCTACATAATTATCATTATTCTGTTTTATTATTGTAGAGAAAAACAGATGTCCTATGGGTACGACGATTTCAAGAGGAGGATTCTTTGCCACACCATCAAAAAACTGGTAGAACACGACTTATAAACACATTGCAGCGTCAAACCAAGATATGAAGAAAATGGATTTCTGTGGTGTGTAAAGTGAAAAATAACTTTAATTTTGTAGTGTTTTTTTTGAAGTCGGTTGTATTTTTTGTAAAAAAGTTTTTACTTTTCACTTTTTAGTGAGTCAGTTATTAATAAATCTAAGTTACAATAGCCTAATGTCAACTGTTCATCACCTTTTACAAAATATTCCTTTTCCCGACGCTGGGACGTTAATTGTTGACGAGTTCTCCTGTTAAGAACAGGAGGAACAAAATTCGAGGATTTCCTTCGATTTCTATGAGATCCCCTCATCAGATTCTGACTTGGTGACTACGAGTATGAGACCCCCTCGAGAGCATACCCTTTCAAACAAAAAAATAATTTTCAAAATCGGTCTACAATTGACGGAGACATCGGTCAACAGAAATAAAAAAATAAAAAATAAACATACGTACAGCCGAACATATAACCTCCTCCTTTTTGGAAGTCGTTTAACAATAGACAGAAAGGTATCCATGTAATTTTGCAGATGATTGTTCACCTCTGCCTAACCTTTCGGGAATTACAAGCGTGTTGTTATGTTGTGTTATACATACAAAGTGGAAAAGAAGCTATTCAGGCTAACACGACGTCCAAAAAAGAAAGAAAGAAAATTCGTTTATTTGCGGTTAACATGACGCAAAGAAAAAACACACAAATACAAAAAAGAACGAGTGGGGGGAAAATATGCGTCACATCCACGCAAAACGGCAATCGCACAGCATAATGCTACGACCCTATGCGAGACAGAGCCCCAGCGCTGGTTTTCAGCGATAGCTGGCGTTGACGTGACGACGTCAACACCAGTGCAGCATACGAAAACTAAAAATAAACAAAAAATAAGTAATAAAATAAATACACTATATATTCGAACACGCTACACTTTCAGTGTGACGTAGCATAGTCGACAGTAAAAGTGGTTTGCAAAATAACAGCCGGTAAATAGAAACACGAGGAAGAAAAGTTTCCCATAACTGCACGATCAAACTAATTAAGTCCCGGTTTCCGCAACCCTTATCAACTAATAATGTCTTCAGTAAATCAGCCATTAAATCTCATGTTTTACTTGGTTGATCGAAATAACAAAAGCTAATTAAGTAAGTTGCCATGATGAGTTTTTCGACCTAAGAGAAATGGGGCGAAAGCGAAGATCTGCCAGTATCCTACTAATATTATAAATGTGGAAGTTTGTGAGGATAGATGGATGGGTGTTGGTTTGTTACTCTTTCACGCAAAAACTACTAAATGAATTTGGATGGAGTTTGGCACACATATAGTTTATAACCTGGATTAACATGTAGGATACTTTTTATCCCGGTAGTACGTTCCCGTGGGATAATTTCCGACACCCGCGCGGGCAAAGCCGCGGGCAAAAGCTAGTTCTGTTTAAATCTCACCGTGAAAACTTGGGGACAGTGAGCTTGAAGTGACCTGTCATTAGGGATTGACACTACTGACAGCTCTCTTCAAGGTCACTTCGCCTAAGTTTTCTAAGTGAATTAAAAAAAAAACGGCTAGTGACACGTTTTTTTGTGTTTTTTGACGTTTTAATGTTAAAAAGCCTCGCAGCTTCAGAACTTTAAAAGAATCTTGGAAGCTCATAGGTTGATAAGTTGAAAATCTTAGAATAATAACGCATAGAAACCTAGTACGAGTGCAAAAAGTGAGGCAACTAAAACCGAGCCAATACTGCCATTAGTGGCTTACCTCTCTCGGCGAGCTGTCCGTACTCAAGGTCACGTTCCGTCAAACAGCTCGCGAGAAAATAAATTAAAATGAGGTTGTAGCGTGAAAGGATGTCATAGTACTTCAGGAAAACAAAAAAAATGTGATCAAATTACATTTCACAAGTAAATACTTACATTTTATACACAATTTTTACGTAAATCGATCATCAAACAAAAATTCTAATGACCTAACTTATCACAATACAGTGTTGCTATTTGTGAGGAAAAAATACCCACATTGGTTTCAATTGTGTTGTTTAACAAAAATATATTTTTTTCATGTACCTACTACCTATGCTTTTGAATACTATATCACATTTCGCCAGTTTCGAGAAACTAACTTGGCTTTAGGTAATTTTTGTTATATCTCAAAAAGAGTAAATACTTTAGGAGACGTTGAGTCAAAGCGGAAACTCTTTAGGAAGCAGTTGCAACTGCAAGGTTTTTAAATGATAAGCATAAACTGCTGGTTCGAAGAGTGGTAAAATAAAGATTACAATATAATTGATTAACATGTTTTTGAATTTTGTAATTTTCTCATACATAGTTTTTTTACATGTCAGCGATTAATACATGCCGATAATATTATTATAACACATCACACATCAAACATTCTAAACGCATTGAACGATATCCCATTCTTCATGTGAATAATGGTTCATTTATTTCCTTTTATTTTTAAATAAATTGAATTTTACCTTCCGTAAAAATATGTCTTATTAAATGCAAATTCATCTTCGTCTTATCCAGTTCCTGATAATATAAAATGCTTGTCTTGATTTGATCCAGCAACATACTAGTGCGTTTTCCCATTTCTTGTGGGTAACGGCCTGGTAATGGTATCACTGAAAGCTGTATTTGTGTGCGTTTGAGGAACGTAGACACATTCGGCTCACGCACGCAAAGAAAATAAAGTGGACACACGATATCGGTCGTGTTTTGTTCAAGACGCGGCTTCTATGCGGTATTATTCTAAGTTGAAAATATTCAAAACCTAAGTTACAGGGTAAAGGTATTTTTTGTAGCGTCGTGGGACGATAGGCCTTACACCCTCCACCCTCTATCTGTTTAAAACACTTTTAATAGGAATAATATTGGAAGCTAATTGATAAAGACCAACTTGTATTTGGAGTCAATGGTAGATATTATTATCACGTCATTCGCTAAAAAGTCGAACTACCTACTACGTAAAAAAATTGATTCCACTACATATCGAGGCCTCTCCGTGCCTCGGAAAGCACGTAAAGCCGTCGGTCGTTACGGGTAGTCAGAAACCCAAAGGCTTAGGGTTAAAGGGCTAGGCAGATTAATGATTAATAAAAAAAATTAAAAAAGGCCGATACATTCCCATTTTTAACCGACTTCACAAAAAGGAGGAGGTTCTCAATTCGTCTGTATGTTTTTATTTTATTTTTGTTATGTGTGTTAGCTCATAACTTTTTTTTGGGTGAACCGATTTGGATGATTCTTTTTTTATTTGATAGGTAGTACTTTACATGTGGTCCCATTTAAATTTGATGAAGGTCTGACCAGTAGTTTTTGAGTTATCTTTAATATTGCAAATTTTTTCCACTTAGTTTATATGGATGATGTGTTAATAATTTCCTGTCACTGTTATTTACACACCAAGTAGTGGTATACGAATTTGTATGGGGTAGGTACCGCAACTAAAAAGTGAAAAATAAAAACTGGCCAAACTGTGGCCAAAAACGTAAATATAAAACCAAAGACACCGACTTCCGAAATTAAAGTTATTTTTCACGTCTTTTAGTGTTTTTTTTGGAAGTCGGTTGTTTTTTTGTAAAAAAGTTTTTGCTACTGAAAATTGGCCTTTTCCAAATTTTATCAGAGCATGCTCAACTTAAAAGCATCATTGTCACATTAGGACCTATCGCTTTACATCAAGAGCAAATCTGTTTCAGAATTATAATCAACTGACAGCTGAAAAGCCTCTTTGGAAAATAACACTTATCTTGACTTAGGGCTGATTTTACCAAAGTCAGAGCCCGTACTATGACGTGTTACAGCCATCATTATTCCAGCGTGAAAGAGAGACGGAGCTATATATGACCGATAGCACTATCCCTTTTCCTCAATGGAACCATGAAGGTATTAGCACGTCATAGTAAGGCAGCAGATATCTGTTATCCGTGGAACAAAATTGCCGTCTGACAGTTCTAGTATGGAACAACTGTCAAAAATACAAAATTTATTCTCAGAATAAGACATATTCTAGGTATAAAAGTTTGGTGAAATTCGCCCTTACACGAAGAACAAGATTGTACCACCGTAGATTAAATTTATATGTACAGCTAGGAAAAGACTTATAACACAAACGCCACTCGACTCGAATGTCGTTTGCTTATTGGACGAATTAAATTATACAGAGTTTCTCAGAAAAACTAAGTTTTGCAGATGCATAAAGAATTAACAAATGTGTTTTTTCATAAACTGAAGACATGGGAAAATTACTTTTTGAAAACAACATTATTAAAATGTCGTCGGTCGCGGCTCTGACACTCTTCAAAGCGATCTCTAACATTCATGAAAACGCGCCTCTGAAGTTGAGTAGGAATGATGTTGATTTATTGTCGAATGTTTTCCTTCAATTCAGATATGGTTCATGGATTACTGTTGTACACCCGACTCTTCAGATAACCACAGAGGAAAAAATCCGGAAGTGTGAGGTCTGGGCGAGCGCGTTTTCGTGTGTTATAGAGATCGCTTTAGCCGCGAATGACGACATTTGAATAATGTTGTTTTCAAAAAGTAATTTTCCCATGTCCTCAATTTTTAATTTTGTAATTCAAGTTAGTTTTTTCTGAGACAACCTGTAGTTAAATGGCCCGTGCTGCTGTTTGTTCTCATCGAGAGACCTCGTCATGAGCAGGGTGTAACAAATTTGTTCCTGACTTACCTTCCCAGTACTTTTAAACTCAATAATGCCAATTTCATAAAGAGAAATCTCTTGTTTGTTTATAAATTCAGTCATAAACGACGCGAGTTTAAATGTAAGAAATAAATATTTTACTGCGGTAGCCCGCATTGTCTTTAAAAACAAGATGCGATTCGAGTTCTGCAGTAAAATTTTACAAGCTTTTGCAAAGCTACAATACGCTTTGAAACCTGATGTTTATATCTAATCTGAATAAAATATTTAAATTTCTCGTCTGTGTTACTGACTACAGTATAGGTAATATAAAGCTCTGTTCAGGCTGGACAGGATTGCATTACATACATAATACAATAACTTTTAATATCAGTTGACAATAATTAATCGTTTATCGAATATTCAAATCTGTGGGGTAATTGCGTAACACACTAACAATAGGAATGGCTTTCATTTCGACAGTTCAACAACATTCACAGCGTTATTTACGTTGTTGAGCAGACATATTTTTCGAACATATGAAGCAATGGATTAGCAATAGGCTTCAAAATGATTCGGATTGTGATTGATAGTGTGTTGCGCAATTAGGGTGCTGATCATGTCAATTTCAAACAACTGTCAATTTCGTGATTTATGAGCAGCCAGTGAAGATTTAAGTTGTATTTAGTGTGCATGCCAAAATTCCATGAAAATCCTTTCAACAGATAAACCGCGAATGAAGCCATCAGACGGACGCAGACCTGCATTGAAAGCTCGTACACACTGGCGCGACGTGACATCCAACACAAAGGCACCGCGTGTCGCGCGACTAGCAGCGCTTTTGTGTTGAGCTGTCGCGTCGCGCCTGTTTGTGGGAGCCTTTATACTATCAACCCGCCCCTTCTTTCACAGGTGCAATGAGGATATTATGTCAAAACATCACGATTTCTGTGCGTTCTGTCTGTTTTATTTTTATAGCCTGCGCTTACCCACTCTTGGGCAAAGGCCTCGCTCCACTTCATCCATTATGTGCGCGCCTGCGCATCCTCTCCAGGTAAAATGATTAATTTTATTTCTGCAAGTAGGTTTGTACAAACACTTTTACACGTCAATCATATTTTAAAAACTAGATCAGGTCGGCTTTTCCTATCCGACTACTCTGAGAAGAAAGGCCGAAACAAACTCAGAGGTCACAGCCTCTTTTAAAGTCCAGACATAATCTTGGTCAGATCATGTGAAGACCATGTAGATTTGTGTTTGAAATGGTCTTTTGAGGAAAGAACCATACAGACTAAGTGGACCGGTCCAGTCAGTGCACGAATTTATGAGTAACCGTACAGCCTAACTCAGAACTTAGGGAGCTCAACGACCTTAAATACATAAATAAACCTTACGGAATAATTTTTCTAAATGATAGTGAAAACCGCATCAAAATCCGTTGCGCAGTTTAAAAGAACTAAGCGGTCGCACAGACAGACACGAAAAGCAACTTTTTTTTTTACTATGTTTAATAAAGTATGTAATAGATACATTTGTAAAGGTGTGCGTATTGTGCAATTGCACGATATCGCCTATCCTGTACCGGACCTTACTGTTGTAACGTGCCGGCGAACTCCTAGAGGTTCAATACTCACTAATATTATAAATGCAAAAGTTTGTTTGTCCGTGCCACGTTCACAGCTCGAGTGTTCAACTAATTCGAGAAATTTTGCATAAATTCATCCATTTATAAGTTTAACAAATCCTAGTTGAAGCAGTTTTCAGGGAATTAGGAACGTAGAAGTATTTATATTTCATGTGGATTTACAACTCGTATTTGTCTAGAGCTGGGACTAAAGTCTCGTACGTCCGTCTACTACAATTTCTGCTGAACCAGGGCACCTAATCAAAACTGTCCCGGCATTGTGAACGGGTGAAGCTTTCTCTCATTCATAACTTTATCTACACGATACTTATGTTTCCACAATTCCACATATTAAGGGGGGAGACATTTACGATGGTTATATATACACGTACTTTATAAGGTCATGTGTAGCTTTTAAGAGTTGATTCAGGAGGAAAAGCAAATGATTTTATTCCAAATAACCGTTATACAAAGTCTGTTAATTTTCCAAGATATTCACAATTTTGCGTAAAATTTTCTCTGAATATTTTAATGAGTCTGCTCTTCACTCGTGTTGTCAAAAGTTATGATTTCAATCTGAAAATTTGGTTGCGGGGATGATCGCCCAGGATTCACTAAACGTAGATACTTACTTGTATTATCTTCACTCGCAAGACCTCTCTTCATGAAGCCCTTTTATCTGCACTTTACAAATCTACAGTTTCGTTCCAAAACTTTATATTTAAACTACCAACATATTTTCTCTTTGCCCACTTAACACAATTCATTTGAATATGCTAATCAAATTACACAAAACGACCTTTGTTTTAGGAGATGATTCCGTTCATCTTGATAACGAGCAGTTATCATCATTTTCCATGCGAAAAATTTACGTGCTGTCATTATTAAACACAATTTACCACAAAATTACTCGCAAATAGGTATAAATACTTTATTCTCAAAAAGGCAAAAGAGCCTTACATGAGAACACAAGGTAACATATTGTAATAAGCTTATTCTAGGTAACGGTCATTGATACAATACAATAATATTAAAATTATTTTGTATTTATTTTCGTTGGGTTACACCTTCAGCTGTTCTATTCTCAACTACATATTAGGCTAGTTAGTAACATTATTAATGAATGGTTTCCATTATGTAATTTGACAGTTTTGATTTAAAACCACTGAAAGAGCTTACATTTTTTATGTAGGATGGTAAATTATTATAAAATTGTGCTCCTTCATAGGTAATATTCTTTTTAGCATAATTTGTACGTATCCTTGGCAGGACAAGTAAGCTGGGTCGACGAAGACTGCGTTTACTTATTTGGGATATTTTTGTAAATGTTACGTTTGTGTGAATGGTTCCATCCATTACTTTTCTAATTAAGATACAAGTGTTATACATATAAAGTTTTTTGATATTCATAAGTTTTGTTTCTTTAAAAATTTCGTTCGTTGGTGTCAAGTACGGATAGCGAAACAGTGTTTTTATGATCCTGTTCTGCATTCTTTGCAGTTCCTGTAGCTTTGTTTTACCAGCGCTACCGCAGATTTCTATGAGATATAATAAATGTGATTTGACAAGTGAATTGTAAATGTTTAAACGCAGTCTTTTGGGTATACATTGACCTATATTGCGGAGTGAGCCAATAAGTGAAGAAATCTTACTTCTAATATAATCAATTTGCTTGTTCCATGTTAAACAATTTTCGATTCTAAGGCCAAGGTATTTTTCGTACGTTTATTTCTCTAATGGAATGTTATCTATTGTTAACGGGTCATGCAGCGGATTTTTTATATTTTTTGCTTTAAAGATAATGTAACATGTCTTTGAGATGTTTACAGTTAGCAAATTTTGTTGGAACCATTCAAAGAGTATTTTTAAATCTTCTTGGGCTCGTGAAATAGCGTCATGAACATTAGTTCCGAAATAAAACAAGCATGTGTCATCTGCGTATAAAGTTAAATGACCATGTAGTCCTAGCTCTGTTATATTATTAATGTATATCAGAAATAATAACGGTCCTAGTATGGATCCTTGGGACTCCATATGTGATAGGTAAAGCATTAGATTCGACATTATCTATCCTGACAACTTGGGATCTATTTGATAAGTAAGATTTGAACATTTCAAGTGCATCGCCTTTGATACCAACGTTTTCTAGTTTCTTTAATAGTAGATTGTGACTAACGGTATCAAAGGCTTTTTTTTAAGTCGATGAACACACCCAAAACAATGTTTTTCTTATCTATTTTATCTCTGATTTTTGTCATCAGATCAATAGTGGCTGCAGTTGTATTATTTTTAGCTCTAAATCCATATTGGCGTTCTGATATAAAATTAAAAGACTCCAAGTAATTTAACAGGCGACTGTGTATTATTTTCTCCAAAATTTTGGACATTATTGGCAACACAAAGATCGGACGGTAGTTTCCGGGGTCGGTTTTAGGACCCGATTTATAGATCGGTGTCACCTTTGCAATCTTAAGGGTGTCTGGAAATTTCCCATCAGTCATGAGTTTATTAAAACAATGTGCGATTGAAGCAAACTATTTGCGATTAAATTTTGAAAACTTTTTATGACTTTTGTGCTTATTCTATCTATACCGCTACTTGAATTTGGGTCGAGAACATTTATAATTTTAAGAATTTCATCAGCACTACATGGATCCAATGACAAAAGTTCTTGTTTATAATTTTTTTGGGGTTTAGTAGCACATCGGGTTGAGGTGTCATGATATTTATTCGGTATTCTGTATGCCAGTATAGATCCTATTGTAGAAAAATACTTGTTAAAAACCTCACAGATTTCAATTGTGTCTGTAACTATGTTAGCATCAACTAAAAGCTTTGAAGGAGCACCAGTTTGTTTTATTTTATTTTTAGCTAAATTATTTATAAGTGACCATGTTTTTTTGGGATTGTTAGCACAATTTGTAAATAGTTAGTAGTATGAGTTCTTTGTATTTTGTATTAATTTAGCAATTCTTCCTTTCATTTCTTTATAATTATTTTCTAGTACCTCATTTTCCTGATCACTCTTATGTTGTATCCATAGATGGTTTCTTTGGCTGATTCCTGTTATTATATCGTTGTTAACCCAATCTTCTCGGGGTGCATTTAAAACCTTTGTTCTTAATGCTTTATTATCTTCTACGCACTGCTTTATCTTTGATTCCACATGATTTCATCGAAGTAAATAGTTTCTTGTAATCTATTGTTTCGTAATTTAGGCGTATTTTGGGAGGAGGTTTCATTTTGTTTATTTGTAGGTGTATTTGCTTATGATCTGACATGGATGAGTTGATAATAGTCACGCTGAAATGTTCATTTTTTAAATTTGTACAGACATGGTCTAGGATAATTTTTTTGTATTAGAGTCTCTTGTACAATGTGTTTGATTGGTTTTGTTTAATATTTTATGTCCTGATTCATTTATTACTCGTCGGTACTTTTTTAGTGTTTTATTTTTTGTCAGAAGGTCGATGTTAAAATCTCCAAATACTATTGCTCTCTTCCGTTGTTGTAATTGTGCGTCATATACATCCAGAAAGTTTTCAAGATTTGTGTTACCAGGGTTGTAGACTACGCCAATATCTAGCGCGAGCTTGTCAATTTTTACCCACAGATAATAGTTTCCATCTTGATAAGTTGATTCACTGAGCCTATGCTTTAAGTGGTTGTGTACGTATGCTGACACTCCTCCGCCCCTTTTGTCTGTTCTATAATTGTAGTAATGTGTATAGTTACCCATCTGTAGTTGCAAGAGTTGGTTTTCATTCTGTATCCAAGTTTCCGTTAGCAAAATGATGTGTACAGTTGTAGATATAGATTTTATAATACATTTAAGTTCGTCTAGTTTTCCTCTTTTTCGTATTCTTCGTATGTTTAGATATAGTAGTGATAAGCGTGATTTTAAAGTTTTTAGTTGTTGGTAATCGTTTACTATTTGGTAGGTTATGTCAGCCGTTTACTATTTGGTAGGGTATCGTTTATTATTGGTGGTTGGAGTTTTTTGATGCTTGTTTTATAATACTTGGTACACCATTGATGTATTTGATAGTTAAATCCCTGTCTCCAGATGAGAAATCATATGAACATAACTAACATAAACAACAATTCACCAAGTGAGTGACTAGTTATATTTTAGTAGTTTAAGACATCACTAAATCATATTTTTCTCTTCTGGTTCTCGCAGACTATTTTCTTCATTTATTTTTCAATTCTCCTTTCGAAGGCTTGCTGTGAGATAAACAGTACTTTTGTACTCAAATTTTGTACGTCGTATCATTATCTATTAGTGTATGTACATAAATAGTAAAATATTTAAATTAATTTCTCTGGTTGGATTTTCTTCTTCGGCCTGACAAACCGACGACAATTTCTATAAAAACAAGTAGAAAATCGAAGCGACCCTTTGAAACCGTAAACCGTTGTGAATGTCCCCGACTTGCTCCCAAGTAACATATCATTTGTTGAAACGCGACGGTTTGCGTTAGGCAATGGCTTTAAAGCAGTGGTGGCCAAGTGGTAACGGCAAAGTTTTAGGTCATAAGTTCGAACCCAAGCAGGCGCTTTACTTTGTGTAAGTTATTTTATCACCACTACTCTTTAAAACGATGAAAGAAAACATCGTGAGGAAACCGGCATGTCTTAGAAACAAAAAATTGGAAACATGTGATATCTACCAATCCGCACTGGGCCCGCGTGGTGGATTATGGCCCAGTCCCTCTCACAGAGAGGAGGCCTGTGTCCCAGCAGTGGGAACATTATAGGCAGATTATGCTAAGAGCTTTGAACTGAGATTACGTCAATTCGATTTTAGAAGCTAGAAAGTTTCCTTTAGATATCTGTTATAACTGTGGAATAACTATTTGGTATACTAAGTAACTTGGACTAAAACAGTAGGTAACACAATTACGCACTAAAACTATTTTCATGGTTCGTGTTTTTACTGCTTATTTTGAAAGTAATCCCTAGAACTCGTCACATTGAGAATTGAAATGTACAGTTCGCGCAAAACTTTATGAGCTCTCGGAACTTGCACGCGAATCGCTGCGCAGTATGCATAATATAGGTCCGAGGGAACTCTCTCACTGTCACTCCACTGTACCATGCGCGGTTTCGTTCTCGGGCCTACGTTCAGAGGGCTCATAAAGTTTTGCGCGAACTTTGCCTTTAACTTTTTTCTCGCCGTATGGGATGTACTATCCCCTCCTCTATATAATAGAGATACCAAAAGGCTAGCCAAAGTAGGGTTTAAACTATTTACCGTGGCCCTGGCACACAGGCAACTGAAGGAACACGGGTAGGTTTTAGTCAGTAAAAGTTTGACACGGCCTCCCGCTTCGCCCAGAGCTGGAGAAGTTATTTGATGATAACCCAACCAAAAAAAAATGGTTTAGTCTATGCAAGAATATATCACGTTAATGAAAATACACACATCAACACGGTCTAGGGATATTTTAAAAAAAGCGAATTACTATCAATGTGTTAATTATTTATATGACATGTATATATTTAAACGATACGTTATTTAATATTCTACCATTTTTTAATAATGGTTAAGGTACTTAAATTAAAATTTCAGGATTTTATGGAAAAAAAATGAAGCATAGACGGAAACCGTATATGAATTAACTTTTAATTTGTGAGTTAAAACTGAAAAAAATAGAAAAATCATTTATTTTGTGTTTATAAACTTGAAGTTAGTAGTCTTAGAAAGCGCCCATGATGTTCATAACACATCGGCAACGATTCGGCATGCTCAGAACAAGGTTGTCAATGTCTTGCTGTGGAATATTGTCCCATGTCCTTCTAAGGTGCGCAAAAAGTTGATCTTCTGTAGCCAGATTTTCAGGAACTTCCTTCAGAGCTCTTCTTTGCAGCATATCCCACGCATGCTCAATGGGATTTAGATCTGGCGATTGAGCAGGCCAGTCTAAGGCCCTAACATTGTGTGTATGTAACCAAGCTACTACCGTTCTCGCCGTGTGTGCCCGGGCATTGTCGTGCATGAGCAGGAAATCTTGCCCCATTTGTGTTCTGTGGGGCAAGATTACGGGCCCCAGCACCTGTTGGACGTATCGTTCTGCCGTCATATTGCCCCGCACCCAAACGAGATCCGTCCGTCCTCCAAGACGAATTCCTGCCCAAACCATAATTGTTCCTCCTTGGTATGGGTGAACTTCCTGAGGGTTCTGAAGACGGCTCCATCGTCCAGGAACTCGCCAAACACGCGTCCGTCATGAATCTGGATGGAAGCCGAATCTGGATTCATCCGTGAACAGCACATTGGACCATTGCTCACGGCCCCAGTCCACGTGGTTCCGAACCCATTCTAATCGTCGTCCACGATTGCCTCTCCGTAAAGGTGGGACCCGGAGTGGTCTACGAGAGCGTAGATTGCTGTCATGCAGTCGCCTTCTTAAAGTTTGGTCACTTACAAGCACTTGGTGTTCCACTCGCAGCCTTTGGACCAATTGAGTCGCCGTTGCATTTGGTTGAGCTCGCGCAGTAATTTGCAAAAATCGGTCTTGTCTGGGGGTAGTGATGCGACTTGGCCCCCGGTGCCTCTCCGCTACTTCACCTGTGGCACGATAGCGTGTCCACAATCTTGAAATTACATTTTGGTGGGTCCCTATGGCCTCAGCAACATTACGCTGAACAGACCCAGCTTCCAGCATTGCCACAGCTCGTAACATCTCCGTCCTCGTCAAATGTTGGCGTTGCATGGCCACAATACCTCAATTTTAACTTTATCTTTCGTTTAAAAATGAAAAAAACTGAAACTAAACGTAATTCGTATTGTTTTCTAAATTTCGCACAAATGAAAATTCCCTCTCCTACACATCAAGACATTTTTATGCCAACGAAACAAAAGAATTTTCAAAAATTTGAATTTGGAATTAGTCTGAGATAAATTACAAACAAATCGGTGTATAAAAGATTCCAATGCGGCTAGTACTTTTCGAGTTATTTAATTGAGTATGAAATATCCCTAGACCGTGTTGATGTGTGTATTAGCGAGCGAGATTTGTAATGAAATCATATTATTTTATTCTGTAAATGCTAAATGATTTTATTTCTGTAAATAGGTTTGTACAAACACTTTTACACGTCAATCATATTTTAAAACTAGATGAGGTCGGCGTTTCCTATCTGACTACTCTGAGAAGAAACGCCGAAACAAACTCAGAGGTCATAGGCTCTTTTAAAGTCCAGACATAATCTTGGTCAGATCATGTGAAGACCTTGTAGATTTGTGTCTGAAATGGTCGTTTGAGGAAAAAACCACACAGATTGAGTGGACCTGTAAATAAGATATTGGAATCAATTTTACACGACACGTTTTAAAAAAAAAAACTAAATGCGGTTAGGATTTCCTGTCTGACTAAGGTTATATGCTGAAACGAACTCAGGGTGGGTAACGGAGCCGAAGTAATTGTAGTACCGTAGACCACAAGTTGGAAGTAACAGTTTAGAATAAGAGGCTTATACTGGTTTTGTTACACCTGACGTGCGGCCTACTGTACCCACTTGAGTACCATCACTCCTGAAAGCTATTTAAAGAAAGAACTACATCTGCATAAACTTCAATTAACAAAAAATATAACAGTTTATAACGATTATCATGAAAATATGACCGATTACAACGATTATCATTAAAATATGACAGTTTACAACGATTATCATGAAATATGACAGTTCACAACGATTATCATATTTGTCATGAAATATGACAGTTTACAACGATTATCATATTCATCATGAAATATGACAGTTTACAACAATTATCATATTTATCATGAAATATGACAGTTTACAACGATTATCGTATTTGTCATGAAATATGACAGTTTACAACGATTATCATATTCATCATGAAATATGACAGTTTACAACAATTATCATATTTATCATGAAATATGACAGTTTACAACGATTATCGTATTTGTCGTGAAATATGACAGTTTACAACGATTATCATATTCATCATGAAATATGACAGTTTACAACGATTATCATATTTATAATGAAATATGACAGTTTACAACGATTATCATATTTATCATGAAATATGCCAGTTTACAACGATTATCATGAAATATGAAAGTTTACAACGAATATTTATTTATTTATTAAAACTTCTCGCACACAACAGTATACAAAGGCGGACTTAATGCCTTAGGCATTCTCTACCAGTCAACCAAGGGTGGTGAAGAAATAAGATGGCAGGTGCTCTATATAACAGACATTACTAATAATAATAATAAAATATTAAAAAGATAACATAAGTATTTATAAAGAAAATAGGTATACAAACAAGTACCTAAACAGAATATAAACTTATAATACACATACATACATATTTACTATAATATATATCTACATTATACATATACTATATATATACACAAAAAGGGAAGGAGGTAATTGAGATGACTCTACGCTATTTTTTTGAAAATAACTCCGCAATTTCCGCTTAAATGCATACCGACTGGTAGCCGTCCTGATTTCAAGAGGAAGCGCATTCCAGAGAAGAATGGACTGAATATGAAAGGAAGAATGAATAAAATCAGAAGTATGAGAAGGACAGAGAAGGAGAAGATTGTTGGAAGAACGCAGATTCTTAGCGTGTGAAGAACATAGATATTGAAAGTGAGACATAAGATAAGAGGGAGGGGTGGGAGAGTTGAGAAACGAGAAAAGTGTGGTCAAAGAGCGCAAACTTCTCCTTTGGCGGATGGACATCCATTTGAGCTCAGTCCTGTAACTCGACACATGGTCATATTTCCTGAGGTTGAATATGAATCGGATACCATTGTTGAGTAGTCTGTCAAGCTTATCCAGAAAAACCGCATTCAAGTCAAAGTAGCACACGTCACCATAGTCAATGATGGGGAAAATCAAATATGATAATCCACCTACAATAATTTGGACCTAGACAGCTACCCAGTTGTCCGGTATATCTGATTGGTGACGTGAATCGATATAAAATGAATACCGCGTCTCCCGACCTTGACCTACTGTTAGTATTATATTAATATTCGGCGGTCTATCGCTGTCGCCGGTAGAGGCAAATAATGTATACCGCACCTCCGGCTCCCGGGAAACAATAGGAACCTCCAACCTTTACGTGGTTGTAGGTCTGAAGACGGAACTGTTTGACATGGCGGTGTGCGCTAGCAGGATGGGTGCTATCTAGAATAGAACAGAATAGAATAGAATTTATTTGCAAATATGGGTAATAAGTAGTTGTAGGTATCTCAATACAGAGTTCTGCCATATTTCACCATTCGGCATGCAAACATTTTCATTAAGTATATAAAATTGTTAAAATTTCAATTCTCATTTAAACATGTAACTTAATTATTACACTCTCATTAAATAAAATTATTAAAATTCAAATTTTCATCAAAACATTCACTTAATTATTACATTAAACCTAAATAAAATTTGTCAGTAAAACATAAAAATAGTGGTCAAACTTATTTAAACAAACAAACATTAAAATTACAGGTCATAGATAAAACATAACATCCCATAAGTAGAATAATAATTAATATGTCAGTAAATAATTAATAAAAAAAATATGCAGAAAAACATAACAATTTGTCCGTTAAAAACTCAGTTACCCTGTAGTACGTTTTATCTATTAATAATTGTCGAAGTCTCCTAGATCTAACAGATAAATAAAAATAAGTTACAATATTCTCGTCTCGTTGCTCGCCAGCACACAGATAAACCCTGAGAGGTTTTTGTTGTGTGGCTTAAACCAAAACTGTAATAGGCTAAGTTTTTTAGAAATAAATAAATAATTATAATAATTTGTATGAAGATACCACCACCAGATAAGTTCCCCTGCTTTTTAACAGACTTCAAAAAAAGGAGGAGGTTCTTAATTCGTTTGTATTTTTTGTATGAATTATTTATCATTTACTTGAAAGGGGAGCTCTTAGAAGGCTTTCATTTATTTACACAGTGTTAAATTGTTAGAGACTCGAGATTCGAGTTGTTCTGCTATTTTCTGAAAACAATTTCGTTATTATTTCATTTACTTAGGAACAGAATTTAATTTGATAAACGATACTTACGTTGAACCTTGTTTCGACACAACTGAGCTTAAGAACTCGGCACGAGCGAAAAGAGTGTTCTACTAATACGTTTTGTTTAGAGTTCATACACGCGCCTGGGATGTGCCGAAAGCACATCACATACACTACAGAACACATTACATAGAGAGAGTACCGTGTTTTCAGTCGGTCTTTTCGACATACGCTTCCGTTTTCTTGAAAGAAGGGTATTCATAATTATTTACACACGAGAAAAGTATTTAAATACAGCCGACGATACGCGGTTGGCTACGCCGCTACGCGTTGACTACGCCGCTACGCGTTGACTATGCTGCTACGCTTTGACTACAAAGCATGGCGGTCGAACGCTACGCGCGAAGCGTCCGACGTTCTCTCGTTTGTACTTCATATTTGGGTCGGTATTTTATTGCCAAATAAAATATACCGTAGAAGTCAATCACGTATATCATAGATGACCCATTTTTATCAATTACTAGACACCCGCCCCTGTTTTGTACGGGTGCAATGGTGACATGTCGAAACATCGAGATTTCTGTGCTGCATCTAAGCTAAGTAAATATAAATGTATTTTACACATAAAAGTTTCGGAATACATGCTCTAAATGATGGTGAAACCGCATCAAAATGTATTGAGCAGTTAAGGAGATCTAAGCCGTCACACAGACAGCCACGAAAATCGACTTTGTTTTATACTATGTAGGTCTCTAGATAACCAGCACCCTAATTACGTAACAAATTATCTATAACACGCTTATCCATTGCTTCATATGTTCGATACATTTGTCTGCCCAACAACGTAAATAACGCAATGAATGTTGTTGAACTGTCAAAATGAAATTCATTGCTACTGTTAGTGTGTTACGTAAATTTTTCCCCGAACTTGGTTATTAATTTGTATTGAGATTTGATATTATAAGAAGTTTAAACCAAAACTGTGTGTAAGTATGCGTGCTTTACGCAACTTTTAAGGCTCATTTTCATTGGTCGAAAGGTCTCTTAAGCGAGTTGCGGGAGATTTCTGTAACGTATGCCATAGGGCCCGCATGCAGGGAACCGTTTTCATTAGTTGATAGGGTCCGCATGGGCGCATTTGGGGTGCTGGAGATTTCTGTAAAGCATCTCATAGGGCCCGTATTCGGGAAACTGCATTAGTCGATAGGGAACTATTGCAGTTTACGGAGAACCTGCACCACACGTTTGGCAGTTGCTTTGAAGGTTAATTTTCATTGGTCATTTTATTGGGTGTGAGTCTCCGCACACTTTTTACGGACCGATGAATTTCATTGGTCACTACGCCCGCTGCGGGGATTCTTCGCAGACGGTGTACCGACCGCGTTATCGTCTTTTGTCTACCTCGCATGGTGTATATCAACCAAGTTATCGACTAATGAAAATGAGCCAGTAACGATGGACTATTTATCTTTTTAATAATCCTGGATTTAGTTTTCTACCATTATTATTAGTGCGTAAATTCTACATTTATAGATAAAATTATAATAAATTCAGTGGTTGTGGTATTTTCATTTGTCATTAGTGTCGAGTCACCAGTCAACTCTTTTTATTAACCGACTTCAAAAAGGAGGAGGTTCTCAATTCATCTGTACTTATGTTTTTTTTTTGTATGTTTGTAACGCGATATCTCCGGCAATTGTGGACCGATTTCGAAAATTATTTTTTTAAGTTGATAGGGAGTGATCCCATATAAATTTTATTAACTTTGTTTCGGTAGTTCTTCAGTTAGCTTCAATAATACGTATTTTTTCCACTTAGTGTATATTGATGATGTTATAATAACTTCCTGTCACTGTTATTTACATAGCAAGTAGTGGTATACGAAGTTGTGTGGGGTAGGTACCACAACTAAAATTAGAAAAATAAAAACTTATTTACAAATACAACAGTCAACTTCCAGAAAAAAACACTACAAAGTGAAGACACCGACTTCCGAAATTAAAGTTTTTTTTCTCTTTGTAGTGTTTTGACAACGATAATTAACCGTATCGGTGTTTGAGTAACATATTTTTTCGTCAAACTTTAGTAAGGAAAAAAAACAAAAAAATATATTAATATTGATGTGTAATTAGGTACACAGACTATTTTATTTTAATCCAGGGTTTGGACATTGTCCGCACAGGAAAATTAAATTAATTAATATTCTGAGGATCAGTTAGGTACTGGATTACGAACCTAATATGCTTTTACCTTTAAACAATGAAACGGTATAAATGGGACTCAGGAAATCCATGCCATCATGTTCGTCTCTGTAGTCGAGAAGTAAGCAAATGTTAACATGAAGCTCTTCAATCGCGATTGTCGCTTTACTTCCTGCGGTGTGTTGCTCAGCGCGGCGGGTAACGATGAACTAGACACTTCAAGAATTCTACGGTTCAACCTATCCAGATTGACTATTACTCGCAATGGTTGCCCGAGAGGTTATCACAAATATTTTATTCATTATTTTACCATTGTTGGGACGAGTTTAGATTATTGTACATATTTTCTCCAATAATTAGATAGGTATTGACGACTAAGTTGGATCGTGGATGCTTGTAAATTAAGAAATGTTTAAAAAAATTGCAGGCCTTCACTGGTAGGACAGTGAACTCCGCATTCACTAAACATCTTGCGAACTACGTATTTATATGTAGGTACTGTGTTCAACAATACAGATATGTTTTTTGTAATTTGATTGGATTTGTTCGTTGAAGACTTTTTAAATATTAAGGGGACTACATGACCTAAACGCAAATTTATAATGCCTAAAATATATGATCCACTGCAGTAACCAATATCAGAAAAATATATGTTATTCTTCTGGATATATGCTAGTTAGATAGTGTGTTAAAAAACCTAATACAATTAACTTGATATGATAGAAAAAAATCACGAAGATACCTCAAAAAAATATTTAAACGATTAAAAACCATACTAATATACATGCAAACATTCAGTTTTTTTGTCAGATTATTCTACAAGTAACATACTAACGTAATAGTGTTTTAATTTTTTAGTCCAATGAATAGATTTTTTGTAAATCCATAATTGCTTCATATTTTGCAATAAATTACCAGCGTTGTGTCACCGCGCGTCTCTTTCTTTTCGATGCAATCCGACAGTGACCGCGCTTTAGCTCTTGTAAGCCTCTTAGGGCATTATAGGAAAATATTCATGTATTCTCATTTTAATAATTCTATCAATTAAAATGTCAATTTATCTTCGGCCTTTATTTGCCTGATCATAAAATTCTTATGATTACCAATGTATGGGGAAAACAGAGATCTGGCGTATCCTTTTTAAATATTTGTACTTTAATAAGAACCTAATATTATGAAGTTGAATTTTGGCATTTTTACGGCAATACCATATATGACTATGACTTTTTAGCTGTCTTACGAACTAAGGTAAAGCCGGTAGAAGGTGACACAAGAATATATTGGTTCCATTTAAAATTACTGTTTTGTTTTAAATTGGACCATCCCCGGGTTTCTGAAAGCCTTTATAAGCCTTTCACTAATTACTTAAACCCAATATAATAAAATACAACGTTCCGTACATAGAGTATACTCACCAGAGATCGGATATTCGGACGCATATTTACCTACAGTTATATTTTGGCTATGAAAGTATGGAAATGGCTTCTATATTTTTTTTTCTTTTGTAAGAAATGTCACGGTGTGTCAGGAACACCGGGAATGCATAACTAGTCGGATGTATATTAAGGAAACGAAATCTAAAAAAAAAAATTTGAACAAAAATCCCAGGGATTCTTGAATTGCATAACTATTCAGATGCATATTTCTTTAAAATTATTTTTTAACTCTCGATGCAAATTGTGTATGTAGAGTGTAAGAGGGGTGGTTTGTGTTAGTTAGAGTTAAGATTTATTCGATACAAAAGCGCATTCTATATTCGCCAACATTTCAATTTTAGGTGAATATGCATCTGAATATCCGGTCTCTGGTACTCACACATAAGCATGTCTTTAAGTTCGTACATTTCTTTCAGCTCTGCCTAACCCTACGGGGAAACGCGCGTGATAATATGATGATGTTATGTTATTTATTTTTTACAGTGATTATGATGACTAGAAGGAAGTAACAGAATACGAGATATGAATACGATGCCCAGAGGGCCTAGACAAAGTGACATTTCATTAGCAATGACGAAGGCAGAAAACCCAAAAAAAAATGGGGTTGACAAGCTATCGAAATGTCACGTGATCGTACTTCAACGAATAGAAATTAGCTAGACAATGGTGCCGATTCTCTTGTCACAAAATACTCTAAACTAGACTAAAAATCACAAAAATTTAGTTTATTCCTGTCAAAAGACGATTTCGCATTCTGAAATAGACTAAAGTGACACAACTTAAGTATATTTTAGTTTGACAGCACTAAGATGGTACTGATTTATTAGGTTAGTGAAAATGGCAATTTTGCTATTCTGAATTTGACGTTTTTCACCTAAAATTTTGGTTGTCTTAACGCGATTAAAAAGGTGTGGAATAAAATTAGTTGTCATGAACTAAGATTCACCACGACACCTCGACTTCAGGGGCAAAAACAGTACTGTATTTTTTTTATTATTTTGCTGATATCTCGAAAACGGTGTGTCCTATCGCAAAAATAATGAAAATTTCGACCCCCTTTATGTAACCCTTAAACCCATATAACTCTACATGTAGGTATTTTTTTTTAATATTTTCCATACAAAAAGTGAAAAATTCCATATAAAGCTGCCACCCATGCGCGCCTCCGGCTCTAAAAAAAATTCGCGAGGTAGGGCAAACAAGTACCATGTGGAGTCGCGTTTGCAAATAAAATTTTAGTTGCGTCAACATGATTTTTAAATTTAGAGATATTTTATTGCAGAATAGCTTTAAGACTCTCATAGCCAAAAGTAAGGAATTTTAGTGATAGTTTAGTTAGTTTAGTTCGGTGTACAAGAGAATCGGCACCAATGTTACCAACATTCGATTCTACGAAACGAAAAGACAGCGTCGAACGATTACTGCCATTGAGATGCGTAGCCAAGTGGCACTTTTTGACAAGCGTTATCGATTCGAATTTTCGATTCATATGATGGAAACATCAGCGAAAGCGATAGCGATTGTAGAAATAGAATCGCTCCGAAGCGAATGCCAACTGTCCGGGCCATCAGGATGGTAAAAGAGGGACACAGCTGACTGAAGATATTGACTGCAGACGTACGAGTATTAGAAGTTGTGTGAGTTACCGAATAAAGCATTGTTAGTAAACTTATTGTAATGTAAATCTCTTTTTTAGTCATCGTTATTTAATAGAATAGACTACTGTAAACTATAAGACACTATTCATACACAATTATCAATTTATTAATGAGCAGATGTAGGTATTTTAAATGTTATACACTTTAACTATTATATTATTGTGCAAATAAATCAAACTAATAGGTTAACTTTCAGAAAACATTTATAGTCAAAAAAACCTTTTACCAAAGTCAATTGAAAGAACAATTAGTTAAATCAACCGTCAGATTTAAACAAATAAATAATAACAATCTGTTCCAAATAATGGAGCCAAAAGACGAGTGTCCTGTCGTACGTCCCAACGGAAAAGAGACCGAGTTACCAGGCGTGCCTTACGAGGTGGTCTCCTCCCCACCACGAGCAGCGGTCCTCCGATGTTGACGTCACTGCTAGCTAGGCGGCGCTTGTAGTTCCAGTAGCCAACAGATGGCGCTCGCTCCTCAAAGTTGCCAATACGGCCATTCTGCAAGGCGCATGTCCCAGGCGCCCCACGAGTCTAGGTAAAACACTGTAACAAAAGCAATATCAGAAATAGTTTTCAAAATCTGCAAGTATGAACCACAAGCCATAATACGCTTTTGAACCATCAGCAATCGCCTACTCTATTACTGCTAGGTCAACCGTACTTAAAGGGATTATGCCACACTTAAGAGTCCTGGTTTTCCTATAGCTTACCACTTGGAATCACTTGCATTTAAAGAGCTTTTCGCTACACTTAAATGTGCTAAGTTGTTTTCCAAGCTTTATCTACATTTGCTGGTGTTTCTATCCTGGCGAGGATTATGGTATAAGTGTTTTATCTAGTCTCGCGAGTAAAATATAAGCAATACTATATGTGAGACTGTGTAGCCACTTCATTTTATTTACAATAAAATTATACAGCAGTGTATTTATTAATTATTTACTGCTGCCAGGAAAGTGCAATACGTACCTTTAAAACTACGACTTGCCAACACGGACCTTATTTTAATAGCTTACTCCAATTTCCAGTCATCGATTTGTATCCAATACTTCTTATTTTCAGCAGTTGCCACGCCATTGTACGGTTTACTGCTTCTTTCAGAACCCCTTAGGTCTGTTACCTCATATCTGTCACTACCCAGAACTTTTTTATTCGAAACGGTCCTTTGAATACGGGCAGGAGTTTTTTGTTTCGGCCATCGTTGCTCTGACTCTGTATTCTGATCAATAGCAAATCTCCTTTATAAATCTTAGCTTTTGACAGAGTTTTATCAAACCTTTGTTTTTGTGATATTGCACTGGTTTTAATATTTTTATCTACTCGTACCTTTGCTCACAACTCCGTTACGTCCACTAGCGATTCATCATCAAGCTCTGGCTCTACATTGTCAGTATTAACGCGCAAACGATAATGATGATGATAATGGAGCTAAAAGACGAGTATCCTGTCGTACGGCCCAAGGGAAAAGAGACTGGGTGACCAGGCGGGTCGTGCGAGTCGGTCTCCTCCCCACTATTAGCAGCGGTCGTCCGATGTTGACGTCACTGCTAGCTAGGCGGCGCTTGTAGTTCCAGTAGCCAACAGATGGCGCTCGCTCCACGAAGTTACCAACACTACGTTGCTGATAAAAAGAGCTTCTGGAAGAGTGAAGATAATAATACGTTAGTACCTGCATTTAGCACATTCTGAATAATCATCTCCGCAACCAACTTTTCGAACTGAAATCATAACTACACGAGTGAAGAGCAGACTGATGAGAAAATTAATACGCAAAATTATATATGACGGAGAAGGTTAGTCGCTCTCGTTATTTATCAGCCATATTTTAAGTGCTGTTGGCGTACTATGGGAAGTGTTTGTTATTGCGTAATAGAAAAACCGTTGGCAGTTCAAATCATTATAATTTACGTTCAAACTAATCACATTAACAATTCGCACACTGTAGGTACACGACACAACTATACGGAACGCGTGACAGTTTCTAAACGTATGCACTGCTTAGCGGCCAACAACCAACTCTGCTTTCACTCTAGTCAAGCGTTATGTTATAGACTCTATCGAGCGCAACCTGGTAGCGCTGGCGTCCCGATTAGTCAAAGTCAAACGATTGATTTACCGTATTTTCGAGATATACATATCTTGGAAATTAACAGACTTGTTGTAACGGTTGTTTATATTAAAATCATTTGTTTTTACTGCAGAATCTACTCTTAAGATGGCGCATTGTAAAAGTTGACAACGTCGCAAATAGCTGTCAAATATTTCGCTGTTTTGATTTATTTATCAATATTACTTCATAATCAGCCTATAATGTTCCCACTGCTGGGACACAGGCCTCCTGTCTGTGAGAAGGAATGGGCTGTAATCCACCACGCGGGCCCAGTGCGGGTTGGTAGATGTCACATGTCTCCGAATTTTTGGTTCTAGGACATGCCGGTTTCCTCACGATGTTTTCCTTCACCGTTTTGAGAGCAGTAGTGATTAAATTATTTACACAAAGTAAAGCGCCTGCCTGGGTTCGAACCCACGACCTACAACTCGTAAGTCGGGGCCGATACCACTGGGCCACCACTGCTCTTATATAACTTAATTAAATATAACTCAATATTACTTAATTAAATTATAAAATATCGCTTTGTAGTACGCTAACATATTGATTACGAATTCAATGGCCAGATTGGCCACGTTTAAGGTTACTCCTCAATGTATATAGTACCTATTTTATTTTAATACATGGATTTGCGTTGGTAAAACAGGAAAAATAAATAATCTAATTGAAATTAACCTACATTAATTCGTTGCCTAAGTAACCGGATTAGTAGTTAACATGGTTTTTCCTTAAGTCACTGAAATTGTATAAATGGGTCCCATTCCATCGTGTTCTTCTCACAACAGTCAAGTAGTGTCAACGTGTCAACATGAAGCTCTTCATCATGTTCGTGATTTTCGCGCTATTCGCTGCGGTGTGTTCGGCGCAACCGGTGGACAGCTCAGCACACGACCAACCAGACACTTCAACAGTTCTATGGTTCAAAAGAGCCGATGCAATTTTAAATGGCAATGGTTGCTCGAGCCATTGTCGAAGACTTTCCAATTTCTGCATATGTGATGATGATAATATGTAAGTAGAAATATTTTAATTAGTATTTTACCATATTTGGGACGAGTTTAGGATTGTTTATCTGACCAAGATTATGTCTGGACTTTAAGAGACTGTGACCTCTGAGTTTGTTTCGGCCTTTCTTCTCAGAGTAGTCAGATAGGAACCGCCGACCTCATCTAGTTTAAAAATATGATTGACGTGTAAAAGTGTTTGTACAAACCTACTCACAGAAATAAAATCATTTATCATTTATCGTTGCACATTTTTTTTTTCAATAATTTGTTAGGTACGTACCAACGACTAAGTTAGAACGTGGGTGTTTGTAATTTGATTTGCAAAATGTTTAAAATTTAACTTAGTGCACTTTGTATTCAGTCAACATGTTGCAATGTATTTATATGCAGTGGAGTAATTGCGTAACACACGAACAGTAGAAATAGCTTTCATTTTGACAGTTCAACAACATTCATTGCGTTATTTACGTTGTTGAGCAGACAAATTTTTCGAACATAAGAAGCATTGAATTAGCAATAGGCTTCAAAATGATTCAGATTGAGATCGATAGTGTATTACACAATTAGGGTGCAGGTACTATGTTCAGAAACACATATTTGATTTTGTTATTTGGTTAGATCACTTCGTTGAATTTATAATTTTGATAATTATTCTATTACTCAATTAAAATGTCCCTTTATCTTCGGCCTTTATTTGCCTGATCAGGAAATTGTAAAGATTACCAACGTTTCGAGTAGACGAAGTTTTGCCGAATCCTTTTGATATTTTTGTAGTTTAATAAGAACCTAATATTAGGAAGTTGAATTTTCGCATTATGACGTCAACTCCATATACGAGTACAACATTACTTTTTAGTCGTCCTACAAACTAAGTATAAATGGCCTATACAGGATGACTTGTAATTTGACGTATTCCTTCCAGGACGTTATATTGTGAACCATTTGCAACAGTTAAGCACCCTATAAAGCCTAGGCGAAAATTCATGGAATTCGAAAAAACCCAATTGACATGTGTATTTTTGAAAACTCCCATTTTGTTTTTATATTTTTTTTATATGGGTTTGCTCTTGACTGTAATCTAGGTCAGAAATGACAGAGACACATAAATAATTCGTCACTAAATATCACTTTTCTATAAACTCTCAAATTGAATGGTCTTCATTGCGTGCCTAATACTTTAACACACCTTTTAATGAAGGCAAATTTTCTAAAACATCAAACCGTTAAAAGTTAAAGGAAGAAGTTGTTAACCATTTTCAAAAATCGTCTATGAATATGAACTTTGACATTTTTGAGTTTAAAAACACGTGAACTAAGCGACGAGTGATGAGCTCGTCGACTGCGACTAATACTAACGACAAGCGGCGTCTGAACTTACAACCTTGACGCATCGACCTGGTAACCTAACGCAGGAATGATTGCTGGGTGGTAAAAAGGTAATGTGATGACGTAAACTAGTTCATTAATTTGATAATCATGCCATTTTAAAATATTTTAACAATTTGCAAATTCTACCTTTGGCAACATTATCGATTGTTTCATGGCCAACCTTATTTTTAAATTTTTGTACTTAGTTAGATAACTGATTAAATGAATATATCTTCCCTGTAATTTGTACGCTTAATGCCATAGTAAAATTTTGGGATAACTGGTGTCAAAGTTCATTTAAGCAATTTCACACTATCAGGTCCTGGCAGGAATACGTCAAATTACAAGTCATCCTGTATAAATAATGACACAAGATTTTTTTGGTTCCATTTAAAATTATTGTTTTGTATTAAGTTAAACCGTCTTCGGGTTTCTGAAAGCCTAGATTACCTAACGTTTAACTTATTACTAATATAATAAAGGAAAACCTTCAGTACTTCGAGTGTACTCAAAAATAAGCATGTTTTTAATATTGCACATTTCTTTTTTACAGTGATTATGACTAAGAAATAACAGATGAGAAATGCCCAGGGTGGTAAGAGAGGGACACAGAGGACTGAAGATATTAACTGCAGACGTATTAGAAGTTGTGTGTGATACCGAATCAAACTTTCTAAATAAACTTATTATATGTAATGTAAAACTCTTTTTTACTCGACTGCCCCAGAAGGAGTGTAATGTCTTTCGAGATTGTGTATGTATGTGTGAATGTCTATTTCTTTGGCATGCTCTATAGGCTAAACGGCTTGATGGATTTTAACATGCGGTATCGTTAGATTTGTCTTAATCGTGAGAGTGACATAGGCTATATAATGTATATATTGCATCTGTAAATACAAAAAAGGGAGGGAAGTATTTTTTTTGTTAGTTGTCGCAGGCGGGGACAAAGCAATAACCTGAAATATGATGTATCTTTTGTTTGCAATCTGCGTAAAATCTTACAAAAAACAAAGTTCAATAGATAATACCTAATGCTTGTTTTTCTATTTTAAGTTATGTATTTTTTGAAGTCGGGTTTTGTGTGTTTAGTGTCATCCTTATTTGATACATATAATATATTATACTCGAAAGGTTTAGGTAGTTAAATAAAGGTGAACAACAAAAACCACGTGACTCATAGATGCTAAACCTTTTATTTCAAATGTTAAAATCATATTATTTTTAGTCACATAATAACACGTTCTATTCTGAATCTGAATCTGAGGAACTATCTGTCACATTAATAATAAAGCGTTCAGTGGTATCATCAATTATTTTGTGTAATTTAAACATTTTCTGTTCTTCTTTTATTACAGATCTTCGCATTTTTTTCAATTATCTGCAGTTATATTAGCTCAAGCCTCTGGCAAAATAAGTTTTAGGTCAGCCATTTTAAAAGTTTTATTTTTCTCGGCTAAGTACCCCTTAACTTGAGCCCATGTCGTGAAATAACATGTCTTGAAACTATGTCTGTTTTCAACGGATAACACTCTTTGGGCCATGTTTCTTCTACATACTTATTTAAACACATACTTATACACATACTTATTTAAACACATTTATCAATGTGTGTTTCTCAGAGGATGAAAGAGGTCCTGTTTTCTTTTTCTTCGGTGATGGAAATGAGAGTAAGGAGTTGGTCTGGCTAATACCAGGCTCGGGTTCACTCATTTTTAACCATACGAATATAAAAACCAATAACGATAAATAACAAAAACTTACAATAACTAAATAACAAAAACAAAATAAAGAAACAAGCTATATTAACAAAATCGAAACGCACACGCAACATCGCAAATGTTGAGAGTGCTATCAAAGGCGTCTGGTTAACCGACTAAACGTAATACCTGCTACTTCAGTTGCCATACTACGTCCCAGGTGTACTCTTCAATTTAGCAACGTTATATTCGTTGTATTTTCTAAAAGGTTTACGGAACCTGGGTTTTTGGGCTCTTTACAATAGACAGATTACCAAATATTAGTATATTTTATAAATCACAATAAAAAATTGTGCTCAAGCAATTACATCTACGAAGAGTAGTTTACGAATAAATGATAAAGTTTAACATACATTTATAAAAGAGGAAACTATCGTATGAATCGAAAATAAATTTAGTTTTGTTGTAACGTATTTTTAAACAAGAAAGTGACAACTATAAAAAAACTCTTTTTACGATTTGTTAACCTTTATTTAACTACCTAAACCTTTCTAGTATAGGTACGTAGCTTTTACCCTCGGCTTTGCCCGCATGGAATTCTAAAACGACATCGTTTTGAAAGAAAAAATCCCTCGGAAACTTACTTTCCGGAACAAAGCATTTTTTTAACATAAAACGGCCAAGGCTAATTACATTTGTTAAAGACAAATAAAAAATAAAACAACTACTGTCGAGTAGTTGCATATTTTACTGTCGACTGTCGAGTCACACGCTCATCTCACAATACCCCAGACATACTGACAAGATCTTCCATTCGTCCGGGAACACATCACAGTCAGGCTTAGCGTCTAAGAGAGCGTTGGATGCAGAGTGTGCCAGGGACAGGAAATTGGGCACGACCTACGTTTCGATTCCCAGGCACGGCGAACAATCTGTGTTTCCTTTTACGTCTTTAGTTAACCGGAGCAGAAAGATGGGACAGTTCGTCGTGTAGTTCAGCAGCATCTGTTATTCCGTGACGAATTTTACACATATTAATAACTAGCTTCTGCCCGCGACTTTGTCCGCATGGAATAGTTACTTTGGGCTAACGCTAACTTTAACTCGCGACTTCGTTTACGTGGGTGAAAATATTTTTAAATAATGGAGCTGTTTTATGTACCTATATCACACTTTTATCAGGACACGGAGAAAAGATTTCTTGAAATATTCCTGGGGGATTTTGAATTTTGACTAGGATTTTGCAGTAACGCGGGACCATATGCGCAAATCCAAGAAAATGTACTGGGTAACCCAGTAAAAATTCTTGGACAATAAGAAATTTAAGGTCTTAGAAATTTTACTGGGTTACCGATTAAATTTTTACTGGGGTACTCAGTAAATTTTACTAAGTTAAATGGATAGAAGGTCCGAGCTAAACTGATTTTTCACCAAAGAAACATGGTTAACCATAATATTTTTTGTACTTTAAAGTACAACGATAACGATAAACAAATTTCACCCCACATGCATTTCGACCATAAGCTTTAGTCTTTAGGTTCTACTTAAGCATCTGTGTACTTTATGGCCCGAAGGATTAAATAATGAAGCCATATTTTATTTTCTTTTTCTTGGAAGACTAGACATAGCTATTTCTATACAAAATGACATTTTGTTTCTCCATTTTTGACATCGCACCGTTATAATCCTTCTACAATCTGTCATTTTGTCTTTCGTTTCTACCGATCGTTGTCTAGGTCCTTTTATATGTAGCATATTTCAGAAGAAAGTTTTCTATCCTAAACTATCAAAATCACACTGCCAACTGACAGTTGACTAAGGTAGTAAAGAAAATTTGATTTTGTAATCGACATGCTAAAGACAGTAGAAAACTTTTTACTCGACGGCCACCAAGTATAAAAATGGAATGGAAGAATGGAATTTTTCACTTTTTGTATGGAAAATGTGAAAAATTATAGGTACATGTTGTGTTTTCGGGGATTAAAGGGGGTCGAAATTTTCATTAGTTTTGCGATAGGACACACCATTTTAGAGTTATAAGCAAAATAAAAGAAAAACGTGAATAAACTACTGAATTTCGTAAAAACTGCATTTGACTCTTTCTACTTAGCTGCCGTCGTACTGTCTTCACGGAACGTCATTTTTGTCTATTCTTCCGTCGGCAAAACCATGCTCGTGCTAAGCCTGCTGGAATATTTCAAGCAATCTTTTCTCCGTGTAAGAGTGGAACTTTAAAACGTTAGGTAAAATTACTGGATCTTAATCAATCATGTAGATTGTGGGTTATTCTCAAAAAAACTTGAAACTAAAGTAATTTTAAAGTACCCTCTGCGTACACTATATTTTTAGTTTTGTTTCCTTCCGGCAGAAAAATTATACGATGATATTTTTGAAAAAAAAAAGAAAAAAAGTAGTTCGCTGAGCACAACCGTTCCGTAAGGAGCCGACCGCGCGTTTGGGCCGTGCGGCAGCGCAGTACTTGATAATTATTTTGCTGCGATGTTATTTTAAAACTGCGATATCTTCTAAGATATTTATTGAAATCAAATGAAATAAAGAGCAGTTTTGTTTTAAATTA